>OZ038464.1:24842507-26042507 GCA_964036295.1 Plumapathes pennacea | reverse complement strand
GGTTTCCTGAAAGTTTCAAGAGTTTTCAATTTTTGGCCAAAATCGGCAAAAAACCCTGTGCTATAGCCTTAGTATTTTGTCAAAATTCCAACATTTTTCGACCATCTCAAAATCGCATGAAACTTTCAGGAATCGTTCCTGGGACTATGCCGACAGGTTTTGCATAGTTTTTGTAAACTTTTAGCCCGCGCGTCGTGAGAAATTAAAGCAATTTAGATCAAATCACGCACTAATTAAAACATCACACCTTTCGAGCAAAGGAGCAGAGTTTAAGCTGCTATATCCCCTCAACGGATGAAGATAGATATAGCAAATGTATTGCAAAAAGTCTTATTATAGTCCAAGGAAGGTTTCCTGAAAGTTTCAAGAGTTTTCAATTTTTGGCCAAAATCGGCAAAAAACCCTGTGCTATAGCCTTAGTATTTTGTCAAAATTCCAACATTTTTCGACCATCTCAGAATCGCATGAAACTTTCAGGAATCGTTCCTGGGACTATGCCGACAGGTTTTGCATAGTTTTTGTAAACTTTTAGCCCGCGCGTCGTGAGAAATTAAAGCAATTTAGATCAAATCACGCACTAATTAAAACATCACACCTTTCGAGCAAAGGAGAAGAGTTTAAGCTGCTATATCTCCGCAACGGATGAACAAAGATAAAGCAAATGTATTTCAAAAAGTCTTGTTATAGTCCAAAAAAGGTTTCCTGAAAGTTTCAAGAGTTTTCAATTTTTGGCCAAAATCGGCAAAAAACCCTGTGCTATAGCCTTAGTATTTTGTCAAAATTCCAACATTTTTCGACCATCTCAGAATCGCATGAAACTTTCAGGAATCGTTCCTGGGACTATGCCGACCACAGGCTCCCCAATCTTACTGTATGAGTTGAAAAAAAAAAAAGTTTTCAAATTAAAGAAATACTTCACCTATGTTGTTCCTTGTGTGCTTTTATTCCTTGTGTATCATTTCTGGGCAGCTTCAAGCCGTTTTGAGCGATTTTCATATGGTGCTGATTCAGTCTGTATATATAATGACAAGGCAGTACACAAGCGAAACGACCGTTGAACTTACGAAGTCAAAAAATCACCCTAATTCTGCTTCAGTCACCTCTATTCTCATCGATAGCAATCGCCGAAGGTTGGAATGCATATCCTCTTCACTCGCACATCGAAAGCTCACTCTCTTGCCTTCAAAAAGCATGCATTTCTGCCGCCGAAGACCAACGTTTCACTATCTGTTGATCCGTTCATGTAGCAACGAGGACATCTCGAGCTCAGTGACCAGGCCTGATTACAATAGCTCTAATCCGATTGGACGTTGGATGTCATGGCGACGTCACAAAGCTCGAGATGTCCTCGTTGCTACATGAACGGATCAACAGATAGTGAAACGTTGGTCTTCGGCGGCAGAAATGCATGCTTTTTGAAGGCAAGAGAGTGAGCTTTCGATGTGCGAGTGAAGAGGATATGCATTCCAACCTTCGGCGATTGCTATCGATGAGAATAGAGGTGACTGAAGCAGAATTAGGGTGATTTTTTGACTTCGTAAGTTCAACGGTCGTTTCGCTTGTGTACTGCCTTGTCATTATATATACAGACTGAATCAGCACCAGATGAAAATCGCTCAAAACGGCTTGAAACTGCCCAGAAATGATACACAAGGAATAAAAGCACACAAGGAACAACATAGGTGAAGTATTTCTTTAATTTGAAAACTTTTTTTTTTTTCAACTCATACAGTAAGATTGGGGAGCCTGTGTGCCGACAGGTTTTGCATAGTTTTTGTAAACTTTTAGCCCGCGCGTCGTGAGAAATTAAAGCAATTTAGATCAAATCACGCACTAATTAAAACATCACACCTTTCGAGCAAAGGAGCAGAGTTTAAGCTGCTATATCCCCTCAACGGATGAAGATAGATATAGCAAATGTATTGCAAAAAGTCTTATTATAGTCCAAGGAAGGTTTCCTGAAAGTTTCAAGAGTTTTCAATTTTTGGCCAAAATCGGCATAAAACGCTGTGCTATAGCCTTAGTATTTTGTCAAAATTCCAACATTTTTCGACCATCTCAGAATCGCATGAAACTTTCAGGAATCGTTCCTGGGACTATGCCGACAGGTTTTGCATAGTTTTTGTAAACTTTTAGCCCGCGCGTCGTGAGAAATTAAAGCAATTTAGATCAAATCACGCACTAATTAAAACATCACACCTTTCGAGCAAAGGAGCAGAGTTTAAGCTGCTATATCCCCTCAACGAATGAAGATAGATATAGCAAATGTATTGCAAAAAGTCTTATTATAGTCCAAGGAAGGTTTCCTGAAAGTTTCAAGAGTTTTCAATTTTTGGCCAAAATCGGCATAAAACCCTGTGCTATAGCCTTAGTATTTTGTCAAAATTCCAACATTTTTCGACCATCTCAGAATCGCATGAAACTTTCAGGAATCGTTCCTGGGACTATGCCGACAGGTTTTGCATAGTTTTTGTAAACTTTTAGCCCGCGCGTCGTGAGAAATTAAAGCAATTTAGATCAAATCACGCACTAATTAAAACATCACACCTTTCGAGCAAAGGAGCAGAGTTTAAGCTGCTATATCCCCTCAACGGATGAAGATAGATATAGCAAATGTATTGCAAAAAGTCTTATTATAGTCCAAGGAAGGTTTCCTGAAAGTTTCAAGAGTTTTCAATTTTTGGCCAAAATCGGCAAAAAGCCCTGTGCTATAGCCTTAGTATTTTGTCAAAATTCCAACATTTTTCGACCATCTCAGAATCGCATGAAACTTTCAGGAATCGTTCCTGGGACTATGCCGACAGGTTTTGCATAGTTTTTGTAAACTTTTAGCCCGCGCGTCGTGAGAAATTAAAGCAATTTAGATCAAATCACGCACTAATTAAAACATCACACCTTTCGAGCAAAGGAGCAGAGTTTAAGCTGCTATATCCCCTCAACGGATGAAGATAGATATAGCAAATGTATTGCAAAAAGTCTTGTTATAGTCCAAGGAAGGTTTCCTGAAAGTTTCAAGAGTTTTCAATTTTTGGCCAAAATCGGCATAAAACCCTGTGCTATAGCCTTAGTATTTTGTCAAAATTCCAACATTTTTCGACCATCTCAGAATCGCATGAAACTTTCAGGAATCGTTCCTGGGACTATGCCGACAGGTTTTGCATAGTTTTTGTAAACTTTTAGCCCGCGCGTCGTGAGAAATTAAAGCAATTTAGATCAAATCACGCACTAATTAAAACATCACACCTTTCGAGCAAAGGAGCAGAGTTTAAGCTGCTATATCCCCTCAACGGATGAAGATAGATATAGCAAATGTATTGCAAAAAGTCTTATTATAGTCCAAGGAAGGTTTCCTGAAAGTTTCAAGAGTTTTCAATTTTTGGCCAAAATCGGCATAAAACCCTGTGCTATAGCCTTAGTATTTTGTCAAAATTCCAACATTTTTCGACCATCTCAGAATCGCATGAAACTTTCAGGAATCGTTCCTGGGACTATGCCGACAGGTTTTGCATAGTTTTTGTAAACTTTTAGCCCGCGCGTCGTGAGAAATTAAAGCAATTTAGATCAAATCACGCACTAATTAAAACATCACACCTTTCGAGCAAAGGAGCAGAGTTTAAGCTGCTATATCCCCTCAACGGATGAAGATAGATATAGCAAATGTATTGCAAAAAGTCTTATTATAGTCCAAGGAAGGTTTCCTGAAAGTTTCAAGAGTTTTCAATTTTTGGCCAAAATCGGCAAAAAGCCCTGTGCTATAGCCTTAGTATTTTGTCAAAATTCCAACATTTTTCGACCATCTCAGAATCGCATGAAACTTTCAGGAATCGTTCCTGGGACTATGCCGACAGGTTTTGCATAGTTTTTGTAAACTTTTAGCCCGCGCGTCGTGAGAAATTAAAGCAATTTAGATCAAATCACGCACTAATTAAAACATCACACCTTTCGAGCAAAGGAGCAGAGTTTAAGCTGCTATATCCCCTCAACGGATGAAGATAGATATAGCAAATGTATTGCAAAAAGTCTTGTTATAGTCCAAGGAAGGTTTCCTGAAAGTTTCAAGAGTTTTCAATTTTTGGCCAAAATCGGCATAAAACCCTGTGCTATAGCCTTAGTATTTTGTCAAAATTCCAACATTTTTCGACCATCTCAGAATCGCATGAAACTTTCAGGAATCGTTCCTGGGACTATGCCGACAGGTTTTGCATAGTTTTTGTAAACTTTTAGCCCGCGCGTCGTGAGAAATTAAAGCAATTTAGATCAAATCACGCACTAATTAAAACATCACACCTTTCGAGCAAAGGAGCAGAGTTTAAGCTGCTATATCCCCTCAACGGATGAAGATAGATATAGCAAATGTATTGCAAAAAGTCTTATTATAGTCCAAGGAAGGTTTCCTGAAAGTTTCAAGAGTTTTCAATTTTTGGCCAAAATCGGCATAAAACCCTGTGCTATAGCCTTAGTATTTTGTCAAAATTCCAACATTTTTCGACCATCTCAGAATCGCATGAAACTTTCAGGAATCGTTCCTGGGACTATGCCGACAGGTTTTGCATAGTTTTTGTAAACTTTTAGCCCGCGCGTCGTGAGAAATTAAAGCAAATTAGATCAAATCACGCACTAATTAAAACATCACACCTTTCGAGCAAAGGAGCAGAGTTTAAGCTGCTATATCCCCTCAACGAATGAAGATAGATATAGCAAATGTATTGCAAAAAGTCTTATTATAGTCCAAGGAAGGTTTCCTGAATGTTTCAAGAGTTTTCAATTTTTGGCCAAAATCGGCATAAAACCCTGTGCTATAGCCTTAGTATTTTGTCAAAATTCCAACATTTTTCGACCATCTCAGAATCGCATGAAACTTTCAGGAATCGTTCCTGGGACTATGCCGACAGGTTTTGCATAGTTTTTGTAAACTTTTAGCCCGCGCGTCGTGAGAAATTAAAGCAATTTAGATCAAATCACGCACTAATTAAAACATCACACCTTTCGAGCAAAGGAGCAGAGTTTAAGCTGCTATATCCCCTCAACGGATGAAGATAGATATAGCAAATGTATTGCAAAAAGTCTTATTATAGTCCAAGGAAGGTTTCCTGAAAGTTTCAAGAGTTTTCAATTTTTGGCCAAAATCGGCAAAAAGCCCTGTGCTATTGCCTTAGTATTTTGTCAAAATTCCAACATTTTTCGACCATCTCAGAATCGCATGAAACTTTCAGGAATCGTTCCTGGGACTATGCCGACAGGTTTTGCATAGTTTTTGTAAACTTTTAGCCCGCGCGTCGTGAGAAATTAAAGCAATTTAGATCAAATCACGCACTAATTAAAACATCACACCTTTCGAGCAAAGGAGCAGAGTTTAAGCTGCTATATCCCCTCAACGGATGAAGATAGATATAGCAAATGTATTGCAAAAAGTCTTATTATAGTCCAAGGAAGGTTTCCTGAAAGTTTCAAGAGTTTTCAATTTTTGGCCAAAATCGGCATAAAACCCTGTGCTATAGCCTTAGTATTTTGTCAAAATTCCAACATTTTTCGACCATCTCAGAATCGCATGAAACTTTCAGGAATCGTTCCTGGGACTATGCCGACAGGTTTTGCATAGTTTTTGTAAACTTTTAGCCCGCGCGTCGTGAGAAATTAAAGCAATTTAGATCAAATCACGCACTAATTAAAACATCACAACTTTCGAGCAAAGGAGCAGAGTTTAAGCTGCTATATCCCCTTAACGAATGAAGATAGATATAGCAAATGTATTGCAAAAAGTCTTATTATAGTCCAAGGAAGGTTTCCTGAAAGTTTCAAGAGTTTTCAATTTTTGGCCAAAATCGGCATAAAACCCTGTGCTATAGCCTTAGTATTTTGTCAAAATTCCAACATTTTTCGACCATCTCAGAATCGCATGAAACTTTCAGGAATCGTTCCTGGGACTATGCCGACAGGTTTTGCATAGTTTTTGTAAACTTTTAGCCCGCGCGTCGTGAGAAATTAAAGCAATTTAGATCAAATCACGCACTAATTAAAACATCACACCTTTCGAGCAAAGGAGCAGAGTTTAAGCTGCTATATCCCCTCAACGGATGAAGATAGATATAGCAAATGTATTGCAAAAAGTCTTATTATAGTCCAAGGAAGGTTTCCTGAAAGTTTCAAGAGTTTTCAATTTTTGGCCAAAATCGGCATAAAACCCTGTGCTATAGCCTTAGTATTTTGTCAAAATTCCAACATTTTTCGACCATCTCAGAATCGCATGAAACTTTCAGGAATCGTTCCTGGGACTATGCCGACAGGTTTTGCATAGTTTTTGTAAACTTTTAGCCCGCGCGTCGTGAGAAATTAAAGCAATTTAGATCAAATCACGCACTAATTAAAACATCACACCTTTCGAGCAAAGGAGCAGAGTTTAAGCTGCTATATCTCCGCAACGGATGAACAAAGATAAAGCAAATGTATTTCAAAAAGTCTTGTTATAGTCCAAGGAAGGTTTCCTGAAAGTTTCAAGAGTTTTCAATTTTTGGCCAAAATCGGCAAAAAACCCTGTGCTATAGCCTTAGTATTTTGTCAAAATTCCAACATTTTTCGACCATTTCAGAATCGCATGAAACTTTCAGGAATCGTTCCTGGGACTATGCCGACAGGTTTTGCATAGTTTTTGTAAACTTTTAGCCCGCGCGTCGTGAGAAATTAAAGCAATTTAGATCAAATCACGCACTAATTAAAACATCACACCTTTCGAGCAAAGGAGCAGAGTTTAAGCTGCTATATCTCCGCAACGGATGAACAAAGATAAAGCAAATGTATTTCAAAAAGTCTTGTTATAGTCCAAGGAAGGTTTCCTGAAAGTTTCAAGAGTTTTCAATTTTTGGCCAAAATCGGCAAAAAACCCTGTGCTATAGCCTTAGTATTTTGTCAAAATTCCAACATTTTTCGACCATCTCAAAATCGCATGAAACTTTCAGGAATCGTTCCTGGGACTATGCCGACAGGTTTTGCATAGTTTTTGTAAACTTTTAGCCCGCGCGTCGTGAGAAATTAAAGCAATTTAGATCAAATCACGCACTAATTAAAACATCACACCTTTCGAGCAAAGGAGCAGAGTTTAAGCTGCTATATCCCCTCAACGGATGAAGATAGATATAGCAAATGTATTGCAAAAAGTCTTATTATAGTCCAAGGAAGGTTTCCTGAAAGTTTCAAGAGTTTTCAATTTTTGGCCAAAATCGGCATAAAACCCTGTGCTATAGCCTTAGTATTTTGTCAAAATTCCAACATTTTTCGACCATCTCAGAATCGCATGAAACTTTCAGGAATCGTTCCTGGGACTATGCCGACAGGTTTTGCATAGTTTTTGTAAACTTTTAGCCCGCGCGTCGTGAGAAATTAAAGCAATTTAGATCAAATCACGCACTAATTAAAACATCACACCTTTCGAGCAAAGGAGCAGAGTTTAAGCTGCTATATCTCCGCAACGGATGAACAAAGATAAAGCAAATGTATTTCAAAAAGTCTTGTTATAGTCCAAGGAAGGTTTCCTGAAAGTTTCAAGAGTTTTTAATTTTTGGCCAAAATCGGCAAAAAACCCTGTGCTATAGCCTTAGTATTTTGTCAAAATTCCAACATTTTTCGACCATCTCAAAATCGCATGAAACTTTCAGGAATCGTTCCTGGGACTATGCCGACAGGTTTTGCATAGTTTTTGTAAACTTTTAGCCCGCGCGTCGTGAGAAATTAAAGCAATTTAGATCAAATCACGCACTAATTAAAACATCACACCTTTCGAGCAAAGGAGCAGAGTTTAAGCTGCTATATCTCCGCAACGGATGAAGATAGATATAGCAAATGTATTGCAAAAAGTCTTATTATAGTCCAAGGAAGGTTTCCTGAAAGTTTCAAGAGTTTTCAATTTTTGGCCAAAATCGGCAAAAAACCCTGTGCTATAGCCTTCGTATTTTGTCAAAATTCCAACATTTTTCGACCATCTCAGAATCGCATGAAACTTTCAGGAATCGTTCCTGGGACTATGCCGACAGGTTTTGCATAGTTTTTGTAAACTTTTAGCCCGCGCGTCGTGAGAAATTAAAGCAATTTAGATCAAATCACGCACTAATTAAAACATCACACCTTTCGAGCAAAGGAGCAGAGTTTAAGCTGCTATATCCCCTCAACGGATGAAGATAGATATAGCAAATGTATTGCAAAAAGTCTTATTATAGTCCAAGGAAGGTTTCCTGAAAGTTTCAAGAGTTTTCAATTTTTGGCCAAAATCGGCATAAAACCCTGTGCTATAGCCTTAGTATTTTGTCAAAATTCCAACATTTTTCGACCATCTCAGAATCGCATGAAACTTTCAGGAATCGTTCCTGGGACTATGCCGACAGGTTTTGCATAGTTTTTGTAAACTTTTAGCCCGCGCGTCGTGAGAAATTAAAGCAATTTAGATCAAATCACGCACTAATTAAAACATCACACCTTTCGAGCAAAGGAGCAGAGTTTAAGCTGCTATATCTCCGCAACGGATGAACAAAGATAAAGCAAATGTATTTCAAAAAGTCTTGTTATAGTCCAAGGAAGGTTTCCTGAAAGTTTCAAGAGTTTTTAATTTTTGGCCAAAATCGGCAAAAAACCCTGTGCTATAGCCTTAGTATTTTGTCAAAATTCCAACATTTTTCGACCATCTCAAAATCGCATGAAACTTTCAGGAATCGTTCCTGGGACTATGCCGACAGGTTTTGCATAGTTTTTGTAAACTTTTAGCCCGCGCGTCGTGAGAAATTAAAGCAATTTAGATCAAATCACGCACTAATTAAAACATCACACCTTTCGAGCAAAGGAGCAGAGTTTAAGCTGCTATATCTCCGCAACGGATGAAGATAGATATAGCAAATGTATTGCAAAAAGTCTTATTATAGTCCAAGGAAGGTTTCCTGAAAGTTTCAAGAGTTTTCAATTTTTGGCCAAAATCGGCAAAAAACCCTGTGCTATAGCCTTCGTATTTTGTCAAAATTCCAACATTTTTCGACCATCTCAGAATCGCATGAAACTTTCAGGAATCGTTCCTGGGACTATGCCGACAGGTTTTGCATAGTTTTTGTAAACTTTTAGCCCGCGCGTCGTGAGAAATTAAAGCAATTTAGATCAAATCACGCACTAATTAAAACATCACACCTTTCGAGCAAAGGAGCAGAGTTTAAGCTGCTATATCCCCTCAACGGATGAAGATAGATATAGCAAATGTATTGCAAAAAGTCTTATTATAGTCCAAGGAAGGTTTCCTGAAAGTTTCAAGAGTTTTCAATTTTTGGCCAAAATCGGCATAAAACCCTGTGCTATAGCCTTAGTATTTTGTCAAAATTCCAACATTTTTCGACCATCTCAGAATCGCATGAAACTTTCAGGAATCGTTCCTGGGACTATGCCGACAGGTTTTGCATAGTTTTTGTAAACTTTTAGCCCGCGCGTCGTGAGAAATTAAAGCAATTTAGATCAAATCACGCACTAATTAAAACATCACACCTTTCGAGCAAAGGAGCAGAGTTTAAGCTGCTATATCTCCGCAACGGATGAACAAAGATAAAGCAAATGTATTTCAAAAAATCTTGTTATAGTCCAAGGAAGGTTTCCTGAAAGTTTCAAGAGTTTTCAATTTTTGGCCAAAATCGGCAAAAAACCCTGTGCTATAGCCTTAGTATTTTGTCAAAATTCCAACATTTTTCGACCATCTCAAAATCGCATGAAACTTTCAGGAATCGTTCCTGGGACTATGCCGACAGGTTTTGCATAGTTTTTGTAAACTTTTAGCCCGCGCGTCGTGAGAAATTAAAGCAATTTAGATCAAATCACGCACTAAATAAAACATCACACCTTTCGAGCAAAGGAGCAGAGTTTAAGCTGCTATATCTCCGCAACGGATGAAGATAGATATAGCAAATGTATTGCAAAAAGTCTTATTATAGTCCAAGGAAGGTTTCCTGAAAGTTTCAAGAGTTTTCAATTTTTGGCCAAAATCGGCAAAAAACCCTGTGCTATAGCCTTCGTGTTTTGTCAAATTTCCAACATTTTTCGACCATCTCAGAATCGCATGAAACTTTCAGGAATCGTTCCTGGGACTATGCCGACAGGTTTTGCATAGTTTTTGTAAACTTTTAGCCCGCGCGTCGTGAGAAATTAAAGCAATTTAGATCAAATCACGCACTAATTAAAACATCACACCTTTCGAGCAAAGGAGCAGAGTTTAAGCTGCTATATCTCCGCAACGGATGAACAAAGATAAAGCAAATGTATTTCAAAAAATCTTGTTATAGTCCAAGGAAGGTTTCCTGAAAGTTTCAAGAGTTTTTAATTTTTGGCCAAAATCGGCAAAAAACCCTGTGCTATAGCCTTAGTATTTTGTCAAAAATCCAACATTTTTCGACCATCTCAAAATCGCATGAAACTTTCAGGAATCGTTCCTGGGACTATGCCGACAGGTTTTGCATAGTTTTTGTAAACTTTTAGCCCGCGCGTCGTGAGAAATTAAAGCAATTTAGATCAAATCACGCACTAATTAAAACATCACACCTTTCGAGCAAAGGAGCAGAGTTTAAGCTGCTATATCTCCGCAACGGATGAAGATAGATATAGCAAATGTATTGCAAAAAGTCTTATTATAGTCCAAGGAAGGTTTCCTGAAAGTTTCAAGAGTTTTCAATTTTTGGCCAAAATCGGCAAAAAACCCTGTGCTATAGCCTTCGTATTTTGTCAAAATTCCAACATTTTTCGACCATCTCAGAATCGCATGAAACTTTCAGGAATCGTTCCTGGGACTATGCCGACAGGTTTTGCATAGTTTTTGTAAACTTATAGCCCGCGCGTCGTGAGAAATTAAAGCAATTTAGATCAAATCACGCACTAATTAAAACATCACACCTTTCGAGCAAAGGAGCAGAGTTTAAGCTGCTATATCCCCTCAACGGATGAAGATAGATATAGCAAATGTATTGCAAAAAGTCTTATTATAGTCCAAGGAAGGTTTCCTGAAAGTTTCAAGAGTTTTCAATTTTTGGCCAAAATCGGCATAAAACCCTGTGCTATAGCCTTAGTATTTTGTCAAAATTCCAACATTTTTCGACCATCTCAGAATCGCATGAAACTTTCAGGAATCGTTCCTGGGACTATGCCGACAGGTTTTGCATAGTTTTTGTAAACTTTTAGCCCGCGCGTCGTGAGAAATTAAAGCAATTTAGATCAAATCACGCACTAATTAAAACATCACACCTTTCGAGCAAAGGAGCAGAGTTTAAGCTGCTATATCCCCTCAACGGATGAAGATAGATATAGCAAATGTATTGCAAAAAGTCTTGTTATAGTCCAAGGAAGGTTTCCTGAAAGTTTCAAGAGTTTTCAATTTTTGGCCAAAATCGGCATAAAACCCTGTGCTATAGCCTTAGTATTTTGTCAAAATTCCAACATTTTTCGACCATCTCAGAATCGCATGAAACTTTCAGGAATCGTTCCTGGGACTATGCCGACAGGTTTTGCATAGTTTTTGTAAACTTTTAGCCCGCGCGTCGTGAGAAATTAAAGCAATTTAGATCAAATCACGCACTAATTAAAACATCACACCTTTCGAGCAAAGGAGCAGAGTTTAAGCTGCTATATCTCCGCAACGGATGAACAAAGATAAAGCAATTGTATTTCAAAAAGTCTTGTTATAGTCCAAGGAAGGTTTCCTGAAAGTTTCAAGAGTTTTTAATTTTTGGCCAAAATCGGCAAAAAACCCTGTGCTATAGCCTTAGTATTTTGTCAAAATTCCAACTTTTTTCGACCATCTCAGAATCGCATGAAACTTTCAGGAATCGTTCCTGGGACTATGCCGACAGGTTTTGCATAGTTTTTGTAAACTTTTAGCCCGCGCGTCGTGAGAAATTAAAGCAATTTAGATCAAATCACGCACTAATTAAAACATCACACCTTTCGAGCAAAGGAGCAGAGTTTAAGCTGCTATATCTCCGCAACGGATGAAGATAGATATAGCAAATGTATTGCAAAAAGTCTTATTATAGTCCAAGGAAGGTTTCCTGAATGTTTCAAGAGTTTTCAATTTTTGGCCAAAATCGGCAAAAAACCCTGTGCTATAGCCTTCGTATTTTGTCAAAATTCCAACATTTTTCGACCATCTCAGAATCGCATGAAACTTTCAGGAATCGTTCCTGGGACTATGCCGACAAATTTTGCATAGTTTTTGTAAACTTTTAGCCCGCGCGTCGTGAGAAATTAAAGCAATTTAGATCAAATCACGCACTAATTAAAACATCACACCTTTCGAGCAAAGGAGCAGAGTTTAAGCTGCTATATCTCCGCAACGGATGAACAAAGATAAAGCAAATGTATTTCAAAAAGTCTTGTTAAAGTCCAAGGAAGGTTTCCTGAAAGTTTCAAGAGTTTTTAATTTTTGGCCAAAATCGGCAAAAAACCCTGTGCTATAGCCTTAGTATTTTGTCAAAATTCCAACATTTTTCGACCATCTCAAAATCGCATGAAACTTTCAGGAATCGTTCCTGGGACTATGCCGACAGGTTTTGCATAGTTTTTGTAAACTTTTAGCCCGCGCGTCGTGAGAAATTAAAGCAATTTAGATCAAATCACGCACTAATTAAAACATCACACCTTTCGAGCAAAGGAGCAGAGTTTAAGCTGCTATATCTCCGCAACGGATGAACAAAGATAAAGCAAATGTATTTCAAAAAGTCTTGTTATAGTCCAAGGAAGGTTTCCTGAAAGTTTCAAGAGTTTTCAATTTTTGGCCAAAATCGGCAAAAAACCCTGTGCTATAGCCTTAGTATTTTGTCAAAATTCCAACATTTTTCGACCATCTCAGAATCGCATGAAACTTTCAGGAATCGTTCCTGGGACTATGCCGACAGGTTTTGCATAGTTTTTGTAAACTTTTAGCCCGCGCGTCGTGAGAAATTAAAGCAATTTAGATCAAATCACGCACTAATTAAAACATCACACCTTTCGAGCAAAGGAGCAGAGTTTAAGCTGCTATATCTCCGCAACGGATGAAGATAGATATAGCAAATGTATTGCAAAAAGTCTTATTATAGTCCAAGGAAGGTTTCCTGAATGTTTCAAGAGTTTTCAATTTTTGGCCAAAATCGGCAAAAAACCCTGTGCTATAGCCTTCGTATTTTGTCAAAATTCCAACATTTTTCGACCATCTCAGAATCGCATGAAACTTTCAGGAATCGTTCCTGGGACTATGCCGACAAATTTTGCATAGTTTTTGTAAACTTTTAGCCCGCGCGTCGTGAGAAATTAAAGCAATTTAGATCAAATCACGCACTAATTAAAACATCACACCTTTCGAGCAAAGGAGCAGAGTTTAAGCTGCTATATCTCCGCAACGGATGAACAAAGATAAAGCAAATGTATTTCAAAAAGTCTTGTTAAAGTCCAAGGAAGGTTTCCTGAAAGTTTCAAGAGTTTTTAATTTTTGGCCAAAATCGGCAAAAAACCCTGTGCTATAGCCTTAGTATTTTGTCAAAATTCCAACATTTTTCGACCATCTCAAAATCGCATGAAACTTTCAGGAATCGTTCCTGGGACTATGCCGACAGGTTTTGCATAGTTTTTGTAAACTTTTAGCCCGCGCGTCGTGAGAAATTAAAGCAATTTAGATCAAATCACGCACTAATTAAAACATCACACCTTTCGAGCAAAGGAGCAGAGTTTAAGCTGCTATATCTCCGCAACGGATGAACAAAGATAAAGCAAATGTATTTCAAAAAGTCTTGTTATAGTCCAAGGAAGGTTTCCTGAAAGTTTCAAGAGTTTTTAATTTTTGGCCAAAATCGGCAAAAAACCCTGTGCTATAGCCTTAGTATTTTGTCAAAATTCCAACATTTTTCGACCATCTCAAAATCGCATGAAACTTTCAGGAATCGTTCCTGGGACTATGCCGACAGGTTTTGCATAGTTTTTGTAAACTTTTAGCCCGCGCGTCGTGAGAAATTAAAGCAATTTAGATCAAATCACGCACTAATTAAAACATCACACCTTTCGAGCAAAGGAGCAGAGTTTAAGCTGCTATATCTCCGCAACGGATGAAGATAGATATAGCAAATGTATTGCAAAAAGTCTTATTATAGTCCAAGGAAGGTTTCCTGAAAGTTTCAAGAGTTTTCAATTTTTGGCCAAAATCGGCAAAAAACCCTGTGCTATAGCCTTCGTATTTTGTCAAAATTCCAACATTTTTCGACCATCTCAGAATCGCATGAAACTTTCAGGAATCGTTCCTGGGACTATGCCGACAGGTTTTGCATAGTTTTTGTAAACTTTTAGCCCGCGCGTCGTGAGAAATTAAAGCAATTTAGATCAAATCACGCACTAATTAAAACATCACACCTTTCGAGCAAAGGAGCAGAGTTTAAGCTGCTATATCTCCGCAACGGATGAACAAAGATAAAGCAAATGTATTTCAAAAAGTCTTGTTATAGTCCAAGGAAGGTTTCCTGAAAGTTTCAAGAGTTTTTAATTTTTGGCCAAAATCGGCAAAAAACCCTGTGCTATAGCCTTAGTATTTTGTCAAAATTCCAACATTTTTCGACCATCTCAAAATCGCATGAAACTTTCAGGAATCGTTCCTGGGACTATGCCGACAGGTTTTGCATAGTTTTTGTAAACTTTTAGCCCGCGCGTCGTGAGAAATTAAAGCAATTTAGATCAAATCACGCACTAATTAAAACATCACACCTTTCGAGCAAAGGAGCAGAGTTTAAGCTGCTATATCCCCTCAACGGATGAAGATAGATATAGCAAATGTATTGCAAAAAGTCTTATTATAGTCCAAGGAAGGTTTCCTGAAAGTTTCAAGAGTTTTCAATTTTTGGCCAAAATCGGCATAAAACCCTGTGCTATAGCCTTAGTATTTTGTCAAAATTCCAACATTTTTCGACCATCTCAGAATCGCATGAAACTTTCAGGAATCGTTCCTGGGACTATGCCGACAGGTTTTGCATAGTTTTTGTAAACTTTTAGCCCGCGCGTCGTGAGAAATTAAAGCAATTTAGATCAAATCACGCACTAATTAAAACATCACACCTTTCGAGCAAAGGAGCAGAGTTTAAGCTGCTATATCCCCTCAACGGATGAAGATAGATATATCAAATGTATTGCAAAAAGTCTTATTATAGTCCAAGGAAGGTTTCCTGAAAGTTTCAAGAGTTTTCAATTTTTGGCCAAAATCGGCAAAAAACCCTGTGCTATAGCCTTAGTATTTTGTCAAAATTCCAACATTTTTCGACCATCTCAGAATCGCATGAAACTTTCAGGAATCGTTCCTGGGACTATGCCGACAGGTTTTGCATAGTTTTTGTAAACTTATAGCCCGCGCGTCGTGAGAAATTAAAGCAATTTAGATCAAATCACGCACTAATTAAAACATCATTCCTTTCGAGGAAGGCTATAGTCCTAGATTTTTGCCAAAAATTGGCGATTTTTGGTCAAAATTTGAAACCTCTGCAAACTTTGAGGAAGCTTTCCTGGGACTATAGTGAGACTTTTTCTATACATTTGCTTTATTTTTCTTCAGTTTTTGACAAAATATAGCAAGAAAACTGCATATTTTTTTGTTCTTTTGTTTAAAAAGTACAAGATGTGTGAAGCGATGACTTACTATCACAAATATTATATCAAAACCTTCGTTAGACTCCCAGGAACATTTGCTGAATGTTTCATGCGATTCTGAAATTTGGTCGAAAATGGCCAATTTTTGAAAAAATGTTAAGGCTATAGTCGATGCTTTTTGCGAAAAAAGTTTCAATTACCACTCCCGATTGCCACTCCCGGTTACCACTCCCGAATGCCACTCCCGATTATCACTCATAATTACCACTCCCGATAATCACTCACAATTGGGGAGAGGTGCCGGAGAATGGCGGGATACGCAGCCGCGTAGGGCTGGGGGCAAAACCATGCGCAGCAAGGGACTGGGGTGAGGTTCGTACCGAGCATAGTTCGAGCATAATTTCGTTTCCCGAGCATAATTTTGAGCATAATTTACGATTTTTACGAGCACTGCCGGTAGGCATAATTCACGATTTTGGTTGATTGTAGGTCCCAACTCCCTCAAACTGCCTTGACCAAAAGTACGAGTAATTTATTAGGAGAGCTGATAGAGTTGATCAGCAAATTACCTTAAAGTTTCTCCATCTGAACAACATATATGTATGGATGACCATTTATTGATTCTCTGATTAAGACCTCTGGCTACTCATCGGATTTTGAACCACTGATTTAAAGCTTTGTTTATACGAGGTAATTTTTCACGCAACGCAACCTGATGACAGGAAAATATTGTAAGTTGCAAGTGGGGTCTCAGAAGCTCGCAACTTTCTTTTCGACGTTGCGAAAAATTGATTGTTCTACTGCAAACAGCTTACACAAAGCTTGGCCAAAAATAAAACACCACTGAAAAGAGCATAGCACAATTAATCAATGCACGAATTTTCAGATTCATCCGCTAGTTTCAAATTTGTAATTTTTCTAAGTTTTGTATCACATAATTGAATTGACGGGTAGCCTTGTCCGTCCACTAATTTGTGTATGACAAGTAAATTTGCAATGCTCTTTCCAGTAGTGTGTTTTGTGTTTATGTCTGGTCAAGCTTTCTATACTGTGATAAAGGTCTATTGTTCGTTGCGTTGCAAGTTGAAACTATGAGTGTTACACATGTAGTTTCTTCTGCAACCTGTTTCACAACGTCGACTCGTTGCGTTGCATGTTGCAAGAAAGCATATAGCTCCTGAAACAGCTGAATAGTTAATACAACTGCTTAAGATTCCTGAATCCGTGATCGACTGTCTCTAAAATAACCTGCCGATACAGCCGCCCTTTAGATGGGATACAGAACGTCTTCACGCAGGCGGCTTTTCAAACCAATGAGCATATAATTGCATATGTACCAATTTCCCTCTGCTATGTTTCTGAAGATCCAAACGTCCTTTTGTATCATACTCCTGCGCATGTGCCTGAATTTGTGTACAGTTCATAGTATTATTTGACTTTTATTCGCATATTCTTTGTAAATTTATTACAGTAAATGTAATCAGGATTTGTTTGGTTTATTTTTGATCTTGTATACTCGAACATTCTGTCCTGCGTGAGGATTTTCGGTCATGCAACCTCACCTGTAGAGTCGGCCCACAATGATGCAAGACATTTGTCTCAAATTAATCCCGTCGACCCAAACGTCACGGTCCATCAATTCTGCGAGCTCTCAAGTCAAGACTGCGGTGTGTGATAACCACCCATGCCTCCACTGCCAGAGCTGACTGCTGGGTACTGCAAGCTAGCCCTCACTCCCTGCTCGGCCATATGTGCCACGTGTGTTGGAGCTGAGCCTGTTGACATAGCAACGACAGACTCTTGCTCGGCGGCATCAGCTACAAGGAATCCTGGCGGAGCGCTGTGCACTATGGTATCGTCTTGGACCTGCGCGTATGTGACTGTGGATGTGGACCCTGCAGATGTCGTTGGAGGACACTTGACTGGACTTCCCTCAGAGGCCAAACACACCAACGGTTTGACCCTGTCCTCTGTGAAGGAGAACTGACCGACTGGCATGTTGGTGAAGTCAAGCGGTGGGGCTTCCTTCTCTACAATCTCCTGTTCGATCTTCTTTGCTTCGATTTTAGCTTTTAGGGAGTTGTCAATCCGCGTTTTCCCAGTCACCATTCTCTTATACATCTGTTTTCTGTTGCAGAACCACACTCTCACAGTGACAGGCTCCAGGCGGAGTTTCTCGGCAATCTGCGCGATCTCTGTGCTGCTGGGTTTGGGATTCTGCTCAAAGTGTGCGGTCAACACTGCCAAAGATTGAGCAGAAAAAGACGTTCGTCGTTTGCGTTTCTTACAAATCCGCAAACCTTTGGCGCACTCCAACTCCTTCTGTTCAATCCACGACTGCATAACCGGCTTCATTTTCTCGGCTGCTTTGAGCCCCAGGTTTTTAGATTCAAACCGAGAAATAAACGACTGGCTGTAGGAGGGTCCATTCGTACGAGAAAGTTCATTCCCAACGTCTTCCTGTGTGTGCCCAAGTGCAATGCGCCGAGCTCGAAAAGTTTCGATGAAGGACTTCATTTCAGGCGTTAAACACGCATCTGTGAGCACTCCAAAGCGGGAATGCGACTTGCCAGGGTTTGTACCGCTAGCTTCTTCATAAGAAAGCTTTGGCGATGCCTCTTCTCTCAGCTGCTCGTCTCCTTTCCTCAGGCGGATGTGTGTGACGCCAGCAGGTGCCGAGGACTGCGCGACCACGCCTGGGGCACTATACTGAAAGTACTCTGGTGTGACTCCTTCCTGGGGCCCAGCGTAGAAATGGGCTACCTGCGAAAGTCACAATCTCCTTGAACGTATTGTACGTAACTCAAAGATAAATGAGCAAAGTTTCAGGTCTTACAGTGAGCGTACGCGCATGAACGGTTCAGCCTGAATTGCTCGGCAATGATATCAATGGAATTTAGTTTTCTGTAGGCTTGTCTGCTTCATGTCATTTTCTAAAGAGAAACCTTAGGTCCAAAATAAGTCCTTTTTATGCGAAAAGGCGAACAATTCCAGTACGCGAAAATGCATGACTTTTCGAAACATAAAGCTGATCAGTTTCAATAGTGTGGATGACTGGAGACGTATATAAAATGGTCCCCTACCTTCGTTTCTCGCCCCTATTCAATGCTGCAGAAACTGAGCTTACCTGACCTTCCGAGAGACCAGCGACTTCGGACAACTGTCCAGCGGCAGCAGTGAGAGAGCCAGACGTACCTTTGACAAGAGGCAAGAGTCAAATGTCATTCTAGAACGGAAAAAGGGCGGGGAAGAAGCGTTCATTTCAAACATCACTTTCTGTCATGCATAGTTAGGGCAGGTTGTAGAATGTCTGAGAGGAGGCACTACAGATCAGCTATCAATAAAGAAGAAATGCACGTGCACGGCCGGGGTATGCACATGCTGGGAGAAATGAATCTAGTTAATCGACAATCGCAGAAAGTCCACGTTAAAAAAAGAACAATCAACGAAAAAGGCGGATACTTCACATACCAAATATGTCAAGAGGAAGAAGTGTGGTGCTGTTTCCAACCAACTTAATTGTCCAAGTGTTTTGGTAAAAAAAAATGGACGGTCTGTGTACCTTCACCCTTCTCCAATCTCGCACCCATAGAGCCGTTTTCGGATGACTGCCGAAAACCAAAACCAAAGCAAGTACACCGCCAATCACAGGGGCTGTAAGAAACACTTTCAACCAATCAGAATCCAAGGTAATCCGCGTTTGGTTTTACTTTGAAAAATGAACTAATCAGAAGCGCGAGAAAACGCCATCGCCAGATTTTGCTTTTGCTCCTGATTGGCCAAGAATGGTGATTAACTTGTTTAGACCAATCAAAAAGCGTAGGAAACGCAAAACCAAAGCAACCACACTATTACCCTGGACATGGTCATCCGCAAACGGCTCTATTTCCCTTGCGGTCACACATAACATTCCCGTTGTTAAGGTTTCCTTTTCATCTTCATTTCTCTCCACCCCAATACTGAATATTCTTGACAGTGAAACAGGTGACGTTACGTTACCTTAAATTATTGAGCTGTTCTCAGACCCACCCAGTGGAATGAAAACACGTAGAGTCACGATTATACCAACAACTTAACGACTTTATTCCGTCAAAAATCAACGCAATCGCAAATGAAAGAACATGATAAAAAAAGTTGGCGGAGTTCTGATTCAATTAGTACCTTGCACTATAGCGGCTGTGATAAACTCTTGATGCATCCGAATCAAGTCTGTGACGATCTTCTCTTCAATTTCCTTGCCTGCCTCCAGCTCCCCATCTGACATCCAAATGGCATTCTCTTGAGTGTGTGTTACAATAACCACAGTCTTTTTCCGCGTCTGAAGTATGTTTGATATTACAACCTAAAACACGAAAAGAGAAAACAATTATACCCAACTTTCAATGTCCATACATAACGTCTTAAAGGTGGAGGATGGTAAAAAACTGGACCAGCCAGCAGCCAATCAGAGTGTGGGATTTGCTTGGATTGCGTACCGCAAAAAAGTAAGTATATTAATCACAACTAATAATAATAATAATTGATCGTTATCTCCCTACCTGGTGGGCGTACTTCTTCAGCGCTTGACGCGCTTTCTTGGAAATAATATTTACATCAGTTTCCAGCTGAAGATGAGAAGGTAAACCATTTATCAGACAGTAGAAAAGACAGTAGATTGTCTTTGAAATGTGAACTGGACAACAGTATAAACTGATTTGAAAATAATGTCAGTATAAAGCTACAATCATGGTCAAAAGTCGTTGGGACCCTCCACTCACGCACATCCGGAGCGCAACGTAAATCCGTACAACCTATGGGGGTCTCATATTTCTTGTTTTCAAGTCCCTTCCTCTCCCCTCCATTCAATGTTGGCCCATGGTGCAGCTATAAGCCGAACCATGCTCAACTACCCAACATTGAATGGGGGGGAGGGGGTAAACTTGAAATCGCCCCAACAATTTTGACCATGATTGTAGTACTAGAATGTCTTGTAAACTAGACAGAGCTGACTAAATGGTACTGGACTGCATATGCTGCTGTCTCACTGTGGATACTTACTTTAAATGACACCACAAAGGCTCCAGCAGCCCACTCCTTCACCAGAGGGCCTATAATTTTGGGGGCCTGATGCATACTCAGCTGCATGGGGCCACCATCAGATTGGATTTTGTGCAGCGACTGGGGAACAAGACAGTGCAATGAGTACAACTGATAACAAGCTCAGCTCCATCTCCCTCAAATGTTCAATGGCAATAGAACCTGGCAAACTGGGGCCAACAAAACTGTCTCTCACAAATATTGTAAAGCAAATCATTGTTGGTTAGTAGGCCTGGGATTAAGCAAGGGTTGGACTGGAAGGGAGATGGACGTTTATTCGAGGGTGGAGCTTATTTCCAATTTTTGCTGAAAGGGTGGGTGCTTTTTTCAAGGGGGTGCTTATCAGGGTGTGGGTGCTTATTTGGTAGTCCATATATTGACTGCTGTTGTTCACATATGGATCTATATCTGCAGTTATTTTCTCACCAGGTTTTCATCTGGGACATAGAAGTCAGAAACAGCTGCAGCAAGATAGAACATGACTGTTGGTCCATGTGGGCCGAGAGCCTTTGCCACAGTGCGCAGCAAAAACAAGTAGTCGGACAGAGTGCAGAACTCAATTAGCAGCAGTGCTCCTGTCAGCTGAACCTGTTCAGGGACATTTTACTTATTAGATTAGTTTCAGTTTGTATATAACGTCTGGAAACTGGAAACTGTGCTACATAAATTCCCCTTGAGCAGGGCCGGTTTTTCAAAGCATGATTAGGCTAATCCTGGATTAGGTGTAAACTTTCTTGTCATTTATAAGCCTGAAAATGTGAAGATTTTGTCCTGCAACGATTTCCTTGATACGTATTCAGCTAAAACAAGCTTTTAAATCCATATTTGAACAAAACCCTGCATTTTATCGGCAGAGAGGTCATCAGAAAGAATTTCGTTAATCCTTGGGCCCAGGTGTACAATATTGTACATAACTATGCTACACTAGCACTGCTGTAAAAATCCCACAAACTTAGTGTCCCAGCTCCTCAATGGGCCCTTGCAACCACAGTCAAGTGCCTGACAAAATCCTCGATAGTTCATTTTCAAGGCCCTTGAAATTTGGCAATCTATTTCCACCCAACTTGAGGGCCTGCAGTTTTATGTTTCATCCATCAAACAAGAAGAGGTACTTGCCTGTTTATATTTCTTGAGAATATTTCTGAACTTTGGCACTTTGGACTGATCAACTGTATGAAAGATAAAAAAAAAACAAGTTATACAATAAACTCTATCTAAGGTGGATACCCTCGGGATTAGCACATTTAGTGTCCGCCTAAATAGGTGTTTGCCTTAGAGAGAGAGTTCAGTTACAGCTGAGAAACAAGTGAAAACCGGCAAGGACTGAATCTGCATGCTGTCCGCCTTAGAGAGGTGTCCGCTTAGAGAGAGTTGACTGTAAACCAGCAGATTTCACATCAGATTTCGTGTTCCACGATAAATTTTAACTAGAAATACATATAAAATTTTTCACAGATGTAATCCCCAATGACTTTGGATCCGGGAAAGAGTGACTTTGGTCAAAATATTAATTCAAGTGCAGCTTTCTTTAAATTTTTTTTTATTTTTTTGAGAAGTGGGATGGGAAGTTTTTTTTTTTTATTTCATTTTATTTTTGTTTGTATGAAGTAAGCTATTTGTCTCTTTGCATTCAAGTGAATATGTGTCATTGTGGTCATAACTTTTTTCGGAAGTGGTGGCTCCTAAAGGAACCGTTTGTTTGTTCGGTGTATTTCTACACTGTGTACTGCTGCATGATATCTCGTAGAATGGCCTCAAACTTGTTCTGGCCAGCTCTCTCCCTCCACGTGTCTTCTGCAGAAATCTACTGGGCATCAATGTTTTGATTTGCTTTTCAATGTTAATAAGGTCAGGAAATATGACCAGAAACAGCTCAGAGAGTCCAGGTAGGAAAAGGTTAATACATATATTTGTATGTGAATGTCAACTCCAACAAAGAACTGCACACAAAGGTAAGCTGGCTACTAAATTTAAGACTCTTGAATAATAAGGTATAAGTATTTTTTCAAACAAGTCCATGAGTTTGCTGACATTTCTTGGTGGCATAATATAGAGTGCACCTGTATATAGATTTGTAAGACAGTGGTTGTAACATGGGATAGCGATCAACACAAAATAACTATCTAAAAGGTGGACCCCTTCAAATAATAATTACATTATTGTACCTGTAGCAGAAAGTACTACACAAACAACACCAAGGTCTTTACCTTCTATGTGAACAGAACCATCAGCTGTTTCCTTGATATCCATGGAGTCAAACAAGACATCTTGGGATGTGTGTCTTGTGAATGGTTTCAGTGAGCCCTGTCTGTGAAGATATATCACTGCATAGCCAAGCTCAAGAAAGTACCTGATACACACACAGTTAAGGTATCCATAAGTAGACTAGAGAATAGTGAAAAAAAAAAAAACCTTTTCACCATTTCGGTGTTCTAAAACAAGCCCCATCATGACCATTGTGTACAAAATGAGCATAAAAGGATACTCAGCTGAGGCTGCTCCCCGGGTTCCGCTACTGAAGTTGTCCACATACCGCACAGCATTACTCTCTAGTGGCACTCTTGTTCCCCCAGACTGCAACAGAAAAGATAAGTGACAAT
This sequence comes from Plumapathes pennacea, assembly GCA_964036295.1. Lineage (NCBI taxonomy): Eukaryota > Metazoa > Cnidaria > Anthozoa > Antipatharia > Myriopathidae > Plumapathes > Plumapathes pennacea. Next base: position 26,019,231 of record OZ038464.1, on the reverse strand, counting down.
GAAAACATTTCACATATAGGATGATGAAAAACTCTCTTGTTTAAAGCTCAGTGATATCATAATTTTGTCCCAGGGGTGGTACTCCCACATATGAGCCATATAGGTATGTGCTGCCCCAAATGGTATCATTTTAAGCATTTGAGTCTGAAATAGGGTATCGATTTTGAGCCTTTGGTCTGGAATAGGGTCAGAGATTTTGATATTTGGTCTGAAATAGGGTTGAAAATCGCAAATTTTGGTCTGAAATAGGTTAAGGGTTTTCAGTCCCGGGCAGGCCACACCGCCACCCAAAATTTTGAGGAGTATCCCCTGGGAATTTTGTAAACCCAGAGACACAACTTTCATTAATCACATCGCAAAGTATATTTTAACATATGATCAAGTTTAGTGGCTATAAATCACAAGCTTCATGGTCAATTCTCCAAGCAGACTGTACATGCATATCATTTAAATCTTCAAACCACAAGGGGGAAGGAATCGACGGGGAATGGAGTGTATTTCTAGCCAGGGTGCTGTCATTTATTCACTAAAGGCTCTGTCAAGGACCTTGCTGAAGCTTAGCCTGTGTCGCATCCAACTAGTGTTTAGTTCCGACAAGTTCAGACACCCTTACTTTCTCATCCATCTCTATTCTAACCCCCTCCCCTTACATGTTTTTGTAATCATTCCTAAACTCAATCAAAGTCCGTTGCAGACTTCGATATTCAGCCACTAAATACTGAAACCGTGATTTGTTTTTTTATAAAATCACGTAAAAAAAAAAGAAAAAAAAAAAAAAAAAAAGAAGCAATAAATCATATAGTGGCTGGATGTAAAACGTGTTGCACATCAGCTTGCACTTAATATTTCTACTCAGTCCCCGAGGCTCAAACACGAAAGGATCCAGTTCGATCTATTGCATACAAATTTCCGTTCGCCATCATTGCCATCGGCGTTCTGTCCGATAAAAGTTTTCACACCCGTTTAATAGCATGCAAATATTTTGGGCGATTGCTTGATTACTTGTTATAACTGCTCGACAAAAGAGGTCCGACAGTGTCCGCTACGGATCAGTGAACCGACGACGACTACGCCCTCATCCAAAGCTGTTCAAGTGTACGATCTTTAAATTGACTGTATTGCCAAGTGTTTTAAAAGACCCACGGTTCAACATAAAATATATCCAGCCAGCCTGATACACCGACAAAAAAGTGCGGTGACACTTCACACAGCGAAATAACAAGGAACAGGTATAATCAACATGGCAATCTTGAATATTTAACTTGGTTTCATTTAAATTATACGCAGGGCCGAAGAAGACGAGAAACGGGCGAGAGACTTGATCACTTGTCTGTTGCAATTGCTCGTTTCTGCTCTTGCAGATCAACAGTACACAAGTAGAACTGTCTTCCCCTCACTGGTGACCCTTTGTGTTCAACATATTCATGTCGCCATAATGTATACGCCGATTTAAATCGTAATACCGAAAAATTATAGTGTTATATGCATAGCATTAGCCTTGCAATCAAGATTTTTCACAGAAACTCACAAACTCACCGTAATTAAGACAACGTTTCTACCAGAAGCCCTATGATTTGCTGCGAAGTCGCAAACGGTGTCGTTTGTTTGTTTAAGGTTTCTTGGAGGTGTCTGCTTTGCGAAGTATTCTTCCCAGGCCGCCATAGTTCCTGACATGAATTACACGGCATTAGCTATGCGTTCTTGTTCTCCGAGAGGCGGTCTCAAATCCAGCAAATTCCCCGCTCCGTAAGCTGTTTTGACTACAACTAAGCTTCCTTCCAGCAAATTCGAAAAAAGTGAAGCGAAAACTAAGATTTTTCCATCGCCTGAAGGAGGAATAGGGTTACACCAAAAACATAAATTACACAAAAGACAACGAAGCGATGATTATCATAAATTATGACGCCACCCTTACGAGCAGGGACTGGGACCAAGCTTTGGCCTCTTGTCCCGATTCGAGTTTTGGAGGTAGTTCATTGGTTCACTTTTTTGGATGTTAATAAAACAAAATTCAACAACCTATATGCAAAAAACCTACAGCTATGAAATGCTGTTTTACGGATACGTGAGGAGGGGGAGGGGACCGGCTTTGGGCGGGTGATTCCAAGAATCGAGCTAAGCTAGTGATGCAATCAGCTTCACTCAGCGTGAAGCCGGGAACATCGATCAGAGCGACGATGACTTGGGTCGATGATTTGATCTTATTTCTCGCGCCCGCTGTATGAAATATTAAATTCGATACGATTCTGAAACCAGGCCATAACCGTGAGCGGGTCGGCATCGAAATATGGATTTTGTATCGGCCAGGTCGGCAGCCTTTGAGTCATATTAACTGTGAAGTTCCATCACTTCTTCGTCTGGGGAAACAAAGTTAAAACAAAAACAAAAAATGGAGAGGAAACTTGAACTATTGGCGACAACAACGCGAGGAAACAATAAAAAACTTGTCACAATCATAGTTTCTTTTCTTTGTAAGGGACCGTTCATTTTTTGTGAGGTAGGGGTGGGATTTGGGGAAGTCCCACTGGGAAACAGCATGCCCCCCCCCCCCCTCAAGTCTGCCATTTTTTTCACATGCCCCCCCCCCTCAGCCCACCATTTTTTTCACATGGCCCCCCCCCTCCTCAGCCCACATTTTTTTTACATGATCTTTACTGAGCGTTATTTAGAACTCAGCTGCAGATTGACTCGAATTAAGGACTAAAATAAGGTGTTTCCTGTATCTCTTCCCTTGCGAATTAAACGACTGTTCTCAAAAGGACGCTTTTTAGGCTGCATTCATTAAAATCCAGGAGAGGAAGAGGAAATTTAACAAAGTACACCTTTTTTTTGTACATCCCCCTAAGACAGAAAATTATGCACCCTGCTAAGAAAAATATGTATCCCCCTTGGAGCCTCACTTCACATTAAAGCAGCAAATCCCAGCTTTATGTCAAGCATCAAGCTTTACCTACAGGGTCGAGGGTGGAAGTGGAATAATCCCTATCACTTATTCATAAATGTTATATGCATAGAAAAATTATAGGTCGTTTCAGTGTCTTAAAAATGTATAAAGTGCAGACATTCAACCCTTGGAGCAGACAAATAGGGAGATTTTGTGGGCGCCGTCAAGGCTCGATCACCTACGGGAGCAGGGGAAATTTTTTAAAAAGGTAGTCTTCTGAAATTGCATTTTCTGCATTTTCAGAGCATTTTCAGTGAAGTTTCAATGAAATTTGAAGGTTTCAGGCTGCATATTTTTATTTATTTTTGAATTGCATGAAAAATTCGGGAGATTGCAACAAATATTCGGGGATTGCAATGTCTGAAAGCATGATAAATCCTACGATATCCAGGAAACTGAGAAAGGGGGGGAGAGGGGGCGAGTGCCGCTAGGCGCGAGCTGCTAAGGGGGTCCAGGGGCATGCTCCCCTTGAAAATTTTGAAATATAGACCTCCTAAAACAGCAATTTCCTGCATTTTTAGACCAATAAGCAGGTGCAACAAGCGGATTGAATAGATCACAAATATTAAGCTTTTGAAAGGAAATTTATCTTTCACGTACTGCCGGTAAGTTCAGCACCGCATCGAACCGCATAACACTTGAAAAGTATAGATATACTAGGTTACATTGAGCAACAAACCCATTTTCTCTCATTGGCTCTAAGGCTCTTTTCTGAAAGATTTTGCAACACAATTACGCCTGGGCCGGATTCCAGGCTGGATGGGCGTCAGAGTGTTGCTCTCACAAAGCAGTCATTCGACATTGCTGCTTATATTTCTCAATTTTCTTTACAATAATTTGGTTATGAAACTGAAGAAAAGGTTCTGAATTGATTGATATAAACAACAACAAAAAAACCAAAACAAAAAACAACAACAACAACAACAACAACAACAACAACTCGTGTACCACACTGTACAGGTCTACGTTGTCTAAAAAATCCCGGACCCAGATGAAAGGGGGGAGGGGCCGCAGCTCCCTCAGGCCCCCTAATTTCCGCCATTGATATAGTTAATTGCCCTTAATAGCTAATAGTTGAATGTTTCATTAATGGAATAAAGCAGCTGGGGCAGATCAGGGAGGGTTTTGAGCGCCATAGGCACGAGCTGCTAGGGGAGTCTAGGGGTATAATCCCCCAGAAAATTTTGAAATCTAGATTCCCTGAAACACTGTTTTCCTGCACTTTTTTTTAAGGCTATGGAGCCTCTATATTAGTAAACTTTCCATACTGTTGTACTTGTCCACGTATTGTTTTCATAGTAATACCTCATGAGTTGTCAAAGTTTTCGCGTGCCCCCCCTTTACCTCCATTTTTTTTGCGTGGCCCCCCCTTTAAGGCCATATTTTTTTGCGTGCCCCCCACCCAAATCCCACCAGCCCCCCCTCCCTACCTCATAAGAAATGAACGGTCCCTAACCTTGCTCTTCTTAGATTGCTCAATTTGCTCCGTTTTTGCTGAGCGTCAATCTTTTTCTCGACGCAAGTGCACGATGACAATTCACAAAGACGGTCCTTGTGTTCTCTGCCAAAGTAGGAGCAAAATAGTGTGCAGTTTGCGAATAAGATGAAAATTGCAATGCAAGCTGCATGATTTGAACTGGAAGTGCGTTTACCTCGTTCCCAAGTTTTCACGCGGGTGGCCCTGGGGACGAGGTTGCGCAATGTTTTGAGAACAACAAGAGAGCCAAGAAATAGCGACGAAATATTAAACCAAGTCGTCGATTGCTAGAGTTATCGAATTTTGCGTGAACCGGCAGAACTCAACTTTCGCAACTTCCGTTTCGGCCGAGTTTGAATATTGCTCAACGATGCAATGGCTCCCAGAACGATCGCCGTATCAACTGGATTTATCTGGAAACCTGACAAGGATACGAAAGATGTTCATGTTCTGCTAAGCAAAGCTGAGGGAATATATGTCGATAACTTCGGTGATAATCACGATCGTGGCCTGTATACAGCGTACACACTCGAACAGAGAAATCAGGAATTCGGTGGATTTTCGGCTTGTGTCTTGCTGAAGGCCGACATCTATCATTTTCTGTTCCGTATCGACTATGCAGATGGCCAGCAAGTAGTTAGAGCTTCCGAGTTATACCCAAGAACATTTCTGGCTTCGGGAAGAGAAGTTAACTTCACGCGGATGGACCTGGGGACGAGGTTGCGATCAAGAACGAGAAAGTTCGGCGAAGAAGGGAACTACCCAACGCACGAATGGGATTTACTCAACGGTGCGATGGCTTCTAGAGCGAGCAATGTGCCAACTGGTTTTATCTGGAAACCTGACAGAGATGCAAATAATGTTCAAGTTCTGCTAAGCAAAGCTGGAGGGATTTATGTCGATAACTTCGTTGATGATCTAAGATATACGGCGCACATTCTCGAACAGAGAAATCAAGAACTCGGTTCACCCTTTATAGCTTGCGTCTCGCTGGAGGACGACATCTATCATTTTCTGTTCCGTGTCGACTATGCAGATGGCCAGCAAGTATTTAGAACTTCTGATCTATACCCAACAACAATTTTGGCTACGGGAAGAGAGGTGAACTACATTGAAATACTGTGATTTCGTATGAGCCCAAATATTTGAACAAATCAAGTGAGTATACTTAAATCTCGGTTCTATTGTTCCTTATTGATAAATAGTATCCTTGTGATTCCCAATCTGCTTCGGAAAGGTTGGCCAATACTCATCGAATTCATCACGTTCACATCACGCGACGTTGACACATCACTGTTTGTTACGAAAAGTGTCTGTAGTCGCATTTCACCTCGCCGTATTTTGCAACATTGGGGCAACAATATATGTATCGTTTTGTGTTGATACATTTATATCTTTGGAAAATGCAAATGTTTTTATTTGTTTGTTTTGGTGATTAGGTTAATAATCCTAGGATTGTCCGAGTCCAAAAAGTAAGAAAAGAAAAGAAAGAACGAACGAAAAATATAAATATTGAATTTTCTTTCCTTATGATTCTAAGGCACAAATTAGATGCCCCTCCTTGCATGTGCCAGCCTATTGTTGACACATTTAGGCTGATTATGGCTTTCAGTTGGTATTTTATTTTTATTTTTATTTTTATATATTATTCTTATAGTTCAAGGACTGGCATCAGGAGGTTCACTTGACCAAAGTTGTTGGATGCCAGCTGACCCAGACTACTGCATTCCAGAAGTTAAGAGTGATAATTCTAAACCATCCCAGTGCATTTTACTCTGATTACTAACTGGTAATCATATTCATCAGCTAAGCAATTTTCAGTCAGGGAAGTCAGTAAGGACATTGGACTCTGCTTTGGAGAATTTGGTGAAATAATGGTCCTGGTTATCCTTGCCTTTCTTCTTTTATAGTGGTTTTTGTCCCTGATTTCATAGAGCCATTTTCAGATAACTTTTGTGAAACCAAAACCAAAGTAATATTGGTGTTATACCAACTCTCAAGAGAACTCGAGGTACTGGTACGCTGTAATAGTAACAGTAGCCGATGTTTTAAGCATTAGCCCTTCTCCAGAGCAAAAGATGAAGGGCTGACGCTTGAAATGTCAGCTGCTGTTACTCTTTACAGACAGTACCTCAATAATCTTCTAGTTGATACACCAGCAAAGTAATATTACACTGTCAATTCACACAGACTGCAGGAGAATACTTTCAATTATTCAGAAGCCAGTTAATGAAGTAATATTTGTTTGGTTTTATTTTAAAGAAGAAACAAATCAGCAGAGAGAGGTAGGGTTTTTGTTATATGAGAAGATCACAGTTTGAACAATCGGGTTTTGCTTTTGTTCTTGATTTACCTGGACCGATAAAAATAAATAAATAATTACAAAAAAAAAAAAAAAAAAAGCAAAAGCAAGCACATACTTTCAACAGTGTTCTGAAAACCACTCTTACCTGTCCAGTAGTCCAAGTGTCAACTTTTATAAGGATAATATTACATTACATTTTATAAACCATTAGGGTCACATACAATTCAACATTTTATCTTTTAATGCACAAACTGTAATAAGATAATTTATTACTTCTTTACTATGCTTTACTCTCTTTTTTTGAAAAGGCTGTTATGTTGAATAGTGGGAAGAGTGCATTTATGCAAAAATGACAGGGTAATAATAATAATAATAATAATAATAATAATAATAATAATAATAATAATAATAATAATAATAATAATAATAATAATAATGTATTAAACCAATAAGACCAACCAATAAGATAGTAAGTAAAGCTCCTATTGTAGTACATGATTTAGCTTTAAAAGATTTTAGATGATGGTGTTTATTCTTTTATTTTGATAACCAAGCAATATATATTCATTTCTAGCAATAAACAATACTTGTTTCCAATGCACAAAATTTGTCTTAAGTCTATGTGTGCAAACCTATAACCAACACGTACAGTAGGACAACAAGTAGAACCCCGCTATCGAACTCGGTTATCTCGAACTCCCCACTATCTTGAACAGAATCCGATTTCACTCGGAAATGAACTTGGTAGAAATTTCCCTTGGTAGAACACCGCTATCTCGAACTCGGTTATCTCGAACTCCCCACTATCTCGAACAGAATCCGATTTCACTCGGAAATGAACTTGGTAGAAATTTTCCTTTGGCAGAAGCCCGCTATCTCGAACTCGGTTATTTCGAACTCCCTGCTATCTCGAACTCCCTGCTATCTCGAACAGAATCCGATTTCACTCGGAAATGAACTTGGTAGAAATTTTCCTTTGGCAGAAGCCCGCTATCTCGAACTCGGTTATCTCGAACTCCCTGCTATCTCGAACTCCCTGCTATCTCGAACAGAGTCCGATTTCCCTCGGAAATGAACTTGGTAGAAATTTCCCTTTGGTAGAACCCCGCTATCTCGATCCTTGAGAGTTTGAGACAGCGGGGTTCTACTGTAGTACCATTACCTATATTGGGAAGGGGAGTTAAAGACTTCATTGACTGATGCCGAAAAGAGGGGATACGTGAAAATAATTGAGGTACGACGAGGGATATCTGAAACAAACAAAAAACTTTCCCCAATGAAGTAACTGACAATACAGGAAGTGTCATATCTTAGAGCCGTACAAGATGCATAAATGCACGGTGCATTTGTGCTTGCGTCGCTCGTGAAAAGTAGGAGCGCATTCAGACGATACTACTACTGAAAATACTCGGATAAAAGTCGGGGCCTTGCACGTTTTAAAGAATAAAGGAACTTTAGCCTGATCCGAGTAAAGCCGTTCATTTGCATTTTTGCTTGGCAGCCAATCATGCAAGAGCAAGAACAAAACCCGACTGACGGAAGTGTTCTCGCATTGCTGATTGGTCTCTTCTTGGGAGTAAAACCATGCTAAACGCAAATTTTCCTGGCTTCTGATTGGTTGGAAGTGTTTAGTGGTGACCTGAAATCCGCTCTAGATTGTACGGAGAACCGAATTTTCTCATCTTTTAAAATCAAAGTAGAGTATGTTTAAAGACAAGAATTGTTCTTTTTTGCACAGTTGTAGTGCTTAAAAATATTGTAAGCATTTTAGCAGTTCTAACGCCTGTATGTGTCATAACTATGCCAATATCAAATATTCCGGTATCAGTACAGCCGATGGGTCCAACATCATTAACCAATACAGCTTTATTTTACTCGGCGTTCGCATGAAATTTACAACTTCCTGCTCTTTGTTCCTGCAAAAACTGGCAGATATATCTAGTAATTCAAGAAACTGAAGTCACTCTACATACTGAGGCAGATAACATAGTGTACATAAAATGTATCTGGTACTTCTCTACTGGCAGGCATTTAAGACAGTACTATAATTTTGAGCGCAGTCGACACATTTGAGACGTGAGAATGGCGGAGTCTGGCCAGTTTAATTGTCCTGTTTCCTTTGACGTCATCAAACCATTTTCCGGCAAGGAAAGCATAATCCTGCGTACGTCACGATTGGTACTTCCTGCTTGTGACAGTCACATGGCCGGACACACGGCAGTATTGACCGCTCACCTTACCCAAGCATTCACGGTTCGCATCATTTAGTCTATCTTGCCGTTTCCGACATTTTACAATCTCGCACGATGATTTAATTCTGTGTCGTTTTATGCGAAAACACACACGCAAACAGCACTGACGGCAGCATCAGAAGTAACACAGTATGTGCGCCTCTCAACCCAGTACTGACGTGCGCTTGTCGCGCGTGACGTGCGCGTGTCGTTCGTGCGTGTGGGTGGGTGTCATGCACAGTGCGTGGTTGTGCCGTGGCTGGTGAATAGGAGAGACCCTTATTAAAATAAACCAGGGCAGTTAACGATTTACAAACGAAGGGATCGCCACAGGTGGATTTAGTTGACTACTCGATTGTACATTGGATGATTTTTGACTGATGCTAACCAAGTCAGTGGGAACGTCCGTATCATGCAGGAACAAACTTGTTCTCGTGCGGTGGCTAAATCAGAAGCCCCATTTATAAACAACCGTCTGTATAATGGAAACAAATGCAGCCCTCTTGCTTTATAAGCCAGCTTGAGCACTACATCATTGCCATGACAACGTATTTTAGTTTTATAATTCCTTTTGTACAATTCTTTACTCACGACCAGACGAAAACGTGTGGGCTGAATCGGTTGTTTTCAGACAGTAGAGTCGATTTTACCGTCTGGTATCATGTAGTTTTGACGAGCATATCCTATGTTTTCTTGAAAAGTCTAGTCAAAAATTATACTCGTTCTTGAAATTCAAATGGGCAATTAAAGTCTAATCATTGACGTCAAAGGCGGTTGCTTGGAATCTTTGTATTAGCGTTGCTGCTTGGGCTCATGTGATTACAGTACGCTTGTTGATCGGAATATGGCCATGACATGTTCATGTCGCGAGGCCCAGTTAAAAAAACTCGGAACATTGGTCATTCATTTTCCCAAGCAGTTCCACAATGAAATGGCGCAAATTCCTCCTCGAGGCTGCGGTTTAATCTACATACCACAAGTATAATACCTTTGATTCATTTCGGCTTAAATAGATAATTGGCAAGTACTAAAGTACCTCGGTAATAGATGATGGCGAATAAAGGAATTAGAATTAATAGTGCTCTATTCAGCGTTTACTTAGTGAATCGGAAACCGGCGCAGGTAACTGGTAAGAGAATGGAGAAATCGGGTTATCGAGATCCTCGTTTGAGACTAATAGAAACTGGCAGCTTTGTTAGTCCGAGCCACTTCCTCGGTCTCTGTGGCCAATTCGAAGGTTTTGCCGAGTTTTTTGTGGTTACCATGACAACCCATAATACATCATTGTATTTTCTATTGCTCAGTGTACTTTGTTCACTGCATACCAGCCGAATCGTAAACTATGTATTAGCGACGACGAAGATCAGTGCCAGGGAAACTAGTTCTTGCCTTAGCTTCTACAAGTACTTGACCTTTTCTGCAACCTGTATGCTTGTCTACATTTAAAGCACAGTTCTCTTTTTGAATCGTAGGACTGCTTTTTTATGGGGATTTCTTTTATCATATATACTGCCATTCCGATTTTCTCGAGTCAATAAAAATGTAAACTGAATTAACAGCGATAGTTGTGGTCACTTAACTAAACGACAACTCGGTCAAATCCACGCTTGGTACAAGCATGCATGCAAGCATCATTGAACTCATTACTGACCCATAATTGTGTGGAATGTCACTTTATCAATATTGGACAGTCTTAAGAGTCTAAAGACCGTTATAATACACGAACAACCAAAGCGGCGTTCCAACATTTCCGTACCGCGTGATTTCCTTTACGTGGTCGTTAAAAGGAAGCGCCAAGGACTGTGCTCCCGCCAAAACGTGTGATAGGGACTGATAAACAATGTTCTATTTGAATCAATCAGAATGCGAGGAGAGGGAAGGGAGGATACAGGGATGTTACTAAAACGTAGAATTGGGAATGAGATCAAAGAATCCGACAAAGCTAAGTCGCGTTGTAGGGCTTGGTTTATGATTAGACATCAAAACAACTAATCTTAAGCCTAACCCTACGCGACTAAGCTCTGCCGGCTTCTATGATCTCACGTGTAGCCGTTTCCCATCCTCATATCGATCGAGTCCCGAGTCCCGAGGTGTTTTAACGGCTACACGTAAGCTACCATTACCCATTCTCAGGTTTAGTAACATCCAAGGATACAGGCGGAAAATGAAGGAAAGGTGGCAGTAAGGAAATAGTTTCACAAGACCCGCGAGACGTAAAGGGTCCTTCTGTTGTGATCAGTGGGTCCCTGATTTGTGTCCTTGCTTCAGCACTCTTTACTGATCAAGTCTAAGAACAAAAGGTGGGTAGATCGAGAAATGGCCAGGTTGGCAGAAGCTGACACAAGACCGGAAAAAATACAAGGCGACCCACTCACAAAGCCGATGCCAACGATGATAATATAGTACACTAACATTGTTTCATTTTGTTCTTTATTTAGTGACAGTTGACGTCCTTGCATGTTCGCTGATAACGAAATATTCATTTGCTCGAAACAGGCAGCTCTCACACGAGAGTAATAAAAATATTTATATAGCGCTAAATCCACTAATTGCCCAAAGCGCTTTACAATTATTTTTTTACAGTAAAATAACAAGAAACTAGTACATTACTATAAAAAACCTATACATAAATCTCAACCTAAATTGTCAATAAAACTGTATCTTATTTAGAAAAAAACACTTAGTCTCAATCTAAATTGTCAATAAGTAACCCTACGCCGTACTTTCGACAGCCCAAACTGTCCTTTACTGTCCCCCGGTGAAAACAAAGGCAATGTAATTTAATGTATTTTTAAAAAAGGTATATCCATCAGCACAAACCGACGACATACAAACATATTTTCCTTTCCCCGCTTCAATTCCTAAATTACCTATATACTGAAACAAAATAATTTAGTGATAGCCTTGGAGAGCAGAGCTATTGATACTGACTCGAACAAAATGTGATTTTTAGGGGTGATACAAAATTTTAGAAAGAGAAGTGACGCTGAGGGGCTGATTTATTGAAAGGTACGACGAAAGTACGAGAAATGTCTTATTTATTCGCAGCCCACGTGGTTCCCTTTATTTATTAGTTTTAGTGGCCAGGTGGAAATGAAAGCAAAAATAGAATCAATGGCTCTATGCAAGAGATGCTCTCTCGCCGCGTCCGGTGTAAATCGGATTGAAGGAATGACCGGGATCTAATTTTGTCGCGTTGTCGCATGCAGTTACAGCGTGTCGCGACGCGTCCAGTGTGAAATGGCCTTTAAAAAGGACAATTTAGAAGACCTGATAAACTACTGGAAAGAGTACATCGACTTGCGGCGAAACAACACTTGTGATTTCTTTATGCCTTTTTAGACGCTCTCAAACCCAGTTCTCTTGCGGACAAATACTTTATCTTTAGCCTTCTTGGCAATCATTTTTTAGTGTTGTAAGCCTTTAATTTACGCTCTGTGGGCTCTGAAAACCTACACTCTATTTCAGACCAAAATACACTTGTGGTTTGAAAGCAAAACAAAGCAAATAAAACACCTCATGGTCGAAAGGTACACTGATAATGGCTACAGGTGAAAACCAGCTTGATGCCTTTGTTGCGCCACTGCAGGTCACACTTTTGTTGACACTTCGATGCATTCTGCGGTGCTTTTTGACATACCGTATTCATAAGTGGCTTCCGCCCGCCCGTTTTCCGACTGAGTCTAATAACCGGATGCTCTTCTGGAGGTCGCACGGGAAAGGAAACGTGTCGTTGAGCTTCGGATGTCCACTTCACTACATAATAGACAGAATAGTGGTGTCCCACGTACGATGTCTCTCCAATGTTGTGGTTGCCATGGCCATAAACATTACTCCCTTTGACGTCAATATGTGAATAAAATGTAAACAGACAGTAGTGGGGGTGTGATTAAAATTTTCCTTGTGCACTGTTTCTGCTTGTTCATTTGCACTCCTCCAGGACTACAAAACACAAGGCTCGACATTTCGTCAACAAAGGACTTGACTTCATTCCTTCTCAAAACTTGCCACCGGAACCCTTGTGAATTGATGACAGTTTGTAGGAGAAAAATGACGGAAATTCTCAGCATACGTTGCGTACCTTTCTTTGTTTTTTTTATTCATTGTCATGCGTGAAATTGAATGCAACAATACAATGAGCTGACTTGGCGCCATTGACACGGTGTGTGGGCACCGCCTTCGGTTCGCAAAGAGCGCCAGAAAGAAGTTGATGATGTTAGTTTTTTGGTCTTCTACAATCTTACGGACGGAGTGTAATTGAAGTCAACAAACTTTGACGCTAGGCCAAGTGCCAACAACGAGGGATTGGAATCGTGAGGACCGAACGTTCTGGGTCAATTGGCACGACTCCCTTGACTGCTGTTTTTCAAAAGCAGTATTCACTCGTGTAATCTAGTACTTAGCTCAATTTATTCAGCGGTTATTTTTGGACTAGTTTATGTGTGTCAACAACAAAAGACCGGCCCACCTGACAAGATTTCAGATACAATCGATCCACTGAACGAGACACATCTCTGAACGGCCGCGAAACGTGCGACGTTCTTTCTCAAAATGGGCAAATGTGTGAACGCTTCTCTCCCAAGATGGAATAATCTTAAACTGAAGGGATCTTTAACGGGTTGGGATATGTACGACGTGTTGAACGTGCTCCTTCAAATCCCTCTACAGACTGTGTTTTATGTGAGCACCTTACTTCTCACTCTGCAAGTGATGTGGATGAACGTCCGACCGATAAATCCGCCACAAGAACGACGTAAATCCAAGAGCACTCGGCCGATCAAATTGAGAAATATGACCCTGAAAGAACTAAGCAGGCACAACGGAGTGGACAAACCAAGTGTATATACTGCGGTCAACGGAAACGTATTTGATGTCTCAACGCCGTCTCGATGTGGCCGTGCGTTCGCCGGCAAAGACGCAAGCCGTGCGTTGGCGACTTTTTCGTTGGAATCATCGAGCCATGTGAGTGGTATGGATGATCTGTCCGATCTAAATCCTCTCCAAATGGACAACTTACTCGAATGGGAGATGCAGTACCTCGAGAAATATCCCTGCGTGGGCCGGCTGGTATCAAGTCATCAGCCAGATTCATTACAGACATTGTGCGTGGCGGAAATTTGTGCGGCAATGAAATCCGCGGAAGGAAGTCAAGTGGGCTCTCTGCCTTTGCCAAAGAGCATGAAAGACGGCATCTTAAGCTATAGGCGCAAAACCAAGAACTTTATCCACAATCACTTTCAAAGTTATTAAATTAGTCTTTCTAGAATTTACAAAGCACATGACTTCATCGCTGAGGTAAATATTAAAGTTGTTATTTGTTACGTAACTGCTTTAAAAGTCGTTATGGTTACGGCAGTGATGAATTTGCTCTTGATTTTATGTGATATAGTGTGAATAATGAAATCTAAAACGAACACGCAGTAAAAATATATATATGACTAGTATGTTGGTGCTGCTGGGCAGTGCTATAATAAGAAGCTAATGTTCACAAATCGCTAGCTGGCCTAGACTCTAGTTTTATCGCTAAATATAAGTTTGCATGCAAACAGTTCTAATGTAATAGTACAAGAAAGCTGTTATGGAGGTTGTAGTGCTGCTGGACAGCACAAAGGCTAGCACTTGCAAAAAACGATGACCGTTTGATCAATTTCCCCTGTATGAAATATAATTTTGTGGTTTGTTGAGAACGATTAAAAGAGTGAAACTCGCAGTGTTTATTTGTACCAGTGAACGCACCGAGAACAATTGCCCTGCTAGAAAGTTATTTCTGACCTCCCTGAAGCTATTTTGGGTCCCCGAGAAAAAACACAAAGTATTAAATGAAGTGGAGCTAACACCGTTTATAACGTCAACAAAAGATCATCTGTATGTTGAGCGATAGCGAGAGCACGAAAGAAACTACAGTGAGTTATTTGATGACTTTTAGACTTGATGGAACGATGCAGTAACTCTCACAGTATAAGTAGCATGAAAAATAATAATTTGAGGTATCACTATTAATGACAGCGCAGATGAAAATGTCTCTTTCATAACATATCTCTGTAAGCCGTTTACGTCTCTCACTGCGAACAACCGCAAATGTTTGTCGGCAATGGTTAATTAGAGGATCTGAGCATAAGTGAACTTTCTGCATTTCTGGAACGATTCTAAGGTGAACAGATAAACAAAAGGACGTTTATATAGATAGCTTCACGCACGAAATCGCCAACCAGTCCCTTACCGAGGTAATATGCTGAGATATTTACAAAAAAATGACTTGTCTTTGCACCTTTGTAACGAAATTGGTCGAGATCAGATTGAACTGACAGCTATAAAATAAGACGGTGAATGGTATAAAATGCCGAAACATCTTTCTAGTTCTGTTTACACCCACGAGCCTCCATGCGTAACACGCAATATCCCTGACTGTACCGGCAGCTGTACCGCCATTTAAAATGCAGGTTATTATTTCAGTTTTTAACTTACTGATAATTTTTTGAATCACCCGCATACAGGTACAGCTGATCGCACTGTCATCCACAATATGCAAGAAACATGCTTGGTCATATATATCAAAGATATACGCGTCACTCGTTATAATGTAGTCCGACCGGGAGGTCTGTAATATTTAAAAGTAAAATTAGACCAAGCATCTCGTGCCGCTCTAAATATGACACTTGTTCTGTGTGGTCTTAGAATAAGAGTCACTGTTGCTGTGACTACTCATGTTGCACACATTAAATTATACGCAAGTTACCGATATAAGTATATTGGTACAACATTTTTATAGGCTAATATCAGTTCTATTTTTTACTACCAGAATCTGAAAGTTATGGAAGGCATTTATTGAAAGGTGAGCTGAAAAGATGTGCTGCAGATAGGTCTCCGTTCATTATTGTGCAAAGTCTAGGAGACCACATGAGCTCAGGTGGGATATTCCAGCCTGGGTTAGCGTCACCACCACAAAGGGTCGGAAAAACTTAACGCCGCAGTTAAATACATTAACCTGCGGTTTGTACCTTCGAGTGATTTCTGAACACTTTCAAAACAATCAGAATCCAAAGTAGTCTGCGTTTGGCTTTTACTTTGAGGACGGAATCAATCAGCAGTGCGAAGAAACGCCATTGCTTGTTCGCGTAAGAAAATCGCAAACGGGTATTGCTGTGTATGATTGGCCGAGAATGCTGCCAAATTTGCTTGGGAAATCCAAAAGCGTATCAAACTCAAACTTAAAGCAATCACACTAGACTGTATTACTTTCGACAGCCATGAATTTATGGAGGTCATTTTGCGGTAATGGCTAAAAAACACGTGACCTGGGAAAGATCTATAAATTGTCTGTACCTCGCTAGCAAGCTTGTCTTGCCTGTTACTGTGTAATACGTAATATTTTTATCTTTCCAGTCTCTGACCGGGCTTTTTCTTTTGTTTACTGCAGTCACCTAACTGTATGGAGGAAAATTATGGTTTATATATACAAAATAGCATCACCCATCGTCTATATGTTCCTGATGTTTTGCGGCACAACCCTGTTATGTCTTGTCAAGTAATAATAAATATAGGTAATCACATGAGTGAGTGCGATTATGATTTACACCATGAGCGATGTTTGAAAATTGTACCAAAATTGCACGAGCCATTAACAAGCCTCTACATAAATTATACTAAATATACAATCATACATATATAAAACTATTCTTATATAATATAGCTGATAAGGAGAAGGAACGTGGATGTGCATCCATCAATAATAAATTATTGCATCAATATGAGGTCTTTGGTTTTCTATTATTTAATTTGGGTCAAATAAACTATTTTTCAGCCAGTATTTTTAGGTTTGGCTTCACAAGTTTTATTGACATTCACCAAGTTTCTGCCAGAAACTTATAAATTCATTGCTTTATTGATTTGAACCAATTGAAAATGCACATGTACAGCGTTGCCTTCATCTAGCTGTGAGATTGAAAGTACATGTCTAGGTCTGCCTGCAATATTACAGAGATCCTGAGATTTGAGCAAGAAATCTTAGTATTTTTACATGCATTATTATCATTTTGTGGTTTGCTATAATTATAATATCTGTTACATACCTGAAGGTGGAGGAAAATGATAGTGATGCAACCACAACCAGAGCACATCAGTTCATGAATGATAATAGTGTTACAGGTTTAACCATCCCAAGGTTCTGACTAGTGGCTATCAGAATTGACTGGCTTGTCTGGTTGTCCAACTTCAGAAACATCATGCTATTAGCCAAATATGCAAAGCCCAAAACGACTTTCACTCGCCAAAAGAACCCCATACCAAATTCCCATCCCAAAAGTTGGGCAGGAAAATTTGCTCACACTGGTTTCAAATGTACAGATTACTCCAACTCTGTTTTTCCCAATAACAATTTGGAAAAAATAGCTTAACTGTGATTGAATTGATTGAGTTTAGGACATGTTGGGTTTTAGCAAATAAGGGTAATTATAAATCAAGAATTCTCTGCATGTAAAAACCTAAAAAAAATATTACATTAAACTTTGAGCACACACAATGTCAACTTAGCCTACATGTAGCCATTAACCCAATGTCAGTTTCTAACACAAACCAAAAGTTTGTTATCTTGTCTAAAGTGAACTTTGAAAATTGAACATTTTGGATAAACTTTGGAATTACATGTAAGTATTTGACTATAGGTCCTTTGAATAGGCAAAATCAGTTTTGGGCTAAACGCATTTGACAACATCGGGCTGAAGGATCCAAATGATTGGTGGCCTCTTTGGCTGTTTTCCTTTATGCTACAATACTCAATCAGCATACTGCACAGGCAGCTGAAACCCAACCACCTTGGCCATCTCTTCTACTGGTCTCTCACCAGCTCCCTTGTACTCCTGACATAATTCCTGTGTTAAAAGTTAAATGAAAAAAATTAAAAGATGCAAAGGGAAACAAACAAACTTTAGCTTTGTCTGATGGGCTCGTTGCACGGGAACTGGTACGAGCTTCAAAATGAGGTTGTCCTGGCATAACTGACATAGCTGGCATAACTCCTAGTTCAAGTGTGACCACTGCCTCAGTTGGTATTTGAATACATGTTTACAGGGCTCAAAAAAAAAAAAATCTTCTGTAGCAAGTAAAAATGTGGTACTGGCCAATTGAGGGAACTCTAGTTCTGAACAAGATATAGTTCTTCTTCTCAGGGTATTGTAAACTGCAGGCTGATAATATTACATGTATTGTATAACTCTGACTGCTAACCCATCAGGCACAGAACAAAATTTGGTGTTTTCTCACTAGCCAAAATATGTCAAATTTTGCTAGTCTCAGGCACTGGGCTACAGTCTCCCTTGCAGTTGTTATTAGCTCGCCATGCATTGCAAAGCATTTTTAGAGCCCAACATTTCCATAAACAACTATGTGTACACCTAATGATAAACATGTTTAATACATGAAATATTAATATTATTTTGTGTATACCCTGTTCTTTCTGAGACTTTGCAGCAAGCACAAGTAATTGAGTGCATTGTTTTGACCCTGCACTGCTTCTCTTGCACCACAACATTGACGGTATTCTTGGAGCAAGAACTGATACTCTGCGGCTTGCTTGTAAGAGACCTTGGGAAATATAGACACAGGGAAAAACTACTTTATGGTGACAAATGACATCACACATCTTTATCATAGATATGATGAGTACAAGAGTGAACATGGCACACTGTTGCATTCCCTGTAAAAGATCTAGAGCCACTTAAAACCCTTACTCTATTACCCCCCCCCCCACCCCTCCCAGAGGATAATTTTAGCTCTCATCATTTGCCAAGAAACAAAAAAGGAAACAGCCGATATCAGTTTACTTAAGTGGCCAACTTCTTATGCCCTAATCTGCCATTAGAAATTTAACAGTGTCACTGTCTTGTCTTCCTGCAGGACTATACCTCAACACATGCAACAAAAGCTTGTTTATCTGACCAACACCGACGCTAGAGTACGTACACCGTGACGACAAAACACTCTAAAACTCAAGAACGCTTCTAATTCATACCTTAACGACTGACAACCGCCGCAATTCACGCACGATTCCACGGAAAACACGCAAACTTTGTCCAGAACTCATTCACGTGCAGGCCGATGCAGGCCAGCTTCACATCAATCTCGTCCCCAGGGCCATCCGCGTGGTAGGCGACTACAACCACTGAGCCTGCGATACGTATGCGGTGAGTTGGAGGTGGTGGAGTGGGGGATTATGATTGGCCTTCTTTTAACTTTTACAAAGTTTTCACTATAGTTGCTGTCTCGAAGCAGTTTGGCCGGAGTCTCACTCCGTTGATCTTCTATTTCCCGACTCTGACTCAGGGTCAGAAAAGCGAACGCCGTAAATCGGTCTGCATCCGACCCGGCCTGCACACCCGCTGGACGGGGAACAAGTACGTCATCCTACAAGGTCTCCGAGGATGTCGCACCGTTTACTCCAACGTACACTCCATGTCCGACGAGGCAATTTTCTCTGCAATTTGTCTCGCAACGCTGACGACAGCATTGCGAGACAAGTGCAAACTCATGTCACACGGTGCAACAAGACCACGCAACGTTGCGAAAAGTAGATTGTTCCGATTTTTTCTGTAGCTTGTCTTGCAGTTTTTTATTTCGTTGGAAGTTGCAAAGAGGGGGTGTCGCACGCGCAATTTCTTCTGGAACTTGTCTCGCAACGGCGTTGCGTTGCAAATTGCTAGAAAAATTGCCTCGTGTGATATGGCCTTACAGTTAGTTGACCAAACAGTCTTAGCTAATTACGCTTGAACTCTCGAAAGATTAAATTTTAGTTTTTACCACAACACACTAGTTGCTCGCTCTCTGATTGGTCGATTTACCGTGGTAAATAAGAGTCCAGACAACGATGCTGACGCCAGCATGTCACGCTTTGTACAAGCGAAGTACAACGACACTTTCCTGTATATTTCTAAATGTTGTGGTAAAAAATAAATTTCCACTGGTTTGCCGCGGTGTGGACTCTTATTTACCACGATTTACGTCATCACATGGTCAAAATTTGTTGTGGACTCACTCGGCAAAGCGCCGAGTCCACAACATTTTGACCGATAACGTAAATCGTGGTAAATAAGAGTCCACACCACGGCAAACCAGTGGAAATTTATTAATTAGTCCAGAAATACGATGTTCAATGTCCGTACCTCTGTTCGGTTGGTAATGTAGGCTTTGGAGGGTCAAATGAAAGAATGAGCAACAACATGAATACTTTAACTTTTATTCCCAAGCACATAATGCAGATTCATCCAAGAAGAAAACTATGTACGAGTGCTGAGTGAACCTGTGCCTATCAAAAGCAAAGTTCTCCATACTAAACTCATACAATACATTACTGGTGACCAAGTGGAGGAGCAAATTGAAGCAAATCACCAGTCCTGGAAGTCGAACGGTGAATATGAACCACGTTTTAGAATTTACAAATTTTACAACCACATGTTTACGGAACTGCTCCAGAATTACCACCACCACATTCCCTTTCACCCACTCCACCTGGTAATTTACAGTAGACGGTCGCAATGTACAGCGGTAACACGCTCAGGTTACACTGACCCGTAGTTGGCTCCAGTATAGGACACGAATGCAACTACACTTCCGGCCGAGAAAGTGCGGAGAGCCGACTCGCGAGGCGTTTCGCGGCTCAGCAGGCCTATTTCTTGCTCTTGGCTTCCACCCCTTAGCTACGTTCTCTCTGCATAACTGCTCCTTGTGATTTCGGCGCTAGACTTTTAGCCCATATTTTCTCTATTGCCACATCCACGTCGGTGATCTAGTAAGATGAATGGATTGAAATTGTAAGGCAGAAGTTGTTTGCTTGGTTGTACAACAATGAAGAAACCCGGGGGGTGGGGGGACTCCTCAAAATTTTGGGTGGAGTGTACCGCCCGGGATTGAAAACCCTTACCCTATTTCAGACCAAATTTGCGATTTCCGACCTATTTCAGACCAAAATGTGCAATTTTCGACCCTATTTCAGACCAAAATGTGCGATTTTTGACCCTATTTCAGACCAAACATCAAAATCTCCTACCCTATTCCGGACTAAACTGCTCAAAATCGATTCCCTAATTCAGACTCAAAATGCTGAAAATGATACCCTGTGGAGGCGGCACATACCTGCAAGGCTTATATATGGGAGTACCCTCCGCCCCCCAAAGTGAACAAACAAGAAATAACTTATCCCTCTTGCCCAAGATGTAGTTCGCATGCATGTACTTGTGAAATGCTACGCGTTCTCACCATCCCTATAGTCGTCCCACTCTCTGGCTTTCTTGAGTTTCTCGGGATCATCGACATTCTCTTCGGCATCTTCATCACTGTCCTTACACTCGGACGATGTGCCCTCCTTTGACTCCGTTTTTCTATTAAAAAAAAAAAGCATGGTAGAGTTTAGAGCCGCATTTGACTGAACACCGGTCTTTAGGGTGTATTCTTTTTAAGAACAGACTTTGCACTACTCCGAAAACAGAAAAGCTGACAAACAACAACACCAAAAAGAACAAGATTACCGGCTATTCTGTCCATTCCGAATAAACTGTTATTCCATCTATTCTGCTATTGGGAACAGAATGGATGGAATACTATTCTGTTCATTCCGGAATCGGAATAGGTTTCAAACGAACATGATTACCGTCTATTCTGGAATAGGAATAGACGAAATAGTCCCAAAGGAACGCGCCCTTAGTTCGGTTGCGGCGCAGGCTTGACGGAGACAGACAGTTTATTTGTAACTTGATTAATAATAATAATAATAATAATAATAATAATAATAATAATAATAATAATAATAATAATAATAATAATAATAATAATAATAATAATAATAATAATAATAATAATAATAATAATAATAATCATCGATACTCACTGGTCATACTCCAAAACAATCTTGCCCTGTCGGATTTCTTTTTCCAAATATTCCTCTTGAGACATGGTGGGGAGACTCGGGTAACCAGCTCCAAATACTTTTGACTACATGGTACAAAATTAAGATAAACTTAGAACCGACTTGACTGACAACTAAAACAATACAATACAGTCAGGAAACAATACGACACAGTTTTCGACCAGAAGAAACTATGGACAGATGTAGTGGTCGAGCAGTTTGGGGTGATCTACCAGAATTTGTAACGAAGCTCTGAGCCAGAAGGTTGGCGTGGCTTTTTTCTCGGGAATCAGCTCATACAGACTTTTCTTTCTGAACCTGCATTCTCTACCACTTACAGGTATTTCACCACGTGGCCGCAGTGAGCTCACAAAGTTAGAACTGACTTACCAGGTATCAATGAAGTTGATTTGATTTGATTTGAAAGTATGCACAAGAGAAAAGGTAAATAATCTAACCCTTAGTTGAAGGGATAACATCAAATATAATGGGATACAGTAGAACTCCGCTATTTTGAACCCTCGAGGGGAGGGAGAAACAGTTTGAGATAGCGGGGGATCATATTGTATCTGGCATTTCTGTTATCTCGTTTTGGATACTAATACATGTACAGGGTTTTACAGTACTGTGCGTTGCTAAATAAACAGAATACACTCGTACCTTGATGGTTTCTCTTGTTATCACAATCGGTTTCATGTGCTGCAAAGTAGAGTCAAATATACCACTTACAGTATTCAGAAGCTCAAAAGCACCACTCAAATCTTAGCAAATTTAATTCAGTAGGTATTGACCTTAATTATTACTTTATTTATTATTTTGATGCAGGGTAGGTTGGGAGAACATTTGTGAAGTTTTGTCCAGGGCTTCACAACAAGATTTGTTTCTGCAGTCATAGGACAGAGTGATTGGCCCATACCTGAGACACATGAAGCTGGCTGACTTGATGTGTTCAATTCAAAGGACGCAATTATGTTGGGATAAGGAATTTGCAGCAGGGACAGAACATTCATTGGACCACCCCACAAGAACATTAAATTTACCTTGAACCCATGATAGACCCCCTCCCTTTCTTGAAATCTCCCCGATAACCTGAATTCCTCCACACTGAACTACATATTACATGGATGACCACTGTATGTACAGAAAGAACAAGTTTGCCTCTGATTTTAAAATTATCTGCAAAATGACTCCAATATTGTTTGACATAAATCAAGCCCAAAACATGTGCAAAATTAATGTACCTTGGGTGGTGCTTCTTGTTTTTGCTTCTCAGGAACTTTGCCCATACTCATCTTCTGCATGTGCTTCAGGATTTCTACTTCATCTAAAACAAGTGGACAACAGAATCAGAGCTGTACATGAATTTAACATTTTTTATAATGTATGGCTCCCATACAACACATGAAAAACCCCACAGCACGTAATCCCAAGGTCTCTTTCTTTTCCTTTCTCTTGTCTTTACCCTTTCCCATCACCCTATGTCCTTCCATTGCTTTTTGTCCCCTCCCCAATATTCCACCCCTGGGTTTTTGAAGATCATGCAAAAATAACCTTACCCTCTATTAATGACAACTGTTCAACAGCCTTGTTAATCCAAAGTTTCACAAGTGCAATTGAATAATCTCTCTGTGAATAAAAAGGTATTGTCTTGCTAAAAACATACAGCAAGAAAACTAGTGAGAAGTAAGAATCAGTGAACAGCAAGTGACAACACAACAAGTCAGTCAAGGATGTTTTACATGCTCTTACTTGCTTTTCAAGAAATCTGGTGCAGTGTAACCAAACTGTAGATACTGTCACTGCACTAAATTGAACATATTACGTGCTTGTGTCATTGAAGCAGTGGAGGTGCTCAATACCTGGACCTGGTCTCCTTCTACTTTGTTGCTATCCAGCAATCCTTTCAGCACCTGAGCAGGAGAGACCACCAGAGGGTAAGAAATTAAGAACATTATTGCTTCCAGAAGAGAGTTTAATTAAGCAGGATACATGGTCTAAAGTGCTTTAAAATTCATTACTAACTGTATTTTAAAACACCAGCAAGTAACAGATACTTTCTACTTTTAAGAAATTCATGAGTCACTGTTAAAAGAGGAAAGTCATGTGAAACCAAAAATAGTTAAAAAATTCAACATTTCATTCACCACCCCTCCCAAACTATCCTGAACATAAATTACTACTAGAAATACGATAATCGTAGAAACCCCCTCACTCTGCCATTGATGGGACTTTTACTTTGGTAACTCCCAACAAGAGTAGCCTTTGTTTTACCGAAATGACGACTCAATCTTTTCTTCGAACTCAAGTGCTACACGCAAAGGAAGGAGAAAAAGAATGGTGTGTTATACTTTTGCGTTGAAAAAAGAATCGATTGCGTGACGAAGTACGTATTTCCCACGGTCGGCACGTCAAATTAATTCATACAGTCTGCCAAGCACGTTCTCAAAATTTAATACTCAAAGTTTGAAGTTGGTAAAAAAGGAACACTGATTTTCTAATTTTGAATTCATAGGCAGTACAATTAAATAGGCTTCCTGTGCGATTTGATTTTACTCTGGAAGGCATTCACCAGACTCAGGCATGCATATTTAATAGGCTCGAATTGTTTTGCATGTGAACCCACTCAAAACAGCAAGATTTCTCCCAGAATCAAAGCAAAACTTGAACAGTTTACTTCAAATTATACACGGGCTTCAGACCCAGTAATACTTCTAAGGGCTTGTGAACGATTCTCGCTGCAATCACCGCGTGTCAGATTACAGAAAAATAAGACATCTGACTAAATCATTCAAGGCTCCAAGTTCCGATTGCTCTGAGCAAATACGGTAGCCGAAACTGGCGACAGAAGCGTAGTAAAACAATACTTCGAAGGAAAATGATCAGCATACAGTTTTAATACATTCTTGAAGTGACCGAGTTACAAGCTATACGAGATAGAATATATTTGTCACGGTGATTGTTCGATTTCCACTGACTAACCTTTGTTGCTTGTCCTTTCTAAATAAGTATCTGAGTTTAACACAAAACGGCGTCTGAAGCTCCCGATTTGCTTTCAAGCGCTGTTCCCTTTGCGGAGTTGTCTGTGTTACCCGCTTCTGTTCATGTCGCTTTTGGTCGGCATTCATGCGCTGTTGTCTTTGCGGAGTCTTCTTTTCGGCCCGCTTTTTCTCCTGAAGGTCTCGATTCGCTTTCAAGCGCTGTTCTCTTTGCGGAGTTGTCTGTGTTACCCGCTTCTCTTCATGTCGCTTTCGATCGGCATTCATGCGCTGTTTTCTCTGCGGAGTCTTTTCTTCGGTCCGCTTTTGCTCTTGAAGTGCCTGTTCCCTTCTCTTTTGAAGGCGAGCTTCGCGAGACCGTTCTGTTTCAAGTTTTCTAGTTTTCAAATTCATTTTCGTGAGCGCAGTTACGTACAATTGTTGCTTTGTTCAAATCTTTCTTAAAAACATGGCGGTGACGCGTCGATAGCCTTATTTGGACATTGCCTTAGGCACCTGGCCTAAAAAGGTCGCATCGCACAAACACACAAACACACAAACACACGAACATTAGATTTCGAGATGGCGACGCGCTTGGAGTCTTCAAATGAGCCGACTATGATGCATTAGCGTCGTAAATATTTCCCTCACTTCGTTCGGGGATTAAATATTACTTTTAATTTTAAGCCTCCAAACTCAGGACACCTGCTGCATAAATCTATGGACTTTATATGTGGCAGTTTAATGCATGTTATTATTTATTATTATTAAAAAGTCATGCACTTTACATTCACCTTGATTCTGTGTTCTTGTTCCTTCTGTGCCTTGTACCGCCTAATCTTCTCCTGTCTTGTCACAGCCAGCTTCTGTAAACTAGCTGCCCCACTGTTTGTTTCTGCACATCTCTCAGATGTAACATCCTTCAAAAACAATAACAGCATATTTAGTTTGTATACAGTTAATGTACCAGTTCTGCATATTACAACTTTATGTACATTGCATATGGCATAAAGTTCAGACACACAACAAATGCAATACCTTACATGCAATGACTTAAAAAGGGAGACATTGACATACTGTACCTCTGATGTTAGTCCATAGTCTCTGCATCTTCTTAGAAAGTCAACAAAATAGACCTATTGAAAAATAAAATAACTGTATTCTACAGGTAGTCATCAAAACAGCCTACTTCAAGGGTTAAAAAGGTTGTGTACGATCACAAGCAAATAATATTTCAATTTTATGCTGTTACCAGAAACTTGTATTTGAAGACAAACCAAGACAGAACATGTGCTCTACTTTGACCTGCTGTGCTGTCTAGTTTATGACTGGCATAAAGGTTACACGCACAATATTACCACACATTCTATGTACCTGGGGTACAGAGCTTAATAATTTTCTTCTGCAATCTTTAATTGATGATGCAATTATGACCATGGGACTGCATGATATCAATAAATGAGCCTTTATCAGCCATAGTTTTTATCTTTCTAAGTGTTAGTACTGACAGTATTCAATTTCATTTTGCGTCAGCCAACAAAAATAGGCAAACTACAGATTGAAACAATCAGTTCTTACTTTAGCTGTGTTAATGTTTGTAAGGCGGTCAGGATCAATCTGTCTCATGTGCAGGTCCCCAAGGAATGCAGCCAGCAAGAAATACCTAAAACCAATAAGGAACAAACAATATTGACCCAACAAATAATAGTGACCTACAATAGCATTATGAAAACAAAATGCAGGAACTGTAGTAAGGAAAATACAGTTGTGATATAACCAAGAAAATATAAACAGGTCAACTGGGTGCAATGAAACTAAGTACAGTTGAACCACACTAATTCGAACTCGGTTAATTCAAACTCCCTGATCGAATCTCCTTGGATTAGTTTGACTAGCTTGGTTATTTCAAGACCCTGTTATTTTGACCTTTTTTTTTTTTTTTTTTTTTTTTTCAATATAGTGGTTTAGCTAAACCAAAGGCAGTTACTGTAAGTGCCATACCTGATTTCTGATGTTGGTACTTCTTCCAGCTGTTCATTGGTGCTAAATAGACCAAGACTATTGATCATTTCTGTTGCTCTGACAAAACACTTCTTTGCTGAACTGATTTTATCCTGTAGTTCAAGAAAAGAAGGTGTCAGTTACAAAATAATTAAACAAACAAAACAGATACTCTAGGTAATTCATATAAACAACTTACAAAAAACATTCTTACATACAAGAATACCAGTGAATGTTATACACGCACATACTTTTGTGTTAATATGGCTACTGAATTTGCATTTTCTTTTTCACATCCAAAAAGGTTATTTCAACTGTCTCTTACTCAACCTTGCATACATACTTTCAAGAAAAGAAAGTGTTAAAAATACTCATGGGGTTGGTAAGTCTCACTCATGTGGTTGGTATAGGGTCAGTTCAAGTTCTACTGACCAGCAAACAGTACATGTAATCACAAAAAATCACAGAACCATAAAGTCATTCGTCAATTTATGATATCAATCCCCAGATATGCAGAATACAAAGACAAAATATACTTAGTTCAAACAATGGCCAAACAATGCCCAATTTAAGAACTTGGATTGAGTTGGCTTGATTTGGGAGTCTGTTTGGCCAGGGTCTAATGCATCGACCAATTCCAGTGTTCTCATCTCAATTTTACTTTTTTTCCCACTCTTCTCCTTTTAACCTTTATGGTTCTCATGCGAATTCCCTGCCCCCGGGGCAAGCAGGTCTGACAAATCCCCGAGGTAAGGTTCCCAGAGGTGAAGATGCTGGAGGGTGCAGTAAAATTGCATAAAAGTATGACTATCAGTTTGACTTTCAGAAAAAGATACCATCCTGAATGAACAGTGGAGATAAATACAATTAGTTTGACAATATATAGAGATGTCTAAGCTGCTTATTTTCGGCTTATTTGATCTCATTCCCCATTACCCGTTTACAACCGGTTTCGTTGTAACTTTCTCTTGCTTTCGACTGCGGGCACACTACACCACATACGTTCGTCAACAGCCGTCACTTTATATGAAGTGAACTCTACAGCCCAATACATTTATGCTACGCAGCAGCTTACCTGGAACTTGTCTGAGCTACTTGGCTCGTCACTTGATTCTATTTCATGGTGAAGGTTAATTCCTCGATCAAAGACGTCGCGCAAGGATTCGACTTCGGTCGCCATTTTGGAACTCAACTCAAAGATCGGAGACTGTAACTAGTCCCAGACTACTCAGAGCTCCTCAGTCTGGAATCTGGGCCCCACTGGTACATTGCGACCAATGACGTACAGACCTCGCCCCTGGGGCTAACCCTGCGCGGAAGTTTCGGAACGGAGGCTTTTTGGGGTAGGGTGCCGGCTTCTGATAAAAATTTGACAGCTCTTTCATCATTTTATTTGCTGTAGTGGAGACGTGCAGAAAATGGAAGAGCTCATGAATCCTTCCTCTTTTGCAAGGGCTGTCATCATCCACCCCCACCCGTGTTAAATCTTTCACTCCCAAGCTCAAAATGTAGGTTTTCCCAACTCATTAAGAAGAAAATGAACAAGTGTTGTAACGAAAATTGACAGCTTTAGTCAGCTGTCATCTGAGCAAGGTATCAAAGCTCCATCCAGTGTGTACATGTGGTTATAAACTGAACTTTGTCACTCTTGCAGAGTGAAACCAAGTTACCAAATCAATTCTCATCTTGTTTCCTGGAGTATACCACCCAAGAATTCAGTTATCTGATCAACAGGTGTGCACTTCCCACCCATACACAGAAAGAAAGTACACAAAACATTTATTAAACAGGGTCTTTATTCAACAATCAAATACATTGCACTCTCAGGTGCAAAGGGTCAACGACATGTACCTACCTCAGATTAAAAAAAAAAACAAAACAAAAATAATCCAGTACTCCAACAGATAGCAGGACCTAGAAAGTTAAAATAACAAGTCACTACAGGCACAGCAGCAAAGCCTACAGAACAGAGGAACCAGTGTGAGGATAAGATTGTGGGGAGGATAAGTCATAAATATTTATACACTGAATAGTAATGTTCTGCACTTCAAAGTGGGTTTGGGGGAATTGAATACTTCTGCAAGGTTTATTTACATTACCTCAAAAAATAAAATGGATATGTTCAGGGTTTTCTACAGGGTTCAAAGTCCTACTCAACAAATGACCCAATTGGCCTTGCAAGATTGCAATACAAGATCTAATCTCGAACACAAGATAATGGGAACCTCATTTCATGCGATATTCTTTCGTTAGTGGCTACTAAAATTATAGCTGAAACAAACTACAAGCAAAGTCAGTGGTATAACATCTTTCTTCGTAATAAACATTTCTTTATTTGATGCCTGTGCAGTGCATGTATTTAAATAAATTAATCTGGCCTGTAAGAAATGGCAAATACAGATTATGTCATTTGGCCAAAATGTTGTAAAAGCCACGGGGAGATAACAGCATAAAGAACAATTCAATCAAGAGGGGCAAAGTCACTCACATTTTATAAAACTTTATTATTACCACACAAAGCAGCTTATTCTAACAATATTATAATAGATAAACATAAATAAACTTACCTTGCCAAGCAAGTTGTCTTTCATCTTTTATTGATCTTTTTTTTAAATTGAAACACACCTGATAAATTAAATATCCCTTCCAACATATCAGAACAGAGATCTCGCCTTGAAAATCAAGCTTAAGCAACAGGCAAGGGACACTGTTCTAGTATGAAGAAGGACCACAGCAATATTGTTACTCTTGCTGAAAAATACATGCAAGCTAACAAAATCAATGCTTTCTGCCCCTCAAAGCAAGATAGAACTATCAAAACCAAAGGTTCACAAATGCTAAGCTCAAAGCAAAGTTCTTAACAACAAGACTTGTTTCTTGCGAAAATAGTTAAATGAGGCAAAAAGCATTGACATAGTATGCAACAAATTATATTATATACAAAGCAAACCAGAGCAAACACTGCAGAATAATTAGCCTAATAGTTTAGACATAAAAATAAAAAAAACCCCTGCAGAAACAAGATGGTTTACCTTGTGAAGCCAAAATAGATTACTAACTGCACACCAAATTGCTAACCCATTAATGCTATATAATAACAAAAAAACTAAGGGGTACCAGTCCCCAAAGAGTCTTAGAAACCTCGCATAGCCATTTGGGACTACACAGGGGTTTCTTGATTTGATGTAGTTCTTGCATTACCGCAACGGCCTCGGCCAACTTCATAAACTTTGACGAGTACTTTGTCATGTGGCTCTAGAGAACGTGTCCACTTAGGTGCCCACTCCCAGTCTTGTAATACTGTAGGCAACGCAGAGGGTACTCTGCTTTGGAGAACATTGACAATCACAATAAACAGAAACAGGATGACAAATGGAGCAGCCACGCCAAGCAGTATCTGCCAGCCAGCCAAGGACAGGCCAAACACAGATGCAGGGAGAAGGAAGAAGCCAAAGATCAAGTATGCCACAGCAAACCACCTGTAGTCTGCAGTCTTGTTGCCAAGGGACTTTGCAAACTTGATGGGAACACGGCGCATGCAGGGTATGGGGTACCAAACCAAGATGCCACAAATATTGAAGAACAAATGGCAAAATGCAATCTGGAGGGCGTTAGGGAGGCTTTCAGAGTCACTAGCCAGAGCAGCTAATATACCAGTTCCTGTTGTACCAATGTTTGCACCAAGGGTCAGTGGGAAGGCACGTTCCAGGGAAACAACACCAACTCCAATCAAAGGGGTCACTGCTGAAGTGAAGATTGAGCTGGACTGCACAAGAATGGTCATGCCTGCACCAATCAGAATGGCAAAGTAACCAGTGAGATGCCGGAATGGGCCAGGGAAGTCTGAGTTGACGGTCTTTCTGATGACAGCAGCAAGCTGACCCCGCAGCATGGAATGGAGGACTTTGACAATGCAGACAAGGCAGATACACAGGATGGCCAGCGAGATGACTAGAAGAATGATACCAACTTCTGTGTCACCCAGGCCAGTGTCTGCAAACAAGAACTTGCATGGTGTGGGCACAGTTATGTTTTGAGTGACATTTAGATTCTGGCTGATGGATCTTGTAACGTTTGCACCAGTTTGAGGATCAAGTGTTGTCTCGTTTGCCTTGCGCACCACAGTGACAATCTTCTGGACAGTTTCCTTACTGCAGGTTGATTTGATCAGGGATTTGGACTCTGCTGAAACATCACCAAGGGCTACATCTCTAATGATCTTTTTATCAAGCTGGATGATCAGGCTAGTGAACGGTTTTGTGAGAGCTTTCAGAAGTTCCTTCTTAGCTGCTTTGTTTGTTTCAAGTGGTAAGGTTTTAATAAGCCATGCAGTTATGCGGTAGAGGAAGTGGGAGACGACTTCAAGGGGCAGGAAGATTAGCACGGAGAGCCAGTTGAATATGTCATGTACCACTGCACCAGCAAAAGCCCGCCTAAACTCATTGCGCTCTGCAGCTTGGGCGAGGGAGACCAGAGTGTTGGTGACAGAAGTTCCAATATTTGCCCCCATCACAATGGGAATAGCAGGTCTCACAGCCAGAACTGCAAAAACAAAACAAAAATTAAATAAATTCGACTAGAAGTTCAGAAAAAAATAACATGTAAAGCAGTATATTTTAAATACCAACAAAGTTATTCGCAAAGACTTGGGAAGTTCATAAATTTGTGGAATGCCACAAATCTTGAAGACTCGCTAAACAATTTATTCCATTCTCTTGTGCTTGCTTCACAAATTTTACCGTGTGAACCGGTCGCTTGTGCTTGCGTTTGCTTTACTCGTGTTGAACCAGCCTTTAGCGACCATGCTACACGTATCCACCAGGGAATCGCAACAAACGGTTTTCTTTTTGTTTCTTTGCTCGAGATGAATCTTCACAATATCAGCCGCACGATACGTTCAAAGCTCAGAAACGTTTCAAAAACAAAAAAAGCGAGAAAAAAAACTTACTGTCAGCGGCAACCATTGCAACAACGATCGAAGTGGTGGTAGAGGAACTTTGAACAAGTACTGTGGCCAATATCCCAATCATTAAACCGGCGACTGGATTTGAGAGAATTTTGTTCGAAGAAAACGCTTCCCCGGCCGCTTTTCCTCCAAGAAGTCGGAAGGCGTTGCTGAGGAAGTCCAAGGAGCAAATAAACATGTATAGAAGGCCAACTAACAGCACAATCTTCATCACAGCCAGCAGCACTCTCCGCACTTTGCCCCACGTGTTCAATTCTGAAAACGCCGGCCGGCAGGTGAATAAAAAGTTAGAACATAAAGAAGAAGAAACGGGGATGAGAAAAAAATAAATTTATAGTTAAAGTTCACCAACCTGACCAAGTGGGGCCGTGGTCAATTAACTCAGGCAAAGCCCAGGGATCAAATTCGGCGTTTTCATTTTCTGGCGCCTCGCCACTTCCCGCCTTTCCATTTTCCGCCAAATTTAACGGGTCTTCTTTGCTTTCGACCTGCAAAACAAGATAAATGTTCGATTAACGACCACAGGAACGATGAAAATCGTGCGTTATTTCACCGAAACAGCAACCTCTCGCTTGTTCGGAAAAAAAAACTTACCGGCGACTTCATTTCATGAGCCATCAAATCTGAAGAACTAGCACAGACGTCCGCCATAGGTGAACTGAAACTTTCGATCACTGAATGAAATTTTGAGCGGCTGATGGGTGTGTGACGAACTCTTGTAATTAGCCAATCACATTAGTTGTCATTGTTTTCAAGCGAAACTGTGATTGGTCCAAATACATAGGCTGATCTTGTTGCACGATGTGTGCACGTGAAAATGCCACGTTTATACAGTATGGAGAATCTGAAAGGACATCAGAGACGCGGTTTTTGATTTGCATTTTTTATTCGAAATGATGAGATTTGGCAAACATTGAGAAGTCTCTCGCAAAGCCAGTGATTCAAGCGCTAAATGTCCAATTTCTAATTGAGAAACTTTGAGAAACTGGCTACTTCTATTTTCGTCTTGTAATATTGTGTTGCTGGTCAACTACAGCTGGTAGCACGAATCATCACTGAATCCTGGATGACTTACGCAAGATGAGTGTGCACGATGTTAGCCCTTCTGTGTCCGAGAAAGAAAAAACGCGCATAAACCAAACATAATTCCGCTTGGCAACAACTGGATGAATGGTCGAGAGGTTTCTGTTTACTGGGGGACGTGATGCGGTTGACGTCAAACCACATTATTTGCATTCGAGTCGACAAAAGTTTGTGACCCGGCGTTTTTGTCGAGTATAAAATTCTTTTGAGACCTTTTGAATGCACACTAACCGCCGTCACTCCGAGATCTCAATTAGAATACGTTTTATGCCCTAAAACTATTACAGCTGCATCGTGCGGAACCTCGTGCTCCCTCACGTTTGTCCGTCTAACAGAAGAGGCGCTTGCTGATCGATTTAATCCTTGCGGAAATTTCTGGCAATTATAAACCAGCGTGAGATTTAATCCTCGCCATACAAACTGTACACTAATTTGTAATCACTCGAATGCGCATGTAATGGGTGAACTTTGGACCTGAAAATGTTTTCTCATGATCTGTTTGATTTCTCACTGGCCAGGCCGCACAGATATCGAACATCGGCCCATCGTTGTCGCTTCCAAGCGAACAGACATTGGCTGAAGGTGAAATCACAAGGCAGAGAGGGAAAAGAAGCTAAGAAAGAGCACAAGAATAAATTATTACCAAAGCGCGCCGGATGAATTTACGGTTTGACAGAGCGTGTCTTCTCCCTCGACAGGATGTGACTGCCACTTTATATACTGACGTTTTATTTCGGGTGCCAAACAGAAATAACGATGAAAATTACAGAAACTACCTTAGCATGATATACGGCTGCCAGTGCACCATTTCTGGAGTTAGTCTTCGGTTAGTCTAAAATTAGCATCCTGTATATCCTGTACGGGTCGGGTGTGGTCATGGCCAGAACTGACAAAACATATCGACAGCCCGCGAGAAGACTTTAGCTATGCGCACACTGTTGAAAAATGGAGTACGATCGTGAGTAACTAAAACAACACCGAATATAAACGGACGCCGCACCGCATGAGCTCTAACCGGCTCGCGGTAGCCCAGCTGTCGGATCGCCGCAAAAACAAACAACAAAGATTATCTGCGGGTTTTTTCTGGCTGGTGTTTCCGCGCCAAAATTTCAGAGCTTCTCAACCAGCTGCTTTCGGCTGACTTTAGTCTTTGTTTGGAGCAGTCGAGTTGTGATTAGAAACACGGAGTGATAACGACACGAAGCTGACTAAGATGAACTGGAGAAATGATACAAGAGACAAAGATTACAGTTTTATCTAGTGCGCAAGAGGGGGAAAGACTCAGAAATGCAAGGCTAGTAAGGCGATCGAGCAGTGCCCGTGGATATGTACCCAAACAGATTTATCCTCTCCCACACACAGCGTTTCCTGGGTTACTATGAGGGATTTGAACTACTCAGTTGGAATTATTTGGACAGTTGAAAATATAGAGACTCTAAAAGTGGAGGCGTTTTGGCAGATATGTGTCAGTGTGTGTGGGTAAGGGAGGCGCTTGTTGAACTGGATTAGTCACTTAATCAGGCTTTGAACTACTGGGCCCTGAGTGGTAGCATCATCGCGTTCTTACGCGCGCCACCGGCGACAACTGCGCGCGTTTTGTGCCCGGCTTTGTGTTGCACACGCGCGAGCTGCAGTCAGTCCTGTCGAGTCCACTACTTAAAAAAATGAATTGCATCCCCAACAAGAATAGCTTTCTAACTCTGCAGTAAGGATAAAGTGTCGTGTCGAAATTTCGATCTTATTCACAGTGAACGTGACGCGACGCTTCATGCGCGTGACCACATGATCCATGGCTATGATGTACGTTATGAAATATTGAAAAGTATTGAGAAAGCGTACTCCTAATATCGCAGATTGCTTTTTAGCGAATCTCTAACTGTTTATGCTATAGTTGTCGCGTGTTTATACTCGAGGAAACCAGCGTGCGATAGTAATCAAGATGCAACGTACTCATGAACTTTGGACCCGGATAGTTTAATTACCTATCATAATCTGTTCTCTTTATCGCTTCCAGACCGCATAGAGGTCGAAAATTGGCCCAATATGTGTGGTATACAGTGAACTCTCTCTAAGGCGGACACCCTCGACACTGGCGGTACATCTGCATGCTGTCCGCCTTAGAGAGGCGGGTCCGCTTTAGAGAGGCGGGTCCGCTTTAGAGAGGTGTCCGCTTAGAGAGAGTAGTGACCGTATTGTTTCCAAGCGAACGTCATAGTCACAAACACCACCCATTTAATAAGGAAAAAAAGAGTACACAATGATAACTACTGTTTGGCAGCGTCAAATGATAGAGCTAAAACTAAACTGTTTGCCCCACACAGCTCGTATGGCAAGCGGCGCCCGCAGATACCAAGCTCAAATAAACAGTTTCTTATTTCGCCCGCACACAGCGTTTCCTGGGCTACTAACAGGGACTTTAACTACTCAGTTGGAATTTTGTTTAGACAGTTGAAAATATAGACTACATTGTATTAATTTCGGTGTTTTTGGCGTGGATGTGTGAGAGCTTTTCAGAGATCTGGGAACCAACGGGAGTTTGGGCACTAAAAGTATTACTCGGACCCAGTTCTATGAAAGACATTTCAAGATGGCGTCGGGCGGAATGAAAACTGGAGTGAAAGTCGGCAGGCTTATGGCAGTCATTGGTGACGAAGTAAGCTAGCTTGTACAACATTTGGGTCTTAAAAGCATCAAATATAGTGTTTCGTTTCTATTTTAGGACACCTGTACTGGATTCCTGTTGGGAGGGATAGGAGAAATCAACTCGAAGCGACAGAAGAATTTTCTTGTGGTGACTAAAGGTACTGTGAATGTCGTGATCGTTCGGATCTGGTCACTTGTTCAGATGATGGCATGTTTTATTCATGTAGTCGTCGTTTTTTGTTGACTAAACCAACCCACTATAAACCTATAGTAGCCCACCTTTGTTTTCAATGCTTAGCTGGGGTAGCTAGATTAAAAGGACTTTCAGCAAATACATGTAAACACAATATTGGTTGCAGCTTGCAGTTTTGTGCCATCGACAGCCCTGCGATTGGTAGTAAAAATGATCAGATTCCCAGAGCCTCTCCAGGCAAAAGGGCTCTGCTATAGAAATATGAAACATTGCCATGAACTGATATATTGGCAAAGCACTATAAACTATTCATAACCAACTGAAAATGCATAAATGACAATAATTCAATACCATTTCACGAATGGTGACTTCTTTTCCCTGTTTTCCTGCAACAATTATTTTTTGTGTGTGCGAGTCTTGAGTCATGCGAGACCAGGCTGGTGTTTGGCTTGTTCCCTGAGACCTGTCTACAGTTAGTATCTTGCATACATGTACATGTAGTTACAGACTTACAGTAGAACATACAGTACATTATAAACACTGTGATGGTGAGATCTTGATGATCGTTTATAGAAACATCCGTCACTGAAATTGAAGAAGCTTTTCAGCAGTTTACAAACAGGAAGGACATTGCCATCGTGCTCATGAATCAAAATGTAAGTACCAAGTCACAGCTTTACCAGATACACACATGAACCAGCTACAGAAATTATGCATGGAATGATGGCACTAATATTATTAGAACTTATTTCAACACACACAAAGTCCTGCCGAGGTTCTGCAGGGTTGCAGGGGGTCTGCAGTGGAGAATGTACACACAAAACAATCTATTATTGGGAAATAGTTAATAGCACTTTTGGGCAAAAGTCAGACATGAAATTGCTTTCACTATTCATTCCAGACAATGTCACTTAGTTTCTGGCAGTTTTTGAACAGTTTTTTAACTGTTAAAACAACAAAACTACATTTTACATTTTTGATTACAGCATCAGTTTTGAAGATAAGTTCAATGTGCTTCCTTTGACAGATAGCAGAAATGATTCGTCATGTTTTGGATGCATATGATAAAGCTATACCTGCTATCC
The DNA here is from genome assembly GCA_964036295.1 of Plumapathes pennacea. Taxonomy (NCBI): domain Eukaryota; kingdom Metazoa; phylum Cnidaria; class Anthozoa; order Antipatharia; family Myriopathidae; genus Plumapathes; species Plumapathes pennacea. The sequence goes on along the minus strand of OZ038464.1, from coordinate 25,982,436 downwards.
TTGAAATCCCCTCCAAGGAACATCCATATGACCCTTCCAAGGACTCCATCCTCAGAAGAGCAAAGGTGAGAATCTTGCCCACAAAAGAAAGAGAGGATCAGCGCTCAACATTAACGGTTGCCCGCTTGCCTGAGGCAACCAAAACTTTTGGTCGGGCAGGTAAATTCTGGGCCGGGCAACTAGAAATTATGAAACTTTCTATTGCTTGAAGTCAATCTACAGTCTGAAGGGCAACCAGCCTAAAACCTTAATGTCGAGCACTGGAGGATGTTTCAAGAGAGTATTTCTTGTTTGGAATTGTCAGGTTTTCAGGCTGGTTTGGAGCTAGTAATATTTTTTATAGGTACTCTGGCCCCTTTGCTGTTGTGTTTGTAAGAAATGTTATGGACAGAGTAACTTGACAATGATAAGGACTATAGTTTAGCACCTCTTTTGGCCATGTTACACAAAAAAGAAAGAGTTGCCTGTTGTTCAGTGCAAGCTAACTGTAATAACCAGAGGCTAGACTAGACAGTTAGCTGCGTAGAATAAATTTACATATGAATATGCTCAGAAGATAAGCGAGCAACAATAACAACAACAAGAGGACAAGAAGTAAAAAAAGAAAACAGAAGGTGAGGTAGTGCAGTAAAACACACATACTGTACTCCCACCCTCTTACATCCAGCACACACACTTGCAATGCTTCCACACACCCACCCACATATCCAGGGGGTACAGTTACTCAGAGGAAGATAGACAAAGGATTGGTGTGCAAAATAAGGGAGGGCAGGAAAAATTTGCCACCATCTTACTTGACCGCGACTTGTCTAAATCTTTGCATGTCAAGAGCTTGACTGAGAACGTTATCTTTTCCTTCTGGTCATATATGAAAAAAAATAAGCATGAGTAATGTAGTTACAGTTCTTAGATTGGCGTGAATTGTGCCCCCAAACTACTAGAAATACACGCAGATGTTTTTCAGTACTGTACCATATACATACTTTACTGTACTGACTCTCCATTTTTGTGCTTTCTACCAGGGACTCTTCAGTGCAGAAGACTTCAAATGATAATATTAACTGTCTCTCAGGGATAATTTATAACTAAAGATCAAACTTCATCAGGATTAATCAGTTGTTCAATTATTCTTAGACCACTAAAGAAGATCACACTTCATCAGGATTAATCAGTTGTTCAATTCTTAGACCATGTCATGTTTCACATACAATATAGTAGACAGTAATCTATTGCAGTAAAAATAATGTACGTTTTTTTTATGTCATTGCATTTTCAAACTCTATTTTGGTGACTATTTGGAAGCTTTTACATGAGCTGAAAGACACCTTTGCAAACAATATACCATAGTGCTAATAGAGCAAATATTAGAGAAACTATGTAATTGGCTAATCAAGTAGCTGTAAGTAGTAATCTTTATTAACATAGTTACATTTTCATGGCATTATCCATGGAAGGATTCTTGGGTTGAATCATGAATTGATTTGGGCTGAATAATATTGTCACAGTTATTGTACAATTTTTCTGCTTGGGTGTCTTAAGATTATTTCACAAGGAGTTACAGATGTTTAAGAGTCTGGAATTAATATTGTATTTTAGACTTCATGAATGAATGGGTTATCAGGGAAAGTCAGTTGTTTGGTTGTGAACAAAGGGAGCAGACCAATTCTATTATTTGATCCCGTCAAGTGATGCAGTGGATACAGGTAGTCCAAAGAGTGTTTAAAATAAGATATTGATAAGTGCAAATAAACTATAAAATGGCAATAATGGCTCCTGGGTAATAAATAATGATTTATTTGAAGTGTGACGTCCGTTCGAAAACACATAAAAAAGACGCGGTTTTGCCTTCCTTCCACAGTAAAACGATATATCGTTTTCACCGAAAACGGGCAATGTCGAATACGGTTCCTAAAGTGGAGACTTGCAAACGCAATCATTTTCAAATGAAAACGGGGAGGTGCCCAAAGTCGAGGTTTTCAAAAACAAACAAACAAACAAAGCGGTTTTGGAAAATGGAAACGAAATTGTCGTGGATATAGTGGGTGACTTCGAAAACGGAGGTTTTTGTAACAGACATTAACAACGTATTAGTGTGGACGTGGCCGGCTCAGTGACTGCTCCATTGCAATAGCCGTGTATTACAGTCCTCCTAGAGCCGTCTTCGCATGACTGTCGAGAGTGATCGTATGTTTGCTTTGGTTTTGCGTTTGCTATGCTTTCAAGATCGGAATGGACCAACATTATGAAAGACTAGGCAAAAACTGACTACAGGAACACAACCTTCAACTAATTGCAACTGAAATAAATCACTACAGTCAATTTTCTTTAACGGGTCCCCTCCATTCCATACGTCATAACGTCAAAATGCAAATAATATTTCTCCGTCGCAGTCATTTTTCACACTCGTCCCGATTCCCTTCTCCATCTGAAGATCCTGGAACACCGGCCACTTCAAAATGTAATAAAGATTGCACTGCGTTTTACAAAAGGACATCTTAAAGAGAATGTTTCTTTTATTTTCCTTTCTTGCCAATCAAAACGAGTCCGCCATCATAATGTTCTCCCTCGCGCACTTGCCTTTTCATTGTACAACAAATTTCTGCTTGCAGTGAACAGTGTCCGTGGCTTCGTCAACAAGTTGAATACTGACGTCCAACGAGCGGCAATCTTTTCTGTTCTTCTTACACGATAGTGTCCCATTCAGTGCCTGACCTGATTTACAAGGACATCAAACCGTGAACACGACCCAACTAGAAAACCTTTTTCGACACTCAGTACATTTAGAGTACGATATATTGTCCAGGGGGCAATTCAATAAACATTTACACTTGTATTTTACAAGTTGGACCATTATTCAAACTTTTTTTTTTTTTTTTTTTTTTTTTGCAGGAGTTTATTTTTACGGGATCTAATTTTCGCGGATCGATGAAAATTCGCGAAAATTAGATCCCGCGAAAATTTCATGCTGCACGGTATGTGCCCAAATCTGGTTGCCCAGCTGCTGACCGACTACACAACCCATGCGATCGCCCACAGTCCCGGAAAAGAGGAACTTCGTAAAACTAAAGGACTAACTTATAAACGTAATTTAGGCCCTTCCGAATAACAAAAAGTAACAAGTACACCTACCAGCGGTTACTGAAATAGTCTTCTCCAGGTAAAAAACGGTTTGTTTCCAATGCGTTGGAGGACTAGAGGGGTCTGTGCTGAAATACACCTTGAAAGATACGAATTTTGTGGCATCATCTAGCTACAGCAACATAGCACAAAGTAGTAACTGTACATAATGAAGATAACGACAACAACGACAACAACAAGTATCGTGGATTGAGAAAATTACCTCTCTCGTACAATCTTTAACAAAGCCAATGTCGAAATAAGCAACTATAGCCTGCCGAGAAGAGAAACTTCGTATTACGATAAGAGACAGCAATAACAATATGCTAACTCAAAATCACAGCTGGACCAAAGAATGACTGGGTGACTCAATAAATAGTGACAGGGAGCTACCAACCTAAAACTAGAATGGAATCGACTACTCACATACTAATGCTAATCACGGACAAGCAAAGAACGACAATGACAAAAATAAGTTTCGGACATATTTACCGTGCATTCACCGTCTTCGAGCATCTTCAGGGCGAAGGTAGACTCGAAATTCAGGTCACGCAATTGGACTTTATTCACGTCTATATCCTGCGACAAAGAAAGCGACTGATCAGCTTCTCTTTCTTCTGTCAGTCCCTCGCCAAAAATACGTCATAGCGTTTGGAGAACCTGGTTTTTGTTGTTGTTGCGATCAAACTAATTGAAAAATTAATTGTCATTACATCTGCAGGATACATAATTTATTTTTGTTCAGAGAGGTACAGTCAATCAAACACTCGGGCCATTTCCGAGAAGGCTGTTGCCTCTGTATCAAAGCGAGGCCTAGTTCCAGCAACCAATTGTGACTTGCATACCTTTATGACGCACGGAGAAGATATGAGGTGGCTCGAGTCGACGACTTCTACACTAGCCTCCTTGCACACGACCCTCTTCATGCAACTCATTTTAAAGCCTGGAGTAGAATAGGATAGAGCATCAATTATAACTGAGCTCATATTAGGGTCCCAAATCATCCTTATAGTCGCGTTACCACTTTAAACCTTTCATGGCGTCATGAATGGGAATGCGGAGAACGAAAAACTAGTGATAAAAATAAAATAAAATAACCCCGCAATTCCGGCAGAGCGACGATCCCTAGCGCTTCTTGCAAAAGAGACAAGATGGGAGAATTCAAGATGGCGACCGCTTGCGGTTTTGGTCTCCTTGTTGGAAATGGATACCATGTGTATCTCCCGAAATGTCCACGATTTGGGGTAAAGCTGATCTCGTCATGTTGCACGTGTTATATTCCATGATCTTTGACCTGAAGACGAGAAATGGCACACGCCATTTGACTGGCTCGCAACCAGGTTTTACTAGTTTTGTTCTTGATTGGCCAAGAATGCTGCAAAACGTCACTGCGTAGCCACCGCAAAACCAAAGCAGTCACTCGATTACTTTCGGCAGGCGTGGCGGAAAACGGCTATAATAAATATAATCCAAATTCAACAAGTTACCGTAAACATTATCCCAGTAGCTAAGTTTGCCTTGTGGTCGAGAGGCGCTTCCTATAGCCACCACACTAATTGAACACTTGTCTGGGTACACTGCAATAACAAGAGAAAATAGAATTAAAACAAACAAAATGTGAATCATTCAATTCATAGCACGTTCCCTGTCACAAGTAGATGATCTTGGGTTTGATATGAGAAGTAGAATATCCAGAGAATTTTTGAACCAAAAATACTGGTACGATGTGAAAAACCTGGAAAATTTAACAAACAAAGTACTGAAGGAACGATATGAACAATATTAGATAATTTTTAAACTTCTTCTGCTTGATTTCGTGGGCGTGTGCCTTTTTCCCATCCGGAAACGTCTACGAAGAATTTTCAAGGAACAAAACCGAACAGAAACAAGTCCAGATGAATCCCTAATAAAAACGCTATCTGTTATAGACTATCATACGTAAGTTGTACTACCTACTACAGGCCAATATGCCAACGGAAGATACCATGCGGTGGCTTTGCCATGCAGCCAGCTACAGGCGACTACCATGTGACAATTGCCCGCCCTGTTGGTGCTTACCAGATCCGCCAGGTTGAATCCATTTGTCTCTTGCGAGCAGCACTGTATCCAACATTGACTCAAAGAGGAGAAAATAACCCTAAGAAAAACGATAATACGATGCCTCAAAACTAAAAACAATAATAGTAAACAACATCGATGAAGCATGATGCCTTACAAACTAAAATCAAGCTGCTGAAAGTCTGTCCACCAAGATAATGTTCAGATTGAGTCGTCCTTATTGGGTTTTGTTGTTCTGTGCCAGTGTGACAGCAGTGGTTACTGCAAAGTAGTTTTACAAGCAGTAGCGAATCCAAATCATAAAGCAAATATTTTGTTAAATTGAGCAAGAAAATGGGCCGAAAGTAAAGTGAAATTATGACTTTTAGTTTATTATATTTTGTACAGCAGAATGTATATTTTCTCACCATCCATTCTGAGATGACGACATCAACCTTGAAAAATATAACAAACACGCCCATAAGTTATGTGTATGAAAGCCGACATACGATGCAAACACTGCCTCGTCCCCAGTTGCTCCTCCTCAATTCCAACTAGGTGCGCGAGGAAGTTTAGGAAGAGGAGCTTTGCGCTCGTGCCCAGCTTTCGCGCGTAGCGGTAAGCTGGGGAAGAAGAGACTGTGGAGGAGGCAGTGCAAACACCAAGCATGTGTGAACCGGTGTAAACTGAACGGAGACGCAAGAACACGATTAAACGCAAAGACAAGCACACGCACATGTGAACCGATGTAAAGAAATTGCACTTCATTCTCTCGCGCGCTTGTATTTGCGCGTATTTGTAAACCAAGCTTTAATTAGGCGTTTTGCAAACAACCTTAATATTAAAGTAACATGTTGGCATAGTGCTATAAGGTGTGTGTGTAGAATTATAATGCATCTATAAATCCGTAGGTACATGTTGTATGTGCATGGGTGTACATCAGAAGATGGTTGGTACAAGTGTATGTTCAATAGGTGTGAAGGCAAAGGTTCTAAATGAGCCTACCTTGTCCACAGGCAGTGTAACATCCTCAGCCTTGCCCTTAACTAAAGTGATGATCTTCTCAAAACCGTTTTCCCTAAAGTTATAAAGAAAATCAAACTATAGAGTAAGATTGTTATTTTAACACAAACACATACAGACAACAACAAACAAACGTTCACATGCACACAAAAACAGAACAGAATGGAGACAGACCAACATAGGCATCCCTCACCTAACAATATCCATTGCTTGATGAATGATTTCTGATTGGTCAATTCCTATTACTTGGCGAGCTCCAGCCTTTGCAGCAAACATGCAGAGTATGCCTGTTCCACACCCCACATCCAAAACAACCTAACAACAGGGAGAATACAACTTACTAAACAACATAATAATGCTAAAGCCCCTGCCAAATGGTCACAACATCTTGTCTCTGTCAAATGTTGAGACGGCATTGAGACAAAGTTTAAATGAACTCAAACTCTTCTCAACATGTCTCAACAATGTTGAGAAGGGGGTGTCAAACGGCCTGAACATCAGCTCTCAACAATTCTCATTATATTTTACCACAATATTACAGATGAATATCTATAGAACATTATTTACAAAACAGTGGTCTAGGATGGACTGAATACAAGCACAAAACAATATTTACATAATGTTATTAAGTTAACTTTTTAAATACACTTGTGGTAAGGAAGTCTTCTAGAAACTAGAAAAGTTTATGGAGATGTTGAGATAATGCTGAGACAAATGTTGTGACCGTTTGACAGGGGCTTAACTCATTCAAATTTGTTTGTTTTCAATATAAATTAATGACACGACAGCATTTGCAACAGCATGGCCAAGAAAGGACTGATAATATTAGACTAGTCATTCAGAGGCGACAAAGACATTATGGCATTATTCACACCTGCTGTCTCTGTTGTCAGATCGTAAAGCCACTATAATAATACATTCCCAACTTTGGAGGATTATTTGCAGGATTTGCCCACATCAGGTAAAAAATCTGAAACTTTCCCACATAAACAGACTGGCTAATCTTACTGATACTGCAACTCAGAAGACAATGCTATTCAGTTGAGCGAGCTACAGTAAGAATTATGTTACAATAATTCACTGACCTTGTCTTTAAAGATGTGAGGATTGCCATAAATAAAATCCCTGTAGCTTTCTGTCCTTGCTTTGTCCTATGGAAAAGAGTGTTAGGTATCAGTTCACAAGAAATAACTAACTTCTAAAAGTAAGTACACATTTTAATCCTCTCGTGTACCTTGAGCTTCTAAAAGTAAGTACACATTTTAATCCTCTCGTGTACCTTGAGCTTCTAAAAGTAAGTACACATTTTAATCCTCTCATGTACCTTGAGCTTCTAAAAGTAAGTACACATTTTAATCCTCTCGTGTACCTTGAGCTTCTAAAAGTAAGTACACATTTTAATCCTCTCGTGTACCTTGAGCTTCTAAAAGTAAGTACACATTTTAATCCTCTCGTGTACCTTGAGCTTCTAAAAGTAAGTACACATTTTAATCCTCTCGTGTACCTTGAGCTTCTAAAAGTAAGTACACATTTTAATCCTCTCGTGTACCTTGAGCTTCTAAAAGTAAGTACACATTTTAATCCTCTCGTGTACCTTGAGCTTCTAAAAGTAAGTACACATTTTAATCCTCTCTTGTACCTTGAGCATTTCTTCATGGATGCTGTAATGAGCATAGGAACTGAAGTATGCTTCATCATCTGATGCTGAATTTATGTCTCCTGTGTTATAACTGGGGGAAAATTTGGATTCCTTACATACATATACAAAACATAATGGTATGCTAGTTCCTGTAAGAACTACATTTAATCTGGCATCAGCATAGAAATAAAACATGTACACATAATATTAGTCTGATTTTGTAATATGTTGTGTGGACAAGCTTAATTATTACACCCTTACCTGCAACTGGACTTGTCTTCTAACAGGAGGTTCTGAGCAATGCTCCTAAAACAATATTATTATAATAGAATTATAGAGTAACACACTAAAAGCCCACAATAACATGCATGATTATATAGAGTAATGAACAGGACTGTAGGTAGTTCTATTTCCTCACTGCATGTACCTCAACTGAGTAATGTCTTCTGAGGCTTTCATCATCTGTGCTTCTGCTCTGTCTGCTCTCTCCTCTGCTATTTTGAGTCTGTAAACAAGTAAAATCAAAGCAGCATATCATCAGCTTTGGCATGGAATTCTGCAAACATGGCTCCTTGGGTGGCAGGTACACATGACACCCAAACATAGTTTATCTGTGTGCATGCATGTTCCATCTCCTTCCACCAGAAGCTGTTCAGATGCAAGAGTACATATTGGCATGGAAGACTTTCACAAACAGAATGTGTTGTGAGTGATGTGAATTGAGAACAATGTGCTCAGTCTGTACAATAATATAATTATTAGCATACTATATTTTACTACCTGTGTTTCATTTCCAGGTATTGTGCATAAGGAATAGTTTCTGAAAAATAATAGTCGCATATCTTTAAAGCAGGCAATGGACAATCATGATGACAACATATAATATATTATCTTCACAGAGAGAAGAAATAGAGAAGACAGACAACTGACACTGTGTATTTTTGGGAAATATGTCTTTTGAAGTTGTGAAAACTGATTTTGGAAAATATGGTTTGAAATGCACCAGAGTGCAGTCCAAGTTCTGCAAACTTGTCATTTGATTGGTTGGAGCATGTCTTGCAGCATACTGACCCTGAGTAAGCTGCTCTACCCCTGCCAAAGTACCCTATTTGCATTACAGCTGCTTGACAAGGGCCATTTTTCTTATTTATGGCCTATACAGTGATTGGTTTCACCTGAGCAACCTACCATTTCCTTGCTGCTGCATATGCTCCCCTTCACTTGACATATCATCCATATCTTCAAAATCTGTTTGAAATTTATTGAAAGATTGTGCATGTGGCTTGAATTTATTTTGGTTTTGACATGGATGTGTACACGTACAAAGTATGAGCAGTCTCTCTCTCCAAGGCAGACACCATCAGGGCTAGATTTAGTGTCCAGCTTAGAGAGAATTCAGTTACAGGAGAAACAAGTGAAAATCAGCAAAGGACCAAATTGAAAACTGACCATACTGTAGCAGGCCATCATCTGAAACAACTGGTTGAAGAAATTCATCACTTTCCCAAGGAAATGGGGCAGTCACTGTTGCAAAAAAGTCTGGACTTGGAGCCTGCAAAATGTAAGAATAATAATTATTGATGCACATGCTGACTAAACACACTGTCCAAATATACTGTCTTGTACAAAAATAGTTTTACCAAAGATAAGACAATTTACTGATATTTATATTTTAATATGTTCACGTAGATGTACAGACAAGATGCACCCATAACTGTATTGCAAATTAATGTGACAAGAAGCTCAACTAGAGTATAGAGATATTATTTACAGCTTTAGATTTACAGTAATAAATTCAAGCAACAAGTGAATCATCATCAATCTGTGTAATACAGTTAAAATATTACACATAATACACTGTATTACACATAATACAGTTAAAATACACTGAATACAGAGCATGCAGCAGGTACATAGTATTGTTAGTTACCAACATAAGAGTAGATTAGGAACCATGCAACATTGTACAGAACAATTTATTACCAGCAAACCCTATAGTACCTTGCTTCTAATAAAGTTAATCAACTTGATGCAGCCATAAAAGTCCAATCCTATTGAGGCAAACAAAGACTTTAATTGGTAAATACTGTACTGTCAGCAAGCAACATCACAGAATAATTCAACACCTGAAACAAATAATTATGGCCACAGACAAAAGCTGATACAAGAATGTTAATGAACGCCCAATGATAGACATTGTACAGTTAATACAATCCATACACAACTAATGATTACTCAAATACAAAAATGGATAGAGAAGTACACTGTACTAGTGGGAATCCCATAAAACGCTGGACAAAATGGTTGCAATAAAACAAGCAGGTAAAGAACGCCTTGGGAAATAAAGAAGATTTAATGGCCACTGGAAAACCCTTAATATATTTTTTCAGGGCTGTGTTTGCAATATGGTAACTATATGTAAGCTGCATGATACATTATATACAGTAACTGCAAAGAATAACTGCAGTAGGTTTTTACCATGTTGACATTTGATCTTGTGAAGACTGAAATGATGGCATGACTGACAGTGGCACCACACTTGCTGTGCGTCACTGAAGACCTCGTGACAGAACAGGCATTTCACAGGAGCACTTTCCTCTTCTACCTCTTCCCATGTCTCCTCTTCCCCTCCACTGCCACCATCTGAATCACTTCCTGTATTATTCAAAAAAAAAAAAAAAAAAAAGACTTATGAGTCTGCATTGTAAGTAAGGGATAGGAGGAGGGGGGTTCTCAGGCCTATTTATAGTGACAGGGAGGTGACCTTTTTTGGGTTTGAAAATTTCTGTTTGGGCCTCTTTTTGGGGTCTGAAAATCTGGCCTCATTCGCACCTCCCCATCACTATTACATATACCTGGTCGCACTAGGAAGTTTAGTCGATAATAACTCAGCATCGAGAGCAATACAAAGGCTTTTTCATTGTTTGGTAGCAACTTGCTGACATATGTTTTTAGTGGCAAGCGCTGTTTGCACTTCAAATGATGCAAATGTCGATATTAATGTTGTTAAAGTTACGAGTGCGACTGGAGCCTTACCCCCTCAGTCACGGCCGCACGTGTTCTGCGTGCAGTGTAAAATATTGATGTCATTGGACCTTGGGAAGATATCTGGATGTGCAGTGTTGCATCTGTGTTCTAAGCTGATGCTTCGTCAATTTCATACACTCAAACTGTACACAGTGTCCCAAGAGGAAAGAAAAACAGTCGCCTTACCGAAGCTGTTCTCTTCATCCGCCATCTTGGTCGCTTCGTCGAACAAACTGGTCAGTGGTTGAATGACGGGTCCAGTCCTTTTGGGCCGTGCGAGGTCACCTTGACGCAAATACGAAAAGAATGTACATGGATTAAGACGTGTGCCGGAGAATTGGTAGTTTCGTCAACTGGACAGGTGACTGCTTTTTTTATATATTTTCAAATGAATTGTTGGGATTTGCTGGAAAGTTGAACTGAAATCCATATGCTTTTAGGAACATGCCTTCGGCTGAAGTTTGACATCGTGTAAATGTTGACTTTCTGTGCTAAACTGTATTGGACTGCAGTTATTCTTGCTTCCAGAAAGCATTTGTGAAAAAGTTTGGGCAGTTGATAATTTCCTTGGTCTGTGTTTCGTTTTTCATTTTCATCTGGGTCCGGTTGTTCAAAGAGTGGATAGCGCTATCCACAGGATAAATCCTTATCCAGGTGATTGAATTAAGCTTTATGGTTAATACTATCCACTGAATAGCGATTTATCCGGCTAATAGCGCTATACACTCTGGGCCCTGATGTTTTCTACGGAGAGGAAACGACACATGCGCAGCGCATATTTCTTAATGCTTAGAGTGCAGTGGGGAATGAAATAACAAAGTGCAGTATTAACTCATTTTATTAGCTCATCGATACAGAAAGATCTATTTTGCTACACAATGGCTTCAGTTTGCTTGTATTCAGTGACTGCTGGGCCGTTGGGCACCTGCAAAATAGAAAGTAAATAGTAATGGATTCTAGTCCGTGTGAGAGTTTTGCTTTGCATCTGTGTAAAGATAAAGGCATTGCGAAGTTTGGCCTCTAAACACAGCGGCGCAGAATTGGGGTGTCAGCAGCTTCCGGAATTTGTGGCATCGCATGGTGTACCGGGGGAATGGAGGTACAATGATAAGAAGAAATAAATCAGAAGTACGCGTTTTAATACCCGACAAAATATCTTTTTGTTTTTTGTTTTTTGTTTTTTTTTTTTGTTTTTGTTTTTTTTTTTTTCACGTAGTCTTGGCAAGGAAAGAAACTCTGTTCATTCATCACTCTGTTGTGGACGCCATCTAGGATTTCAAACTTGAAAACATTGGGCGAACATTTTCAAGCTAGACACCCTAGAGCTAGACACAGATGCGCAAACGCGCGCGCATGCGCATCTCGTGACACTGTCTCTTTAATGTTGGCAGACTTCGATACGGAAAAACCAAGTGGTATGTGCATTGGTGAGACGCGTCAAAAAAAGTTGGACTCAGCTGAGTACACTGTGTTTTGGCTAATAAATATTGTTCATTATCATACTTTCATTACCTAACACAGATTGCAACTCTTCTTGCAGTTGGCTTGAACCCACGAATGATTACTGCAATGACTGGTCCAATAAGGGCAGTTTTTATTCTTGTCAGTGCAGGCTATAAAAGACATGATAAGACAAACAAAATAAAGATAAACTGTATCGTATCGTACCGTATCATATCGTGCCGTATCTATCTATCTATCTATATGCCAACAAAATTTTTCACTAGGTGCAATTTTGTTCATAAAGTGTTGTAGTAGTCTAAAGCTATGATATCATTGAAAATATTTCTCCCCAGTTAAATCGAATTCTGTCATATTATTGCTGAATGATAGCTGCAACGTTTCTCAAAGGAATCGCATAAAAGCCAAAAAGATTATGATCCAAAGTTTGTCATGAACAAGTGCGCCCGATAAAACTCCGGAGTTTAACTCCTTACCTTAACTCCCAAACTACAGATTGCCCCAACTTTTAAAGGAAATGTTTAAATTAATTGAGCAAGGTACCAAAAGCCAAGTTCTCCTTACTATATGATATACCTCCGGTGTAAAACTGACGGAGAAAATTGAACTTGATCTCTCTTAACCGTGAAAGGGTTAAGCGACTACGAAAATAAGGCAATGTATAACTGACATTAAGAAATTCAAGCGGACCTTTCTTCTATTATTGATGTATATAGCATATGAAGTATAGTTTTGTATTGATTTTTTTCCTGCTATGAGACGTTTGCATGCTATTTACTTACGCAGTCATTTTAGAAGTGTCTGGGTTTTTAGAAACGAAGTTGTTATTTTTGTCGTCTTGTCATTGATTATCCGCTAAATGTTATAATAGAAAAACGTAAACGCACATACCTCCACCACCTCCGCCATTTCCACTTCCCGCAGAGCCTAGAAAATGAGTGTACAAGAAAATGTAAGTACCATATAAAACAGAAAAAAAGAAACGGGATTTAGAGAAAAAGGAAACAAATCACTAATCTCAAGATATCAAAGACCGTTAACGACCGTTAGCTTCGTGCTTTTGGAACAAATGTTAAGAAAAAATATTGTTTAAATAAATAAAAAATAAAAAAAGACCGTTAATTATCAATAATTTAGTTTAAAAGCCTAAAAAGGTCTAGACAACTACTTAGTTATGTCACGCACCATACAAGGACTGAATGCCTTTGACGTCATCGTCTTGAAGCTTGAAGTTTGCAGTATATCCAGTGTAGTACGGGTACATTACAGCGTTTCTGACGTTGGAATGGTGAAGGCCGAGTGCATGGCCGAACTCGTGCGTAGCGACCCACAGCAGGTTGGTACCACGTGACGTGCCGTCAGTATAAGTCTCGTCCTCGTCAAAGTGGGCGCGGCCGTTGGAAGGGAAAAACGCATGCGCCAACACCTTGCCCGGACCGTCAAATGGGTATGCACACGTTCGCTCTGAACTTCCTCCGTGGGTGCGAGGACCGAAGCTGCAACAAATAATGTTAACTTTTTTTAAACTGCTGGGTATGCAGATCAGTTTCTGAATCACAGAATTGTGCCACAACATGTTGAGACGCAGCTCTTAAGAAAATAATTGTTTGGCGAACACACAGGAGGGAATTGCATAGTAAACGCATTTGAGAATCCGCTATTATTTTTGCCATTCTGACTTGTTGACTGAGTCAATCTACATCAAGGGAGAACTAGACAAACACCAAAGAAAAGTCTTTACTATAAAAATTTTGTTATTAATAAAAAAGCGAAAGAAGCCGCATAACTTGTCACATCAGTAGCTAAACGTAGGTACATCTATTTAGACGTTGACAAATACTTCACAATGCTGCGGAATCATTTATTGCTTTTTATTATTTTATCATTCAGCGACGCTATACCAGAAAGTCAAACAAGCCCGAGGAAAAAGAAACTAGGTAATTAACTAACTAAAAAAGTATTGGGTTTCTTTTCGGGAACTCAATTCAACTAACAAACTTTTACCTGATCTTTAAATTAGCAGATGCGGCACTCGAAGCTCTGGAGAAACTCAGGCCAGACACATCAGCCCAGTACTTCAGAGCTTTGGCAAAAACCCGATCTTGATCGGCTGAGGACAGATCTTTTCCATATTCAACGAAGTAAGTTAAGGCTTTCTTTCCCCACTTACTACCAGTCGCATAACGCTTCAGGCGGGAGCCTTCATCATCTTTGTCCGGCATGCCACACCTTGGAGATTTCATCTTCTTGATTGTCGCTTCATCGAATTCTCCCGTCACTGGCAACCCAGCAAACTGCTGGAAATTCTCCAGCGCTACATCAACGTCATGGTTTCCAGCTCTTGTTGGTGAGATGTAGTGGTACTGGTTTAAGTATTTCTGAAAATTGTGCGACGAATAAAACTGACGTTTAAAAGCATCCTTAATTCACACTTTACTGAATAAAACTGTACGAGCGAATTGCTTGATTAATGTCAACTTCCTCTCAGTGGAATCGTGAAGAGCAATTCAACCAGAGATTAAATTAACAACATTTTTTGAGAAAATAACATAGTTTCAAAAAGATAAGCGTTATATTTACAATAGCAAAAGTTTGATCATCTTCTGCGAACGCTCCAGCTAGGAGCGCAAACGCACATAACACGAGCAGTGATAACATTGTCGAGAGTCAGGCTTCACCTCGAGTATGATGATTGTGAGACTAAAGCTCTCTTTTATGCAGTTTATCTTCTAAGACACACCTTTCATATTGTTCATACAATGCAACACAACGCAATAAGAAACAAGGTACTATAGGTAGCTACATCAGCTGTAAGCTGGACATTGCAAATCTTTGTGCATCTGCCTCGGCGCTTATACAGAAGTGCAAAACCAATAACGTGTATTTAGTGACGATTGGGCGAAATTGAGCTCTGCAAATGTGCTAAAATGGAGAACACTTTGAAGGTAACACCCGAGTTCAGACGAGGTCGGCGCATTAAAGAGAACCCGGCTGAGTGCTGGAGCCTTTTGCTTCCGATATAAGAGCTTTACAGATGAAATAAAAGGTGACGATCAAGACAAATATGTTTCATGAAATCACAAGGGTACTCTGGTCCCAGAGCTCCTCATTCTCTGGAAGAAAATCTCTGCCGGACCAGAGTATCACAAGGAGCAACGGAAAGACGAAGGATCATTCCAGGTTTCTGGGAAACAACACTCGTTAAAAATAAACGTACTCGATTTAATCAAACCAGCGCGATTGAAAAAGTACCTCGTTACATCAAGACTCGTTTGTAACAATCGAATCTCGTTGATATTAATCCCGTTTGCATTAATCGAGGCTCGTTTATATCAAGAGAGACTCGTTTATATCAATCGAGAATCGTTTTTATCAATCGAGACTCGCATCAATTAGAGACTTTCGATAAACGGAAAATAAATCGAGACTCGTTTGTGACAATCGAGATTTGTTTGTTGTTACTCAAGTGGTAAAATTTGCAACGCCTGTTTAATTGTGTAAGACTTGCGTTGTTCGATCAGCTTAATAAATACTTTATCGGAGTTGATATCGACTGCCAAATTCATCATATTGTCTGATAACTATCTGGTTAGAATTTGGAATTTATCAAAAGAAAGATATTAAATGATCACGTCTAGTTTTTTTATATTGTTAAGTTAGGGCTATTCATTTGTTGAAGGTTTGCGGTTTGCAGTATTAGATGAGTTTGGAGACGGGAAACGAGCACACAAAACAGATTTTCATGTACTATAAGTCAGTTTAACAAAAATTTATTTTGATTCGTTGTTTAAACCTCCCAAAAGAGAAATAAAAAAATAAACAAGATAGAAAAACATCAAGAGCCAGCTGCCAAAATACCCGCAATACAATTGATATACAGTGCAAAAATATATAACTGGCACAGTATATGTTACTATGCATCACACGAGTAAATAGTGCTTTTCAAGCGTTCTGATTAACTCCTTAATATCGGAATAGTAAGTACTGTTGTGAGAACTCGTCGGACACTTCAAAAACGCTGAACGAAGCAAATCTAGTCAGGAACTAGTCGATATGTTGTTGAGAGAAAGTCAAGAATATTTGCGTTTAATCAGTGTCCAAGAAAATAGAAAATATTGGGGGTATTTTGATTTTTTCAAAATTCTAGTTAAAATAAACACTTAGAATTGTTGTCCCGTTTTACAGCAGAATGCCCAGAATGCGCATAATTTGTGCTCACTGGCTAAAACTTTTCCGAATGAACTCCATCTGGAGCAGGAGTTGCAAACATTATGCAATTGCTTTGGAACATTGCTTGATCATAGAAAGGCAAGTTGTTCATCACTAATAAACCCTGTAGGCTACACGAGCAAATTTTCCTTGAAAAGTTTATTTTCTCGTGTGGACGGAAAAAAAGTAGCTTGCATGTCAGTTTTGGAGCTGACCGGCAAGGCAACTTGTCAAGGAAAAACTTGATAAGTCGTGAATTGCTCGTGTGGTCGACAGCAAGGTCTATATAGTACGGTAAGTTTAGTTCCCAGACTCAAGCTAAACTCGTCAAGGCGATTAAATAAAAACATGTCAAGGAAAATATTTAAGATTAACTTGTTCACCCGTCCACACGACCAAATAGACTTGTCATGGAAACTTTTCAAGGAAGACTTGCTCTTGTAGACCAGGAGTACGTTTTACGGAAGTGTTTTTCTCTGCCATTTTCACTTCGTCTACTCACTTTGTCCGCTTTGCCGTCTTTCCGTCCATAACTCGTTAGAAACATTTCCCAGTTTACTTCTTTATTTGACTCAGTGAACCAGCAAGTGTTTTCGCAAGAACTTTGTTATATCGCGTTTCCACAAAAGAACGTAACTACAGCAGTAGCTATTATTTCCCAGTATTCTTCTGAAAAACTAACTCTAAAAAACTTTGCTGAAAGTTTAGCGCTTTTGTCATCATATAGTCCAAAATTAAAGTGCAACCTGGCATTTTAGAGTAACTATATCTAATGATTACTTGAGAAGTCGGCTTAAAAGTTCTTTAACAGCGTTTTATAGCTTCCCCACATCACCTTTTTAGTTTATTAATATAATCATACAATCACCATAAGGCGACCACTTATACCAAACGACATATTGGTCCCTCACACAGTCAAATTACTATCAGTGAAACCTCTCGTATAGAGCGACCGCGACCACTTTTCAGGCTTATCGTTTAAGTTTTTCTGTCGGTTTTTTTAGCCCCGGTAAGAGACCACTCTATTTTCCCAAAGAGCAATTTTTTGAGCAAGGACTAAAGCCCCATGCACACGAGCAAGTTTTCTGTGACAAGTTTTCTGTAACAAAATGATTTGCCCGTGTATATACGATCGAACAAATGTTTTTTGACAATTTTTTGTTGTTGTTTCTTTACACTTCTTAAAGCCACTTAAAGCCAAACATGGGGTGGTCGCTTATAGGAGGTTTCGCTGTATACAAATATGCATCACTCTGGCCCTGTATCCTGCCTTATCTCAAACCCATAAAGAAACCGCTTAAATTCGGTGGCATACTTGCTGCTCTGGTAAATCCAATGGTTTCCGGTTCGCAGATAGGCTGCATCCAATATTCAGATCAATAATCAAAATCATTCAGTGTTTCCTTCATCTATGCAGTCAGCTCTTTCGTGAGTCTTTCTCTCCAGGATTGTCTTTCCTCTTTGTCTGCATAGTCCAAGAAGGTTAGTTGCCTTAAATCTTTTGGGATTTCACTTTGCTTAAGTTTTTCCAGGCGGATTACAACTATGGGTGTGTCGATCCCAACCTTGTTTCTTTGCAGAGCCATTCCCAGTTCTTCCAGGCAAAAGCGACTTGCTATGTAGTTTCTAGAAAGTATCACGATAATCTTACGACTTGTGTAGATGCTGTCCGCCATGTTCTCGACAATTGGTTTTCCCAACTCGAAATCTCTGCAGTGAATGATATAATTCACGTGGTTTTCTTCGAGAACCGGAATTAGTTCTTTGTCCACCCATTCGAAGTCCTTACTGCTGTACGTCACAAAGACATCGCTCTTAAACTCTTCCATTTTGATTTGCCGAGAGTCTTTGGAAAGAACATTGTTTGACAATAAACCACTCAACTGTGTTATATATACATCATAGTTATGTACTTTTTTATGTACAACGAGAAAGTCAAGACTTACAAAATACTTACAAAATTTACTGGAGGCCGTATTCCCACTTTGGAAAATGCGATACAACACAAGTGCACTGAAACCGAGTATTCCGGTGCAACCCACCAATATTGGCAATAAAACTCTTGGCTTTACCAACATGCTATCGTTTCCTGCAATTGAAGGTAACGCATTTTGAGTACAAAATTGGCTGATTCATTAGAAACAAAATGTTACGATGATGCATTGCGCGCTCAGACGTAATTGGCGCGCTGACAGTTCCGTGGAAACATTTAGTCTCGGCCGTGCGGTCACCGTACGTTTGAGTCAGCCGGCATTACACAAAACTGTGGATTAAGTGCACATTCTGTAGGACTCGATACTCAGCTACAACTTAGTTAAATGCATTTTCTATAAGATTGTGTACAAAAAAAAAAAACTTAAAGTGCTTGCACACGAAATGAAATTTTACCTCGAGTTAGGCCGAGTCACATAGAATGCCGCGGACCAACGAAAGCGACGTCAATAACGTATTTCCAGGATGCTGATGTTCAAATTTACCTGCGGACAATCGTCTTTGTTTAAGGCAGTCGTCTCCCGAAACATTAATTCAGCTGTATTATAGTAATGCTAATGTTGTCCATACCTTTTGGGCCGTCGTTTCTTTGGGGGGGTTCCATAGTGACCATTAGAGCTATGTTCTCGAGTAGTGTTTCAGCACTTATCGATTCATCCATGCCACAGGTGTAGAGTCCTGAATCGTAGGGACTAACATTGCGTATCTTCAGGAAAAATATCGTTTTGTTTGACTCAAAATGCCAAGTTAACTGGTAGCGTTGGTCGGCCTTTTTGATAGTTGTGCCGTTAAACCTCCAAAACGTCCGCACATATTTTAACAGGAACTTAAAAGACCTAACTTCGCATTTTAAATATACATCTGATCCTGGCAGCGCTGAAACTGTCTCCTGCCCCACCAACAAGTGATAAAATGGCTCTGCAAACAAAATGTTACACGTAATCTATATTAGTTTCATCCAATTTTCAGTCTCCCTCTCAATCCAATTATGTATTGGTTTGTGTCAATAATAATAATGATAATAATAATAATGATAAATGATAATATTAATCTCGAGCCGCTGCAAGGGCGATACCATTGACTCGCCCCGAGCGAATAACGAGGTGATAATAAAAATTCTCCTGTGAGTAATGTAATGAGAATGATAGGCCAATCAGCTTTCATCTGAGAAACTATCAAATAGCAAATTAATTTATTGTATCATATTACAGTATTACCTTATCTCTAGCTAATCTCTCTCTATTATCCCTTTCAAAACGAATGTAATATTTCTACAGTGGTAAGTAATAATTTAATCTTTCTTTACTGCACTACTATAGGAAAGACTTTCAACTCACGTTGGCTATCGAGGAGAACATATATCGATGAATTCTTCACGATTTTGAGCTTCTCGGCTTCGTTCACACAAACTATACTGCAAGTATATATTCCAGTATCTACCTCAGACACATTGTAAATTGTTCTTGTCATACGCGTACTGTCGCAGTAGAATTCATCTGTGAGCGTTTCTTGGTAACCGTTTATGTTTGGTTCCCACATTGGATCGTAGCTGGAGTACACGGGGACGATGACAGAGCAACGTAGTGTCACAGTTTTCCCCTTCTGTAATATCAGAACCATGGGCGAAATCCTTCGTATTTCACACCTGAATAAACTATGGGGACCTACAGTAGCAAAACAAATGAGTTTGTTGGGAGAAGAATATTGTCCTTCATATAAACAGTAGCAAAATATAATTTAGATGAATAGAGTAAGAGACCGCCAGCTCAGCGGTCAACGAGGGCATTATACAAAAATCAAACCTCTAAGTGTTAATGGTTCGCTTCTTACGGATTTTTGAAGTGAGGTCAAACTTGCCGGAACACCCATTCCCCAGTTTCAGTATTTTAAGTATACGCCGGTCGGGAGCTCAGTTTTGGCATTTCATCACCAACATGAGCACAACGAAATGATGGGCACGGGACCAGAACTCAGACAGAACTCGTTGGAACACCGCTTGCCCAGTTTGGCGCTACAGCAAGCGCGGTGCAACTTTTAGCGGCCACGTGACCCATCAGAGTAGGAGTGGGGAAGAGCGGCCGGAAAGGTCCAGAGGTTTTCTAACATTTTGTTAAAGATTGTATTAACTTCCTCTCTGCATTATCTTACTGCTTTTTACGTTAGTGAATAGGTCCATACCCGCACGTGAGATACTTACAGGTTACAAATGTCCAATGTTCAGTTCCTTTCTGGCCAGCGATGTTGCTGGCTATGCATTCGTATTTGCCTTCGTGTTTCTTGGTCACATTCAGAACTTCAAGATCAACGACTTGCTTGATTTTGTTGACTGTTTTTTGGGTTATTAAACGCATCTCATTAAGTCTGTCATCGCCTTTGATTTGAGCTCCATCTTTAAACCACGTGATCGTTGGTCTCGGCCATCCATGAGCTGTGCAGCGAAATACTACTCTTTCGCCTCCTTTTAAGGGCATTGGTTTAAATGTAATGTTCACCTTTACGGTCGGAGCAACTGAGACGCAAAAAAATAAATAAAAAAAAAACACTGAGATCATCACGAATTTCAATACCACGTGACACGTCTAATGAGCTAAGCTTGTTTTCTTGATACTGTTAAAAGCTCGTCAGTCTTCAATCGTCTGTTTTAATCCGCCTTCCACCATAAAAGATGAACTCCCCTCGAGTTATTGTAGTATTGATATATTTTGAAGATTTCTGACTTTTTAGTAGATAGTCTTATTTTCTACAATATAGGTTCATTTTGGGGGCTGGTTCATAATGGCTCTTCGGAGCATCAGTTTGGCCAGAAAAACGCCGCGAAAATTACCCCCCCCCCCCCTCCCCCCCACACACACACAGATATTACATGTCTGAGTTAAGGACCCCATGTCAACTGACTGTGTCCTTACCATAATTGACTCCACATGTTGCTCGGCTGTTGGAAGCAGAAATAGTGCAATTGACTTGACTAACACTTGTATTAAGAAGAAGTAATTCACAAAGCTCCGGAACAAAACTGGTCATGTTGCACGTTTTTGTTTCAACATGTTTCGCTTTCCATGACCAGGTAAGAGATTTGACCGCACCACGAGGAACATCCCCAGAGAGATCACAACGTAACTTGTTGAAGGGAGCAGAAACCAAATGGATGATTTTGCAGATGATATCATCTGTAAGTACATCTGCAAGAAGTTTAATATTTTAATAGAAGACATGCATTGTGCTAAAAAGAAATTTGAGATTTTAGGCCCCGTATAGATTAGAACTTGCTTGTTCCCTTTGGCTTGATCTGTGCGGCAACAATTACTCTAGATTAATGTAGCGTAACTAACAGATAAATGAAAGAAGGAAAAGCCTAGTAGTTACTTCCTCGCAAGTAGGAGAAAACTATAAAAGCTGGGCCTCCGGCAATACGCCACTTTTAAATAATATCCGTTGAGTTCGCCCCCTGATATAATAAAAGCTTGGCCTCCGGCAATACGCCGCTTTTAAATAATATCCGTAACTGAGTTCGCCCTCTAATATAATATATGGAAATAGATCAATTGAAGTGCATTTCTGGTGTCAGCATAGCCTTTGCTGAATCAGATGTACGTAACGCGAACTTTATGGCGTCTGTAAGGTGGAAGCTTGAAAACAGAGCACTTAGGCCCGTGAACAACAATCATTAAATAGAAGAATTTGCAAAAAGAATCTCCGCTGGCACTGAAAAAGAAAATTGGAAAATCGGAAAATCTGAGAATGGTGGTTATGTCATAAGACTGTTACGGTACTTTTTCGATTATTTTTAGGCTCAAAAAGCCGGCTTTTCTCCGGGGTTTCCAGTCATGTTTTTGGCTTAAAAATAATTTGCATACTCCGCCGAATAAGTACTTAATGGGAATCGCAGCAGTTGCCGGATGAAAATATTACAGGGAGGTGCTGCACGACTGACAACTCAACCGTATGCTTGAGGCAGTAGTTCTATAGCGAATCGTGTGAAGAGACAGAGACGGAGACGGGAAAGTTGATCAAGCAGAGATATAGATGTACATGCTGAGATAAAAAAAACCTACGGCAGTAGGAAGACAGATAAGCTGAATGGTGTGCCAATTAGGTCCGGTTCAGACGCCGCTCCTGACATGCGCCGAACCTAATGCTTGAATTAAGTACGGCAGAAGAGCGGCGTCTGAATCAATTAGGTTCGGCATATTTGAATTAGGTACGGCAGCGGTATTAGGTTCGACTGACGCTGTCGCATAATCCGACGTGGGAGCGACATTGATTCAGACGCCGCTCTTCACATGTGCCGTATCTACTGCATGAATTATTTTAAATTATTTTGAATTAAAAACATGTATCCTTAAACATAATCACTATTGTGTATTTGGTGCGGCAGGAGAAGTTCGCCGTTTGAATCAACAGTCGCTCCTATGTCGAACCAGGGTCGAATCTATTACTATTAGGTTCGGCGCATGTCAGGAGCGGCGTCTGAACCGGGCCTAATGTCTGTACCAAAACCGGAGTAATTTATATAGCATCTTCGAGAGGCATTTTACATTAAATCTACTTGAAAAACGCCGTTGTCCATTTGAGAGGTATCCGTCCAAAGAGAGATCACTGAGTTAGATTAGAAATGAATGAAGAAAAGTCAGGGACCAGCACCAGGGGTCCGTCTTAGAGAGTTATCCGTCTAAGAAGAGATGACCGTTGCCCGAAACTAGTGCTTTTTCTTTAAAATAAGTGGCGACATTACTGTGATTTAGATCGGGAGAACGGTTTGTCTTATTTGATCTCACAAAATGAACTCAATACCGTGAATACATGAATACCGTGTGGCATGAAATTTTCGCGGGAGTTTAATGGCGCGGATTGCCCATTTTTTGCATTTCGCGGTAACAAATTTTCGTGAATTAGATTTTAGATTTTCGTTATATTGCAGTTGCAAAGAAGGTCGTAATATTGTTTGCAGTCGAGTTTGATTAAAATTCTGTAATCTAAATAGTCGAGGCGAGCAGAGAACGGCTTCCATTTTCGGTAAACGCTTGGCGAATTGTATCAACCGTTATGTCGTCAAAGATATCGCCACGAGAAATTTTGTTTTGCATAAATTTGGTGTCATAAAAAGCAAATACGATTCAGCTGATCGAGAATGGAAAACGAACTGTTGGCAGGTTTGTTTGGCCGGCGGCCAGTTATCTTTGGTGAAGTCAAAACTCCATGGCAATTTAGTCAGTCTGGTCACTTTCACTTGCAAATTGGTTTTCCGTTTGCTTTGTAGTTTAATATACATCTAATGAAGCGCCATTTTGCAGCGAAGTCACCGAGTTGCCATTACAACAATGCCTTATGTTGATCAGAGAAACAGGAACACCAATTCTATATTCAAGTCAAAGCAATGATCCATATCGCTAAATCTTCAATATACGGCAGCTAATAAAGCAGAATACTGCATCAGAGCAAGCATTTGCAATGAAGAGAAATAGCACTTTACCAGCTCGAGCAGCAGCAACAGCCACGAGTATCACAAGACCCAAAATCATGTTGCATCGTACATGTCACCAACACATAGTGGTTTTCCGGCGCTGTTGCAAGTCTTTTGATCTTGACTTGGAAATACCACCGCCATAAGCCATCAAAATTGAATGACAGCTGACCTTCATTAGTAATGAATGGGCCATATCAAAACAACTCGTGTTATTATTATTGAGCCATGCATCTATATGGTTATTATACAGGGACGTATTGTAACAAATCTAGTGAGTGGATTATTAAAACAGCTCATCGCCTATCTAAAACCAACAGAGTCCACACACTTTAGAAAATATGTGGAGTTTGAATCGACAATTTGTCAGACTGCAGACACATCGCGTGCATCAAGACAGCTGCCTTGGGCTTGAATAGCAGCTAAACCAATCAAAATCGAGCCCTTAAAGTGACCTCCCAATAACACGCGGGTGGTCCGCGCAAAGTACTTAATAATACAACATTTGAATCAGCCAAGACTAAATTGTTATCTTGTAAACAAGCTCTCCGCGCATTGATTAACAACACAACACTGCATGAGCCTGATAGCTGAACGGATATTCAGTGCATGAAACTGCCACAATTGCGTGAATACTTTGACTGTATTTGAGACGTGGGCTTCTTCCGGAGCATCTTTGAGACCGAAAATCCGAAAACTGGAGAATGCAGAGTTTGATTTTCATTGTCGTGGATCGTCGGTTCTTAAAAATTCTAAATTCTGTAAACCAAGCGCTGAAGTGACCGAATACGTCAGTTTTTCTGCGTTAGCTTATCCGACTGGACAAAAAAATCGATTACATCGAGTTGATCTTTTTTTTTTTTTTTTTGCCTTTGTTTTTATTCTATTTTTCAGTTTCATTGTTTTTATAATTTCATTCGACAGTTGAACCGACAATAGGAATAATTCCCGGCACCCTTCGCGAGATATTAAAGCATCCTGGTCATTTTTCAGTGTTAGCGCTAGTTTCATCAACACGTATACAGCCGAACCCCGCTATTTCGAACTCGGTTAATTCGAAGTCCCCAATATTTCGAAGTCGAGTCGCATCCCCTTGGATTTACCGTCATTTTTTCAGTCATTTACCATCAGTTATTTCGAACTCCCCGCTATTTCGAACTGATCCTTGTGCCGTATTTTCTGAAATAATTACTGAGAAGAAAGGTCTTTCCCTTTTGAGTCTATCTCTTGAATCGCTTTTTGCATTAAAAGTTATTTAATGCTGAAATATGGATGTCTGTTGGAATCCAACATGGCCGACACCTCTTGATTCACTTGATTCATCTTTTGGGATTTCATTTCGCTTAAGTTTCTCCGGGCGGATTGCAACTATGGGTGTGTCGATCCGTGAAGCGTGGCGTAGAATTGTAACGATTGTACAAATACGCCCTAACGAATTCTGAGGTAGCCACCTGCAACCAGTCCTATCTCTATACCCATTATAAACGGCTGAGTCCATAAATTGCAAGTCAAAGATCCTCCTATCATTTTTGGTTCGCAGGAATTAATAAACTGCGGCATTCCATAATCAGAGCCGTCACATTTAAGGCCTTAGTTTGTTCCATTCAACGGCACAGATTTCTCTCATCAGTCTTTTTTTCCAGAATTGTCTTTCTTCTTTGTCTGCATAGTCCAAGAAGGTTAGTTGCCTTAAATCTTTTGGGATTTCACTTCGTTTAAGTTTCTCCAGCTGGATTGCAACTATGGGTGTGTCGCTCCCAACCTTGTTTCTTTGCAGAGCCATTCCCAGTTCTTCCAGGCAAAAGCGACTTGCTATGTAGTTTCTAGAAAGTATCACGATAATCTTACGGCTTGTGTAGATGCTGTCCGCCATGTTCTCGACAATTGGTTTTCCCAACTCGAAATCTCTGCAGTGAATGATGTAATTAACATGGTTTTCTTCGAGAACCGGAATTAGTTCTTTGTCCACCCATTCAAAGTCCTTACCGCTGTACGTCACGAAGACATCGCTCTTAAACTCTTTCATTTCGGTTCCGCCTGAATCTTTGGAAAGAATATCGTAAAATTCATTAATAATGCATAAGTGTGCAAACCAATACGAGCTCAGAATTTGAGTCACATGCACACTTTGTAAATGCCAATAAAAGTCTGATGAGTTATTTATCAGTATTCTAACTTTTATAAATATTTGTTGCCGTACTGATTAGTATGCATAACTTTTCATAAAGATCTGTACAGGTGTACATGTCATTCCTTCATTTCACAAGCAGCTCGCCATTGTAAATGCCCATAAAGATTGGCCGCTCCTATTTTATCTATATCACTTAAACGCCAATTAACCAAACTAAATCAACCAAATAGGGTCGGTCATACTTTTCTTTACACTCTTTTAACCTTAGCCTTGCTTGACCGCCAATGTTCGGTTAAAGTGTCCTCTCAACTACAGTAAACTTACAGTATTCAGTACTTACAGTTTTTTCTGGCTGGCGAGGTCCACTTTTTGTAACTTTGATACGATACCAGCGCAGCAAACCCAACCATTACAGTACAGCCAACCAATATAAGAATTAAAATGCTCGGCTCCATACTGGAAAAGGTGTCATTCGCTGCAAATTAGGAAAGATTACAGTGGAACCTTTACTTTGGGGCACCTAAGGGGACACCTCTCCTTCTTCCGAAAAAAAAAAACGCTCATATAATCCTTCTATTGATTACCTCCATTCAAGGGACACCTGGGGGACACGTTTCCTTCTCCTGAGGGTGTCCCCTTAAGGGAAGCTCCGCTGTGTCTGATTTCAATTATTTTGACGCTTTGTGCGCCCAGCCAATTGCGATTTAAAACTACTTCAAAATTGTTTTCACATAATATACGCTACCACAACAGAGATGTAAGCGCACAGTGTACTATATCGTTGAATGAGTCGTTCTTCTTCAGTTCTTGTCTCTGGATTTGTTTAACTCTTAGCAGTTTACACTGCCGCGTCATGGCATTGATGTTTTAATCCACATGCAGGCACTCTTTCTCATTTAGGAGCAAGTCTCCCAAAACAGTGTTTTTAAGCGATTAAACTTAAATTGCAAACGAGTTGTTCACTGTACCTTTTGGGTTGTTGTTGATATGAGGTTCCAGAGTGACCAGCAGAGATATGTTCTTGAGTAATGTTTCAGCACTTATCGATTCATTCATTCCACAGGTGTAAAGTCCTGCATCGTAGTGACCAACATTGCGTATCTTCAGGGAAAGTATAATTGTATCGTTTGACTTCAAATGCCAACTTGTCTCGTAGCGTTGGTCGGCCTTTATGATAGTTGTGCCGTTAAACCTCCAAAATGTTCGCACAAATTTTAACAGGAACTCAAAAGACCTAACTTCGCATTTTAAATATACATCTGATCCTGGCAGCGCTGAAATTGTCTCCTGCCCCACCAACAAGCGGTAAAATGGCCCTGCAAGCAAAATAAATGTTAACTGACATTATAGTTTCGTACATTCGTCTGTAAGTAAGTCTCTTTTTGTCCAGTTAAAAATCAAGTTGGGTCCGTAATAAACACAGAGAGTAATGATAATTTCTTGTTATAGTGTATAAGTTTCAAGGACAAAAATTCAACTCACTTTGGCTGTTGAGAAGAACATACATTGACGAATTCTTGGTTTCTAACGTCGAACAGTGGGCGCTGCATGTATATATTCCAGTATCAGCATCAGACACATTGTAAATTATTCCTGTAATGCTTCTGCTGAAGCATCTGAGTTCATCTTGAGACCTATGTCGGGAAACAAGTATATTTGGTATCCACTCTGCAAGAGTCGGGGTAAATGCGGGTTCCCGGCCAGAACATTTTAGTGTCACGTTTTTCCCCTTATTCACTACCAGAACCATGGGCGAAGTCCGTCGTATTTCACACTTGCGTGGAGAGGGACCTATGTATCAGAACAAAATTAGTTTACTGAGAGCAATAGGTTTTACATTATAGCACAGCATAGGTATTTAGGTGAAAAAAGAAACATTCTAAATTGGATCAAGTTTTAACGCCTTGATCAACGAGAGCATCAACGAGAGCATTCCAATTGGCTAAATACTGAGGAATATTAATGTATAAAATACTAGATCTGTGACTTCACTGATTACGCAATAACGCCTCAAATGTTTGGTATCAATCGAACATATTATTTTGAAACAACTAGACCTCTGACTATATTTATTCATTTGTTGCAGTCAACTTTTTTGGGGGAGGAGGTGGGGGGGGGGGGGGGGGGGGATGTTGGGGGTGTGTGGCGGGGAGAGGTGGCATGTAGAGAAATGAGATACTTACAGCCCACATGTATCCCAAGACTTCTTGCAGTCTTCCCAGCGATGTTGGTGGCTATGCAATCGTACCTGCCTATGTGTATGCTGGTTATATTCAGAAATTCGAGGTCAACTATTCGCTTGTTTTTGTTCACTGTTTTCTGGGTTATGACACGCATCCTATTGAGTACGGTATCGCCCTTGATTTGTTTTCCATCTTTAAACCAAGTAGTTGTTGGCCTCGGCCATCCACGAGCTATGCAACGTAATACACGTCTTCTGCCTCCGTACCATTTCTGTATAGTATGCGTATTGTTTATTACCACGGTTGGAGAAACTGGGTAGAGAGAAAAACACTCTGAGTATTACCCTCGCAGGGATCGGGGACTAGCGGGACCCCGCAAAAAACGGTTAGGTTTTCCCTGGTTTGCGATTTGATAAGAACTAGCAGACAGTGGCTTTATTTTGGACTTGGCTACGGAAACAAATTATTCTATCCCAATAACTGTTGAATGAGTGAGTTTGTTCGTCCCTGTAAAACGTCACAACAATTTCTAACTTTCACCAGGCTTTCTGTGGTTGATTGACTTGCCTCATAATAACGGCTAGGCAGCACAAAATATCTTTTCCAACGTGTGTGTTACGCTCTTTCCCCAGCTCCCTCATAAAAGCATCCAATATGGCGGCCAAAAGGGAGCAAAAGAAAATATAAATATGGCCTCTCATGCCACTGTTCATTTCAAAAGGGTAAAAAGGGGATGCCACCCGTATTTTACGGGGGTCCCGCTAGTAGCTTACAGTTAAGTTGAGCGACAGTTAAAGATCAACTGTGCCTTACCACAATTGACTCCACACTTTATTCGGCTGTCGGTAGCAGAAATAGTGCAGTTGACTTGACTAACACTTGTATTAAAAAGAAGTGATTGGCAGAAATCCAATGGCATAGAACTGGTCACATTGCACGTTTTCTTTTCAACATAGCTCGTATCCCATGAGTCCCATGACCAGGTAAGAGATTTGACTGCATCAGGAGGAACATCCCCAGAGATATCACAACGTAACTTGTTGAAGGGAGAAGAAGACAAGTGTATGATTTTGCAGGTGATGTCATCTGTAAGCACATCTGCAAGAGGGTATATATTTTTCGATGAATAACTGGCTAGTAGCGGTTTTGTACGGCAGCCATGTTGCATGCCGGGAACAACAGAATTTAGTTCCTCTGGGAAAAAAGAGCTACTGCTGTGCAAAAAATTCATTGTTCCTGGCATGCAACATGGCTGCCTTGCAAAACCTCTATAAACCCTCTAAAACTGAATGCAAGACATCAAAACCGACAAAATAAAACAGCTGGTGCAGGACAAAACAAAACGAAACAAAACAATTAACTAGAATTAACTAGAAAATAAGAACGAGGACAATGATCTGCAGGAGAGAAAACGAGGAAAGATAATGAATACGTCGAGTGACCAGGAGTCGGCGATATGTCCATGGAAGTCATTATCAATTGTTGATGATTGCTCACTCCTGACAAACGACGATAGCTATATAATACTGTGTAATGCAGGTCATCGGCTCCCCAATAAATTTTCATCTGGTTATTTAATATGCTTTATTTATTTCAGCGCAAGCAATGCTGTCGTGAAAAAGAAAAAAGAAAAAAAGAAAAAAAAAAAAAAGAGAAACAGCTGCAAGTTTAGTAGTCCATGACTCAGTGCGAAAGCTATAAAAATTTGTCGTACTGAGATTATTAGCAGTAATTCGAGAAAACGCCACACCTTGGAAATAAATCAAACGTTAATATGGCGTCACTATAGCAGAGCCATTGGTAATCGCAGCAGATGGCACCGCCGCGTCGAATCTACTGATCTGCTAATACTTCTAGTCCTTAACTTTTCAAAAAGAAAACAAACAAACAAACAATAAAAGCATATCTTGGACATCTGGGCTGGGTTGTTTAAAGTCCGGTTAAGCTAACCCACGGTTAACGAAATTCTGCCTCTCGTTATTTTGGCCAACAAACTGCTGAGTTTTGATCAAAGACTTACCAAAATGTTTGTTATAGCGCAAAACCTAGTTAGGAAAATGTTTTGTTTACGAAAGGTTTGCAACTTTAGGCCCAAAATGACAACTAACCGTGCTTTGAACAACCGGGCCCTGAAATAGTGGTATAGGTAGAGCAGTTGTCGACGGTACATTTTCTCTCGCTCTCTTTTCTATATCTGTTTCCTTTTTTTACTGAAAGCTCTCCGTGCCAATAAATCTGACCCAAACCAAAACTGAAATCATCACAAAGTTAAAGGGGCCCTCTCAACTTTTTCAATGTTCTTGTTTACATCTGGAAAACCCAAGGATGAATTTGGTTCCCAACACAAAAAGAACGTAATTAATCAAAAGAAAAATAGGTTAGTAGCACTTTTAGATCAAAAGAAACTAATCTTCTCCTCAAACGAGTCGAATGGAAGTGGATTGCTTTCCGATTGCTATTCATCTTTCGACTTTCGGGGGCCCCAAAAATAGCGGAACCAAGGATTTCGGCGCGCAAAGGACTGTGTTTGAAGGGGCCCCTTTAAGACTACCAGCTTTTACTGTCACTTTTAACTTCATATCTATTTAAAAGTTAAATTCTGAAGATGAGGCCAATCCCATAATCAAATGAATGATTAGACGCTCAGCTCACGTTTAACGTTGTTGTCGAACGGACTTTAATGCTGTAATTGTTTCGTATGTTTGTTTTGACAGAAAGGTACATCATTGTGATTTGGCTGAAAGTAAAACAAAGATATGAATCTAAATTCGGGACTAACCCAAAACTAAAAAAAAATTGACTGTGGATACAGGTAACAACATGGGCCACGAAAAAATTGCCTCAAAAACTGTAAGACCGAGTTTAATAACGAATCGTGAAAACAGTGAGACAGAGATAATAAGAAATACATCTTTGATTGGGTCACGGCTGTCAGTAAACAGTGCATGGCATTGACAGCGCCATTGTGAACGGGCAACTAGGTGAAAATACTTCCTAAACATTCGGTCACCGAATTACAAACCCGGGCAGACCAAGGAGATTTTGACTGACTATGTGATTATATAGCACGGCCGTGTAAACGATAAACCAAAATGACGAACAAGAGCAGTTTAAAGCAAGCACTTTTAAAATGAATCAGAGAAGAAGTTAGTACTTTACCAGCTCTAACAGAAAAAGCGGCTATCATGAATATCACAAGGCTCCAAATCATGTTGCACTGTGCATGTGTCAAGGTTCTTCGTCGGTGTGTTTTGATGCACCATACCGAGTTTATCATCTTCTCTTATGGCTCACTATCGTGCTCCCACTTGCCAGAATCCATCAAAAGGGAATGACAGTCACAGTTTATTTATTAACAATGACTAGGCCATATTAAAACTACTCATGACTCTTAATAGCTTGGAAGTCTACAGTGGTGTCCGGCTTGAGAGCATAACTTAACTACACCATACAAATCAGGACTTCCTTAAACCAGTGAGGGTCAGTGAGGGGTCTGTTCAACCCAGTTATATTACCTCGTTTAGACAGCCCAAAAGTATAATGTTATGATGTTTTGTACTCGGAAGTTACGACCCCCACACGATAACTTTAAATACACTGATTGTTGATAAAAACAATAAGTAAAAAGAGACGTGCAATAGACGCATCACAAAGAGAATGAATAAATCATGGCGGATGCTCCTCGGGCACATTGTATTTGGGCCCGCACCTGCTTTAACTTCACCCGGCAGGTTGCATTGAGGGGATCTGAACTCAATGCATCATCTACGCGAGCTCACAAGAATTTTGTCTATATATAGTCACAGTTCTCGAGGTGATAAAATATTAACTGAATGAAACGGAAGTAACAATGAATAATTTCAAAGTAAACAAGACAGCACCTCATGATTCGATTTCCCGACCTGAGCCGATCTTTTTCAAAAGGAGATAAAACAATCATGTCACACCCCTCCCCCACTCCATAAAAACAAAAATAAAGCCCATGCACACACACTAAATGTGTAGCGTCAAAATTAACCATTTTTTAGACTGACGAGACACCCTGCGACAACCATGGCGTGATATAAGAGTTTTCTATATTGGCCTTGTTAGCATGCAATTCTTTTTGTGATTTATTATTATTATGTTTTTAGACCTAGGGTTTAGGGTTAGGGTTAGGGCTGGGTTTCGGGCTATGTTTAGAGCATTTAAAAATATATATATGCAAAATATTTAAAACTCTTATATCGTGCCAGGTTTGACATACATTGCGTACAGCACGACAGCTGCCCTGACTAAATAGCAGCCTAACCAATCAAGATCGAGCCCTCTGGCGGTAACACAGTCATTTTTAACTTAACATATGTTAATTGCCCATCACGGTCAGGGAGTTTCAAGATGGCTGCACGAGGCAAGAAATCCCGGCAAAAAAGCAGCGTGCAAGGAGCGAGTTCTCCGACTCGTTTTTATACCAGTCGAACTTAAGCCTGGTTTCCATATAATCGTCTCTGACGTAAGGATCGTCTCTGCATTTCCAGTCGTCTCCGACGCAAGGATAGAACATGGTTCTATCGGGACAATCGAGTCGCTTCTGACATAAGAATCGTTTGAAACAATCCTAAGAGTGTTTCCATATAATCGTCCCGATCGCTTGACAAAAATTTCTGCGACAGAGACGCGTCTGTAGTATAAAAACGGCCTTTGTCTAGTATTTGTTCCTCTTTGCTAAGTATTTCCGATTCCTTCAAAACTGTCGGACAGATAAAATTTCCAGCGGAGTGGACATATCAAAACATGATCTTTGACTATGGTTAATAACTCCCAAAGAACGTAATTCTACAATCGCTACGATTTCTACCGGGCTGCAGTTTGAAGGTGACTTTTGTTTGAAACGTGTATTTCTGTCAGGTAAATTCTGGTCCACTGTAAAATGTATTCCCGGAATGTATTGATGGTAAATTTAAAATGCTTGAAACTGTATTGAAATTGTACTGAATTCAAATGTTGCCACTTTCGAAAATGATTCGTGACTCGAGTTCATGTTTATAGTTCACTAATACAGTTTGGCTTGGGTTTTTGATGTGTTAAAAGGCAGAGGGCCCTCCAACAATATAATCAATCCACTGAATTTGGCTTTCTTGAGATTTCCCGGGGATCCAGCTAGTCCCCGAACGAAGCGAGGGAAATAATCACGACACTAATGAAGTAATACCGCCTTATACCGCCTTACTTGGGGACTCCAAGCGAGTCGCCATCTCGAAATTTAATGTTCGTCTGTCAGTCAGTCAGTCTGGCGTACGACTTTAGGCGCGGTTACCCTGCTAACCAATAACAAAGGCCGGATTGATCACGTGTGCCCTGTAGTTTTACTCGGAATAAGAGAAATTAGATTTGAACGAAGCATTTAGATTTGAACGAAGCAACAATATATCGTAGCTGCGTTCACGAAAATGGAAAACTGAAAAACTGAAAAACTTGAAACACAACAGTCTCGCGAAGCTCGTCTTCAAAAGAGAAGGGAACAGGCACGGGCAAGGCGAAACCGTGAAGCGATCAAACAGCGCCAAATACGTCTAGAGAAAAGACGACAATCATGTTATGACCGACAACATCATGAACAGAAGCGTGCCGAAGAAACGACTCCGCAAAACAACAGCGCTTGAAAGGAAATCGGGAGCTTCACAAGCAAAAGCGGGCCGAAGAAAATACTCCGCACAGAGAACAGTGCTTGAAAGCAAGTCGGGAGCGTCAGAAGCAAACGCGGGCCGAAGAAAATACTCCGCAAAAAGAACAGCGCTTGAAAGCAAATCGGGAGCTTCAGACGCCGTTTTGTGTTAAACTCAGATACTTATTCAGAAAGGACAAGCAACAAAGGTTAGTCAGTGGAAATCGAACAATCACCGTGACAAATATATTCTACCCGTATCTTGTAACTCGATCACTTCAAGAATGTATTAGAATCTGTATGCTGATCATTTTCCCTCGAAGTATTGTTTTAATACGCTTCTGTCGCCAGTTTCGGCTACCGTATTCGCTCAGAGCAATCGGAACTTGGAGTCTTGAATGATTTAGTCAGATGTCTTTTTTCTTTCAAGACTAAAACTGTAACAAATGCTGTAATCTGATATGCGGTGATTTGCAGCGAGAATCGTTCACAAGCCCTTAGAAGTATGACTAGCTCTGAAGCCCGTGTATAATTTGAAGTAAACCGTTCAAGTTTTGCTTTGATTGTGGAAGAAATCATGCTGTTTTGAGTGGGTTCACATACAAAACAATTCAAGCTCATTAAATATGCATGTCTGAGTCTGGAGCATGCAATCCAGAGTGAAAACAAATCGCACAGGAAGCCTATTTAATTGATTTTCCAATTTTGAATTCATAGGCAGTACAATTAAATAGATAGTGACTAAAAGAACACACGAGTGACCACGAGTGACCACGAATGACCACGAATGACCACGAGTGACCACGAATGACCACGAATGACCACGAGTGACTACGAGTGACCACGAGTGACCATGAGTTAAAATAAGCTCCTCATGTGACTGTGACGTCATTTTAATATCATTTAAATATAAAATGTAAAATCACCCTCTCATGAAGTGTAAAAATTTCACTAGCAGTCCTCACTGAAATTCTGCTCTTCTGCCGGTTCCCTATTACTTTCCACGTCGCCGATAGTAATAACCTCCCCCTCCTTCACTCCAGTGTTAGGTCTTTTCGTTGTCTTACTTTGGTCGTACTTTTTCGGAGTAAAATCTTTCCGTTTTTTTATCCGGACTTCCATGCAAGAAGACCAGAAATGCAAATTTTTTTGACATTCAGCGGCCTTATCTCTGCGATCAGCCAATCATATGTAGGTTACCACGCCATGTGAATTCAGTGAGCAATTCCCACGACTTAATTAAAAGAGACTCAAATTTCTCTGATAAAGCCAAATCTGTCAGGGTCACTAGTTTGAATTAAATACAGCACGCTGTGTCACGTTGTCTACAGCCGACGCTGACGCGTGATTTGTCACGCAAGGGACATATTTGTGTGTACTTTTCGCTTTGTGGTCGGCGTTTTCTTCAAAGTGTTTGTTTTTTAAAATGACGCTAGTAAAAAATTTACACTTTATCATGGGTGCATGATATTACGTTTTAAATTTAAAATGACAATAAAATGACGTCACAGTCACGTGAGGAGCTTATTTTGACTCGTGGTCATTCGTGGTCACTCGTGGTCATTCGTGGTCACTCGTGGTCACTCGTGGTCATTCGTGGTCACTCGTGGTCACTCGTGGTCACTCGTGTGTTCTTTTAGTCACTATCCTAACCTAATAGTGATAGTGACTAAAAGAACACACGAGTGACCACGAGTGACCACGAGTGACCACGAGTGACCACGAATGACCACGAGTGACCACGAGTGACCACGAATGACCACGAGTCAAAATAAGCTCCTCACGTGCTGTAACGTCATTTTATTGTCATTTTAAATTTAAAACGCAATATCATGCACCCATGATAAAGTGTAAAAATTTCACTAGCGTCATTTTAAAAAACAAACACTTTGAAGAAAACGCCGACCACAAGGCGTAAAGTACACACAAATATGTCCCTTGTGTGACGAATCACGTGTCAGCGTCGGCTGTAGACAACGTGACACAGCGTGCTGTATTTAACTCAAACTCGTGACCCTACCGAACAGATTTGGCTCTTTTAATTAAGTCGTGGGAATTGCTCACTAAATTCACATGGCGTGGGAACCTACATATGATTGGCTGATCGCAGAGATAAGGCTGCTGAGATGTCAAAAAAATTTGCATTTCTGGTCCTCTTGCCATGGAAGTCCGGATAAAAAAACGGAAAGATTTTACTCCGAAAAAGTACGACCAAAGTAAGACAACGAAAAGACCTAACACTGGAGTGAAGGACGTGGAGGTTATTACTATCGGCGACGTGGAAAGTAAATAGGGAACCGGCGGAAGAACCATCGCCAGAAATTCCAGACATTTTGCGTCCACGATTGCTTCCGGTCTTTCCCAGCGGCGTGCGGTATGAGCATGCGCCATTCACACATTCAACATTGTTACGTACTTTGCCTCAGTGGGGTGGGGGAGGGATGGGTTTCTCCGGTTCAAAAAGAGACTGCTACGTTTAGGAGACGTGCCGCTGAACGACCTAGTTGAAATTAGCTTTCGTTTGGTGCAATTTTCATGCGATTTGGAGCTTCCCAGCCCAAAATATCAACATCCGAAGTCAGCGTATTTCACGGGAGGTATTCGCCATGGCTGGCTGTGAACTGCAAATTCAAACACAAAAAGTACACATCGAATTTGCTCCAGGGGACTGACTGAGGCTTCACAGGAGATGTTCAATCCTTCGACAATCAGGTACGGGGTAGACATTTTGCGTTTTACCCAAGGTTCTTGTATTAAATGCAGCTTAAAAAGTGACAGTAGCCGGTTTTGAGCGTATTCTGCTATCAATCCCTTCTTACGTCGGCCGAAATTTCAAATTCAAAAAAGTACACATCGAATTTTACCGGAGATAAATATTTTTTGTACTGTTGTGTTTAGGAAGCTTCCCTCTTCCGAATGCTGCCCAGACATTTTTACGAACGTGCTTCAGTTAAGCGAAAAGCGCAATTTATTATCAGATTCCATACATTTCTTTGTTATTTCTTGAGCGGCTGTCAGCGTGAAACCTGATGCCTCTTCCGAGATGGCGCAATCGGATGTCTGAAATTTCTGGCGATGCAGAATTTCAGTAACTGAACAGAAACGTGAGAAAGGTGCTGCAGTCAGACGCCGAAAGTGATGATTCTGAATCACTACCAAATGCTGCACAGCAAAGTCCCGGCAGTCGATTGTATTTAGTAAAACTTTTCAGACTCGGGGACACCCGATAAGCCGGTCATATTACAGCTTATGTTTAAAACAGTATATAAATAAAATTGATGTCACAGTCACGCGAAGGACTTAATTTAACTCTTGGGGCCAGTTGTTCAAAGTGTGAATAGTGGATAAGTGTTAAAATTTAGCCTTATAGTATCAACTGGATAAGAATTTCTCCTGTGGATAGCGCTATCCGCTCTTTGAACAACTGGGCCCTGGTCGTTTGTAGCCTGTTCTGCAGTGAGTTGGTAATGACGTCACTGTCACGCTATTAATACTTTACGCCTTGTGGTCGGCGATTTCTCCTTTCCGATGTGTTCAAAAATCAGAAATCTAACCACCAGTTTTTCCTTTTCCATCCGCTGAAAAGCGACAAAAACGGATGCATACTTCGTTTGATTCGAACGGGAGATCAATTTTCAATTTTCATACATACGAAAAATTGAAACATCGAATTTTGACAAAATTCCCGAGGGGGAGGGTATGGGTAGTCTGTTTCAGCTGCTAGTTTCCCGAGTGTGTGAGGGAACTTGATTCTTCGTTTGCCAAGGGGAGGGGACACGGGATTTTCTGGACCACTCTTAGCCCGAAAATGGCGGCGCGCAAGAGGTTTAATTTGTAAAGACGACGAATTGATGTGCGATTGCCTGAGTCTAAACGAGTCCGAACGTTGTAAAAAGAAAAACCCAATAGCTAGCAAGGTGAAATAAACTCACGAGTTCGGTCTCTTACCTGTCATTACGACGTTCGGCGGCCATACTTAGCCCACATCGGCGCCTAATCTTCGGCGTTTCTATTCCACAGTCATTACCACACTTTGTAGACTCAGGCAATCTCACATCAATTCGTCGTCTTCACAAATTAAACCTCTTGCGCGCCGCCATTTTCGGGCTAAGAGTGGTCCAGAAAATCCCGTGTCCCCTCCCCTTGACAAACGAAGAACCAAGTTCCCTCACGCTCGGGAAACTAGCAGCCGAAACAGACTACCCATACCCTCCCCCTCGGGAAATTTTGTCAAAATTCGATGTTTCAATTTTCGTATGTACGAAAATTGAAAATTGATCTCCCGTTCGAATCATACGAAGTATGTGTCCGTTTTTGTCACTTTTCAGCGGATGGAAAAGGAAAAACTGGTGGTTAGATTTCTGATTTCTAACACATCGGAAAGGAGAAATCGGAAAACCAAATTCAACTTTGAATTGTTGAAAATATACATCGATGCAAAGTCGAAGAGGAATTTCAAATTTTCATTGCCGCATAAACGATAAAATATGAAAATTGGAAACTTCAATATTCAATTTTTGATTTTGTAATTTATACGAAAATTGAATGGACGGAATACCCACGGAATACGGTAGCCGAAACTGGCGACAGAAGCGTAGTAAAACAATACTTCGAGGGAAAATGATTAGCATACAGATTTTAATACATTCTTGAAGTGATCGAGTTACAAGCTATACGGGATAGAATATATCACGGTGATTGTTCGATTTCCACTGACTAACCTTTGTTGCTTGTCCTTTCTAAATAAGTATCTGAGTTTTTTAATGTTGCTCCTCGCAGCTTCTACCTAACCCCTTGTATTTAAGCAACGAAACGGTACACGCATTTGTGGCACATGATTGGGGGAATGAGCCCAACAGATAGCGGCGAAGCCCGACGACTCCCATTTGTGCAAAACTTAGCAGCAATAACAATATGACCTTTTAAAGCCTCACTCATCTCCCCAGCACTCCGCGTGCTGGATCGGACAAGGGTATTGGCAGGTCGAACGCAAAGACATAGCTGTGACATTAGCAGCATGCTAACCAGCCAAATACGCTTGGGAAAGTCGCCAGACAGACTAAACCGCCAACCAAAGGGGAATCCCCATTTTATTAGAATGATAACAACTCTAATTACAATCCACTAAATCCAACAACAACCCAATGACTAGGGAGGGTGGGAGGGAAAAAAGTTTGTACTGCAATAATCTATTGAGCAGCAAGGCTTGCACAATATGAACTATAACATGATTACTGGCTTTTATATTTAGACAGGTGCTCAATAGGTAGCTTGAACTAGCCAATGCTTGTGGCTGTACTAAAGTAGACCTAGACAACACGTGCACGATTGAAGCGACATGAATGCTTCACACAGATTGCTATCTAAGCTACTGACCAATGTAAGGCACGAAAGCCAGACAAGAATAGGATAAAGGAATAGCGATAAGGAACGACCTTTGGACACGCACGCAAACTTGACCCGTGTCATGCTGGCTCGGGTTCCATTAACTTCATTTTACTGTGCCCGTGGGGGAAAGTAAAATTGGCAAACACAAAACGGCGTCTGAAGCTCCCGATTTGCTTTCAAGCGCTGTTCCCTTTGCGGAGCCGTTTCTTCGGCACGCTTCCGTCCATGATGCTATCGGTTATAACATGAGTGTCGTCTTTTCTCTAGACGGATTTGGCGCTGTTCGATCGTTTCACGATTTCGCCTTGCCCGTGCCTGTTTCCTTCTCTTTTGAAGACGAGCTTCGCGAGACTGTTGTGTTTCAAGTTTTCCAGTTTTCCATTTTCGTAAACACAGCTACAATATACTGTATCTAATTTCTCTTACTGCGAGTAAAACTACAGGGCCACACGTGATCGATCCGGCCTTTGTTATTGGTTAAGCAGCGATAGGAACTGGGGGCGAGGTCGTACGACAGACTGACAGACGAACATTAAATTTCGAGATGGCGACACGCTTGGAGTCTCCGAATGATGCGATACTACTGCATTAGCGTTGTGATTATTTCCCTCACTTCGTTCGGGGATTATGTACTAAACACCTGGGATGACTGGGACAACACGAAATAAGTTGTAAAACACCACGAGCAGTATAAAGACTGGTTACCGGTAGGGCAGATCGAGAGTTGAATAAATAGGAACAAAACAGCGAGCTGAAATCATTTCAGCAGCCGAAATTAAAACAAGATGATGCGAGTTTCAGCAGTTAACATCGATACGGCATTATTTTTATCCGTGTGTGAAGTGATTTAATTTCACATACCTTAAACTGAAATGCCCACCATATGACCTTCAGGGTCACTCTCACAATTACTTAATATTACTTTTTACCTTCTGGCTTCCTCGGGCAAACGTTTATCTTGTACGACATCTTAGACGCTCGATGAGAAGTTTCCTGTTCATCTCCATATTCTCTCAAGGATGTCCTCTCAGTTATGTGAATCTTCTACGATAAAGTCGGACTTGTACAGCAAACCAAACTCCCAAACGAGTTTCAAAATGGCCGCCAAATCAATGCATTGTATCTTGTGCCCAGGTTTCCTCGTTTTATTTGTCCCCAGACTTCCTCAAATTCAGTTGGTTGTTGGGCTGTGTACCCGGAGCACATGGGGCCTGACGTATGCGAACCGGCGTTTTGGCAATTTTCAATCAATATACGAAATCATAACTTTAGTTTCGACTGAACGCGAAACATTTCATGCGTCCATTCTGGGATGGGCTTCTTCGAAAAGGGAAAACGCGCGTTTCTCCTTTTCTGTTTGACTTTGTACGATGTAAAGAGCGTATTAGTTGAGCGTGTTTTCCAGATAAAATTCCGTTTTAGCCCTCAATAAGATAACAAGTCACTACGATACTAATAACGAACGAACAATCCGAACGCAATGAGCGACTCAGCAATCTTCCCGCGTCGCGAGAACAAAGTACAGCCTGTGGAATGTGCTGTAGTTACATAAATAACGCAAAGACTACGGGAAAAGGCTAAACAATAATGAAATGCTCTCTTCACAGGAAAAAATCAAGGAAGCATTGTGCTGAACGGGTTTTCCAAAGATGTCTGAGTTGTGATTCAAGCATATTGCCGTGTGTAATCACAACTAATGAACGCAACATAATGATCAGTGTTCGTTATAGTATGCAGTTTCCCTTCGGCATCTGCTGAGTAATCCTCCAACGCGTATCTGCAGCACTTCTGCCTCACTTCTAGCACAATCATGATTGCCAGTTTTATTGCATTTTGAGTAATACGCAAGACTTACTCAGTCACGCAAAACAAGCAGATCTCATCGTCCCATTTTCCGCGCGTCCTGACCCTTCAACTTTGGCGCTCGCTCACACAATCTTGGAAAAAATTGAAGGAATTTTTCGCAGTCTTCATTAACCAAATGGTCATATTCATTTTAAAGCTCCAGAATATTTGTGATTTTTTCTTTTAAAAAATGTATTTATTCTGCGGGAAATTTACTGATCTTGTGTTGATTGATCGATCTCGTGACGTTGATTGACAACTGTCAGTCTACATAGGCTCAGCTGTATTTGCCAATGCTACAAGCTGAGATGCCACAACGCTTCACTAATAATCATGACTACAGCTCCTCTGCAGATTTTAGCGGCGATTCTTGTGGCCTTATGCTGTTATACCGTTCATACACAGTTTATAGACCAAGAACTCACAACACCTGGAAAATATGGTGAAGGAATAGTCCTGAAAGTCGTCAAGCTTGTGGAGTCTACCGTGGGATCAACAAAGAAACTTCTTGAACGAACGGCGTTGGTTGAAACAAAGTTTGGGAGTGCCGCGAGAACCTACCGAGATGGTTATCACGGAGGAATATGGCAAGTGGAAGAAACGGTCTTTCTTGATACTCAAGACGTGAAAAGTCACCCAGGTTTACTGGCAGCACATCAGCTCATTCAGAATCAGTTCGGAATAGATTGGAACAAGGTCAAATACGTGGACTTACGCAAGCCTTTGTACTCTGGCATCGCGGCTAGACTTTACTATCGCAATAAACCTGCTGCCATCCCTACTGATTTATCTGACCAAGCGAAGTACTGGAAAATATACTACAACTCAGTACTAAGTCTTGGAAGTAGCTCTGTAATCAATTTTGCGAAGGCCGTCATGTTCTATGACAATACTATCTCAGCTAAGGAGATTGCAGGGTGTGGCGATGTGGAGATCGGTAGGAGGGTTTTCCTCCGCAGGGGTGCTCAGTGTCACACTATCGACAAAGGGGGTGCAAACAAAATTGGACCCAATTTAAACGGAATTTGTGACAGAAATATTGCAACTTGCCCTGGTTATGCATACACCAGTGGAATGAAGAGGTACAGAGGTAAAGTATGGAATGCGTTGAATTTGTACACTTTCCTGCAAAATCCTAAGAAATATGTGCCTGGAACGAAAATGGTATTCGCAGGGATAAAGAAGACTTCGGAACTCTTCAATTTAATCGCTTATCTTTGCTCCCAATAACAAGCCCTGGACAACCCGGTAAAACGGACATGTTGATTGCTGATCAAACTTTATTTTAATTTTTTTGGTAGAAGGTAATACAAGAAAGAGTTAGAGTGGGGCATATTATCTGTAATATTTTGGGGAGTTTTCAGATTGAGTTAGAACCTATTGTATTTTAATAAAACATTGCACTGTTTACGTTACTAATTCAAATAAAGTTTGCGATGATTATCAATAAAAACTTGATCTTGCGATTTTAACATCAACAGCCGCGACGTTTTTTCACGATCTGCATTTAATTGTATGTATGGCTCATTCTCAGTTAAAGTGGCCAATTGCTGTCTCACGACTTTGGTACCGAAAGAATTTTTTTCTGGATATGTTTTTTTCAGGTTTCTACTGCTTTAAGGAAGCTCTGCATTATAGCGAGTAAATTAGTGAAAGTTACCGGAGGTAAAACACTAATAATTTTGAACTATGGAGCACCAAGTCACCCAGAGTAGGCGAAAAACCCCTGTCTCATCGACAGATTTTCATGGAAACATCGTCAATTTCTTTTTTCATTCTGTGGACAGGAGGTAGTTTGTATTTTCCCTGCCGGACCCGTATGGCAATAGTTTGTTTCAAGCTTGAAAATCATCGCTGAACATTTTATTTGCTGAAGCATGGACTGATAAACACGTGTCTCACAATTTTGTAACATACGTTACCATCGAATATATAGAGACGTCAATATTTTCGCTGTTTGTACTGTCTCCTTTATCCTTCAAGTATTATATGGTTTATGGTTCACCTAGATTTATTAAATACCACGACTGGTTCCACTCATTTTTACAGATATTTTAATATTAGCGATTTTATGATAGGTACTCAAACGTGACGCTTTTTCCGTGTAACATACATTACCATGTTTCTCCCAGACGCTTTGTCCAAAATTATTGAAAGATCTTGCCTTGACAAAAGGACCCAAGAGGGACACCAAAATGCGTATTTCTCTAAAAATAGAAAGGTTAGTATTCAACAAAGAGCGCGAACAAGGTGTTAAATGTAACCTATACCGAAAATGAAAGTCGTTTTTAACGCGTTGAGCACGTGAAAGTTCACAATTCTCACTGCAGCTTGAGTGATTTCGATGTTACAATACCTCTCCAGTGTTTACTTCGCTTCTATCACTGTAAACGTGGCTTGTATAAGCTGTTTTGCTGAGAGAGAAAATTTCTTTAAGGAGCTCTATTTCGATGAAACTAAATTCCCGAGACCTGTTAAGTGTTTTATCGGTGTTAGCTTCATAAATTTGATTCAAATGCCCGTCACATGAAAACAACAAAACGAAGTAAACAATCGCATTTACCACTCATGCATCGCCAACTTACTAACTAAAGTATACTTACTATTTTAAGCACCTTTTTCAAGCATTGTGCAAAAATCAATGCACAGCCGGTTGTGAAGTGTGGAAGTGGTATGGCTCAAATCGAAAAATTGAAAAAAACAATGTGCTCCTTGTTTGGCGG
Organism: Plumapathes pennacea; assembly: GCA_964036295.1. Taxonomy (NCBI): domain Eukaryota; kingdom Metazoa; phylum Cnidaria; class Anthozoa; order Antipatharia; family Myriopathidae; genus Plumapathes; species Plumapathes pennacea. The sequence continues at coordinate 25,938,556 of OZ038464.1, read as the reverse complement.
ACAACATAACAATTACTGATTTGCATTTCTTTGTCAATACGTTTAATTGAAAGCGGTAGAAAAGTGCATCGAAGCATCACGCATTGAAATTCGCTTCCGACATGATGCCAGATCTGCTCAGCACAGGGTTTGCATACAGATGGGCTTAGCGCTAATTCTGCCCTCTCATCAGGTATGTTCCGTGTTCTATCTGCCAGGGAACTGACCTGAGACTCTGAGAGAGTTTTTGATGAATTTTTAGAAGTTAGTGTTCAGAGTTGCTCCTTCGGCACGGAAGGACAAGCCGCTAAAAAGCCAAAGTGCGCCTGAACAAACGACGCGTTATTGCATTATACTTCTGCTCACTAAAGACGACCCGATCTTATTTGATGTCTTCTTGTTGCGAAAAGCGAGAACGTTGCGTCCTGTTGACGTAGTACTGTGCATGCAGTTGACTTGATCATAATTAGCAATCCTTCATATGCACTAGCTTAGAGTTGCTTCGCTTGTTAGATAACTCAGTAAAATCACTGTTTGGGAGAAGACGCAGGCTCAGTGCAACCGCCAGATGTTATTTATAAGGCCAATATGATTCCCGCCTTGCGAAACAATCACATATTTTTCTCAATAATGATAAGTTGAATGCATTGTGAGTAACTCATCTGTCTCTATGCGAGGGGTAGAGATTTTACAATGCTCGTTGCGTATTGTTCTAGCTTGATTGCCGATATTAATCGATCGATGTTTGTTGATCTCCATACTAATCGCGGGAGCTACATGCCAAACTGAGCCAGCGCGTTTTGTTTGTGAGATTCAGTGTTCACGCTTCAATGGAAGATCTATACTTATCATGCCAGGGTTGATGAATTAACAGCAAGTTCTTTTACAGTGAAGATGAGAGGTCCCTTGATATAAAACGAACCCTGAGATTTTACCGCACATTCTCTCAGGTGAGCGAGCTACGCAATCTCTCAAAACGAGATCACCGAAGTTTCGCCTCGCTAAGGGAGGTTAGGTTTAGGTTTAGGTTTAGAGTTAGAGTTAGGATTACGTTAGGGTTAGGGTTAGGGTTAGGATTAGGGTTAGGTTATGGTCATGGTTAGGTTATCTAACGGTCATGAGCACAGCGAGATCTTTGTGATCTCGTTTTGAAGGATTGCGAAGCGTGTGCATCATTCTCCTAGACTTGTTTGTCCTTCCGAAAATTCTTTAGATAATGAGTTAGACTCCATTGGGCACGCTTTCAATACTTTCAAGTTGGTGCTATAGATAATCAACGAGCCCCCCGACTGCATGAGTCAGATGTATGCGCTGCTTGTTAACACATGACCTGCATTGCCATCAATTTGACTTCACTTTCCAAAAAACAACGCATTGTCGTCACAGCACGGTTTGGTCGTGGCCGTCAAAGCTTCGGACACAATCGGTCAAAACCGTGGGAGGAAAATCGTTAAATATTGTTTTGGGCTGCAAAGCAAATTAAAACCTGTCGTGAAAAGTATGTACAAGTTGCAGAACGTGCGAACGAACATGCAGTCATGGTAACATTAAATTGTGTATTTCCCGAGGGCAATAACCCAAGGGCATAAACGCGAAATCAACATACTGACGATGGTACGATTTATTCATTTTGAACAGGTGGTTGAACAATAAGGAAGGTTCTTGAAAAACTGGCGCAACAATCTGACAAGTCCCGATGTCGGAGCCGATAAACGACAGCGGTAAGATAAAGAATGCTGAATAATTATTGAGTGGATGTTGCTGCTCAAGTATTGGTGCATTGTGTTGAACTAAGAATGGAAGCCGAGTTAGGCAGGCGACTTGGGGGGCGACGCAACCCCGTGACTGACTGAACATCGAGGTGTCGTTTTGGAATGATTTGCCTGTTCAGTACAATCAATTGTACAGTCTGTACTCATCTGTGGTGTCTTTCTGAGTTGTCGATATGTCACCTAACGCTCCGCTTTGTGTGTGAATCGAAATATTGAATAAGCAAATTTTATCTACATATCGCATCGAGTTTCTTTTAGCAGTTTCTTCTTTAACTGAAAGTTAACTTTAACGCGCTACCGCCTGACGCGTCACGTCCAATGTGAATTGTGGACCTTTGTTCGTCCACCAGTAAAGTTTCATTTGATTCAGAAAACTCTACTCGTACCGAATGTGACATATTTGGATATAAATAGAAATGTTACAATGGTTCGTGTATATTGTTTTCTCAATTTAATAACTGCGATCTGTTAGCTTTGAGGAGGCCCAGAAGCGAAGAGGACTTAACTCTGGATAAAATTAGGTTCTGAAGACCGAAGTTAGCCTGTCTAGTCTTACTGTCACGTCCATGATTTTGCAATCAAGGTGTCCGCACGAAACATTACGATAATGAACCGTCCTTAGTTTTGTTTCAGTGTTCTCCAAGTCTAATTTTATGTGAAGTGGTGAGAATGAGGAGAGGTGAAGGGAGCTCATAACCGGGAATTTGCGGTATCTCAGATTGCATTATGATGACATAACGTTCACTTCTTTTTCTAAAAATGTCACAAGTAATCTCTCCTTTTCTTGGTATCAGGACACTGCCGTGATGGAGGCGGATCTCTAGATGCCCGCAGCTATTACGGTACCAATACCTCTCATGCGTCAGGCCTCGCAATAGCTTCGCTTGACGAGTCCACCACGTGTCATGTATGTGAGAGGACATTCTCATCCCCAAGCGTCCTCAAGAAGCACCATTTAGCTCACTTCAGTGCAAGGCCTTTTACTTGTCAAGAGTGTGGAAAATCATTTGGCAGGAAGGGTGTTCTGAAGAGACACCTAGTGACCCATTCCACGGAAAAGCCGTATCACTGTGAACTGTGTGGAAAAGGCTTCACCCAGAAGGGAAGTGTGGTGAAACACATGGTCGTACACACGGGCGAGAAGCCCTATCAGTGCCACAAATGTATGGGTAGCTTCACTGAGAAAAGCAATCTGCTAAAGCATCTACGCATCGTTCACAAGGACAAGGAGCGCTACAAATGCTCGAAATGTGAAAAGCGCTTTGCTTTCAAATCTCAGTTAACACAACATACAAATGAAGAGCATGTAGTAGCACATAACACGGAGTTCGGTGCAGTCCCTTCAGTACAATGTTACTGCACTCCTCTTTCCAAGAACTCAGAACCACAACGGGATTTGCGAAATTTAAGCATTCCTAAGATCACAACTATCGGGATACCTCTCACGTACCCCCCTGCATCATTAAGTAACGATGACCAGTCTATCACTCTCAAAGTGCAGTCTTACTTTCGAAAAAGCAGTGACACCATGCAAATTGGGGAACGAGACAGCGAAGGTTTGAGCCAAACGTTTAGCATTCCAAATTTGCCAAAACGAAGTTCAGTATTCGTACCATTAGTATTATACAGTCAAAGGAAATGACATGGAGTGACTGATTTACAAGATGACTGAGAACTTGTGTGCTTTGGCTTGGACCGCTTTGCTGGGTTATGATAGAAAATCGAAAAATAATTTAGAGAAAAGCCAAGAAATGAGGATAGAGGCTACAAAGATCGAATTTGCGGGGTATCATTATAGGCGTGTTAGATCAGGACTCCCAGATAAAAAGGGCGGGGATGTTCGTCGTATCTTTTAGAGGTCAAAAGCACGGGCTTTAACAGAGGCATTCCGGTGGACGTTCCCCACCCCACCCCCGTCTTTCTGAGAGCGATATTAGTACTTGGAAAACAGTAACTCGATAATAGTAAACTTCTATAGTAACTAATAGTCCAACTAATATGTTGCATTGAGCGGATCTTCTGAAGAGTCGGCGAAGAGTTTATATTGCTTATATACATTCAGTTGCATGGGAAATATTCCAAGCTATTTATCTTATCAAGACTCAACATTGTGATAAAGAGCTGCTTCCTTCAAACCAGTGGTGAACTACTGCAGCAGCAGGAATAGGAGCAAATTGCATGAAAAAATAATCTTTTACGTTGTCAATTATAGTTTGTACTGTTGCCACCGTTTCAAAACATGCAAATCAAATTATAGTCTTCATAAAAAAGGTTTCGCATTAGGCCTCGTATTGAAACAGAGGTAACAAGCATATTGGAAATGTTATGCAATGTTATAGTGGTTGTCGTGGAAACTGAATATTTAGATATTTCATTTGGACTTTATTCTTTTCCAGGTAATTAGTTTTCCAATCATCAATAAACTTGCGTCTTTATTTGTCTTTGCTTCCGTTCGTCATTTTCTTGGCAGAAAACTACGTACGCGTAGGTATGCATACGGTTGACTTTTGCCTTTCGTAACGAACGTGACGCATTGCTAAGACGGTTGAGCCACTCTTTAACTAATTAAATACGTCTATAAATTGATTGTTGTCATTAAACTCAAAGCCGCGGTTTATTGGCTGGTTATAGTTGTTTCACAAAAACAGCCGACTAGCTTCGTGGCTGTCCTGGGTTACACTGAGAAGATTAGGTTTCATGAATTATAAGACGTCGACGAAGTTTGTAAAGTGATTTCTTCCACGAATGCACCAGTTTTCTTCTCCCTTGGGATTCGGGTAGGCAAAAGCTTCAACATATCAATATAATGAAGGTTTGTTTCGTATGGAAATTTTATCACCAAAGGCCACCGAATTCAGTAGACATTTTCACTTTTTGATTTTCGCCACACCAAGCCACGCACGTTTTTGAGGTTGTTGGACAATGTCACTGCGTAATTCAGCAACAGAGACAGATAAACGAAAAAGAGTTCAGACTCAAAACACCCTGGAGGAGAAAAAGTTACAGCGCCAACTGAATCTATACACGAAAGAACAGAGGTACGTCGATAAAGAACTACAACGTATTGTGCAAGCCAAGAGAAGCTTGATGGAAGGTCTGGAGCAGTTGAATCAGGCCAATTCACAGCAAATCATGCGAAGAAGATCAATTGCTGGAGGAGCATTGCCCACTGCAGAGATCACACGGGACAACGAAGAGGGAAGAAGAGCAAAAAGCGCGGAGAACATTCTTCGAGAAATATCTGATGATGTAGGACCATCTTATGGCAGACGTGAACGCAAGGTTAGCAGAAAAACAGAAGTAAAGTTCATGCACAAACTTGGTGAGTCTGTAGGAAGCTCTACTCTGAGTAAAAGAAAGCAGAAAGCAAATAATTTCAGAAGTAAAAGCACTAGCGAGTTGGCTCGCAGCTTCCCAAGCAGCCACATGAAAACGCAGTTTAACTGTCCTCCTTACAGCGTTCCTCAGTCTCCCATGAACAAAAGCGCGAGTTTACCCAAGATTGAACAGACCCCGCTGGTCAGAAGCGCGAGCGGTGGTCTGGTCTCTCATTTATCGAGTCGAGGCTGCGGGGACAGCCGCGCAGTGAGTAATTGCCATGATGCTGAATCGCCAAGTTTGAGCGCTGCTCGTCTGAAGACAACTACTCCACATTTGGCCAACAAGCCACAAAGCTCGTCGCAAGGTGGAATGTTAAATTCACCAGATGTAATGTGTCGAAAATCGGACGAAAGGTTCCACTGCATGGCGTCTGGATCAAGCCATGGCTTTAATAGCAACACAGACATGCTAGACGTCATCAATTTAAAAAGCAAATTTCGTCAGATTGGCTCCGTTGTCCTCGCTTCCAAACTGATTCGTTGTACATTAGACAGAAAAAAAATGCTGGCAAAACGAGCAGTTAAGAAGGAATCGTTTACATAGTCACTTTTTAAACACTTTCGTTACAGGATTTCGCTTCACGTCCGACAAATCACTTTATATAAATAAACTACAATGGATCGCTGGATCTTCTTGTCGTCCACATCTCAAGCAATAAAGCCCCAGCTGTAAGAACTAGTTTGTTTTTTTGCACAGGTGTAAGGTGGAAACTCGAAACATTGTATCATGTAGTGAAAGGCTGGCGTGGCCGTGCTGGATGAACGCTGTAAAAGCTCGGACCGTGTTGGCAATGATTTCGAGCAGTGTCCCTTCATCAGAGAAATTATAATACTCGAAACATATGCATCAGCCAGCACATTTTGACGATGTTCAGCAGAACCAAATCCTCGGCCTTTCGTTAAAATAGGTGTGTCCCGGGATTAATTTCCCAGATCAGATCAGGTGTTCTAGCCACTGGAAAGTTATTCTCCGGATCAAATCCGAATGTCGCTTTCCGTGGAAACTAAGTCTTGAATCGAGCTTTCTAAGTACAAAATGTGTTTATAGACAAGTACGAAGTCAAAATGCGCATTCAGAACTACATGGCTACTGCACTTCAACGCATATGAGTTGCTTTACTTTGAAAAATGCAAATAAACGAGTGTTCAAATCGACTGCCTCATTATCTATATTTCCATTCCAAACCTAACACAAGACGAGAAGCTAAAGCCGAATAAATTACAATATGAATGCAAACTATGTACAAGCAAGAGGGTCGATACTTTCCACCAAATAGGTGTAGTTTAAACAAACAAAGATTTAAATACACTATGTACACCCTACGCATCTTAGATTATTTACAGATCAGTCCTTGCCCAAATTTCGGGAAATATTAGCTTCCATCCTGGGGCCGTTACTGCGCGGAAAAATAAAGAAAACAAGTGTCAGTTCTGCAGAAGGACAGCCGTGAAATGATAAGGCAGAGTGAGGACTGGTACGGGACTGAACAATTTTGCAACTGTTTGAAGTTTTGAAGCAGGGTGGCAGGTTAACTGGCTGCTATACTGAAGCTACAAGCAAACTTCAAAAATTACATGAGATGTGCGTGGAAAGCACAATTTGGATTATTCTATAACATCGTCTAGTCATTCAGCTACCACAACGTTAAGTCACTGACTTCGTGTTACTTATATCTGCATCGATTTTATATTTATCTATTTACATATTTACTTAGCTTCTACCACTCGAAGTGGTAAGGCACACACAACAGAGCGAGGCTCCAATTTAAGTGTGACCTTTGCTTAGCACTCAATAGAGAAAGGAACAAAGTAATTGCAAAGGGAAGTGACTAAGATGTACACGACAAATAGAGTATGTAAATGATGCCAAACTTCATTAGATTAATCCAAAAGCGTGACAAACGCAGAAACAATCCAGTCTCACTCTTACTTCGACAGTCACCCGAAAGCCGCTCTAAAAAAGTTGCTGTAGGTAACTTAGAATGATCTTGATAGTTACACGCACTGAGGTACAACGAGCAGCGGCAAAAAACACGTGATACACAAAGTCAAATGTAACGCGTACCGTCACCAGCAAGTGTTTCTTGTCTTCCTCTGCGCCAACAATATGGTCGATCAGCGGTCTTGTGAGTTCTAGTGGCGTGCTCTCCACTGCAATTCTGCGGCCACAGAATGTCTACACGGAAAAGACAGCAAGTTCCAATTATCGGCAATTTGCACCGAAATTGACAGAGTGAGAGTCCGGAATGAGGTAATTGCCGGTAGTTCTCGACTAATTTGAGGATGGCAATTCACTGTTTTTTTTGCTGTGCTTGCTCGACTTCAACTGCAATTCTTTACCCAGAACCAAACCACCCAAAGATAAAATACAAAAACTGGGAGAGGCATTGTGTAATACACGCATTCTTCACTTACCGTTGTTTGGAGATTATCCTGTAGAGTTTCGTGCTTCAGTTCCCTTTAAATTGAGAGTAAAAGAATTAGTCTCTATACACGTCTCTTTCAAATGTGACTCGTCCTGAATTGACTCCACGAACAAGTACTGACCCGCTTAAGACTCGCCCTTCGAGGCGAGATGCCTCGATAACACTGAGCTGCCTCTGTTTGGACGCCTGGAAAGAAACACGTTTATAAAATATGATAAAACGGACTAACGGAAAGAAAATAAAACAAGACAAACATGTTAGCAGACGACCGATGGAATGGCGACGGAAAGCTAAAGAACTCCGGGTGACAGATTTATATCTGTAGACTTCGCTCCAGATTACCATGTCTTTGACAGGCCTTCCTCGATACTTTACAAATTAATAAAAGCCGACTAAGAAACGTAGCAATGTATACTGCAATGTACTCGTTCAAAAATCGACTCGGTTGTCCAAGTTTTTTTAAGCGTTTGAAGAACAGAAAGCAATTAGGTGCGTTTGACAAAGACCTACTAGAAACAAATGTTTCCCCTTGCGTGGAAATAGTTTGATATATAGAGGATATTACACGGTGGCGCGAAGATATGAATTTTAGTTTCGAGTGGTAAAATATTGTTTTTACCACGAGAAATTAAAATCCATATCTTCAAGCCGCCGTGTAATTTTCTTTTTATTATATTAGCCACGAATGTTTTACGAGATATTGCACAAACAACAATGCAAAAGCGGGAAATGATGCCAACGATATCCTCACTGGTGAGGATATGGAAAATACGCCACTCGGGTCCCGGATGTAGTTTCGTATGGATTTTACGCACGGTATATTTTTCAGTAAAACACTCGTGTCTATAATATAATAAATATATATATATATAACACGCAGACTTGAAGTGAAAACTGACCTTGAGAACACTATACTCCGACGTTCTGTTGACAAAATCCATGAAATCGCCCACAGCCTTCTCTTCTTGGCGGTGACTTTCCTTTATCTGCAGAGAAAACAAGTTCAAAAAGTAAATTAGATGTCCACAAAAACATAGCAACAAATGTCGTTGTGGTTTTTAAGCGTTCGACTTTACTATGTAACTCGGTATAACTCTAGGTAAATTTTCACCTCGTGTGGAAGCCCCATTCTTTCTTGTGTCTAATTTATGACATAGAAAATGCATTGAACTAACTTCCATTTGAGTTTTGGGTCCTATAGGGTTTTACGAATGTTACACTGAACAACAAAATCCGCACTCGAAGTCAGTCGCAGCTTTTTGCAACGAACTTTCATAAAAAAAGATTTCGCACCAGGCCTTGCTTTGAAACAGAGACAACAGAAATCGGAAATGGCACGAGTACCGGAACTTTATTCGCTTGGCGTTCAAGACAGGTAAACGACACTAATGACGGGTATTGCCGTCTTGTCCAGATTGTAATGTGTCGAGCTCGCTTTCTTAATCGTATTTTTAAGCCGATGAATGTAGATTGCAAACCCGCTAGCGCCTTACCTTTTCATAATGCTCCTCTTCTTCAATCAGTTCTTGGTTACGCTGGGCCTGCAACAGCTGCGTCTGTCAGGAGGAGCAAGACCGCGGATATTAATCACATCTCACAAAGAAAAAAGAAATAAGGCAGCTGGATGCCTTCTTTGAATCGAAAGTAAACTAGAAGGCAGTACCTAACCATGCAAAAATTATAGTTCTGGTGATTATGGTCATAGCGACACAGATAGATAACGATAAGATATATAAGTAATGGTAAAAAACATTCGGTGTTTTAACTTGAGCATAAAAAGGAAAATGGAAAAAGGAATCTGACGACCAATGCGTGCAAGCGATTTGTATATCAAACGCAGTATACCCAAGCGAGAGAACAGCGCCGGGTTGCGCTAAGATATAAACCCGACATGAGAGAGAGCCGTAGTTGCTTCAGGTCGCACCTGAGTGGACAGCACTCCCGCGGCTTGGTCTTCAAAGATCTTCGTGATTTCATTGAGACACTCCGCGTCAGGCGATACTGGACGAATGTTCTCTTGCTCCAGCTCAATCTTGATTTCTCTCCAAACCTCAGCCATCTGTGGACCAAACACAAGCACGTCAACGGCAGTAGTGGTAACAGCAGCAGCAGTTGCAGCAACACCAGCAGTTAAATAGTTCCGTAGTTTATCCAAGTCTCTTAATTGTGTTAGTAAAAACAGCTAGAATCTGGCTGCGAACAAAGCGAGTGCATAAATATTCCACTTGGAGCTCGTTTCGTATAAGTTTTATATTAAGTATAACACATTGATATCACGTCATGTGTTACTGCACGTAAAATGAAACAAAGCAGTCAATCAATATTCCCCCATACTGAACCTCTCAATCAGTGTTCACCTTAAAGTCGATGTACTTCTCTATAACTGAAACGGTGATGTAGTCAGCAGTGGTCAGACCAGGCACCGCGTTGAAACCTGAAACAAACACAGCAAGATTCTTAATATTAACCAGTAAAGACAAGGCATCTCTCACTGCAGCAACGGTAGTACTTCTTCTTGAGTCATTCTTCACAATGAAACCACCTGTATCTACGTTTTAATACCTCGCATCCGTACCTTCTAAAGGGTACATTCTCAATTTGATATCATATCAGGGTGCACTATGTAAGGGACTATATGGTTTATGTGACAATATGAATACCTAAAAGTACACACAAACAAACAAACAAACAACAACAACAAAATGCTTCGAGTATCTGTGTCCATGCACAGAAGGAAAGCCCTTTTCTCGCAGGGGTATTTATGCTGTCATATCTTGTACCCAAATGCATGCTGCTACTTCACATGAAAATAAACAATTGAAGTTTTCACCCTAAAACTGGACTAAATATTATATGATTGAATGCAACAGCCAGGCAACGCCCCCTCACACCAAACGCCTGAAATCACTTTTGCTGTTCTTGCGGCTAGACGGAAAAAAATGATTATGATAATCCATTTTTTACGTCTGCCGGCAAGAACAGCAAAAGCATCCAAAAGTATCTCTGCAGTGAGAATCTTTCTGCACGTGGAGATAGACAATCATCTAAGTCACTATTTACCAAGCTTGCAGAACATGGAGTAAATCTTCGCTCGCATGTTTTCCGACACGTCCACGACAGCTTGGCTTGGACGATCGGCCGGCAAAGGGATCACACCTTGGCGCTCTTGTATGTGACCAATCAGAGGCTTGTGAATATCTGGGGAAAAGAATAACAACGATCCGAGCTGAAGGCGCTGAAAAATACAGGACAAAACCTTCGACAAGTCGCCTGATATATGACGGGACTTGAATACCGCAAAAGCCAGGCAAAGGTTAGGGTTAGGATTATAAAACAGATTTTGCTTTGAATTGGGAGAAATTTAGGAAATCTTGCAGTCTAAAATCAAAGGAATTGGAACCGCGCAGCCGTTCTAAAACGTTAAATCTGATGCATGCTTGTCAAAAGTGGTTGACCGCCATGTGTATGGAACTCCAGTGATGTGCAGTACACTTAACATTTAATCTCAGGAGAAAACTACCAATCACACGACTCAAACAGACTGTAAAAACCTGTAATTGCGCCAGTTTTGTCACGAGGAACTGCCATACAATCCTCCTCCTTCTTCCACAATTCAACCAGAAGTTTACCCACTGTGGTGGATTTTTTCCCACGCCAGCTGGATACGTGAGTCAGCGCCTGCAAGGAGGAAGGCCAGTGCACACTAGTTTTGGACTACGTCGGCGTGGAGATACACCGTATGATAAATCAGTTAAAAGTTAATGTGGGAAAGCTATACGCCGTTAAAGAAGTAACATTTCGATCGTCAGGCCTTATTCGGAGCTGACTGAATGGACAAACTGACTGAATGAGTGACTACTTGATTGAGCGACTATTAGACTCAGGCTGACTGGTTAATAGAGTGATTAAGTTGACTCTGCTGTTAAACAGTTAACAGTTAACAACAACAACAACGCCTTTATTATAAATTGATAAATATTTTAAAATACAATTGTAGTACGGGCCAAAGCCAGAGGCTTAAACGGCATAGGCTATACAGTAAGTATGAATGAAATTGTTGAAGAAAAACATTTGAGGCGGTTGCGAATCACACATTAGATAAAATAAAGTAGTGGCGTGCAGGAGTAGAGAATAATAAATAAATAAATAAAGTTGAAGAGTGTACAAGCAAACTCACCTTGCCGCTCTCACACAAGTCGACTAAGCAACCCAGTACAACGTTCTGCATGGTGCTGGGGCAAATCTAGGAGGGCAGAAAACGAACAAACAAACAAACAACATCAAAATTATACTAAAAACTAATATCTTGTAGAGAGGCTTTTGTTTTTCTGTCCATTAAATACAGTAAGTGTGATCGAGATACTTTAAAATACCATAGAATATTTGCCTGAAGCCAGGTATGGGCAACCAGAGCAATATGCCATCAAACACGCACGCACGCATCAAAATACACGAATATCAGGAGACAGCCTGATGTACTCTAAACTCATATTTATCCATACTAATACAGTACCAGCATATTGGAGTTACCGTACAAATACAATGCCATTGAGGCTGCGTTTACACGGGTGCATTTTCACCTCCCGTTTAAACGAAAACGATCGAATTCGGCGATAAAAACGCATTGATTTGAAAACGCAGCCAAAAGTTGATCGTTTTCAAAACGTTCCGGTTTCTGTTTTCGTATATAAAGAGTAAAACGGAGAGGTTAAAACGCATCCGCGTTAAAGCAGCCTGAGTCTGTAGAGAGAACACAATGCACAAAAACAAACAAATACAAGCAGAAAGAAGAAAACGACCGAGAAAGATACATACACACATATATAGTATTACCTCCAAAAGGTCCAAGAGAAGAAACACTCCTTCACTCTCCAAGAACCTCTGCTCGTTAATGTAACAACCCAGTACGCTAGACCTGTATGGCACAAAAGAGTTAGCTCGTTGCGGTATGAAGACGAATAGTTGTGCATCATAACGGAGCAAATATCAACATCTGGCAACAACAAAAAGCTGTTGGACACTCACCACACGCAGTCTACAGAAGCCAGCAAGAGCTTATGGTGTCCCAGGGGACTGTTGATTTGTTGAGGGTCTTTTCTTAGGTATTCCACAACAACCTGGACTCCTTCAGAGCCAAACAGTTCCTATTAAAAACACAATGCATTTAATATCAAGTCGATCATACTGACCAAAACAGTTTTGTAGTATGGACAGTGGAGACGTTGCTCGGCGGTGAAGGGCTGACGCGTCTCACATTTATTAATACTGCATTCGTACGTTGACACACTCTGATTCGCTGAGAGAAGGTTCAGTGTGCATTGGGAGGATACCACGCAAGTAAAATCTGAGCCGTTTTCGGCAGCATAACGACCAAAAAAGGATCCAAAAGTGGTCAATAATACGCTTTTTGCATCAATTGATCACGTAGTAATTTCCCCATAGCAACGCCATGCTGGCAGCAAGCGAACCAGTCCTACTATAGTTACGAACAAGCACATAAATGTCCAGTGCTGGCCCACAGATCCTTACTTTCTTTATTCATACTTAGTTCTACATTTCTCTTTAACAAATTGCAGAATAGTATCGTAAAGTAAGGATTCTACACTTATTCTAGCCCTTACATAGTTCTACATTTCTCAGACAGGACTGGAAGTATGGAAAAACCAGAGATTTCGCACTTATCCCAACTCCGAGGTCTGAAAACCCTTGTCGTTCTTCACTTCGTCATACACTCTCAAATAGAAGTGGAAGTATGGCAAACCAGGGATACCGCACTTATCTGAATTACGGGGTCTGAATCCTGAGATCGTGCGTGATGGCTTTGATCTTGAGGAACTTCTATACTTTTGTAAATCGCTTGCAGAGTATAAAAGATGTCCCTAAAGGTCAAAGCTATCACGCACGATCTCACGCTTGTAACTATAAAAGGACTGGTTCGCTTGCAACCCAGTGTGGCGATGATATGGGGAAACCTACTACGTGATCAGTTGATGCGAAAGGCCTATTGGACACTGGGAACGCCCAATGAGCAATAGGAAGATGTTATGCGAGCATGAAATGAACCTTTCTGGGCAAAGATTACTGTAGTGCCACAAAAGAGATAGTTGAAACGCAACGAGAAACAAGGTTGAGTGGGAAATCTGAACGCCGTACATTTCAATCGTTAACGCACAGTTCTCACAAGAATTAGCATTCCAGAGTTTCGAAACGATGGATACCTTTCTGTGGGTGTCTCCCTCGCACAAAGTGGACACAATAAACAGCATGTCACACTGCATCTCCACATCAATAGCATCGTTGTCATCAGCACTGGTGCTCGCATTCAGAAGAATCCCTTAACAAAAGAAATATTTCATCAGATGGAGACCATATTCTGGGTCATAACCCAAGCACAACATTCACTATAAAGCCTCAAACATTTGACACAAATCTTGCGTTTTGTTAGGCATCTCACCCACAATCTGATGAATCGCTCCCTGGTCGACAAGGTCCTGGTTGACATTATCGTCTCCAAGGGAACACATGCTTCGCAGTAGGCGCACGCAGTAACGCATTTGAGCACGCTTGTTGCCACGCCCACCACTGCCATAGAAACTGTTTCCATGGCCACCATAGTCAGCTGGAAACAACGGAAACCGGAAAATATAAACTCTGTGAACGCCATAGATGAAAATAATGCAATACTAAGAGCGGTTTCGAATGACTTTCCAAAACCAAGTCACAAAGGCCAAAAGGAAACAGTTTCAACCAACCAAAAGCCAAAGTAATTCGGGTTTGGTTTTACTTTGAAAAAGAAATCAATCAGCAGTGCACGAAAGCGCCATCTCTACTCGCTTGCTTCCGCGGGAAAATCACCGAGTGCTGTCTTGTAACACGAAACTTATTTGACGTGATTTCGGGACACAAATATAACCCGACATGCCAACTAAGAAACAACTTAGTGAGCCAAATGAAAGTAACAGCGGAGTGTGTCACCAAGTTCATAGGTATACCTTCTCCAATGCACCACTCCAACAACATTAGAAGTCGGGTGTTTCCCTGGCAGGTCATGTAATCATCCAGGCACAAGGGGGCTATAGTGGCCAGACTCTCCAGTGCCTGTGAGTAACGAAAGATGAACAAATCTTATCAGATGTGTTCGTAGTGTTTCATCGTTTTCACCGCCAAGATAATGTACAGTCAGTCTTTCTGCATGAAGTTGCTCGGATAAAGTTGGTGCTTTCGTTTGTACTGTTTCAGTCTTTAGTTAGCTGGCACTTCGTTCATAAATAAAATCACGTAACTACAGGACGGGCCCGTAATCGTCTTTAGGTATGAAAAATTTGCAGTCTGAAGTTTCTTGTTTAAGATTTACGCGCGCGGCAAAAATAATTGGCGGCCTGTAAATATATATTGACCGGCAACCAAGTAATCTGATTGGTTAAAAAGAAAAAACGTCCGACCGCGCGTATACAGATGTCATCATTTTAAACAAAATAGTCATACAGAATGGGGAACTTGAGACAAAAGATACGTTCACAAGTTGTGTACAAACCTGCAACTGAAGTTCTTCAAACTGCGCTGGTGACCACTCTACAGACACTGCACTGTCGTTGGAGCGCACATACGCAAACAGGGCAAGCAAAGCGTGTGCTTCAGACAAAATCTGCCGAGACACACAAAGTGTGTTAGTATAAGAATACCAAGTAACGTATAACGAAAAACAATGTTTCCAAATAGCTACGTTTGTATCATCCAGTCGGGTTGCAGCTCATTATCACGCGAGACAGAGGAGGAAAAGAGCCTGATGTATTGAGGTGAATTGTTAATTACACTGGTCCTGCAGCAGCGACGGCTTTCCATGTAATTCTTGAAGCTGGTGCAGGCAAAATTATTCGCTACACAAGTGCCTACCTGATGTGACGCAGAGTCCTTGGTGACGACCACTAGTGCACTGAATAGAAGCTTCTTCAGCTCAAAATCTTCATGGTTCTGTTTTAAAAACATTGCCGTATTAAACAATCGTAATACATCACTCATATTAAACAATCTAAAAGATCACGCAAAATGATTTACCTGGTACAGCTTGAAATCCCTGACCAGCTCGTTGTGACTCTTCACTGCAAGATGAGATTTTCGACTGTTAGTTACCAAAGGTACTAATTGTTGCATAAGGTATCCTTTTATATGTATTTTGTATCCTCCCTTTTTTTTTCGCTTTTTTAGAACGAATGCTTGCAAGTCTTCAGACTAACATACGATTCTTCAGAAGGAGGATGAGCTTGGTGTTGATGTTGCGAAATATAACCCGATACAATGCTTACCTTCAGAGAACGTTGCCAGAAGAACGATTAATTTCGTGAATCCAGTTTCCTGATAAATACAACAAAGTCCATAACACCTTAGCATGGTTTGTTAACTTTATACCTGCAGGACAATGGAATAAGCTCAAGAACAACATTTCCACATCAACCTTACGTATGGTTTGTTTGTATCTAAACTATTTGCGCAAAGCATTGTAGTAGAGACTTTCAATGACAACTTCGAACAGAAACTTACCACAAGAGGAGCACTGGGGCAAAGGGTGGCTACCAAGCTGGTGACGATCAGCAAGTCATTCCTGTACAAAGCAATAGTAAGGAAATGTGCTCATGCAACGTTCCTGACACGCCAATACGCAACTTCCGAGATGCCTTTCTTCAAAACGAGGTCTAAGTGTTAAGAAGAATTCGACAACAGTAAATTGTCAAAGGCCCGCAGTACCCCAGCGGTGGTCAGCTGTGCACACATCACTTGTCATGCTCACTGATAAACGTTTTCTACAAGAAATGACACTGAAGTCACGTAACTGGGTGCAGGCGTTTGCCTGGTCTGATTCAACAGCTGGGCTGACGGGTACAATTTGTTAAAATTTGCTAATTTCTGACTTTGACATAATATAATATACTTTATTACTATTAATGATTGACAACTACTCATCGTGTCTAGGTGTGAATATACTAAAAAGTCCTTAAGCAAACTGACTGTTGTTCTGCAGTGTTTAAAGCCGACAGATAAACAGAGAGAAATTTTTAGTCACCAAGAAACATTTCTAGCACCTGTCCACAGTACTGAAGAGAGAGTCCAATACGTTTCTCAGATGAAACATGCAGCTTCTATGGAAATTTGTGTCGTGAGTTAAAGCTTCGCGCTGTACTGTGCTTTACCTGAGCTGTCTGTCAGCATGACTGTACCCTTCTTTGATTTGGCAAACAAACGCATCTTTCAAGGCACTACCAAGCATAAAAAGATAACGACATTAGAACTTAAAACACCTTGTCCATGAATTAAGCGAAGATGCAGGATTAAAGCGATAAACTAGTTTCATGGTTGCGTTGATTTTGGAAGCGCAGGCTTTACAAACTAAAATGCATTATCCTGGGAGCCATTTACATGTGCAGCATTCTGCACCTGGAAAAGGTCTCGAAACTATAGTGACAAACTGCAGTAACTGTTCCGGTTATAGCGGTAAGATAAAATTGTTTTGTTTATGTTGCTCGCAACGGTCACTGTACAATAAGATAAAGTTCTCCAGTACATTAAGTTGCATCTTTAATAAATACAAAGTCAGTGTAAAGAAAAATACTTACGATATACACTCAGTGCAACTCAACTGTTCAGCAACCTGTGATGGGAAGAAAATGTTACAAGAAACGTCTACATTAAACAGAAACACGAGAGCAGCAAACGCCAAAAACCAAGAACAAACGACGTGGTCTTAAGGTGGTGTTACACTGGTCGATTTGCAACGATTTGCAACGATGCGATTTTGTGCTAAAAAACGTTGAGGTGTAACACGGCATTGCGAACGATTTTTCGCAATGTTTGCAGTGCTGCAACGCATTGCAAGTTTTTGAAAGCGATTCAAAAACTTGCAACACCGTTGCGTGAGTTTGGAGCAAATCGGCGTTGCAAATCGTTGTTGCAAATCGACCAGTGTAACACCACCTTTACATCTCCGTGTGTGAAAACGACGTCACTTAGGTTGCATTTCTATAGTGTATGTATGATTGTATTTGGGCAGCTTATTATGTATTGAAATACAGCACGTCAGTTTCCCGTTCAGATACAAGCAACTCATTCGAGGAAAGAGAAAAGCCGAGGGATGCAGTAGCTAAAAGTCTAAATAATCTGGAGCTCTTCAATACAAGTGAAACAATCTTCCGTGAGTAATACTCCAATCTGACAAACAGATCCTGAGTGACTTCAAATAGGAGAAAGTTATCTACTGACCAGTTGCTTGGAACCGTACTCCAACAAATTCCAAAGAGTTTCCACACAGATAAATATCATTCTGAAAGTACAACAAATAATAATGTTTCCAAATTAGAATTCCCAGCTAACAGGCAGCCGAAAACGCGTTGTACGCATTCTACTCGTTCTACTTGTGCTAGCCTTGCGGTCGTCAGGTTAGTGCATTCTTCAAGCCCTTGACGATTATTTTGATCCCTGAAGCTTTTACAACCAGAATTTCTTGTTTAAAACAATCCACATTGACCATCTATATGCAGAACAAAATCCTATGGTATTTTTTTGCTGGCGTCGCATGCAAATCACGAACCGCTTGTATTTGTACTAAGTCTTTCTTTCCCTCAAACTTCTGGTACGCAGAATGTGTTTTCTTACAGTCTCCGGCTGTAAGTCTTTAGTTTTAGTCTTAACCGCTCTAACTGGTTGATTCACGAGTTCATGATTTACCTTCCAGTAGGGTCTGGAACATTGAGAGATGCACACAGCAAACCAGCTCCACTCACGGATAAGATGTCATCACAGTTGAGAGCTGAGGGAAGTGGAAGTGTTTATACAATAACATGCACTGACAACAACAGACAGGAACGTCTTGAAGAGGACAATTAATTACCTGGCACTCAGTCTATTGAGAGAGATAATTCAACGGATGACAACTTACAGTTGTGCCAAACTGTCAAACAATTTGTTTTCATTGCATAGTTACTGAATTTTCTTGAAAACTAATATTGAAGAGTGTGACTGTTTTCCGAAAATTGGGAAAAGAAGAAAAGAAGACCGGGGAAATGTTACAAAGACACGTTCGTGTTGTCGTATTCATCCCACTAAAGGCCTGGCAAAACACATTGTGCGTCAACATTGCTAGAGCCCATGTTCCCCAAATGTTGCCCAGTTTTGTCACGTGCAAAACATCTGTTGTGGATCCTGGACACAAAAAAATGTTTCTGACTAAGGATTCGGTCGCACTCGTAACTTTGACAACATTAGTATCAACATTTGCATCATTTAAAGTGCAAACAGCGCTTGTCACCAGAAATATATGTCAGCAACTTGCTACCAAACACTGAAGAAGCCGTCGTATTGCTTTCGATGCTGAGTTATTATCGACTAAACTTCCTAGTGCAACCGGGCCCTTACATCAGAAATATATGCTGTGTCCGCGCTGAACGCAACAATGTTTCTGCACATTTTGCCACTCTAGAAACATCGAAGGACACAACGTTGCCTCCACAATGTGTCCTCGTTTTGCCCTGCGCTAAAGAATGCTTCTGGTCAGTGCAGTTAAGTAGCAGAAGAGACAACTACTTGCAAACTCTTATGGACATTTTAAAGCAGTAAGCAAGACAAACTAAACGTTCTTAGGCGCTACGAGAGGTTCGCCACTATCAGGGCCCCGGAAGTCGAAAGAAATTGGCTATCCACCTGCATTTGAGCCGTTTGAAAAATAATTAGTTTCATTTGGTCTACAGCTACCATTCGCATAATTCACCGTCGACGTCTTATGTTATTGGCAATAACGGAAGTTCAGTCACAAAGTGAATAATTGTCTAAAAATGTTCACAATACGAACCTGAGAAGGAGAACTGTTGCAGAACTTTCAGAATAGCTAACCTAACATCAAAGTCCTCTACAGTCTGCAAACACTAAAGTAAGGAACACAAACCAAGAACCAGTTACAAATAATAACAAAGCAGTATGTAAATTGGCCGATACACGGCTGAGCTGGACGCAAAGTACTAGGACACTAAAGGCCGAGATACACGGTGCAACATTTCACGCAGTTGGAATTTCGTTCGATGGATGTTCCCTGCATGGTATCGCAACTCGCAAAGCGTTGCGAGGGGGTGTCACACTTGTAGTTTCTTTTGTTTCTTTTGCAACTTGTTTTGGCGTTGCGTTGCAAGCTGCAAAAAAATTGCCTTGTGTGACATGGCCTTTTATAGTACCCTCATTTCTTGGTTTCGGAACCGTCTTTCAAGAATTTTCCCAATTTTCTTTTTTTGTTGTTTTTGTTTTGTTTTGTTTTGCTTTTTTTTTTCAAAATTTCAAGCGTTTTCTCCGCTGTAAAGCTTTGAAAGTTTGATGGACGTTTCGTCGTACTGTAAGAGCAAACGAGTTTCTAACAAAAAGGCAGTCGAAGGAGTGCAGGTGCTCTCCGTCTTTTGTAGTTGCAGGGCAGCTGACCTGTTCACGGTTGGCCACTTTCCCGAAAAAACGAACAGCAAAAACGAGAACAAGAAGAGACTATATGCATGATCCCTTATGTAACATCTCTACCAAAGATTTCTTACAGTGAACTCACACCCACCTCCACAAGTGATCTTGCTACACCACTTCTTTCCACTAATTCCCTGTTGTATGCTGAGCTGGCAGATTGAAAACCTGTATTATAACACAAAACTGTATTATAACACAAAACTGTAAAACGCATGCACTCGGCCAGTATGTTTATGTATAGTGGTCATACCAATTTGGTTGCAATCACATTAACAATCTCCTCAAGAAGCCATATAATGTTGCATGCCAATGTCAGACAATGTGCTTTTTATAATAATAATAATAATAATAATAATAATAATAATAATAATAATAATAATCATAATAATAATAATAATAATAATAATAATAATAATAATAATAATAATAATAATAATAATAATAGTAATAATAACAACAATAATAATAATAATAATAATAATAATAATAATAATAATAATAATAATAATAATAATAATAATAATAATAAATTACATAATTTATGATATTCTTTTTCAGAATATTACATACTGTATTGTACTTTAGAACGTACCTTCTACATTTCTTCCCAGACTTTGGTCTTCTGAATAAAAGTTCATCAAGGATTCTGTCACTTGCAGCCTCACCGGTGAAGAGGATACCTTCATGATATGGCCTGCAACAAAGAAACAATCAATAAACACTGTATCAATTAACTCACTTCTTCAATCTTTATATATTCTTTGCAATAAATTCTTTTGGGGATATGTTTCTAATATGTTTCTAATCCTTTTTCATGTACTACTGGGCTATTAATACAAATTCTCCCAATTATTCAGAGTGAATAATATTGTCAAAAATTATTGATAAGTGCAACCATGTAAACTTATTCAATACTGTCACACCAGCTGTAGCATCAGTAATAAACAATATTACAATATACTGCAGCTACTGTAGCAGTAATGATAAAGGCAGTTATTGCCAGATTTCTCTGCCAAAAACAAAGAAGGTTGGTAACAAAGAGTTTGCCTGCCACGCAACAATAATTGTGTAAAAACTCACCTAATTCTGTCAACAGGTTAGTAAGGGGTTGTGCATATCCAGATTCATCAGAAGCTTTCTCCTTCAAGAATTTTTGCCTGTAAGATCAGGTTTAAAAACAATGAGATCAGACATCTACTGTGCATGCTCTAATATTGCATTGAAGCCATTGGAGGGTAGACGCATTCCCCGGGCCAAGGTGTGCTGTCAAATACCAATAGCTGGGGACTGTTTGGGGCCTATCCAGGAAAGCAGCTGCATGCCATGGAGTATTCCACCACAGAAGTAGTGTACATAAGGAAACAGGGGGCGCTTTCCACTTGACCAAAAACATCGGAAATTCCGGGAAAAATCAAATGGAACTGCAAGTTTTTGGTAAGAAAATTTTGGAAATTGTGGACAACCTCTTGAGGTTGTCCTCTTTGTTTGAAAATTCCGGAATGACTGATGGTAAAATGGAAAATGCCCAGGTACTGCACAAGCCAACTTACCCACAGACTGCTGTCAATTGACAAAGAGGCTTCTCGTATCGCTCATCTGTCTCAAGCTTTGTGGCACACACCAGTAATACTTCACACACCAAGGTTGCATCCCTCATAAACTAACAGATGTTAAGAAGCACTACCAGTGAACAGTATATGACACAAGAAGTGTAAGTATGCAGTGCAGTGCGCAGTCTGCATTTCACACCTGACCAATTTCATCACCCAGAAGAATAATATAAGTATTTATAAAAAATAATAATTACTTTTTTTGGAGTGCACTGCATATCTCTCTAAGAAAAGCACCCCATGCAGACATCATGTCTAATATACAGCTTACTTCAAAATTGAAACCTTAAATGTTGGAGTTTCAACAAAGGATACAAATCCATTACTGAAATACTTCGTCAATCTGTGAATAGCACGTACATGTCTCTCAGTCAACCCACTCTGTGGAACAAGGATATTTTAGCTCAAGTCTGTATAACTATTAGTACAAACAATTTACCAGCAGGTGTGATACTAAGAAACAGATACATATATATGTCATGTTCGCTTGATCAGAAGCAAAAACGTTTGCTCAACCAGGTCAGGTCTAGTTAATATTTACACGATCATATAAATTCCCGAAATCCTCGGTCGACCTTGGATAAACCACGACTTTGTCAAATTCATGTAATCACTCGTAAACAATCTTCATTACGGTAAAGTAATAACTAACATGCACAAAATAATAAATTAAAGCGAAGCAAACATCGTTAAGAATTGTACAAATATAGCAAAATTGGTCTTTCCCAAGCCATGATAGTGTTGTCACGTCTTTAACGCTCTAAATGCAACAAGACACTTTAAAATACATTTAAATATATCATTTATACTTCGTTGACTTTGATATTTGAATAAATCACGCCGTACTAACCGAATGTGTATCGGTCAGAAGTCGGTGAACCTTCGACACGGTGACTGACTTGCTTGCCTGTGTTGCACAAAACCAAGCCGTTAGAAGCCCATTTACAAAGGAAAAATAACCCTTAAACTGGGAATTTTATACGTACCAAGCCCTCGTTTTGGATACCATCAAGTTGCTCGTCTGAAACGACGTTATTTACAACAGGAATTCTGGGTTGTGAGATGCTCGTCGCCATCTTGATTTTCCGCACAGGTTGCTCCTGGCAACATCTGTAACATACCGCTGTTCAATCTAACTGCAGGCGCTGTCCGTTCCCAGGTTGTCCGCGCGTCAAGATGGCGACGATAACTGTGCGTTTGATCAGATCGTTCGAGTACAGAAATATTAAACCTGTGGTGTTCACAAACGTCGATCTCGATCAGCCAGTTGCTCAGTTCACCAAATTTGTCAATGAGGGTAAGGTTCTGTGTATGACGCCTCATAAAATTACCTTGAGTAACTCAAAACTTTCTTTAATTTAGTTTGATTGTTTATTTAAATGACCCTTTTTTAATTTCTCAGACGTTAAGATCAGGCCAGGATTACCTCCACCATTCAGGACCTATTCCTATGGTAAGTGTTCAGGTCTATGGACTGGTTTTGGACTGCAGAGGTGTGTGTGTGGTGGGAAGGGGGTGGTAGGGGGTATGTGGGAATAGCCTCCTGGTGTTCATAGTATAATTATTCATACAGGGGTAGATCTTCTAGTCAGAGACCCATGATTTTCTAGATAACCATTCGTCACCCCTTACTGTATGCACTCAGTCACATAAGTTGTTTACAGAGGTTGTTTTGTATTGCCTAGGGTCCCTAATTGGTAGTGACTTCTGACATTAATAATAAAAGTTATTCATTCATTCATTCATTCAAATTATGATTCTCAAGGTTAAAGGAAATAATGATATTTTTAGATTGAAAATCTCAAAATTGAAGCCGCTTTATGTGTTATACCTCCTTACTCAGATACAATGAAAATTCAGCATAAAGCCCATGGATCCAAGGTAGTAAGAAGTGATATCAGACCTCACTATACATCCAGTTTATATGTGCAATGTCGTTGTTGTATTTTCCTCTTGATAGCTCATGCAGACAAGAATGTATAGTAGTTTTCAGATAACTGTCAAACGTATTATGTTTTTCATTCGCTCTGACGAAGGGCTAGCACTCGAAACGTCAGCTATTGTCTCTTTCACGGTGTTCCATTACCCTCATCAACACACAGTTGATACATCAGTTTGTATTATCTTTTTGCTGAGTGGTTTCACGTTTGCGTTTGCATTTGCATTTGCATTTGCTAGAGTATGCTTTCAGATTTGGTTCAAACTAGTTTGGTAGCTTTGCCCTGAATTTTCAGCCAAACAGGAACAAAAGAAAAACCCGATCACAATTTTCTTTTCTCCTTTATGATTGACATTGTAATTTTAGTTTGGTATTGGTTTTCAACAGCCACCCAAAAAGTGATTTATGCAAAATAATGTAACCTTACAGTACATCACTAAAGCCTAACAGCTCTGGTTCCAAACCTTTTACAAGAACTTTATCAATGGTACTGACCCCCCCCAGAAGCTAATATATCAAACAAACTGACATGTACATTACAATATTTGCTAGTATCAAGGATGTAAATTTATATTAAAAGTAGATATAATGCTACTCCCCGATTTGTATTTGTATTGTATTTGCCTGGCTATAAAAATCAGAGATTTAAATAAAGTTGTTGTTTGACTGACTCCCTTGTAGACCAGTGACCCAGCAATCAACACAGAAAATGATGATCAGTTGATGTTAAAAGGCCATCTTTCCCTCAGAGATAATGGAGTAGGTCAGTCCTGTACATTATCCATCAAGTGAGATTAAATGAGGTGTTCCTCAAGGATCGATCTTGGCTCCCTACAATTTCTAGTATACATATAAATGATTTACAACTTATACCAAGCACATTATACTGAAACAAAGCAGGAAAAGCTGCATTTAACAACAGAAACATCTGTAAAAAAAACCTTCGCTAACAGTCGGCGTAACGTAATTTACTGCCATACGTTAGGTTACCAAAAATCTTTGTTTTCATAAATCTCTGTTATCGCCCGCTAGTATCTACTATAGATACTGTATCTTCAGTCTATCTGTCCACTGATTTTGTCTCATACTGAATCACGTTGTCATCCGTCAGCCTTCTCTCTCATTTTCGCTTCTCTTCATTTTAGAACATGAAACAGAACTGTCGTATTTCAATGGAGGAGACTATGCAAAGTACAAAGCGAACCCAACGCTTAGATGGTAGCTCAACAAGAATGGACAAGTACCACACACAATGCATCTAGTGATTGAAGACTGGAAGAATTCAGGAGATTAATCTTGTTGCTACACTAAAGGCCATGCCACACGAGGAAGTGTTTCCTGCAACTTGTCTCGCAACACTCACAACATGCAGCATTCGAAAGAAGTTACAAAGTAAATGTCACGCGCGTTGCAAAAGACATAAAAAATAAAAAATATAAGACTGTATTATAACAGCAAGGGGTAAAGTGCTTGATGATATCCTCTTATATGACGTCGTATAGCGTCGTGAAGCTGATCGATAAAAGACTAAAAAGCAGTAACTGATTCCGCAACATTTTATTATATATTTTTATTTATGAAGTATTTGTCCACGTATGAATAGATGCGCGTCTGCTTTGTGACTCACTTGTACCCAGTTCAACTACTGTTGTGGCAGGTACAATTCATGCGGCTTCTTTCGCTTTTTCGTTTCCAAATGTTCCCAGAGACTCGTAGAGACTGTTTGTTATGTTGCAGTTGTAAAGAAGAAGGTCATAATATTCTTTGCAGTCAATTTAATTGCAATTCAGTAATATAAATAAATGGAGTAAATTTTCGTATATTTATTTTTTGCGGGAGTTTATTTTCGCGGATCGCTGGAAAACCGTGAAATCCCCGAAAATTAGATCCCGCTAACATTTTATGCCGCATGGTATACATTAACAAAACAGTGCAACGGAACATAAAAGGGAAATAGATAAAAGAAGATCCGCAGCGGCCGCTTGCTTGGCAACATTGCCGCGCAGAAGTCGTGGCGGCTGACGCGCCGAAAGTATGGCGGGCCGCTTTTACAGTATTGACCAATCAGCGAGCAGTACTTAGAGAGGGCAAGATAAAACGGAGCTTGTGTGTTTCTCTACAGAATCATTCAGTTCTACGCACGGTTAAAGCAAGTTCAAGCAAGATACCATGGCACGTTCTGCAGAGGTCAAGGAGTTCGGCAGTGTGATCAAACACAAAGAATCAGTCAATGCTCGTAATCGGCCAGGGTTGAAACCTCTACCATGTGCTGCAACTACCTTGTCGTTCTCCATCAGTAAAATCCTTGGACTGGAAGAAACACCGTTTTCTCCACCTCGTTTAGGTAAGTGAATGATACGGCGCTTTCATACGTCTCGTCTTGACTTTATTCGCTTGTAAATTGTAAATCTTAGTTTATGATTTAGACCTGTTTAAGAATTTTGCAAAATCATATTTTTGAAGTATAATTTCGAAAGCTCAAATTGTCAAGTGAAAGTATGTATCTGAGTGCTATGGTGCTATACCGACTAAAGAGGTCTTTTCAAACTCTTTACTTCTTCACTGGGGTTCAGTGATACGAAACATTATATATATTAAGTAAGGAATTTCGATATTGCTTGAAAATCTGATCCTGTTTTTTCTGTGTTGTTATTTCTGATAATTTCCCCCTTATCACTCTTACGTTGTACTTGTTATGATGTCCGTATTCAACAAGAGACACTAGTATAGTATAGTATAGTATAGTATAATATAGTATAATATAGTATAATATAGTATAGATCAAGCATTTAGTTCAGCCCTGCAGTACTATTAGAAAAATAGACAAAAGTCGATTTGTGCAAGCCATGCTTTCTTTTGACTATATGTACGTTCCGTCATGTCCGTATATATTTACTTAATATTGATCGTATACAGTAGTAATTGTAAACAAATAACTTTAGTTTAATCTGATTTAGAGCAACTGTGTATACTCACTGATTATGAGGGAATTATGTTACCGCAATCTTAGGAATGTCGGAGTTTCTTACATTCTATCAAACAGTATTGCTTTCTCATATTAACGTTAATGTTCAATCATCATTTCCACAGGTCGAAGGCCGTCTTCATCCTCGTTGTCTGACGAAAGCGTTACGAGTTCCTTCGGCTCACCATCGTTATCCGGCGATCAAAGCTCCGAGAACGAAGAGCCGAGAAAGGCCAGCGAACGCGAAAAGGCGCCGAGGAAGCGACGAAACCGCACGACGTTCCGAGCCGAGCAGTTGCGACAGTTGGAGTGTGCGTTCGCCTTGTCGTCGTACTTGTCATATGCAACGGAAGATGAACTTAGCAAACGTCTGGAACTCACGAACAGACAGATAAGGGTGAGTCGACTTTCTTTTCAATCTTTTCTATATCGATTTGGCAATTTACGATTTTCTGCGTGCCTTGCGAAAACAGTGTGAGAGTTAAAATATCTTGTTGTATCTCGTTGTTCAAAAATTAGTTTATGTTGTTTGATAATTGTAAGCGTCCCAATATTCACATTCGGTAACAAAGCCCTTGAGAAACTGGCATTTATATGAAAGTTAGTGACAATTAATGTTTGGACTAGTAAGTACTAGATAAGTAATACATAGATAAAGGTAGAAACTATGGACAATTTAATTGGTGTGAGCATTATAACTCAGTGAAAAATGCATGTAACTGTGCGCTTTATTTGTTTAAACAACATTAAACAGAGAGAGGGGAGAGAAGGTAGCTGACAATTTTAGCAATCTCGGTTTCTGGTAGCTGCCAATAATATGCCGCTCTTTTCTAACTGACTGTTTGCCTTTCACCTGTTCAATCCTTACAGACCTGGTTTCAGAATCGTCGTGGAAAGCATAAGAGAGAACTCGACGAGTTAAACCAGTTTACAAACCAATTGAGCTGGTCGCATTGTGAGGAACAAGAAACACCAATGGAAAAACCTGCGAGCCAGACAGCGCCTAAGTATCACTCACCCATGATGCAGCAAACGACGTACAGTCCTGATGACCAGCGACGCCATCGTGTTCACAGAAACCGCGAGGTGTGCAACACACAATCAGCACCACTTCGTCTGCGTGGTTTCCATAGATACCAGCCCTACAGATACCCTGAAATTTACCAAGGTCCTGAACAGCCATTCACGAGTCGATCCAGAGTAAAGTATACCTGCTGGTCGTACGTCTAAGACTTCTATATATTATTAAACTATGTGTAAATAAAAAATACACCTGAAGCTATGATTATACTGTGAGATTAGGAAGAAACTGATACATGATCCGTGACCTCCTTCAGCATGTACACACCACATGCAAAAACGCTACAACAAATGTATAATTTTCGTAGTTGTAAGACTATTTATGGGCTGTAATAATTGTCTCCTGGTACATGTATATTCTATAAATTGTATTTCCAAATAATTGGCACACATAAGCTGTAATATGATATCTCCTTGATTTTAATAAATAGTAACGTTAACGCTCTTGCCTTAGTTATCGTGTTCCATATATTTTGCTTATGCCTTGTTGAACTCTCCCCTCATCTGCGCGCCCCATAACCCGGAGGCAACACTTCTCCATCTTGTTTTGCCAAGCAGCGCCTTAAACAATAGCTCTTTTAACAAAGGCTCAATTAATTGCACATTCACAATCTCTAACAATCACAAAACAACATTAATCCACACACTTTAACTTGTGCCTAAATAATAAACAGAAATATGAGACGGACAAAAAGGCGACTTGTTGCTAGTTGATGTGGCCTCATGACCAGTTATTCAATTAAAGAAAGGTCTAAAGCATCATATAGCCTTGTATATCGCCAAAATATTATACGTACTGTAGTATGGTTGGAAGATATCAGCTGATGAGACCCCCGAGTTTTTTTTAAATCTATTTTACTTCCAATTCTGATGAAATGTATACTTCACAATGGAAAAGAATCAAGTTACACTGTAGTACGATAATTTCTCTGCGCTTACGGAACTGTATAATTTTCCCTGAGTACTAAATATGTAACATTCATATGTGCTGACCATTTCTAATAAATGCCGACAAGCCACTTTAGTTTCTTCCTTAAGAAAAGGAGGCACAATTCCTTGGTAGCTGTAGTCTACATTCTGTTTATCTTATCAGGATATTTCCATGGGGATTCTGTACATTTTTTACAAACCTTGGCTTAGATTCGCCACAAGGATCGTTTACAGGCCATCCAAGGGCAGTTAAATTGCCAATGAAGTTAAAGAAAATTCCTTGCCCGGCCTTATGCCTTAACTCTGGAAAGCACGAATTTGCAATAAAGAACCCCGGTGCTGCCGGTGCGTTTGTACAAACGTGCCCGGCCACGTCTTTAACTTTCCTGCAACTCACATCTCCCGAACTCCACTCGGTAAGACTTCCCTTCTGAGGATCGCAGACAAACCAATTATTTATGTTACTCTTGATCAGAAACTGTCTTCCGATAGTCTTCCAAAGCCGAAAATCAATGGCGTCGTATTGCGTTTCATTGAGTGGAGCGTCTGTGGAAACGCTGGACCCACCACTACAGCTGCCGACTGGGGGCCATCTTGGGCTGGGGGTAACCGCGTTTGATTGAGAGGAGAAATCTTTGTAGTTTGTGAAAGTGTAACTCCACACTAAAGTCCAGCCTCCACCTTCTGTCGTTTGATCGCAATAAGCCTGAAACGCATCGCTGTTGCTGTCAGGTTTTATCCAATAAACTCCGGAAACACTTTTTGGACGAAGTGAAGCAAGCTCCTTGCAGGACCTAACTGCGGTAATTCTCGACAAACCTGCACGGTTATTATAAAGGAATAAATGAAGGACGACGTTAAATGGCTGATTCGACTGCCGGACTAGTCAGCCGGGTCTTTGGAACTTATTGTTTCGAAATGAATCCCCTTAGTTTGCTGTTGGTGAGACAGCTGGGTTTTTCGCCTACTCTGGGTGACTTGATGGTCTATAGTTCAAGATTATTGGTGTTTTGCCTCCGGAAACTATCATCAATTTTCTCCCTTGAGTGCAAAGCTTCCGTAAGAAAGTAAAAACCTGAAAAAAGATATCCAGAAAAAGAATCGTTCGGTACTAAAGTCGTGAGACAGTGACGACCGCTTTAGCTGAGAATGAGCCTCCTTTTTCGCGTTAATTTCTTTTGTTAGGAAGTAATTTTCCCTCTAATCCGCGTTAATTTAAGTCGTGTTAATTTTCAAATACCCTAATTAACATGAACGTAAATTTTCTATACTGATAAGATAATGAGGATTGACAAGAAAGTCGCGCGACAAGGCACAAACGTCACGGGAAGAGATTTGGAGGGATGGGAAGCGTAACCAGGGAGAAGAGATGTCTTTAGTGTTTGAAGCGTTACACATACCTGCGTCAGTGTCACCGATCTGCCGGAGAAGCAACAAACAAGTGTTTATTAGTTAGCCACTCTTCCTCCGGGTGATTCAGATTTTACAGCTTTACTAATTATTTGGGACTTGTGGCTGGGTTAAAAGTCAGCTCACGTAAATTACCTTTTTCTTTGAATAACTAATTTGTTTGGCTAGTGACTGGCACCGACAAAAATGAACGAACATACTACGCTATTCTTAATCAGAGTTTAGAATTCTGGCACAACATTACGTTTTAGGTGGTTATTCAGCTGCAACGTTAGAAGGTATCATCATGCTGCCATGACATTAAAATATCAATATTGATAAAGATCTGAGTATCACAGCATTGCTAGAACGGATAAAAACGCCTAGAATTACAGTGTAGAAAATTCGCTAGTCCACGAAGTGTGGTATTATAAATTTGTTCTTCCCCAGAAAAAAAATTACAGAAAACATATTAAGGGATGTCGC
Organism: Plumapathes pennacea; assembly: GCA_964036295.1. Lineage (NCBI taxonomy): Eukaryota > Metazoa > Cnidaria > Anthozoa > Antipatharia > Myriopathidae > Plumapathes > Plumapathes pennacea. The sequence continues at coordinate 25,908,117 of OZ038464.1, read as the reverse complement.
AGTGACTGTTTTCGTTTCCGGCTTACCATTTCAATCAAGTCATATTTTGGATCTCGTTCTGGTGTCCAGGGACTTGAATGGGTGTTGTCCTTATACAATGTGCAAGTCCGAGTTTCGTGATTGTAAGACGCGCTCTGACACAGTTCGTGTCTTCTGCAAGTTAATGCACAAGACACTAAATCGTCACTGGCAAGAGATTTGATTTTCCGACCGGCAAGATCTTGCCCTTTGTTGATGACGAAGTATGAATGCCGAGAAGCATCGAGGGCAACTTCCACACTCAAAAATGATAACACCACCAGTCTTACTAACAACCCAGTTCTAAGGTCCATTTTACACCGTACACGAGGCTTTCCTTACAAATTATGTCTCCCTTTATCTTTACATAATTACTGACAGATAATTCGACATATTTACTCTTTCTGCATACCTCTCTTTGTTCGACTATATGAGAAGACCGTCCCTTTCTTCGTACATCTTCGGAATAATTATTATATTTAATTTAGATTTTCAGAGCTTCATTCTTGCTGGATACGCCTTCTTTCAACGAAACAGTTGTTTAAATATTCATAAACAATGGTCTCAGCAATTGTGTAATTATTGGTTAGTTTTCTTTGTTATAACGGCTAGGTAGGTTCAGGGAAGTGGAATAATTCTGGTTCTTAATTTTATATTCTTCACCTGAGAAATTAATCGGTGGGGAAAAAAATTATAAAATCCGTAAGGTGATATTTTGAGAAAGGTGGATGCAATTCTTTTATTTTTCGTCTGAATAAATACGTACTTTAGGAAAATTTGAAGGATGAATAACGAGTTTTTCGTACATTTAAGCGAACCTACATGTATTCAATCAGGCACAAACGTACGTACGGTTCCTTTGATTTGTGGCTGAGGGAAAAGTCTTGTTACTTTATATAGCTTTTCCTACAACATTTCCTTGAGTTAAGAAATAGATACCTCTAACTAAATCTTGACTGTCCGACTTTATGGCAAATTTTCGGAGTCAATTTCCCACAAAAGACGTCCGAATATTGAACCACTAAACAGTAAACAGTTTATTGAAAAAAAAAAACTAATTTTGCTCTGCGTCGGCGCATGCGTAGTAAAACGTGTGTATCAATGCATTGCACGAGGTGGATACGCTAAACGTCGTAAAGAATGCAGCTTTTCTTGACGTTTCCATAACTCGTTCTTCGTCGCTGACTATGAGCTACCGAGAGAGTATAATAGCCAGGAGCCAAAATAATTTGCAGTATCACACGTTAAGCGCTCCGCAACGAGGATGATGCTTCCGCTTAAAAATTTCGAACTGCCGCGGCAAATGTAATTCCCAAGCAAAGGTTGCAGGTCTCTTAGCAAGTTCCTGAGTAGAATAACATTCCATGCACCACTGACTCTTTTTCTGTCTCCATATGTCAAACCAATCAAGAAACTAGACGATTCGTTAATTCCACGTCATAGGGTGTTGCCCTGGCAAATTCATTATTTTCCACTTGTTCGTGGGATGATCAGATCCATGTATCAAATTCATTCAGTGTTCCCTTCATTTGACATGCAGTCAGCTTTTTCGTTAGTCTTTCTTTCCAGAATTGTCTTTCCTCTTTGTCTGCATAATCCAAGAAGGTTATTCGTCTTAAACCTTTTGGGATTTCATTTCGCTTAAGTTTCTCCAGACGGATTGCAACTATGGGTGTGTCGATCCCAACCTTGTTTCTTCGCAGAGCCATTTCCAGTTCTTCCAGGCAAAAGCGACTTGCTATGTAGTTTCTAGAAAGTATCACGATAATCTTACGACTTGTGTAGATGCTTTCGGCCATGTTCTCGACAATTGGTTTTCCCAACTCGAAATCTCTGCAGTGAATGATGTAATTCACGTGGTTTTCTTCAAGAACCGGAATTAGTTCTTCGTCCACCCATTTAAAGTCCTTACTGCTGTACGTCACGAAGACATCGCTCTTAAACTCTTCCATTTCGATTTGCCAAGAGTCTTTGGAAAGAAGATTTATTGACAATAATTAAAACCAATCATGCACTTACTCTAGAATATGATTAATTAATATGATATAGGACACTCGAAACGTGGGTAGAACCACTTTATGCAGTCACGTGCTTCTCCACACTTCTCTGGCGTGTTCTTATAAACTTCCGCGTGCTTCAACACAGCATGCTGACGCGTACGTTATTTCAATCTTTACTCATAGTTTTCAGTCAATCGGACCAATAGGCCCTTTGAACCAGGTTGGTCACATGACCAAAATCCACCATGTGACTGAATTCATCACCAAAGGCTTTTTGAGTGCCAGAAATAGAAAGAACGTGAAAAAGTATGTAGAACTGAAACATTTCAGGCTCACAGCATTATAGATTGACTTTGACAGCATTATAAATTTCAGCAATATTAAGAAGATTTGTATGGGAAACTGTTGCATCACAGCAACTTTTATGGTTCACGGCCGAAGGCTGAGACCTAAATAATAAATTATGCGAAGTTAATTATGCATGACGTCATAGCGCGAGCATTTGGCCGTAAAGCGGTCGATATTTTCACGCTAAATAGCGTCACGGAGACAAATTAAAGCATCGTTTTGATTGATGATATGTAAAGTAAGTCTTGTTTGAAAGAAAGTTATCGTTTCTGTTTTCAGAATTTTGGTTTGAAAAGGTGCAAAATGAAGTGTCGTGTTGTTAAAAGGCAAAATTTTAGTGGCAAACTTTAGAATTTTGTAATTATGGAACGACAATGTCTTAATAAATTTATCCAGTTTGCTTCTGGTGGTGAAAGTAACACAGTGAATAGTTTCCTCTACCTTCCATTTCGATTTACGTTCAACTAGTTCGTGCGTTTCTTCTACGTGAATCCGAACCATGCAGCATCGAAAGACGACAAGAAGAATCGAAACCACAACACCACACAAGATGTTGAAAAGTTTACTTTTTATATTTCGCGCGGAGCAATTTGTTGCCATAGTTATTATACTGGCAACCGCGGCCAAATCGCGGGCGCGAACTTTCATGACGTCATGTACAAATTCAAGACTGCATCCAATTTGCCGACAGGCCGTGAACCATAACTTTCCTTTTCTTTCATGTTCTTATGTTTGTATGTTTGGTAGTTTGCAGTGGAACATAACAAACTCATAAGTCCTGATTCTGTCATCGTTATGTCGTCAGTATGAGCCAGTCTACATACACACTTCTATCGGGTAAAGCTGTTATCTGATTTAAGTTGTTTTGAGTTCGGCAATAGTAAGTCAGAACTTTGGAAAAGGACTAATGGACCTGTTGTGAATACTTACAGCTTTTTCTGGCTTTCCATCGTTTGAAAATTTGATACAACACCAGAGCAGCAAACCCCACAGTCCCTGTACAACTCAGCAATATGAGCAATAAAATAATCGTATGTGTGGCGTTTCCTGCAATTGAATATAAACTGTTTTGAGTACTAAATTGATTATCTGGTTGAGAACAGTTGAGGAATCTCGGTTTACAACTACGATAGTGCTTTGTAAGCTCCGTCAGTTAATTGTCATCCAAATTTATTTTCCTATCGCGGCAGTCATCATAGGTTAGATCCACTGTAAAACTGATGTAGAAGGATTCTGTCCAATTTAACTATATTGCGAAAATTTCACCGTTGAAAGTATATATAGGAAGACTGGGCTTGACGAAAACTTGTCACCAGAGGCCGAAGAAAACATTTGACTTTTGTCTCTACTTGAGGAAATCAGTTCTTTTTTGCTTAGGGGAATTCTCGGAACTCAAACACTTAGGTCTCGTTCATTTGGATCTTTCCCGGAAAAGGACTGCTGATCAGCAAAACAGTCTTTGCTTCAGAACTGATTAAGATTGAGATCGGAAGCTTTTCAAAATAAGGGCTTTCAACACAATGTCGAATAAAAGTTCCCCCAGAACAAGCAACAACTTCGGTGAAAATTTAATCGAACCCAGCCTTATAAAATAGTAACACTTGTAATAACAGAATTTTGCATACCTTCTGGGCTGTCGTTTCTTTGAGGGGGTTCTGGAGTGACCATTAGAGATATGTTCTTGAGTAGTGTTTCAGCAGTTATCGATTCATTCATGCCACAGCTATAGAGTCCTGAATCGTAGGGACTAACATTGCGTATCTTCAGGGAAAACATCGTTCTGCCGTCTAACCCAAAATGCCAACTTAACTCGTGGCGGTGGTCATCGGTTTTAATAGTTGTGCCGTTGAACCTCCAAAACGTTCGCACATGTATTAAAAGAAACTTTAAACATTTAACTTCGCATTTTAAATATACATCTGATCCTGGCAGTGCTGAAACTGTCTCCTGCCCCGCCAACAAGCGATAAAAGGGTCCTGAAATGAAAAGAAGATACATATTTTAATCTATTATATAGACACGAGTGTTTTACTGGAAAATATACCGTGCGTAAAATCCATACGAAACTTCATCCGGGACCCGAGTGGTGTACATTTTCCATATCCTCATTAGTGAGGATATCGTTGGCATCATTTCTCGCTTTTGCACGGTTGTTTGTGCAATTTCTCGTAAAACACTCGTATCTAATATAATAAAAAGAAAATTACACGGCGGCTTGAATATATGGATTTTATTTTCTCGTGGTAAAAACATAGAGATTACTTCATGGAAAGTGCGCGCGTACGGTTTTTATTCACGAGTTGTGAAGTATCATAAAACGAACGAGCGAGGCTTTGCGAGCGAGTGAGTTTTATGATACGAAACAACGAGTGAATAAAAACTGTACAAAGCACTTTCCATGATGTTTTCTGTTTATTATATACATACTGAGACATTTATGATGGGACCGGGAAACCCTTTAAAAGTAGTGAAAAATCGTCGTTTGCAGCTTGTGATTGGACGAACGATTTTTTTCACGTGTGAAAAGCGTCGTTCGCGGCCTCTCATTGGCTAGAACTCATTTGCGTACGAAATTTTACGATATGGCTTTTTCGTGAGTATGTCTCAGTATGTATATAATAAAATATTTTACTCACTCGCGAAGCGTTCGTTCGTAAAGTATTGTTTTTACCACGAGAAAATAAAATTCATATCTTCGCGCCGCCGTGTAATATCCTCTATATATATTATTTATGACTAAGTACAAATAATAAGCAGTTACACAGTAGACAAAAAAACCGAGATGAAGTACTAAAGAGCAAAAATCCTAATGTTAAGCAAATTTTAAGATATTCAGGCATTTTTGCCCGAGTTCATACGGAGGGCACTTTTACATGTACATTCGATAATCCGTGTTGTCACGTGTTAGGCCCAGTATGAGTGACACGAATCCACTTTGATTTAAAACGGCATTTGCCAACATAAAGTGAACAAGCAATTTTCTCTTTTTTTTTTTTTTTTTTTTTTTTCAAGACCGTGTAATGGGCCAATACTGGAGGAAAGACGATCGACTCACTTTGGCTTTTGAGGAGGACAGATATCGATGAATTCTTTATGGTTTTGAGCGTCTCAGCTTCGTCCACACAAATTATACTGCAAGTATACATTCCAGTATCTACCTCAGACACATTGTAAATTGTTCTTGTCATGAGCGTACGGTAGCAGTCAAATTCATCTGCAAACATTTCTTGATAACCGTTTACGTTTGGTTCCCATACTGGATCGTCGCAATAATCTGGGTAGATGGCAGAGCAACTGAGTGTCACATTTTCCCCCTTCTGCGCTATCAGAACCATGGGCGAAGTCCGTCGTATTTCACACCTGGAAAACTCATAGGGACCTATGTAGCATGTAGAAAAAAAAAAAATCCGTTGATGAGAGCAAAAAAAAAAACTAAATATCAATATATTTAGATACATAATATTAAAGAAACATACAATTCAGATCAGTTGTTGACGCACTGACCAAGGAGAGCATTTGAGACAAATTACATTGTCAGCAATAAGCCACTTTCACAAAGCTCCCTGATCACAAAACGTGGCGGGCGGACTGAAGAACCGTTTTCAGGGGCTCATATCGTATTTCTAGTATATATTTACCTGCAGTAATCGCAGATATTCCCTCGCTCAGTAGTGGGTTTTTGGAAAGCGGCATTCTTGTTTATTTTCCGTTCGGAGCATACGTGTATGTTTTTTTTTTTTTTTTTTTTTTTTTTTTTACTTCTTCTTTGAGTGTGACAAATTTAGAACCGTCAAAGCGAGTCGCTTGTTTACAAGCTTTCGAAGTCTCGGAACCGTGTGAATTTTGGCAGGGATTCAATTTTGAACACAACAACTTTTCAAACTGCGTTTGACGATTTTAAAATCTTTGACAAAAAAGAGAAATCAAGTCACTAAATAGTACAAGGTCCGATTTTATTGAGCGAGCAAACCCGGTCACTAAATAATACAAGGTCCGATTGTGTTGAGCGAGTATCTTACGGGGGTCCCGCTAGTAGACATACTGTTTAATTTGGAAAGCAGTGGCCGGATATTTTCTACTTTAATAGCCTTCAAAAAGCAAAAGCACTTCAAGCCGGTTACATTTCATCCTTGAATACAGTGTGCCAACAAACGCGGCGACAAAACTTCACAGCATCTGTCAGACTGTCAGTGAAATTATGCAAACATGTCAGGAATCGGATGACACAATCTTGCACGAAGGCACTCTGAAAGAGCTTTGAAAACCAGCGAAAAGATCACAGTATAATCCTACTTGGCCTTCATCACAGTTCCCGGGGCATCAAACGACAAAATATACGGCAATTGTTGAAATACCATAATGATAACACGACCATCGTTTAACAAAAACGTATTGTACGTTAATTGATGTAAATTTTCAAAACTCACCGGTTCCTGAAAGCCATAGCTTTAGCTCTTTTCCAGCAAAGGAAACAAAACCCAAAACACTATTGTTTACGTCTTCAATGATTTCAAAATACTCTGTATAGAGCAGTCCTCATACAGTACGAAAATTTCACTTTCCATTGTATTGTGTCGTCATCTTGTCAAACTTGGATTCTGAAAACTGCATTCCTGTTACTGCGAAAGGTGAAATTTGCCACGGTGATTGTTCGATTTCCACCGACTGTATTTTGCTATTCTTTTCTGAAGAAGTGTCTGCGTTTTAACACAATACTGGCGTCTGGGATTGTGTTCAGGTCGACCAGTTGTGCCTTAAAGAATCCGTTTTACGGCTAGTAAAGCTTGCCTCCCATGCACTGGCAAAATATCCGGGCAATTTACAGCCGTCCGTCGAACTGCTTGGCCTTGTATCTGCATCTTGTTGTACAAAATCACTTCAGTTCGTACTCTACCGAATGTCACCAAGAAAATGGCGGTTCACAGTTAGCTGCCGATGTAGCCTCGCCTGCATTGGTCGCTAGACGCGGAGGGTCTTGGGACGAGGTCGTATGACACACACACACACGAACATTAAATTTCGAGACGGCGACACGCTTGGAGTCTTCAAATAAGGCGATTTTGCTGCATTAGCGTCGTGATTATTACCCTCGCTTTGCTCGGGGATTATAACCGAAACAGAACCAAACTCAGCAGAGAGCTTTACTTATCATACACTTTTTTATGCAGACCTTTAGTAAAAAGTATCCTATTTGCTACGAACTGCGCATGACTGTGAAAGTGGCTTATAGCGGAATGGTATGCAAAGGTTGGAAATAGAAGTAACTCTCTATGAGACTGAGATGCCATAAGTAAAAAGTTTGATGTCAGCTCCGTGGCTGTCCGCTGTCCCAGCTGGCTAAGATGGTAGGCGTACTGCAGCATTCGACTGTGAATCAGCCTACGACAAAAAGTGGTAAAACTTACAAGATACATATGTGGAATATTCAGTTCCTTTCTTTCCAGCGATGTTGGTGGCTATGCATTCGTATTTGCCCTTGTGTTTCTTGGTCACATTCCAAACTTTGAGATCAACGACTTGCTCGATTTTGTTGACTGTTTTTTGGGTTATTAAACGCATCTCATTGAGTTTGTCATCGCCTTTTATTTGAGCTCCATCTTTAAACCACGTGATCGTTGGTCTCGGCCATCCATCAGCTGTGCAGCGAAATACAACTGTTTCACCTCCTATTATGGGCATTGGTCTCAACGTAATGTTCACACTTACGGTCGGAGCAACTGGGGAGCAAAAAAAAAAAAAAAAAAACACTCAGGATATATTCAGAATATTGACGGACTGACTTCAGTAACACATGACACAAGTGACTTGTTTTCTTAACACTGTTATTGGTTCCTCTTCTTCGTCAGCCCGTATAGTAGATAGCACGTACGTTACAAACAGGCGAACATAAAAATCCAATATGGCCGCCGGTATCGAGTTGAAGAATTTAAGCATTTCCCAACGACCGATTCGGCCGAGTGCTCCAAAACCCGGGAAGCTTGACAACGTTTCAACGTCGATGTTAACAACATGTAGCACTCGAGACATGGGCCAGTAAAGGAGCACATCTCTCGATCAACGAGAGGGATGTTAAAGATCACATACCAACACTGTGTCCTTACCATAATTGACTCCACACGTTGCTCGGCTGTTGGAAGCAGAAATAGTGCAATTGACTTGACTAACACTTGTATTAAAAAGAAGTAATTCACAAAGCTCCGGAACAAAACTGGTCACATTGCACGTTTTTGTTTCAACATGTTTCGCTTTCCATGACCAGGTAAGAGATTTGACTGTACCAGGAGGAACATCCCCAGAGAGATCACAACGTAACTTGTTGAAGGGAGCAGAAAACAAAGGGATGATTTTGCAGGTGATGTCATCTGTAAGCACATCTGCAAGAGGTATTTTAGTTTTGCTCATGAGTAAAAATGGAAGTAAATTTTTAAGTGTTAAAAAGAAGAAATGGGAAAAAAGTTAGTACAAGACGAGAATTAACACTGACAAGAAGAAAATAAGAATGAGGACAAAATCTGTCTTTTTAGTGGCCAAGCTGACCACACCATTGAACTCAGCAGACAAAGATACATGCGCCACTTGGCGTGCCTTTTTATGTAATCTCGCGTAATTCCCAACGGTTTACCGTTGGTAAACCGTTGATATTAGAAAATAGAGTAATTAGCATATTCTCTTTACACAACAGTTTACCAATGGTAAACCGTTGCAAATTACTCAAGATTATGCCCTAAATTGCACAAGACAGTCCACCAGTAGGTATTTTTTGGCTGCTGAGTCGAATGGTGCTATCGGTGTGATCGATAAATGACGTCGCTGATTTACATCACATTTGCAACATTATTATGACGTCATTGAAATGTGTGAGCTAACCAACTTCAAGTAACTGATTTGATTACACCCCTCAAGTTCACTGTGCATACCAAGTTTCGTTTAAAAACGTAGAATGGGAAGCATTTTATGATCCTACAAACTAACACGAGATTCAGACAATCCTGGACAACTGATCATGGTGCTATTTCGTTGATAACACCCACTCTGGCTGGCCTAGTTAGACAAAAAGGCACCCGCCCTCCCCTCCCCCCGATCAATGTTGGTTCAGAGCTGAAAGATGCGCAATTCAACATTGAAGTAGGGGAGGGGTGGCACGAAAAACTCAAAGTTAGAGGACTTTGTTTGGTTACTATTTTTAGGGGTTACTTAACTCGGTTAATTTAAAAATCGAAACTACTTCTTTGTTATGCCTGCACAAATTTTGATGAAAATAATTGCTCGTCGATCGGTGGCAATTTCATCAGCCGTGGTTTCCTCGGCAAATTAGAAGTTGCATTTGAGATCGAAGAAATCGCTGAGATAAATAGTTGCTAAACCTTGTTGAAAAAAAAAGCTCTAAATCAAGTAGTCGCTAGGTACCATTGCTACTGCAGACTGACAAATATGAGACTCACAATTAAGCTGGCACCAGAAGCTCAAAACGAAGCCGACTTAAATAGAATCTAATATATCAATGTTTTAGACCTTTTAGCTAAAACGTCCAACTACCAACGGACTTAGACCTTTTAGCAAAAAACATATAAGAACCAGACAAAACTTGTCAAGTCAAATGCGCAGAGCTTTTAGTACGCATGATGCTATCATAATATAGCTCAGCATGATATCTCCGCCAGGCTTTATACAATCTACTGGAAATCTGCTTCCAGCTGCAGCTGCTCAAGATGGCGCAAAGAAAGAACATAAAAATAACCAGGAAGTTATCGAAGAGCTATATTCTTTCCGTTTGTTTTTCATGATGTTGGCCAGAAGGGACTAATGGCCATGAAAAAGGAACATAATACGGCATTTCAAATGCTTCATGCACCTAAAATTTCAGCCGCCTCAGTTTAGTTTTATAGCTAAAATTGTGTGCACAGAGACAGTTCAGACAGAGAATGACATGTCATACAAGCGGCACCAAGAAAGACACGCTGAACTATATGGAGAAAAATCAGAGCAAGATAGAAACAGCAATAGAAACACACTATATTGCTTCAATCAGAAATATAATAGCATCGATTGCCTAACTAGTCAAAAAACTGTGGCATCGGAAAAGTCAATGTTCTTTGTGACGAGGAAAGCCTTTACAGATATTTAGAGCATTTAAAATGAATAAAAAAAGAGCGTACTTTACCAGCTCGAACAGAAGAAGCGGTTATCATGAATATCACAAGGACCCAAATCATGTTGCACTGTGCATGTGTCACTGAATGTTCTTCGTCGCTGTACATTACAAGTGTTTTGATCCATGCGGAAATTTCCACTCGCCAGAATCCATCAAAATTGAGTGACAGTTGGAGGTTCATGAACGATGGATGGGCCGTATCAACTCAAAAGCTCGGCTTATCAAAAAATCACTTCTATTCAGTTCAATTGCCAACAGCAAGTCGCGAAATTATCTCGTGCGATTTTCAAAAAAAAAAAAAAATGACGGACGTTTCTTCGAGACAGCGAGATGTCTTAGTGTAACTCGTAACAAAACAATGAATGACTAATTCAAGTCACCGCCTCCCCTAAGCAGATTGAGCTCACGCAATTTATAATTGTATGGGACTAAATTAGCATTTTTTTCCAGACTGCACCACATAGCAGTTTAACCAATCAGCATCGTGCCATCCAGGGGTAACATGATTGTGCATTAAGATTTGTAAGATTGATTAATTGATGTGTCGTGCGGATTTATAAATAATGTATTATAGCTTCGAAGAACAGATATTAATGTCCAAGGACAAACAACCATGCACGTTTCCGAAGACCAAAAGTAGTTTACTGTCTTTTTATTATCCTTCAAATTTAGTCCGCTCACAGCGAAAGCAATGGCGCGGGAACTGTGAAGCATTCGATCACGCCAATTTGCAAAAAAAAAAAAAAAAAAAAAAAAAAAAAAAAAACGAACACTTTCACGCTGTTTACTTCTGGAGACATATCTTAATGGAGGATATTATTACATAGACACGAGTGTTTTACTATTTACACGGCGGCTTGAAGATATGAATTTTATTTTCGAGTGGTTAAAACAATATTTTACGAACAAGCGCTTCGCGAGTGAGTAAAATATTGTTTTAACCACTCGAAAATAAAAGTCATATCTTCAAGCCGCCGTGTAATTTTCTTTTTATTATATTAGATACGAGTGTTTTACGAGAAATTGCACAAACAACCGTGCAAAAGCGGGAAATGATGCCAATGATATCCTCACTAGTGAGGATATGGAAAATACGCCACTCGGGTCCTGGATGTAGTTTCGTATGGATTTTACGCACGGTATATTTTCCAGTAAAACACTAATAGAACACATGCAGTTCGCCAGCCAGAACGGCCGCTCGCTCGCGATTTGGTCACCTAACACGATTAAGCCAATCTGATCCGACAGGAAATATTTGGTGGCTCATAAAATAAAATAGACAATTGGCGTTCGTTCCGATTTCTATATTCTTATCACGCGGCACCGCACTTTACGTTACAATCTAGGATTGATAGACAACATCGAATGGGTTTTGAATGAGATTACAAACAGCTGCCAATGAGTCCGCCGTAGCTATTTTCGATTATGACGTATGACGGGGCACTTAGAGCGCCAGCTTTGCATGCGGAAGGTAGCGGGATCAATGCCCGCATCCTCCACACCATGAATCTTTTCATCAGTTGAATGGTTTATGTTATTTATGAGTTTTTAACGTTGAGCACTTCGTTTTACTTTGCAAAACAAAATATTCCAGACACTTATCGTTGCAGACCCCAACTACCCACTTCATATCCACTTCAAATTGTTTTCGTTGGCGCTCAGTTAAATATTAAGGAAATTTGTTAAAACGTAAAAAATGTATTAACTGATTGCACAATAGATTCTCCCAAGCTCGATATTCACGACAACACTCACTGAGGATTCATGTGGTGCTTCACAATAAAATGTTTGATAAGTGTTTTACTGTAAATAAAATAGAATGAAATATAATAAAGACGGGTTATTGGAGTTGGTGTTCGTTCCAGTTTCTGCAATCTTATCACACGTCAGCGTGCTTTACGATCGACAGAGATGAACAGAGTTCTGATGAGATCATAAATACAGTCGAACCTCGCTATTTCGAACTCGGTTAATTCGAAGTCCCCGTTATTTCGAAGTCAAGCCGAATCCCCTGTGGATATATTTTTCAGTCATTTACTATCGGCTATTTCGAAACCTCGCTATTTCGAACTTTTTGGATCATGTGTACTTTAGCTGCCGTCGGCCGACGTATCGGTCCGACAGTCGGTCGACTGTCGGTGGCTAAATCGGCCGACAGTCGGTCGATACGTCGGTCGACATGTCGGCCGACACATCGGTCGATACAGTGTCGGCCGGCAGTCGGCCGACAGTCGGCAGGAATTTTTGTACTAACACGGACTATACTTTAATCACAATTTAATTTTTTTGCAATTAATATTCTAGTATTCTAGTATTTGAAGTTTGGTGCTTCTGCTTTGCTGTTGGTATTCACATTAACATGCTTTGAGATTGCATTTCACTGATTCGTAAAACTCGCTAATATACGACTACCATCGGATGCCGTATAAGACGGAAACGAAAGACAATAAACGTGCAGTCACTCGTGGGACAGTAAATCTCATTTCTGTCAGACGGTGTTGTTTAGGGTTTCATTCCTGTGTTAAAGGCATTATGAGCAAATATATCGCACTAACAGTCATGGATTCACTTTCAAGTGGTCCTGTACCAAATCCGATGTTTTTGTTAACGTATAAAAATCGAACAATTAACTCGGTGGTCAACGGTCAACCACCAGTCGATCGACGTTTGATCAACATCGGCCGACTGTCGGCCGACTGTCGACCGACTGGCGACCGACTGTCGGTCGACTGTCGGCCAGCCACCGACAGTCGGCCGACACATTGATCGACTGTCAGGCGACTGTCGGCCGACGCATCGGCCAACGTATCGGTCGATACGTCGGCCGACGGCAGCTAAAGTACACATGATCCAACTTTTTTTCATGTCCGTGCGCGACTGTAGTTTCGAATGGGTCAGGCACAATTATTTTCAACCCAAAGTGTATAACGGGGGATTAGCTCAAATGGTAGAGCGCCCGCTTTGCATGCGGGAGGTAGCGGGATCGATGCCCGCATCCTCCAAATCATAAATCTTTTCAGCAGTGAAATGATTTATGAATTATTTTATCATTATTTTTCTTTGAACCTGGACAGCTTTATTGCCATCTTGAGTTCAAAAAATTGCTGGATTGTGTTTGCGTTTTCCTTTAGATGTTCTTGCGTACTCTTAATGTTCTTCTTGTTGTATTGTAATAAGCAAAATAAGCAATCATCATTACTATTTGTTATTAAAACGTCGCCCATGACTGCAGCACCATATGGAAAGCCATGCATATGGTGGGTAACCTCCTAAGAACTCCTTAGATTCCTATACGCTCACATGTGTAATTTATTATAGTTACTTCTGTATCTATTCCTTAATCCGTATCTTACAGTACACACTAATTAAATGTCACTGTACTGTAAGGAATCACATTATTATTACTTTTTTTTTAAGAGAAAAAAAACACTCAAGTTCATATAAGAAAACAGTGCTCTCGTACTGTAGATTTGTTCACTTTTGGGTTGCGATTCCGCGTCATTCCACCAGGCGACCCGTTCTGCAGTTTGTTACCGCGTTGCCGAGAAGTGGCCATTGAAGGCAAGGTTCAAAAATGATTTTATGGATCGGCGGCCGGGACCAAAGAGCCTTGCTGTTATAGGAAGGTGGCCGTTCTAGAGGGGCGGCCGTTTGTGGAAGTTCGACTGGATCTACCTATTCTGCAGGCGTACGGACTTCTTGTTGGTTATGGTATCATTTCGGCGCATAAGACGGCCTTTGAATCGAAGTTGTAAAGTTGCTGTCCCATCAATGACCAGGGACACCTGCCAATATTGTATTTCTAATGTAAAAACCATGTATCTGTTCTCTGTAGTTGTAAAACACGTAGCCGGTTTTCAAATAATCAGAGCGAGCGTACATCAAGATTATTTTCCTGGTATTTGTTTAAGGCCGGACGTTCATTTTGCGCAAATTAGTACGACAAGGAATTATACAACTAAATCAATCAGACACAGTAGACACTACATAATCCAGATGCGGTTTATTTACCAAGAAAGAGCTTTTGGCTTACACTGTGCAGCATCATCGAAAAAGGAAGTCACGATTTGATCGCATGTCGACAGAGTGAGACAACAACTTCGATTGCGTTGCTGAGGCGTGAGGTGTCAATCCATTCCAGAGAATGAAGCATACACAGCTGGGTAATATTGGAAAAAGCCCTGAAAATGGAAAACGTGTAGGCATAGTCATTACTCCTGTCGTAAAATAAGACACACACAACATACGTGAAAATTATTTCACTAAACACGGCGAAAGTCGGGGACATGAATCGGGATTTTGAAGCGATACAAGCAATCGACCAAGCAAGCAAGCAAGCAAGCAAACAAACAAACAAGCAAGCACGAGAAACGAAGGAAGTAACAGCAACGAAATGAAGGCGAACCTTAAACAGTTGGGTGCACTGATGAATGCTTGAAGTGCAGCACATCTCACGGATAGAGTGCATGGCGAGCTGAGGGCCACCGATATCTGAAACAAAAACCGCAAACTCACAAACGAACCATAAACGCGCTAGCCTCCTCCTTTCTCATGGGCTGAATACATTGGAGTGCCCGCGGGCTGAGTATACGTCGTCAGCGGCCTTTTGTTCGGCTCCACCCAATCTCGTTTCCAGATCCTTCTCAGGCATGAATTACAAACGTCTCTTACTTACAGTGACAAGTTACAGTTGGATTCCACTCGCCCTCACGCTCTGAGCGCAAGCGCAGCCATTCTTCGGCTCCAACCAATCTCGAGTGACATAATTACCACTCACGCGCTCATGCAAGTTAAAGTAATTAGGACGTCATGTATTTTGGGAGTCGAATTGAAGTTGTACATGGCATGAGCTATGATGTGATGTAACAGATGTGAAAGGCCGTTTCACACGCGGATCGCGAGCACAGATTTTATCTCATATGTTTTACTTACCCACAGTCCTGATGCCAAGCTTGGCAGACAATATTGGTCCAATAGTGCTGCCACAGGGCATATCATTTCGAACACAGAATTCCTGAAGATAATTGAATACCCGTAAGCACAATTTAAAGGAACCAAACTACAAAACAATGCTTCAGCACAGTTTGTAAAATTCAGAAGTGTCCTTCTCTACTCTACTCACCTGCAGAGGGACTTGAACCTTTTCCGCAACGATCCTCATGATGCTAGCTGTGACTGCTGTTGTAGCGTAACGCTGGTTACCATTATACTTCAGAACAGGGCCCTGAGAAAGCACACCGACAAGTCTTGCTTGGTATAAATAAACACTGTCTGTTTGAGGAAGCGAACAACTGCCAAAATTCGGACTATCCCTGTCTTAAGCAGACATTCTTCGTTAAAAGCGGAAAGCTGTGAAAGTCTCGCCGAAACCTAACCCAGCAAGACAATGAAATTTGAGTGTATCAAGCGGTCACTACCAGGTGTCCACACTTTAAACAATATAGTTTTGACTGTTATGATGTATATATGATAAACTCACACCGGTGTCGTGAAGGTCATGGGTTTGATTCCCGTTGAAGCTCGGTTTTTTTTTCCGGGCTCATTGCAACTGCTTAAGTTGCTTCACTCACTGCGATGATCAAATTCACAATTCACAGTTTTGACTGTACACACCTTATGAAGAGCTGGTCTGTGGCATTCTTCATGTTTTTCCCTAAACAAGGGAACACAAGTTGAGAAAAATAAAACCGGAAGTAGAGATGGAAGAACAAAGAAAGGGAAATGGGAAAGGAAGGGAAAGATGAATGTTAATAGAAAGCCGAAAGGAAATCGATGAAGCTAGCAACGTAACTGAGTCTTCTAGCTGCATATTCGCACGATTCGACAATGAATAATCATGATGCAACAACACCTCCATGGGTGTATCCTACATACAAAATACAGCATAGAAAACAAACAAACTCGAAGAACCTCCAAGTGCTTTGCACCCTCGTAAATTCATGTGTCAGCCGGGAAATATACCGCATGGTAATGTTTTAATCGACCAAAATAAAGCTGAAAAAAACTGTCTTTAGATTTAACATCATAAAGCTTCCGCGACGAAGATCAAGAATTTCAAGAAACTCAACAATGGCGGCTACGAGGACTGAATGTGCAAAGTATTATGGTCAAGAGAAAATGGGAAAGGAAAAGAAGTATTATAGTAAAGAGAGCTTCGTCAGAGGGAAATGTTGGCGAATACGTACGCATAGTTAGGATGGACAGCGTGCGCCTGATCAGCACTGACCAACAGAGACTTGGGAACAGCCTCTTCAAAACTGGTTGCACTTTCACCTGTGAACGCAAAAGGACGGATACTATAATCTGTTATAAGATAGGGCAGATAGTACGCGCGATCTGATTGGTAAGTGCCGTGTGCAAATAACCGCGCGCGTCATCTTGACGTCAGTTGCGCTTCTCCACACTCCTCTCATGTTCTTACAAATTCCCGCGTGTTTTCTTCCGTTAGTTTACTAATTTGTTCTGTTAAAATCATTTGCCTTTTCTTATTTTGACAGTGCATTATTGATAATTTAGAGACTAATATTTTATCTTTTCCCTTCATTCCCTATGTATTTGTTAGTTTGGTTGTTGTTTGTGTCGCTTTTGTTTGCTTGTATTAGTATTATAAAAGGCTGCCCTGATTAGTGTAACCCTACTTGGTTATTTCCAATAGTTTCTGTATGCTCCCCAGTAGCACCTATAATTCAAGAATTTCCCCTTTTTCCTCAAATTACAGTACCGTAATTACTATTTTTCGAACGGAGCAAAAATATAGATATATGTGCTGCTGTTTTTGATGTTGTTGTTGTTGTTGTTGTTAGATGACTGTGTGATAGTGTGATAGTTATACTAGTTTTACTATCAATATTCGGACATCACCTGCAGACAAACGGCGCAGAATCAGCTCTGTTAGAGTGGAGCCGGCACCTTGAGCACTAGCCGAGCCAACCTTCACAGCAAATATCAAAACAAGAACACGATAACAGTTTGCTCATGGAAAGTCTATTGCTAATAAAAACTGATACTGACAGAAGTGTTGTTGGTGGACTCTTGTATGCATTAGGTTTAGGCTACGTTTACATGCCCATGGGTTTTCACCTTTAATTTTCGCTGTTTACACGAAAACAGAGACTTACCAGGGCGTTTTGTAAACGATCCATTTTTGTCTGTTTTTTCGAGTCGATGCGTTTTTTTTTTTTTTGTTTTTTTGTTTTTGTTTTTTGTTTTAATCGCTAAATTCTGTCGTTTTCGAGTGGACGAAAAATGAAAACTAATCGAAATGGACTGAAAACGCATTCGCGTAAACGCAGCCTTACTCTGGAAAATAAGCCAACCTGGGTATGTATAGCCGAAAATGTAAAAAAGAAAAACGGGCGGGTTCAGCCTTCTCACTATTCAAATAAATGTATTTTCTCTATGGTCGATAAGTTCGGCGTGTTCGTTTCCGGATCACCCGTCGAGTGGCACAGCGTTCTAAGTGCAACTCTAACGCGCTTCCGTCAAGCGGATGGCTACGTTGGAAAACGCTTTAAAACAGACATAAAGACGAGTCAGTTGTACCGTAACTTGACTGTAACCATCTCTCAGTGTACTAATACTTCCTTGTTTTAAAAACATATTGTACGTGAAATGGCGTACTTACTTCTTCGTTATCAAACAGGGTCACTACACGAATGTTGGGGTCGGCAGAAAGTGATGTGGCTTCCAGAGACTCGACCAGACCCTGAAACACAAGTTTTACCGTTCGTCATCGGTGTCATTTCACCTTGAATATTTTGCCTGTATCCGAAATAGTTTCAATCACAACGAGAAAGTAATAACACGAAATTAACTGGGTTGACCTCACCACGTTTTAAATTATTATTCAAACATATAAACCTTCGAACAGCTATCAAGGCACAATATTCAAACCACGAAATAATCTACTGGTCAACTATTCACTTGATGTAGAGCAGAATCAATTCTAATGATGAAACATTTGAAATGGTTTAAATAGAACTACTGAATAACACTAGTGTGCATATACAAGTACCTGCAACGCACAGAAGCTGTTGACCAAATTGTCAAGTCTTGGAGAAAAGATGAACTCCTCAAGAACTCCGCCAATAGCCTGTAAGACAGGAAATACGCCTACAATTAAGGTATATTGGCAAACTGCAGTGTACAGATTCTTCTTGCCACAGATAACGAACCTGAAAAAAACAGTACTGAAAGCAACACTTTTATTAGCTTACGAGCGGCTCTCCCGATTCGGAATGGGACGTGAGGAGGGGGGAGGGGAACGGGAGAGGCTCTCTTTTCCTCCTCTTCTCCCTTTCCCCTCCCCCACGTCCCATTCCGAAGCGGGAGAGCTGCTTGCAGGCTACACTTTGACCAGCAATCATCCGCAGTAGTAAATAGTACTTTTTACTGCCCGTCTGTCAAGTAAATATTTTTGTATTTTGACTACAACTCTCACTTTAATTCTTTTGGAAAAATCTTGAATCAAAGGATGCTCATTTTATGTCCATAATATGCATTTCATTTAGAGAGCAGAGGCATGGACATACCCCAGGCTGGGTGTCTGCTAAGGACAACTCAAAATCCACAATGTCCTCAGCTTTGCACCCATTTTGATCTGCCAACAGCTTCATCAACATTGGGTGATGTCGTTCCTCCTGATAACACAAAATCAAACACAAGATCCATTTAGTGCTTCATAGAATCAAGGTTTAAAAACACTACCAACCACGTTTCTGACCACATACCAACCACATTCCGAACACATATCAACCACACACCGACCACATTCCAACCACATACCGACCATTGAAACTATTTCACTATTACCCTACATACATGTATGATGTATGTACTGCAGTAAGGCTGAACAGTTAGTTTTGCAGTATGGAAAGTGGAAACATCAATATTATAGTATGTCTAAAACCTGCTAACAATGACACTGTTGACCATCGACATACTGTAACTAATAATCCTCCATTTGCCTAAGCATCTGAAGGAGTGGTCTGGACTGTAACTGAGTATTTTAAGTAGAATATTCATGTGCAGTAGTAAGCTTGCACCAGATGCCTATATCTTGTCACCTGACAACCTTTGTCTTCACATTTATCTTCATCCTTATCCTCTTTCGGCTTCTCACAACTGAGCTTCTCTTGTGCCGCTGTGGCTAAAATTGGTGCCCTAAAAATCAACAACTAAAGTCATACTGTTTTATCAATGACACCAACCAACAATCACAACTTGTGACAAGAATGTTACAAGTATATCAACTAGACAAGTGTCCCCTGGTGTTGCAGTTTCAAATGCACAGCAATCACAATACAGATAAAATACACAACACAGTGTACAATACCTTACCTTGTGTATAATTTGAATTGGTACAATGTACAGTATATTAGTATATACCACACAAGCTTAATAGCCAACTCCCAAATAGCTATTTCATTTCCGACAAAAGTGGGCAAAATTGGGTTCGCGCACCATTTTGTTTTACCGGAAGCCACCGGGAGGTGAATAGTACTTGATATTCCAAGATTGAGGAGCCATTCAGAGTGCGCGAAAAGCACTATTCACTTGCATGGTATATACTAATAGTGTGGTATACTACACCTTTAAAGTACATATGAAGTGGAAAATAATAAATTATGCACTTTTAAAATTATCTACAGTATGATCTAAAAATTCCTAGACTATTACCAGTATCTACATTATGTAAAGATGTACATTGCAAGTGGCACAGACTTACAAGTGAGTTTCTTTATTTGGTGAAAACTTGTCATTCATTTCCCTTTGCAAATGAATTGCCATGTGGGATACACGCAGAATTGGGCGTTCCACATGAACTAGGCGGTGTTCCAGCTGCATGTCTTTGTTCTGTCAAAAATCAAAAGAAAATGTCACATGATTATAAACTTTTAAAACAAGCAATTAAAGATCAATAGTACTGGTCTTTGATCATGATCATGAACTGTTTACACATATTAAGGCATTCTTATTGCCAGTACATCCACGGGGTGGTGAAATTTTGATGAAAAAAACATCCTTTTTAGACAGGTACAAAACCCATACGTGTACCTAATTCTAACATGGCCATCGCGCAAATAAAACCTGGGTCAAGTTACATGGAAACAAGGTCATGTGGCCACACTGTTTTTGGGTGTAACGTGTTGGTGTGCATGTGTGTATTTGTACAAATGTAGAACACAAAAGTTTTGAGGCTTTCTGAAACAAGCATACAAACTATAAAAAACACTGTCTACTTATTGGAAACCTTACACCAGCTGGCCCTCATGAGCTTGTTTCCATGTAACTCAACCCATGCAGCAGCCATTTTGGAATAAGGTGTATTGGCTAAAATTTTGGGCATGATTTAAAACTGTTAAAAATTACCTGCATTTTACAATACTTTCAGAACTACTATTTTGTGAATTGTATAATACCTTCACTATGAGTCTTCCTGCCACAGTCAGGTCCCTGTCAAACCAGGTGCTCCAGATGCCTCCGCCATAGCATTCAACACCCACTTGGTGATAACCACATTTGGTTTTCTTTGATTTGGGCTTCACCTGCATAAAAGTAAAGATTAAAATAAAGTGCAGCGTTTGACTGAATTATTTAGCTAAATAGCACATTAAATGTAAACTTTACATGTATACACTGACTATACCTTTAAACACGGACTGTCTGTGTGGGCCCCAACAATGCTAAATCCATTTCCTGCCTGGTATTTGCCACCAACAGCAAAGGCAATGATGGAAGACTGGTTCCTGGTTACAAAATACTGCAAAGCAAACAAAAAGACCAAAATAACTGTTGGAACATTACTTAAATTGTAGGTACAATGTAGTCTTGATATAAAATGTTTGCAAGTATTCATAAAAAAATAGATAGTATGATTGCCATGGAGTATCACATACCCCTCTGTTTGGAGAGTAAATTTAGATGCTGAAGATGGGGTCTTGCAACAATAATAATATTACTGTATTGACTGCTTTCAGTTGACTCACACGGTGTATAATTACCTTTCTTAGTGGTTGTACATTCCAGTGTTCTGCTTCTTTCAATTCCTTGAATCCAGCTGCAGCCAGCAACTTACGGCACTCATTCACAACTGCAAACAAGTCATGTAAATGCAATCACTGGAATGGAACACTTGTGTGCGACATGGGAATTTTTGTATTAATGGAACCATCAGAGTATTTCAAAACTTGACAGACAAATGAGGTAAAAACACAGATAAAAAGAACACCTCCAAATAGCAGTAAGTACAAACCAGGAAGACCAAGTTTGCCTCCATGATATATAATTCATTTTTCCCTTTCCAAATTTTACAGATAATATTTTACAGAAAAATCCATGAATAATATTTATAGTGGAATGCAAGTTCAGTAATATTAGGTCCTCTCAATTTAGAATTGGGTGGGGCGGGGTTTATTGGAAATACATGAACACCAAACATACACAAAGTGGCTCCAGCAAGAAAGCAGGTTAGAGTGAGACAGGGTGGTGGTGTGGGGGGAGGGGGGGGGGGGGGGGGGTACAGTAGTTCCTTGTGCTGTAGGTACTGTTTTTCTCTGAAGGCAGCCCATCAAAATGATATCTATGGTACAATGGAACCCTGCCTTACGGCCACCCCATTATTACAGCCACCTCCTTATTAGGACAACTTTTTTTGTCCCAAACAAACAAACGCCCAATCATTTTCTAATCTGAAAACCCTGTCAATACGACCAGATTTTTATGTCCTGACAGTGGCCATATTAATGTGGTTCAACCAGAGATTCCGTGTACTCGTATGCACTCCATACATTATCCCTTCTTAGCTTCATGAAATTACTGTAATATTGAGTTGCATAAACCACACATCCTACCATGAAAGGGTGAAGGGCTTTTGTTCACAAATGCTAAAAAATTTTGAGCAGCTGTCTTGATGGTTTCCTGTGATAAAAAAGTTTGTATTTAGAAAAACATGAGAATCCGTCACTTTCGTAAGATACGCCAGTCACTGGGCACACAAAGCATCTAGGGTGAGAGGGTCTCTTTAACACACATGATGTAAATGTGCTGTTAGATGGCTGTTCATGGTGCAGAGGCGACCCAATCTCTCTGGGTTTTATGTGAAAAAGGAAATGCATTGTGATAAATCAGCGGATCATTAATGTTTTGTCATAAAATTTGGCAAAGGTATTAATAGCGATGATCACGCTGATGTCACCTACTGTTATTAATGTGCCAGCCAGGCCGGCTGGGTTGGCTGTTAAAACAAAGAGTTTTTTGTGTCACCATTGGCAAATTACCAAATTATCATATAACAAAAGAAACGTTGGTAAAAAATGATTATTGGTCTACAGTTACATGAAAAAAAAAAAATCAAAAACTGAAATACTAAAAGAGCAACACGACTATTTTTTCCGCTTTGGATAGAGTAATAAAGCACCAAAGCCCGGTTAAATCTGGCAGATGATCTCTCACAAGTTGGTCTCCCAGCATCCCTACTCACCCTACTCAACCTTTTGCCTAAGTTCTTTAACAGCATATTTTACTCTCCAAAACAATCACTAGTCTCTGAAGCCCAGGGCGATGGGGCATCTGCGAATATCGTGTGTCTAAAGTACAGGTATTTGTGGTAACTATAGTTTTGTATATGAACCAGCTCGATCGGGTGAGCAGCACGACACAATTATATTACCGTTTGATCAAATGCTGGTACATCAACCCACGTAATACCCAGAAAGACGTTGCTGCAGTCTAAATCAATAAAGAAATCGACTGTTACACACCTGCATGTCAGCCATGGATGGAATCGGTGGAACCGAATGGCACCGATCAATGGTACCAGGATCCTTCCTGTGCCGCTGACCAATTTTTACTCAACCTCGTCCCGAGGGCTACCACGCGGATGGCCCTGGGGACGAGGTTGATATTTTCGTCCAAACACTTGACAATATATTATTACGAAGCAAGTACTGCAACAATTTGCGAAGAACAGAGCTTCTGATGTAGAAGAACTGTTAACGAAACTGCTTTACTTCTCATAATTGATATTATAAAGACCGGCCCGGTACGATTTTCTCGACACTGAGACCGGGGCGCGGCAAAGAAGAGACTTGTGCAAAACATTGACCCGTCAATCTGTGCTTAACGACCTGATTCACGCAGGATGGCCGTGCTGAGGAAGTCTGCTCCAACACAGCCCTTCAGCTCTCAAATTCCAGCAAGGATGTCGGACACTGAACTTTGGCATGATTCGGCTCCTGCATGATTGAAATTCCGCACACCGAAAATAAAAAGGAAGTGCAGGACTACGAGATTTTTATAGTGTAGTATTTAATAGCGAAAGCTATTTAGGGTTATCTCTTTAAAGCATTTTGAGCCATGCAGGTCCCCGGCCAGCTCCGCGCGCATCCCATTGTTAGTAAAAGTTATTTAGGATTATTTATTATTATATACATACTGAGACATACTCACGAAAAAGCCATATCGTAAAATTTCGTACGCAAATGAGTTCTAGCCAATGAGAGGCCGCGAACGACGCTTTTCACACGTGAAAAAAATCGTTCGTCCAATCACAAGCTGCGAACGACGATTTTTCACTACTTTTAAAGGGTTTCCCGGTCCCATCATAAATGTCTCAGTATGTATATAATAAACAGAAAACATCATGGAAAGTGCTTTGTACAGTTTTTATTCACTCGTTGTTTCGTATCATAAAACTCACTCGCTCGCAAAGCCTCGCTCGTTCGTTTTATGATACTTCACAACTCGTGAATAAAAACCGTACGCGCGCACTTTCCATGAAGTAATCTCTATTTATACAGACACGAGTGTCAGTTTACTGGAAAATATACCGTGCGTAAAATCCATACGAAACTTCATCCGGGACCCGAGTGGCGTATTTTCCATATCCTCACTAGTGAGGATATCGTTGGCATCATTTCTCGCTTTTGCACGGTTGTTTGTGCAATTTCTCGTAAAACACTCGTATCTAATATAATAAAAAGAAAATTACACGGCGGCTTGAAGATATGGATTTTATTTTCTAGTGGTAAAAACAATATTTTACTCACTCGCGAAGCGCTCGTTCGTAAAATATTGCTTTTACCACGAGAAAATAAAATTCATATCTTCGCGACGCCGTGTAATATCCTCTATGTATACCGTCAAAAATAATAACAATAACAATAAAACAATAATTCTGAATCAATGGGTGTGATATAGATATCAAGCCGAACCAATCAACACCGTGCCAAATTAACTTCATGGAAAGTGCGCGCGTACGGTTTTTATTCACTCGTTGTTTCGTATCATAAAACTCACTCGCTCGCAAAGCCTTGCTCGTTCGTTTTATGATACTTCACAACTCGTGAATAAAAACTGTACAAAGCACTTTCCATGATGTTTTCTGTTTATTATATACATACTGAGACATTTATCATGGGACCGGGAAACCCTTTAAAAGTAGTGAAAAATCGTCGTTCGCAGCTTGTGATTGGACGAACGATTTTTTTCACGTGTGAAAAGCGTCGTTCGCGGCCTCTCATTGGCGAGAACTCATTTGCGTACGAAATTTTACGATATGGCTTTTTCGTGAGTATGTCTCAGTATGTATATAAAATGGTATACTGAAGGGGTTAACTTGTGATGTTTTTAAAATAAACATAACTAACTTAAAAACACACAAACAATGGAAAGCAAACAATACGCAACCAATTGATTTAGAAACCGCCCAAAGTTAATTATAATTCCCGCCCAAAACATGCAGTTGCCGCCCAAAGATCTGATTCCCCGCCGAACTTTTTGCCGCCAAAACAAGCGCGCGCGCAAGCCGGTGTCGAAACCTGGCGGCGGGCCGCCAATCAGGTATAAACCAATAAGAAGCAAGAAAGAAACTGGAGAATATAAAAGCGGTCCGTATGTTTTTTTGCGGTCAAAGCAAGTCAAACGCGATACCATGGCGAGTGTAAACGTGTTTCCAGCCATCAAAAGCAACTACAACGCAGCTACTCCACGTTATCTATCCCATCCGACTTCAGAAGCAAAACTTGCCTCTCCTGCAAGTGCCTTGTCGTTCTCCATCAACAGAATCCTTGAACTGGAAGAGAGACCTTCAAATCCAACGTTTATCGGTAAGAAACTCTCGCCATGATTTATAGGATTTTGTTGTTGGATTTTTACAGTTAGAACATATGGTGTATGGTTCGGCACTGCATCAAAAATTCATTTAATATCATTAATTCTTTTGCACAGTTGATACATTGCTGTTTGTTTACCTTGTATTGCGATAGACTTTTTAAGCTAGAGGCTCCCTTTCTGGTTAGGTTTTACGCTGATATACAGTATGGACCATATAGTTTATTTAGTAACAGACACATAACCATAGTGTTTGGTTCTACTCTGCAGGTTCTAGGCTGCAAGCTTCCCCGACCCCTGCTGATGACGACAGCCCTACGAGTTTGCTCGGTTCACCGAGTTCATGCCACGATGTATTAAACTTCGAACGAAGTGACGCGAACCAACTACGGACATCCGATAAGTTGCCGAGGAAGCGACGAAACCGCATGACGTTCCGAGCCGAGCAGTTGCGACAGTTGGAGTGTGCGTTCGCCTTGTCGTCGTACTTGTCATATGCAACGGAAGATGAACTTAGCAAACGTCTGGAACTCACGAACAGACAGATAAGGGTGAGTCGACTTTTCTGGTTGTAGAAAAAATCTGATATATGCTACCGGAAAAATAACTGTGCATGTATTTAGAAAATCTAACACAACATAATAGTTTTACAAAATTACTGAATAAGGATTTCTTTTACAAATTCGGTTGATCAGCAGCATCATAGCGTCAGTCATTTCGATCATTGGTGGAGTTAAAAAATACATAAGAGGTCCAAAGTCATTTTTCAAAGTTAATATTGATTTATAAGTTTTATGGGTGCAAGTTACTTTTTTCCGCTGGTATATAACGAAGAAACCAATTCCAGCAAGAGTCTGGGAGTTTTCTAAAGAGATTGTTTCAGGACTCTCTGGCCCGTATTCCATCGATATTTATGAGTAATAATCAGTGAAAAAGAAACAAAATCAACAAACAGTGTTCTAACCAACTTGCATTATCTGGAGTGTACGTTAAAAAAGAGCGGTTTTGGATGATTTTCTGTAACCCAAAACCAATACGTAATTACAGCGCCGTATAGAAAACATTTTCAGTAAACTAGAAGCCAAACTAACGTTGCAATTAATTTTATTTTGTTACGTGTTTTCTAACTAAAAATATGTTGACTGTCTTCCGTTGTCAGACCTGGTTCCAGAATCGTCGTGGAAAGCACAAGAGACAAGTAGATCAGCTGGAACAATTTGCGAACCAGTTGAGCTGGTCTCCTGAGGATGAGACCACTGGAAAACACGCCAAACCGGTCAGTCCTGTATTACGGAACCAGTTAGCACCTGAACAACACAGCTCATTCATGATGCAACCTGATGATCAGCGACGCCATTTTGTTCACCGAAGCTTTCACGAGGTGTGCACCACACAATCAGCGCCTGTTCGTCTTCGTGGTTTCCATAGATACCAGCCGTACAGGAGCCCAATCTACCAAAAGCGCGAGATCCTCCACAGATATCACCATTCTGCGTGTCAATGTCATGTGACCGAATAAGGACGAACCGTAAAACTGGTCGTACACAAGTGTGCCGTATATTTTTTAAGAAATTGTCAAAGAATGGAACGCACCCTGCTGTCATTCAAGAAAAGTTTTTGATTAGTATATATTTTCAAAATTGGTATCACTCATATTGTACATAGTTTGTTTAGCTTAGTATAGAATAACTGTATGAAAAATGTTGAATAAATCAGTACTTCAGTAAAGCTCACTGAACTCGTGCTTTCATTCGGAGAAAATCATTGAAACCTCTTGGTGGTACGCAATAACCTTTTCTGCAAAACCGATCATCTGAGAGCCCATTCACACTTAGCTCGGTAGTTGCGGCTGAAAAGTTTTTGTGGTTTGAATTCTTCTCTGTGACTTGTGAATGGTGAAAGGATAACTGGTTGAGCTCTGCGGAAAGTAGCATATGGGGAAGTTAATACAGAAAGTTTCTCGTAACTTGCTGAAACGGATGGCAACGAACAGAGTCGCTCGCAAAACTCGACCGTGTTTTCTTCAAATTTTAGCGAAAGATGCTTCTCTTCGGAGCCAGAAACAATCTTCATGTAAGTCAGTAGTCTTTCAGTCCTGAATTCTCGAATTTTCGGTCTTCCAAAAGATGTAATTTTTTTGCTTGTCGTTCCAACAAAGCTTCCTGGGACTAGTCTTACAGGACTACTTTTAAAACATTGTTGGCGGTCACCGCCATTTTGTTTTGAATTCATGAAGTCGGCGAGATGCGTATTGAGCTGAGTAGCAGGTATGGCTTTGGTGTTTCACTGTTTGTTTTCTTCGACAGTACACAGTAAGACTGGTCAATCATTGTATATTTATGATGCATCCGCAAAATATAGTTTTTGTTCCACTTGTTTTATCTGTTTCATTTGCCTCCGCTGAAGTTGGTGATTTCTCCGGTCAGTCCATTTTCAGCACGCAGTTGCGTTCACACCTAAAGCGGACTAGTTTGGATCGGTCTCAGATCGATCTGAGACCACATCCTAATGCGAACTGAGTTGGATCGATGTGAGATCGCTTATAGGGAACGTCGACCGTTCACACTTGGCCCGCACGCCTGGATCGATCTGAGATCGCTTTAACTGCCTGGTGTGAACGGGCAAAATAGCGAAATAGCGAGCACATGAAGTAACAGTTCATAGTCGTTTCGTTTTTGTTCGGTTGTTGGTCTACACATGCAAGTTTCGAATTGAAAGTTAGCCTGTTATATTGTTTGAGCTGACACGCTGCGTTTTTCGGTGAACAATAAGGGTCAGTTTGCATTGAACTTTAAAGTTTTACATAGTTCCCAGCGGCCCTGAAATACAACGACTGAAAAGCAAATTTGGATGCCATATTTACGGGGCAGCGCATTGATATTGAATAAAAAAAAAAGTCCTTTCCTGGCCTCGCATCAACTCCGAAAGTACGGATTTTGCAACAAAGAACTCCGGTGCTGGTGCGTTTGGACAAATTTGCGCCACGTCTTTAACTTTCCCGCAACTCACAACTTTCGAACTCCCGCATTCTGCAAGACTTCTTCTCTGAGGCTCGCAGAAAAAAAACAGTTAATGGAGTGTTACTTTTAATCAGAAATGGACTTTCGGTATTCTTCCAAAGAACAATTTATGGCGTCGTATTGCGCTTCACTCCGTGAGGCACCGGTGGACAATCTAGATTCCCCGTAAACTTGGGCTGGGGATGACCGCATTTGACTGAGAGAAAAGTAATTTTTTTTTGTAGTCAATGAAAGTATAGCTCCACGGGCTGCGGTACGGTAGCCCACAATTGCAAAACAAAATACTTTCTTTCAAAACAAAATACTTTATTCTAAAACAATTTACTCTTTTCTAGAACAAAATACTTTTTTCTAAAACATTTTACTTTTTTCGCAAAACAGAAGTTTCTTTTGTGCGAGGTCCCGAATGTGAACGGGAGAGCCTTCCCACGTGGATGGCCCCGGGTACGAGGTACACAATGGCCAACATGGCGTACTGTTGCTCTTGTGGCACGAAATACGAAGTAGGAAAGGTAAGATTTTGCTCCGGTTGTGGTAATGAGCTAGAATCTGAAAGCACAAGTACGACAAAAAATCACGGAGAAAAGCCTGCCAAGACACCCACACTGTCCTTCCAGGCATTCAAATCTCGCAAAGAAGCTGCGTGCGTGACTCACTTTCGCCCTCCGATGAAAGCAAAGCAGCTTCACTAAAATGGCGATCGTGTGGCTTTCGTTTGATCATTGCCTTCTTAAGGATTTTTGCATATGCACTGGTCACCCTAACCGACAAGGGTAGAGTTTTGCGCCATTGCTTCTTCAGGGATGCTCCTCAGGAAGAAACTGCATCACTCTGATCCAGGCACGACAAACGCGCGCACGTCGCTGTCGTTGTCGAGTTTTACACAGTAAACTCCGGAAACATTATTGGGGCTATTTAAAGCAAGCAATCCATTTAAATGTATACAGCTGAAAGGAGAAGTTTGCTTCTCGTCACATTGGAGTCAAAAGGGTAAATTTTTAATAGGTTATAGAGAAAAAATTAAAGTCGAGAAAAGAAGCAATAGTGCGACAAATAAAGTAACTAACAAGGAGTGGGAAAAGTAGCAAGAAATGAAGCCAATTCTACCGTACGGCAGTTACGCTTTCCGTGAGTTAGTTGGAGGCCGCAATGCAAATATACTGATGTCCGCGCATTTGTTGCTAAGTAAACGTTTTTTCAAGTTCCCGAGTACTTCAATAAATTCAACATTATAGCTGGTTTGACAAGTGCCGCCATTTGGCAAAACAAGGCAAAACAATGCAATGTCCTGAACACGGCAAAGCAACGAGCTAAAAACAAGGTTCCATAATTCAACACAGCACCTTGACAACCGCTCTACTTGTTCTATAGATAAAGCAAAACAATAGGTTCACACACAAAAGAATAGAAAACAATCAAGCTTGATGTTCGCTTGGCGTCAAGTCAAACTACAAAGTGAGCGCCACTATGTTGAGTTATCATTAGTTACCAGTCATTAATGCTCGCGTCGAACGGATTAGTTTAGTTTTTGCATTGCTCGCTTGGGCATTTTTCGATCATACTTGCGCGCGCGCGCGCGCGCGTGTAAGTGGGGCTGTTGGTAATGCCGGGCATAAGGCGATAGAAAATGGAAATGGTTTTGGAAATGTAAAATGTGATCATACCTATATCTGCATCTGAGCTAAACCGATCTTAGTTAGGAGAGAATTTGGACAACACTCACCGGCGAGCTAACCGCTATAGTTTTGCTTACGTTAAACTCGTTAATCTTTAGATCGATATTTTCATCTTACAGGTGGATAACAAGGTTGTAAAGATAACATACTGCAGGAGATCAACTGTTGTAGCCCAGGTAGTTTGATACATTCATGCAGCTGTTTAGTATCAATATTACAAATTTTCCTTGTATTACCGCCCGTTTTACTCCCCCATTGTTAGGCTAACTAAACTATACTTTATATAGGTTGCTAAGACTAATTGCGAGACAATTAGAAATTACTGTGCGGTATATCCTGAAGTGCAGTAAAATATTTACTGAACATGATTTCTTGTCTTTCATCTTGTGGCTTTTGGGCAATGCTTAGCACAAACCAGTGTTGTGCAGAGGTTTAACATGCTCTTTAAGCTGGTGATGAGACAAAAGAGGGCTTCCGGTAATGTAGAGGTCATGTGACACTCATAGCCCCTCCCCTCGTAGTTTGAAATGGAGATTAGACGGTTGTTCCGTTTGCGTATGATCAAAGAACAGTGTAATTTAGGGCCACTAAACCAGATAAAATGAGTTGAGTTGGCATTGGAAAAAAAAACTGGAACCGGAATTGGACGACAAACTTGGCGTAGCTTGAAATTTTCAAGATTTTCAGTGGCTCAACTAGAAGCCGTGCTGAGCTTCTCAAACAATAATTTGGCTTCTAATAAGACAATTATTGTTTTCTGGCTTACCGATTAGCATAAGTCATGCTGCGCGCTCCAGGCCCACAGTTCGGACACTAAATCGACCCACAAAGGACTCAAGAAGCACAAGGATACACTGTGACGCGGTAAGCAAGCATTTTTCATTGCCATTTCAGCATATTAAGACATTCAATATTTCCTGACCCATTAACTCTCTTTTGTTTACCATTTAAAAACCTGGCTGTCCTACCTGTGTTGAGATAAATTAGTTTAAACATAAAGACAAAGCATGTGAAGTTTGAGCTCCTTGAAAACCTGGCCAGTAAAGGAACTTATTTCCTTCGAGGTTTGTTTACAACCAGTGGGATCACGTTAGAAGTGATCAACTGGAATCGTACGAACTGAATTGATTTATATTCTTACTTGAAACATTGTAGCCAGACTTGAAGTGTGATAGCTGAGGAGAACACGTCGCGAATGCGTTCGATGAGCTATACCCTAAATGGACATGACAAAGTGTACAATTTTTCTACATCCAGTTAGTTTCTCTTATGTTTTTAGGTCGTAGCTATCAAATGAGTTTTAGCCGGCGAATTTTGTCTAACGCGTGGTAATGAATTTAACATTGAGATTAATAAGTCTTTGTTAAAGCGCTACAAATGAGCAGAAATACATCTGGTGTGCACACGTACAAACGCACTGCTCAGATAAGAGAAAAGAACTATACGTAGATAAAAACTTCGTGTTATAAACTCATCGTACGTGTTGGTATATTCATCGTACATGTTCGTAAAGCCTCGTAATTGCAAGTAATTGTGATATTACTGGATTATATAACCCAAAAAATGCGAAGGATATTTAGCTCGAATTTAGTTTAAGCGCTGTTATTTCACACTTACTATTCCACCCGTGTCTTAGTCTGGATTTTCTCCTCTTTAAATGTGCAAGTTCGTGTGTTACAATGATAAGTCGCTCGTGCCGCCTGCACGCGTCACAGCAAGTCAGTGGCAAACAGAGCGATCTTCTTACCGGAAAATTACTGATCTTGATCATTGACGAAATATGATAAATTCATATGTACTAGAGAAACTACTTGGGCCATAAATGAATGACAGCGCAACAAATTCAAGGCAAGTGACGGACTCTAAAAAATATTTTTACGTTAAACGACAGACTTCTTTACATAATGTCCGCCTTTCACAAAAGTGACAGAGAATTTGACTAATTTGACATATTTACTTTTTATGCATAAGATAAAATTAAATTCTGTCAAGAGAGTCGCTGTTTCTCTTAGTTGCACATCTACAAATTGATAATTCTGATGGTTAGTTAGAGGCTTTAGTCACTGCATGCCAACTGCGTTCTTTTAGATATACCAGTTGTTTAAACATCTGCAAAACAATCAGCTCAGCGATCGTGTAGTTACATGTTAAATGATAGCCTTTAAAACCAATAACAGGAATAATTTAGACTATTACTTAGTAGCCTCTATCCGTCAATAGTTTCCGAAAATTCGCTTGGACGTTTGGATGATTACTGTGAAGTAAACCAACAGCTTTCTTAGCTTTTCTTGAATGCCCTCTAACAGTTGATCTCCAGGGGTTTTAGTCAAATCGTCACAAACAATATAATAGTCGTTTGGGGGGGGGGGGGGGGGGGGGAGAGGGGGGGGGGGGTGGATAACAGCCTTTGCCGGCGAAGCATGCACCTGTTGGATCGAAACTTGTGTTTGTTAAACATAGACAAATAAAAAGGAATAGAAAATAAAACACTAGAGCCGCGGATTGTTATGTCAAGCCAAGCTGACGCCAGATAAACGGGAATTCAGGATTTGAGAAGACAATGAAAGGAATACAAAACGATAGGTCAGGTTCAAGAATAAATTTACATTTTGCGTGGATGAAAACTCTAAAATCAATAAAATTCGAAAACAGAGCAACTATTATCTTGTTATTCATAGCGTTTTTATATCTTACAGCAGTGAGCAGATAGAAATTAGAGCTGTTCGTGTCTCCACGACAATCACGTCTGCTTGAAAAGCACGCGGACTCTGGGTGACCACAATGTGACACGATAAACCGATCATTGTGTGAGTTTTTCACGTTATTATTCATTTTGCTATATATCTGTGCAATTATACACATTTTGTTATGAGTTGCCAAAATATAGCTACGTTCCGAGAAGTTCAAGCAGTCTCGCTAATTCACTTCGCCGTGCAAGTCAGTCATTGGCCGCCTCATCTCGATCGAATAAGTGGCCATGGCAAGTTCACCACTGCGAATGACTTGATCAAAAAAAAAAAAAAAAGAAAGAAAGAAAGAAAGAAAGAAAAGAAAACCCGCACAGCTCCTGAACGGCCAAACGAAAGCCACACTGAGATGAAAAGGCTCAATGATTACATGCTAATAGCAGCGTTTACTTTACGTTACATGGTTTCAGAGCGGCCTACAATAAAATTTCGACCCCCGCACAGAAGCGCCATCAGAATGTCAGTGGTCTCTAACATGTAGATGAGGCTCTTCGTCTACGGGTATTTACACGAAAAGATTTTGTTGAAGCTGTAGAATCCGACGGCAACCCTGAATTTATAAGCTGCCGCCGTAACTGAAGCGAAGCTTATTTAGTTGTTTGCAATTGTCCTGTAAGCGCCGCTGGAACTAAGCTAGATTTAAACATCCTGGGTCAGTTATAGAACTTTAAACGTAACAAGGACAGATATTTATCAAAGCCGGCGAATAGAAAAAAAGAGAAAAGCGCTATTTTAATCGCCTTGCTTCTAAATACAATTTGACAAAGAATGGCCTTGGGGCTCAAGAAAAGTGCTACGCAACAATGCGCTGGTTCTCGAGGCGGACTAAATTAATATTATTTGCATCTCTTTTAGAGCAAGCTATTGAATCGAAAAGGCATTGGGCCGCTAAAGCAGATCAATTGGCTTCTGACCCTCTTAGTGTTGTCACGGGCGAGTTTGAGTAGTATCTACATGGACTTAGGTCTGTCAAATAATCATTCGGTTTGAGGCCCTCTCGACAGGTAAATTACATATCGTGGGTCTTGTTCTCTATCTATGTCATATTTCAACCCGTGTGGTTTTCAACAAGACTACATTTCTAATGAGTTATCGTACTCGCTGTTCCAGAAATTTCTGTCACTCCGTGTCCGCAAGCCCAGTTTAGTTAGCGGAGATCAATAACTTGTCCTATACGTTTATTGCATGCAGTAATCGGCGTGGTTAGACTGATTTTCGCTCTCACTCTTTGATGATAGATCTTGCGTGATCACTCATGAACAGCGTTTGGTTTCAAGTTAGGGTCAACCTGGTATTTATTACAGAGAAAGAGAATTAACAATGCTTAGTGCCAGTGGATGAGGCGCCCTTAACTGATGAAACGGACGTATGACTCGACAATGTACTACGGCGACGATTCCTGAGTCCGGATTTATAACCGACGGCATTTTCCGCTGTAGCTACAGCTTTGGAACAGTGCAGAGATTTGATCCGAGGCTAAAAAAAGTTTCGCACCATCTCTATTCGCTACATTTTACGCAAATCGCTTAGTGTTTAAAGTTAACAGCACAGGGATGTTCTTATCATAATTATCAAGTACTTTATTTAACCATTTCATGTCCTGTGTGTTCCACTGCTTAAATTAAACTAACATGAATGCTTTTAACAACAAGGGAAGCACATGTTATTAGAATGCACTTATTCACTCTAGCTTGTGTAGACCTTTATTGGCAGTGATAGACTTAAAAAGATTCCTTATTTAATTGGATATTATTAAAGGCGCCCTGCACGACAGTGAAAGCGAACTTTCGATTGCCCATATTATAACACTTATGATCACAACAAGTGGTACCCAGAACAGTTAATTCTTCTGAGCTAATGTTGTTAAATTCTAATCATTGCGAATTGATAACCGGCGTGTTGACGTGTTTTATCTGCCAGAAACTTGAACGAGAACAGTCAGTGCAAGGTAAAATTGCGCTAAGTGATAGCAACCGTGCATATCAACGCGCATAGTTTTCAGTATTCCCGCAGGGCTCGCAAATTGCCGAAGTTAAAGCCGAAGTTAAATCCGGTATTGTTAGCAAACTAGACTTATTCTTTATCTTTGTACAGGTATCTCCTACATTGGAACATAACAGGAATATTCCAGAAAATGGCGAGAAGACCACAAGACCTGATGACTAAGCGTATAAACAGCAGAGGTAAAATATTATTTTTGTCGTATTTTAGAGATTGAAAGGCCGTGTGTGATTGAAAATTAATGTATTATTATTTTCGGATTAGTCTAAATAATAGCTTTATCGTTTTTTATACCATATAGTCTTAGTAAGAACTACGTATAACTACACATACATTGTAAAATAACTCGAAAAGTTGTTTCCAAGCTGATTTACAAAACGGACTTCGTTTTAGGGGAATGCAGCCTGGAATGGAATAAATAGAGAATAATACATGGCGCACGGAGATATGAAATTTCTCTTCCAGTGTTCATATCGATATCGAGATAAACACTCGAAGATAAATTTCATATCTCCAAGCGTCCATGTATTATTCTGTTTATTTCATAAACTCTAGTGTGATCAGAGATTTCCGCCACTAAGAAATGTGAAAACATAAGACCACTGCTTGGCTGATATCAGTTACACCGTAAAAATGTCGTATTTTTACGTGTGTTCAGATATACGACATTTCTCAGTGGCGGAAATCTCTATATCACACCAGAGTTTATGTAATAAATGCTATAATAGAAAACATTAGCAATTTGACATCGTCGTGTCGATATAGGAATCCTTGCGCTGCCGAACAATGAAGCTAAAAAGGATTGACCAATTCTCGGCAGAATTATATTCGCAGTTTGTTGTTGAGTAGATCTTGGTATCTTTACCTCATAGTTTAGACGAAGAAAGGACAGACGTTAATCGACACTAAGGAGAAATTGATGGCAGGTCGTTCATTTGGTCACTATAGTTTCCATTCGAGAGAGTGTAAAATTCAATTAGACGCAATTAGCCTTCAGAGTTAAAGGAATATACTATATGTCCGGCAAACGTACACAAACGAAAAAGCACTGATTGCAGCAAACATTGCCATAGCTATACTAGTCCCTGCAACAATTTTAGATGCCGTAGCGGCATCAAATGTAGAATGCATCAATTTGAAGTTCATCATGAGTGGTCGTGCATTTGCCCTTGGTCAGAGCAGAGCTAAATAGTTTACCTTAACAGCTTCGTTTAGTCGTGGTAAGTTGGTTTTCGGCCTCTTTGTACTGAGTTGTGCTTTTATTGATTGGATTCAATTAGAATAGACTGATATTTACCTTCAGCGACAAACAAAAGTCTTAGTTATTAAGTCCACCCTTCTACGGGCGTTGAGAATCAGTCATGCGTGAACGACACACGCAACCGAAGCTACCAGTACGAAACCATACCTTAGAAATAGTTTTCCGTATGCACGAAAATGTTTAAATGTTTTTGGGCTCTCAAAGTTTATTGCTGATAGCGATTAACAAGTTTAGGGCTGCAGCAAGGGTAGCCCCAAATAAATTGCGATTGAAAATTGAGATAAATGATAATTAACAGGTTTACTTATCAGCTCGTCGGTTACGCTTATTTGATTGTTCCTGTCCTCCAATCAATTAAAAAGAATGTGGAGACTAGAAACTGCCTATGATAACAATTTATTGTTTTGAAATTTTATTTTGGACCTTGAACAACTTCATCAGTTTCAGTTACAAAGGCACCTCTGGACTGTCAGAAAGACGGAGCCAAAATGCAGTCTTTCCTTTGATTTATAATTTACTTGTTCTGACTTATAAATTCAGGGCCCCAATTAAGGTTACTTGTACCAAATATTCCAAGAAGTTCGGCTTAAATTCGGAACTTTATTTTGCTTGTTTTTCTTTTCTCTTCTTTTTTCATTCTCATTTGAAAAGCATTTGATCAATGTTTGGCATGCACAGCAGCTGGTCAATTGTGAGCGGAAATAAATAAACATGAATTAACAAAATAGTAGCCCGAGATTAATCGCGTGCGTAATTTTCAACTTTAGGTTCAAAGTACTGCTACGATGGGTGCGGGTCTCTGGCACCCAGCCCAGTTTTCCTAGACGCGTCCTATTATTACAAGAAATCTGACTCCACTGAAGCGTCCGGCTACATGATGGATGCACCTGACAAGTCCACCTCGTGTCACATATGCGAGAAAACGTTCTCGTCCTGCAGCGTGCTCAAGCAGCACCTTCTGGTTCATTCCAAGGCAAAGCCTTACACTTGTCAAGCGTGTGGGAAATCCTTTGGTAGGAAGGGCGTTTTGAAGAGACACCTAGTGACCCACTCAAAGGAAAAGCCGTATCATTGTGAGCTGTGTGGAAAAGGCTTCACCCAGAAGGGGAGCGTGGTGAAACACATGGTCGTCCACACGGGCGAGAAGCCCTATCAGTGCCACAAATGTATGGGTAGCTTCACTGAGAAAAGCAATCTGCTAAAGCATCTACGCATCGTTCACAAGGACAAGGAGCGCTACAAATGCTCGAAATGTGAAAAGCGCTTTGCTTTCAAATCTCAGTTAACTGAACATACAAATGAAGTGCACATAAACAAATCACTCGACGATGAGTGCTCTTCGCTGCAACCAACACCAACACTCCCACATATCAACTCAGAACAGGTCTGGACAGATGACAACCCGTACCAGATTACTACTGTTGGTATTCCCTTCCCGGCCTATCCAAGAGTTTACGATGGTTCAGCTATCTGCGATTACGCTCATGGATTTCCGTACCCCGAGAAGTTCTTCAATAGCGCAGGTAACGAAACTCAGAGACTCGAGG
Organism: Plumapathes pennacea; assembly: GCA_964036295.1. Taxonomy (NCBI): domain Eukaryota; kingdom Metazoa; phylum Cnidaria; class Anthozoa; order Antipatharia; family Myriopathidae; genus Plumapathes; species Plumapathes pennacea. The sequence goes on along the minus strand of OZ038464.1, from coordinate 25,870,236 downwards.
AATCAGCTAATTTAGGATTAAACCAGGAATTTAGCATACAAAATTTGCCAAAACGAAGTTCTATTTTCGTTCCTTTGATACTTTATAGTGTTTGATACAACCTTTCAACAGTATTATTTACAAGAGTTTTATGCTTGTCAATACAAGACGAGTGCAACCCATCCTACTATGTATAAACAGTATGTATTCCACCGACAGGCCTTACATTGCAGCTAGAGGTCACGTGGTACGTACATACGTCCCCAATGATGTCTAACCACGTTACCTCCAGCAATGAAACGAACAGATAAAAATGGGTAATTCTGCGATTTCGGTCAACGTCATAAAACCTCAAAACCTGACATTCGAAATTATTTTGCTGTTCATCTCGGGCCAAGTGACCACTAGCTCCAAGTCCGCCGAGTTCTATTAAAATCATGTTAGGAGACCTTACTTGGAACAAGCATATTTTCACTTGCGTAGTAATTATCCTATTAAACTTTATGTAAAGTACAGTGAAAGTACAAACTGAAAGTCCGTATGCTTTTGTTAGCTGACTTGAGTACTTTAAAATCTTAATGTGAGTAGTATACTTTATGCAATCAACCTGTCTTTGAAAAGCATTGTGAAAATTGACAGCTGCACAAAAATTCTTGCGGCAGATACACAGAGCAGAATGAACCGAAACACTGACAAATTGGTAAAGACAGAGACAGAGAGATAAAGTCAGACGAAATGAGAAAGGCGACAGATACTAAAGAATTAGAGCGTGTCGGTTTCACTTTGGAACTTAAAAACACTTAGGCATCTGGAAATTTCTACATAGCTTTTCATAACGCTCTAAGAGTTGCTGTACTTTTAAAAAATGCTGATATTTTTTAGATAAGATTCACTGCAGGTCACGAAATATATATTCTACCTTACTAGGAAGGCTAGCGGCCTGAAACAAAAGAATACAACTCCATGAGATAAAGAAGCTGCGCACGCTTTTATACATTAATTACTTCATTATGGTGTTTACATTATATTATAATTATAATTATTGTTATTGTTATTATCATTATTATTATTATCATTATTATTATGGTCAGTTAGAATTATTTCATCACTCATAGATAGAGCAGTTTTCGATGATTTTCTCGTAAAATCAAAATATGAAACAAAGTAGCTAAAGCGCCAATCACAAAGGAGGCACTACACTTTCAATCAATTTGGCCAGAGAGAAGGCAATCAGCAATACCAGAGGAAACGCCGGGTCATTTTCACTTGCTTGCTTGCGTGGGCAGATCGCAATCAGGTTTTGCTTTTGTTTCTTGATTAGCCAAACATTTTTGAACCAATCCTACACAAGCGTAGCAAACCGCAAAACCAATGAAAGCAATCAAATAATTTCATGGGACAGTCATCCGAAAACCGCTCACGTGATTCGTATATACTAATAATCTCCACAGTGATATTTTAAAATATTGCGGGTATCTTAATTGGTACACAGATTACTTTTTAGGGTTACTAATAGTAATAATAATTACTAAATTTATGGTACATGATTAATATGTGATTTCAATTTTTAAGTTTACATATCATTGCATACGCAAGTATTCTAACCCTCGGACGATACTAACAACTCAACCCCGCCCCTCTCCAGTTTTTCCAGAAAAAAAAAAGAAAAAAAAAAAGATGCTACAGGGCACTTTTTTGTGTGGAAGATACAATTAAAATTACTTGGACAACTCATAACCAATCCGAGATATTTAAAAGAGTTACAAGAAGGTACTCAGTCAAGGAAATTTTCTAAACATGTGTTTCAAACTATCGTCTTTTTTTATTATTATTCCACTGCTGTTTGCCGGTGGCTGGGGTATGGGCTATGACTTTGCGTGTACGTTCGAGGGTTAAATTGTCACTTAAAAGTTTCATTGGGGGGTTCCAATAAACTGAATGCACGTGCCAGGTACATGTGAATATATATAAGCATGTAAAAATGGAAAGTTTCCATTTTCTGTGCACGAACTGATAAATAGGTCAATTTGCTGGCTACCTGTCTTTATTTACAGTTAATAAAAGCAATTGATAATACTTGGATTGTATCATTTTTTAATTGGTAAATAGTGTTTCTGGTCGTAAATTAGCCGTCGTGTAGTTCGTGGCCCCAAAGAAACACAACCCCTGCCCAAACGTGTGCTACAGAATGCCGTACTAACCAAATCAGCGAAAAATGTTACGGGAGAAGCCGGAGATTATTGTGGAATGTACAAACAGATAAAATGACAAATTCAGTAAAATACTTGCAGTTATCGGAAGCCACTTTCGCAGTCTACACCTCGGGGGGGGGGGGGGGGGGGGGGGGAATGGGATCGATAACACCGCAGCAAAACGCACTGCGCATGCGCGGCCAAACAACCTCCTGCCAAAACCCGCGAGCCTTTGTTATTTTCTAAAGTTCAACTTCCATTTGGGTTTTTAGAAAAACTTAAGACGCAGAAACCAAACTTGAGTACCAAAAGCTCACAATTTAAAGTTCATTAATTACTGACCTTTTGCACCTCCTACTTAATTTGGTGCTTGCAGCTGTTCGAGGCAAAGCGTTTCGTCGCCATGGCGGCGGTCGTAGTTTATACTGTGTTATACTGACAGAACCCAGGGGTGCAATGGAAAGCTGTACACTATATCAGAAGGATTTGCGTCTTGAAACATCGTCTCGTCGTCTGAAGACATCTTGGATTTACCGACATCGTCCGATTCTCGGTCGTGAGGCGATCGGGTCTAAACTCGTTTTCAGTCTTGCGCGGCTCTCCTTCCCGTCAGGTGAGCCAAGTTCCTTTGATATTACATTCTCGATACTGATAGTCCGTGTATTCTATAGTTATTATCACTGACCCATTTCACGACCGCCATCGAACAGAAGTTCAATAACGAACTTGCTGCGGTGTCTGATAAAAAGTCTAGTTCCCAGGCTCCCGCTGGTGTCGGCTGCGAACACCCGGACAGCGGTCGCTTCAGAAACAAACAAAATGGCGGATAAAATTCCAAGAGGTGGCGTCTTGTAAAAATGAAAATCCCAGGTAGCAGTAAGATGTTTATTGTTTCAAATGAATATCAGAGACTACACACACTTGAATTCCACACGATCTTGCGTGCGGTTCTTGTTTGCATGTCTTAACTCCCTCACGGGGTTTTCACTCCAAATTATTGCCTTTCTATATATTTCGAAATGAAACTGCATCACATTAATGCTGGCGCTGCTGATGCCCTAGCTCAAACCTTGCCTGTACAAAATGACAAAGTGCTTTCTTTTGTGATCTGACCCTGTTTAACACTGGTTTATGGACACCATACCGTTACCGGCATGGCAAGAAACAGTTGGTGGCTATATTTATCAAACAGAGCATTTGAATGTCTTATTAAGACCCCACAACATCACCAAGAAAATACGACCATATTCAAGATGGAGAACCCTGAAAACCCTGCTCTGGTTATCCAGTAGAATGTCAATCCCTCTATAGGAAATATAGGGGACTCCCCCTACCCCCACCCCCTGGGAAAGAACTGAAATCTCTCTTGTGGCATTTTGTCACGAAGTTCATTGTTCAGGTCTGGTTTTGTGTGAAGGAATTTTTCTGTACATACAGTCATGTGAAGGGTCTCTTGACATATTCACTTGACATTTTGGAGAAAAAAAATTCAAGAAGAAATTCTACTGACAGTACATTTAGGTAAAGGTCTGCAAGAAATTAAGGGAACTATATTTGACAATAACATTATTATTTGATATATACAACATGTAGGTGTGAGATTCAATGCAACTGCTCCATTGTCTGGATTACGGGTCTTGGACCTCTCAAGGTTATGTATTAATTAATATTACAATATTTTATAAACAAGAGAATTTCAACGATAATAATGTCAATCTATGTTTCAAATCTTATAGGGTCTTGGCTGGCCCCTTCACCACAATGCTACTTGGAGACTTAGGGGCTGAAATTATTAAAGTGGAAAAACCTGGTGAGTTGAAGTTTTACTTTTAACTTTGTCTTTTGTAATGTGCATTTTACCTAGTTTTTAACAATAACGATTACTTGATATATAACTGAATTGTTTATAGGGCAGGGTGATGATACTCGGACGTGGGGTCCACCTTTCCTTGGGAAAGAAAGCACTTACTTCCTTTCCATTAACAGAAACAAGAAGGTCAGCGTATTGTCCATGCATTAATTTTTACTTGCTTTATTCTTTTAAAATTAATATTGATTATTAGTTTGTTAATAATAATACTATATAGATTTTGAAGATATACAGTACCAGGATTTCTCCAGTTCTAATTATGATATGTGGGAGAAACAACATTTTTGCTATTTTGCTGATTGGCAGAGTGTAGCAGTAAATTTGAAGAACAAAGAGGGAATCAAAATCTTGAAGAAGGTCAGTGGAATGTACCTGTACTATCATATTGTAGAATCAATTATCTCAATTGTTGCAGATGTGAATTGTTCTAATCACTCAGTGATGACAGCACAGTCTGATATGATATATATGGTGTAGTATCTGCACAGTTAGCAAAAAGATGTTAAATTATTCAGTAACTATAATGTTTCATCCTAAAGGAGGCCAATAAGAGCATTTTAATCTTCATTCACCCAGCTCGCTTCAAAAAGCGACATCCTTGTTGAAAACTACCTTCCGGGGAAACTTGCTCAATTGGGACTTGGATATGAGGAGCTGAAAGAGGGCATTCCTTCCTTGATTTACTGTTCTATCACTGGTTATGGCCCAGGGGGCCCTTCTGGACAGAGGGGAGGCTACGATGTCATCGCTGCAGGCATGGGAGGACTCATGTATATCACGGGCCCTGAGGTTCGGAAGCCCTTTTGGCTTGAAGTCTTCTGAAACATGTAGTATATCAGGAAGAGCGCAATTTACCTGACGCTTGAAATGTTTAAGTTTCCACGGCAGTTGCTTTACCCTCTGACCCATACATTTTCAATGTACCAATAAATTAGCCTTGCCATTTTACATTTTTATATAAATTTAGAAAGTGCTCTGGCTAATCAGACAGAGTATATATTTCAAAATAGTCATGTGATAAAGTGTCTCATCCCTCCCTCTCGCGTTGGCACGACCTGTGCAAAAATCCATCACGGATTCAACCTTAAAATCTTTACTATCTATTACACCACATGAAGCTCAAAATATAATAATGAACCTTTGTACTTTTCTCAATCCTTTAATATTAGGATGGAGAACCGTGTCGAGTAGGCGTAGCCATGACCGACCTGACGACAGGTTTGTACGCTCACGGAGCGATCATGGCCGCCATCATAGAGAGACAGAGAACTGGCGTGGGACAGAAGATTGACTGCTCGCTACTCGCTTCACAGGTTTCCACAGTGTTTACTATTTTAAAAAGTCTAACATGTCTGACTGAATTTCTTTTCGGCCGAATCATCACAGAACGTTTGGTTGTGACACTAATTTAGTACAGTCTAGTTTCTATTACAAATTACTCCAGCCGAACCTCTCTCTTGTGGCATTCGTCACCTAGTTCGATTTTGTTTAGGTTTGTTTCTGTATTTACGCGTCCTTATCACGACCCCTCGGAGATAAGCAAGACACGGTGTCGGACCAGTCCAGGACTCGGCTAACGCTGGTGAAATTCTGCGGGCAATCTAAAAATCCTAAGCAGCGACGATCGAGGCCGCCGCAGCCACCGTGGCGCGCATGGTGGAGGACAAGCTAGCCTCAGTGGCTACACTGACAGCCAACTGGTTTACTTTCTAGGTTGCCATCATGTCTCATATCGCTAGCGCCTATCTTAACGCTGGAGTGGAGACTAGTCGATTTGGGACTGCGCACCACAACATTGTACCGTACCAGGTATTCTTCACTTGTACGTGACGTCATGGTGGCCATGTTGGTGGGACTTTAACAAGAGATTACTCATTATCTTCGATTGTACTTGGCACCAACATGGCCGCAATGTCTTTGTATTATGAATCTCCAGGGATTGGTTGCAAGTCAAGAATGTGATGTGGAGGTAGCCTGCAATGTCAGTCGTCTCCTCGGCCCTCAATCCAAGCCGGGCCGAGGAGACGACCGATATTTCAGGCTAATGTGGACGAAGAGGTTACTGTATTGACTTTTACAATACTCGCTTGTTCATCATCTTGTAAATTAAACTGATTCTCATAAGAAAGGTTTTGCGCAAGGCTTCGTTTCTAAGCAGAGGCAACAGATATATCGGAATTAAATGGCCTTCTTATTCACATAGATGCCGACGACATGATTGGGCTGTTTGCGTATTTTGCAGAGAGATTTAAAACTGCTAAATTGTCGTTTAGTATCGTAATTTAATGTATAGGTTGGTGTAAATTGTACTAAGTTTCACGCTGACCCTTCTAGGCCTTCAAGACTACCAATGGATACATCAACGTTGGCGCTGGTAACGACACACTGTTTGAAAAGCTTTGTAAGGTGGGCATGCATAAAGTGCAGTTATTGACAGTTGACTTCAGACAAACGAATTTACAAGGGTTTGGAGACTAATAGTTGCATTTCTTGGCTGTTTTACATTGCGATTTGGTTTTGGTCATTTTTGGCAGGATAATTACGAAATAATGTTTCTTCAATGTCGTTGCGTTTGGAGTTGTTATCCAGGCTCTCGAGCTGGGAGATCATGATTATATAGGAAGGAGGAGGGTTGTCATGGATTGATGGTGGTTGTTTGTTTGTTTTGTTTTGTTTTTTCACTTTTCTGTTTTTAGCTCGTCAGCCTGGATCATTTAATCGCTGATCCCTTGTTTGCTAGCAACAGTCTTCGGGTCAAAAATAGAAACCTGCTCATCCCTGTTTTGGCAGAGAGGTTGGTTTAGTTCATGGAGCGAGAGTGTACGGTAGATAATGTGAGCTTTACCCACTCATGGATATGGGTTTATTAAAAATCATATTGATGTGTTAATGTATACTCGCACATATGGTCGTTGTATTTGGTTGAGTCACTTGTGACTGCTTAACACCATATTTGGCAATCATTCTATTGTTCATGTCCTTGCGTAGGTTTATAGAAAAATCTTCCGAGGAGTGGCTACACGTGTTTGAAGGCAGCGGCATTCCTTACGGACCAATTAACACGATCAAACAAGTCTTCGAAGATCCTCAGGTGCACTTTTTTACTTCAATAAGTTTAGTTCTGTTTCTTTTTTAGCATGTTCTCCAGTCGTAAACAATATCAAATTTTGTCCAAAACATTTTCCAGAGACAAAACAAACAAACGTCTCAGTGACATCCACTAAATTAGAAGAGAATTTAAACCAAAACTTCCAACTCCGATTTTGTAACAAATTATCTTCACGAGGCATTTTTTAGCACATGCGGCACAGAATAGACAACTTTGCAATACTGATTGCACATATTATGCTTCCCTTTGATGGAAATCAACAGACGCAAACTGCTGGTTGCTTGAGTGCAGCGCGGGCGCACACAAAATCTGAACTTGTCCCAGCCATACCTGTATCATAAAGTGTGTAAAAACAGGCACGCAAAACATGAAAACGTGTCTGGTTCTTGGGGCAGCTATAGTTGTTGATATAGTAACTTACACCAATTTGTTATTTGAAGGTCCAGTACAAGGGAATGGCCCAAGAAATTCTCCACCCAACTGCTGGAAAAATTAGAGTTCCAGGTAATTCGTTTGTATAGGTAATCGCATGATTTCGAGTGCAATTTGGAATAAATTTACGAGTGCTTATTTATTCCAAAATTGCACAAGAAATCATGTGATTACAGGGGTAACAGCATGCTTGCAAAAGAACCATTCACGCACTGGGCCTTGTTTGAAGTTTTTAAAACGACATCAAATATTTGTTTCCTTTCTGTAGGCCCTGCTGTGGAGTATAATGGTCAAACGTCTCGAGTGAACCCAATGCCGCCTCCAGTTCTTGGCCAGCACACTGAGGAGGTGTTAAGAAATGTTTTGGGATATAATGACTCTGAAATTAAATCTCTAGTCCAAAATAACGCTATAGAAGTATGTCAGAATTAAATACAACATTACATTATACCACACTTACAATATACGTTATTATTTTCCTATTATGACCATGGGATGCAGAGACGGAATGAAAGGCACTTAAATGGTACTTTAGTGGCGGCTCTTTGTTTACTTAGTTAGACACGTTAGCATACATACGCTACTAACAAGCAGATTCCATAACTAGAAAGAACATACCTGAATTAGTATGAGTTACCGAAAATTTGAAGGTTATACATTTTGAGAAACAACCTTTTTAAAACTGCAAAAATTAGTACCCAGCCATACATTCCTACCGTATTTGCAACACACACGTATGGAATGAATATTTTAATATAAACGTTGCATAGGTTTTAACAACATGACTGGTACATTTAAACTAATAAAATAAATTAAACTTGAATAAATAGATAAATATATAATAAATTCAAGGCGAACTCGAATAAGTAGAACTTACAGCAATGATCATAAAAACGTAATTCCCTATATGTCACGTGATAATAAAGATGTCCGAACAAAATTTATTATTTACTTCCAAAAAGTGTAAAATAAATTTGTCCTTTCTTGAGGAATACGATCATATCATATTTGTAGCAAGCCCTTGTGCTGTTGTTATGAATTTGTGAGGAAAAAAGACTGGAGCGGGAACTTTCTCTCTATGATAGTCAAAGTTTGGGGATGGTGGGAGTTAGTCCTTCCTATAAAAGTAGCCCGGCCCTTTTAGAGCCTCGGGTATAAAACTGAAAAGGTATAGAAAAACGATGCTTTTTGGTTCTCAAGGAGTCGGTAAGAACGACAGGCGAAGCTAAGAAAATCGTATTGCCGTCTCATAGGGGTTCTAAAATTCGTTCCTTGACTAAAGGCCCTGCTTACATGGAAGGAGGGTGACTCTCGTGGGAGGAACACCCTCCTAAAAGGGTCACCCTTCTCTATTGAAATTCCTTGTTCCGTTTGGGCCACCCGACGAGGAGGGTTACCCTATCTCGTTGCTAGGGTAACCCTCCCAGCGGGGACAACTGTTGGCCATGTAAACGCTCGAGGTAGGGTTACCCTTCCAGGGGGCGCTAGGTTTAGCGGTGCCAGGTTACTATCTCAAATCTCGCGACCGTGCGATGCCTTTCAGACTCGCGGCGAGATAGCCCGAGGGATAGCGTCTGGCATGAAAAGGGGGGCCTATCTTCTGAGTCCTTCCATGTAAACAGGACCTAAGGTCTTCTTCAAACACTTTCAATTTATCTGAGAGATTCGTGCACGATTTCACGCTCTTTGCTATACGAGCAATGTTGCACGAAAAATAACGTGCAGTATCGCATGAGACTTTGCGGTGGAGTGGGGGTATTCCCCAATGTAAAGCCATTTTGGGTCATGCAGCTGAATAGCGTAGGGTTTTCAGGGTTGTGTGTGGCGCACAATTTACACTTCAGTCTTGAATTGGGGCTTCTTTTCTTGCTGATGGCTTTCCCAGGTCTTACGTTTTGGGACTAGGTACCCATCGTTTCCGGTGCTAGAAAAGACTTCAACCACTGGGCCGCGTGCGACATTGCACGCACTTTGACAGGTCCCAGAATGCACTGCGCTAGGAACGGTATAAATACAACGGAGCATGACAGTCCAAAACAGAAGCTTTTATAGCGGGATTAATCATTCAGGACGCAAAAATAATACGGCGCTCCGATTTTCTTCAGAAATGTTCCTTGGCTGTCTTGCAATAAGAAAATTGAGAAGTAAGTATCACATTATTATGTTTCTATTTAAAAAACAAAACGCTTCACTTCCACCTCCTCAGCTCAGTGCACGTACGATCGTAACTTGCAGTCTGCAGGTACGCGGTATTCTTTTTTATATCATTGTATTCCCTGCCGATTTACTGACAGTGCACGAGTTGTAGAGGGCGTTTTTTCATTCGTTTCAGCATCACGGCTTTTTGGCTGAAAGTTTTAGCAACGGCTCTAAAACCTCCGCTCGTGTCACACAACTGTCAATGAGCGTTGATTATTAATATTCAGCAATGCGTGTTCTCTTCGTTCATTTGATAAGTAAGTTCAGACTTTTTTGATTTAAAAACAAACCTTAGGAAGATAAGATTCGCTGGCCTGAAAATTTCTGTGGATATCAAGAAAACTGGTTACCTACAGACTTGCGAGATTATGGCCAATAGTGGTGAGTTTGTTTACGGCTGCGATTTACATCCTTTCTTTTGCCAGTTGGCTATTTAAATACGTTTTTTATTCTAACACTGCTGTTTGGAAATATTTGTCTCAATCGATCAGCTGTTCATCAATGGTGTAGAGGAAACGCGTGTTCAATCTTGCAAGACATATCACCTTTGCTGCGTGGTTCGCAGCAGCTGTCATACTTCTTGCGTGCGACAGCCTAATTTTAGCCTACTTCCGGTTATGTAACCCATGGCGTGTTGGCGGGCTGGAGCAAGCCTTCGATCTAATTTAGAGTTGAGTTGAGAAACTTTACGACACGAAAATGCATCAATTATTGAAATTTAAAGAACGAAAACGTAATGCAGTATGTTCAAACTTAGAAAATAGATCTTCAATTTGCTTAGGTTAATTATTTACGACGCAGGGACGCGGTATCTTATAACTCGACTCGTATTACGCGTTCCTCGTGCTTTCGGTCTAAAGGTGATGTTACATTTTTCGCCCAGCACCTACAATTTTGTAGCTAGCGCTTTGGCTTTTACTCTAAAAACATGGCGAACCTTCGCCAAAGGCAGAATTTTGTGCAAAGATTGCTATTCATTGATAGTTCGACGATTACTAGGCAAGAAGTATAGAAAAAAAAAAATGTTGCGCACAAAATCGTCGTTAAAAATCGTCTCGTGTAACATCACCTTAAGCGTCCTGTGATTGCCGTTAAATTTACGCTCTATTCTTCGAGTTTTTTTCGTACTCCCACACTGTTTCTTCGCAACCACAAACGTTCCTGACATGGCAAAGCGATCAACCAGGTCCAGCCAGCGGCACTTAGGTTCCGACTCTGCCCTCCTTAACACCAGAGGAGCTAGCAGACTACGAAACCGGCCTTCGCAGCCAACCTCGTCTAGCAAAGCCGGTAAAAGCGGAAGATCCGCCAACCCCGGTGAGTCAGCTTCCCCCGACGCGCACGAGCCCGGCTGCTTCACACATCACGCCGGCAGAACTCAAAAAGCTACAACTCCTCAAAGAGACCAACATTTTGCTTCAAAATAATGATGAAACAATATTATAAATTTATAGAATATCTTTCTAAAAGTTGGCATACTTAGGCTTGTCAAACTGGATGTAAATTCAGAACTGTTTGCCCAACAGATGTCAGGTTCACATCAAATGCTCCACTATCTGGAATAAGGGTCTTGGATCTTTCAAGGTACAGTACAGTAAGGCCCGGTTCAGACGCCGCTCCTGACATGCGCCGAACCTAATGCTTGAATTAAGTACGGCCAAGAGAGGATGATATATATATGATATATATCATCCTCTCTTGGTACGGCAGAAGAGCGGCGTCTGAATCAATTAGGTTCGGCATATTTGAATTAGGTACGGCAGCGGTATTAGGTTCGACTGACGCTGTCGCATAATCCGACGTGGGAGCGACGTTGATTCAGACGCCGCTCTTCACATGTGCCGTATCTATGGCATGAATTATTTTAAATTATTTTGAATTAAAAACATGTATCCTTAAACATAAGCACTATTGTGTATTTGGTGCGGCAGGAAAAGTTCGCCGTTTGAATCAACAGTCGCTCCTATGTCGAACCAGGGTCGAATCTATTACTATTAGGTTCGGCGCATGTCAGGAGCGGCGTCTGAACCGGGCCTAAGCAAAACAATGTACAATGCTGACTTAGAAACTGTCATCTATAACATGTTAGCAATAAATTTTTCTCATGATTATAAACTTTCCAAGGCTCCAAAATGTTGAAAATAATAGGCAACTTTATTTAACTTGTATTTTTTCTACACATTCTGTGAACTACAAACATTTCTACATTATTCTCCATTACCTTTCATTTAATACCGCACCTCTGCCCATTACATTTTATTGTCTCATTTTCACTTTATGCTCAAATTTATTCACATTTTCACACTCACTTCACTTGTACCATGTGCATAATTTACCTTTTTTTTTTTTTGTTTTTGTTTGTTTGTTTTTAAAGGGTATTGGCTGGTCCTTTCACATCAATGCTTCTAACAGACTTAGGAGCTGAGGTGATTAAAGTGGAAAAACCAGGTGAAAATGTCATTTTAATAGTAGTACTTGACATATCATAATTTTAGACAGAAGATTATAATTGACCAACATTTCAGAGGTAAAGTTTTAGTGGAATAATTACTATCAACAATAATTGATAGTATTCCACTAAACTATATAGATATCCTTATATTATGGTAGATAAATATAAGCCATCACTTTGTTGTTTAGTCCAACTTTACAACATTGGTTCAAATACTTTACAGCTGTTATGCATCATAATATACGGTAACAATTAAACAAAACCTTGCAGGCTGGGGAGATGACACCAGACATTGGGGCCCTCCTTTTGTTGAGGGGGAGAGCACTTACTACCTCTCCATTAACAGAAACAAGAAGGTATACATTCTTTATGTTGTTGTTTTTGTCTTGTTTTGTTTTTTAAATCTCTTTGCTACTGTACATGTACAGAGGATAGCTGCAGCTTCCCTTGTTCAACCTGAATAATAGTCTGAACTGACAGGCCCAAGTCAGCACTCAAATACTACTCACATTAGTAACAATTTACTTCAGTCTCTTACCCTGAAGTGTACCTATAAATTCTAAGCATAGAGAACATTATTCAAGTATAATTTGTCTTGTTTGCAGACTTCTTTGCAAATACTACTTTTAATGCATTTTTAAAATCAATTCATTGTTTGTTTCACACTATGTTTACTTTGTCCTTTATGAGGCAAAGCCCTGATTGTAGGCAACAAATTTTGGCTTAATATCCTATTTCTCATTACTGGATAATATTTATGTACTGTGTTGTTCCATCCTGAGTAAAAGTTTAGCGCTTAATAGAGATAAATAATTTCATCTACTGCAGAGTGTAGCAGTAAATTTAAAGAGCAAAGAGGGAATCGAAATCCTGAAAAAGGTCAGTGTGATGATTGCAAATGGCAACCTTGCTAATTATATCTCTGTTACTCCAACTCCCACCCACCCTGCACCCCACACTCTGCACCCCCCCCCCCCCCCCCCCCCCCCCACTCTTCACCCCTCCCCTGACAGATCTGACTGTCTTTCTGTCTCGGTTACATCTCACCTGTCCATTTCCGTGTCTCTCTCTCCATCCCTCCTTTTTCTACTTTCTTTCCTTCTTGTAGTATTTATGATCCCCTTTTTGCCATATACTAATGTTTTACCTTCAGTTTATCAGTAGCTACATACTTTGTTCCACTTCAATGATTTGCATTCCTTTCAATTCAATCCAGCTTGCTTCAAAAAGTGACATCCTGATTGAGAACTTTCTCCCGGGGAAACTTGCTCAAATGGGACTTGGATATGAGGAGCTGAAGAAGAAAACACCCTCATTGATTTACTGCTCTATCACTGGTTATGGCCCAGGGGGCCCTTGTGGACATAGGAAGGGCTATGACCTTATTGCCGCAGGTGTAGGAGGACTCATGCATATTACAGGCCCTGAGGTTTGTAAATAATATTGTGTTCCCAATTCACTAATTCACTACTAAAGGTGAACTTGAACAGTGAAATGGATGTACTTGATCAAATTAAAACTTCAAAACACACACACAATCTGTCATTATAAGGGTAAATCCATTGAAAAATAGTATGTACATGCTGACTCTCAAATGGTCTCCATTGATCCCAAAGTCCAGCTATTGCAGTATGTAATGCCTTACACAGGATGCTAATAATATTATGATTCATTAATTTTCTGGCTTGCTCAATTTAAGGGTGGGGAGCCATGTGGTGTGGGTGTGGCTTCGACTGACCTGTCCACAGGTTTGTTCGCTCATGGAGCCATCATGGCTGCCTTGCTGGAGAGACACAGAACTGGGATGGGAAAGAAGATTGACTGCTCACTTCTATCCACTCAGGTTTGGTACATTGTTTTCAAATATTATAACTACAATAACATACCAGTGCAATTTTGCATTTTACTGAATGGATTACCCTGTTTAAATAAAAGCATTTCTCTCTCTCTCTCTCTCTCTCTCTTGATTGGTCAGGTTGATCTTTTAAAAGAAATTGTTGGGTGTGCCAAGTGTGCATGAGTGGTGCCTATCCAATTAGTAACATTCAAGCTGCCTTTCTAGGTTGCAATCCTCACACATGTTGCCGCTGCTTATCTTAATGCGGGAGTGGAGGGTGAACGATTCGGGACTGCACACCACAACATTGTTCCATACCAGGTTTGTGTCCATTTTTAAAAGACCACTCAGATTTTCCACAAAACCATGTCCAAATGTATGTGTACATCCAGTCATTTTATATTCAGTCTTAGTTTTCCGGGAAATATTGTCTTATATAATATTGTATAAAGCTCTCCTTTTCCTAGAATTTTTTTGAAAAATAAGCCGTTGGACTTAAACAAAAAATACTTAGTAAACTGTGGGTTCAGAACCCAAGAACAACAACAGCAACAACAACAACAACAACAACAACAGTGATTAAGGTTGATGCGGGTATTATGTCAGTAAGTAATGAGGGCCGTAAACAGCGGTGTGAAGTGCAGTTAGACTTTGGTCTGACGAAGGGCTAAAGCTCGAAACGTCAGCGCAGGCCGAGGCAATAAGGCTCACCTGTTTCACGGGGATTTGCATTCCATTGTATTCTGCTTCCAGGATGTAGTGAATATTAAAATACACCCATTGCTGGAGTGCTGCATACAAATGCGAGTCTAAATTGCACGTTACATCTTCAGGCATTCAAGACCAGCGATGGATATATCAACTTTGGAGTTGGCAACGACGCATTATTCAAAAAGTTTTGTGAGGTAAGAAATGCATGTACAACAGCCTTATTCTTGAGTCAGCGGTCATTGCACAAACTGTGGGTCTCTCGTCTCCAGGGCCCGGTTTTCAGAGCACGATTAGAATAAATCCTGGACTGTCTAAACTTTCTTGTCATGGCCTGAAAACGTGAAAGTTTTGTCCACAACGACTTCGTTGGTACGTTTTAGGCTGGAACAGGCTTTTTAATCCATCTTCAAACTAAACCCTGCAGTTTGTCGACAGCAAAATTTCGTTAATCCTTAATCGGCTTTCGAGCAACCGGCCCAGGGCAGCGGATGGCCCTGGGGACGAGACTGCAGATTTTGCAGTTGCTCGTGACGCACTTGACAAAAAAAAAAAAAAAAAAAAAAAAAAAAGTCATCACGAACGCTGACCAACGGTGACATCAAGTTCGTCTATCCTTATACACAGCAAGACAAGAGTGAGTCGTGACTTCCTTGGAGTACTTGCCATGTATTCATTTTTATTTGTATTAATGTAATGTTATATGGCAAAATAAAAAAACTGAAACTGAACTGAAACTAATTTCCCATTGACCTTTGAAAACCAAAACCAGTTTACACTGCCAATCACAAAGGCTGTAAATAAATATAAAATGATTGTTTTTACCAGCTTCTTCACTTGGATCCTTTGGTTGCTGATTCCCGGTTTGCCAGAAACAGTGACCGGATCAAAAACCGAAAAGAGCTCATCCTTGCGTTGACTGAGAGGTTGGTGTTATTGAAAGGGCAACTTCACTGGGGGTTTCTCCGACTTTATGAATTGCGTATCTGTGTATAAGTTTATACTAGTTATGTACCGTGCATAGCCCTTGCCCATGGCCCCGTTCACACCAGCTCGCTAAAATGGGATTGACCCGATCTATTGGCGCGTTCAAACAGTTAAAAAACAATATATATATTAAAAAAAAAAGTTGAAAGACGAAAACGGTAAACAGGCCTTACAATATATTGGTGCATACACGGTTTGTGTAAGCGTATTTGTAGCCGCATCTTTGCGCGCAGTAGCAATATTTGAGAATACGTTTCTTTACCTAGAATTATGGAGAAATCTACGGAGGAGTGGCTTCACGTGTTTGAAGGCAGCGGCATTCCCTACGGACCAATTAACACGATTAAACAAGTCTTCGAAGATCCTCAGGTGAGACTTCCCCACTTCTTCAATTAATTATGATAACCGAAGTGCCATTCTGGACTATGGCTACGGATCTAATATATGGTACGCTATAACGGCTTTGCTGATGCAAGTGTTGGCTCGCTGCACTCTATCCAGGGATTGATCAGTTTGTTGAATAACACGTTTCGTCAAATTGTGACCGATCACTGGCAATGTCCGCTATTTTCTAGATTTGAGTAGAAATTGGAACGAGCTACAATTTCAAAGTACTATATTCCTTGTAACTACAGCAAGTTAATTCTCTTTGTCTTGTTGAAGTTGTTTTTACTTTATTTTGTGCCTGTTTCCTGTTGATAGTTGACTCTGTTTTTGTGTTCTTTTTAAAGGTACAATACAAGAAACTGGCCCTGAAAATTGACCATCCAACTGTAGGAGCACTTAGAGTGTCAGGTAATCCGAAGTCCTCCAGTGCCTTCACGAAAATGTTGCCAAAGTTTACTGATATCCGGAGTTGAACACAAATGGTGTGGCTTAGCAATATGACACTATTGATGATTTTGTTGTTTGTTGTTGTTGTTTATTTGCATTTTCTTTACCTGTAGGTCCTGCCGTAGAGTACAATGGTGAAAGATATCTTGTGGACCCAAAACCGCCTCCAGCCCTTGGCCAACACACCGAGGAGGTTTTGAAAAATGTTCTTGGTTATGGCGACTCCGACATCGAATCCTTTGTTCGCAGTGGCGCCATAGAGATCCCCGATAAATAGTTATTTAGTGTGACATTTCTTACAGCGCTTTACAAGACGAAGCATTGAGCTCTTAACAGAGTAAGATGCTTCACAAATTCCCGTCCCACAAATTTCTGAAGGCGGCATTACACCTGTATCAACTGCAAAGCGAAGAATAATAAAACAGATGCATCTATAAAAACGGATAGTTTACGTTTTGAGGGGAAAATGAGAGAACGGTGAAGCTTGGTAGGACCAGTGTGTTGCTAGCAAAAACTTTGGCAGCTAAGAAGGTCAGTCTCAAACAGCTTTTTATTTCGTGCACGTAGAATTAAAGAGTGCATATTTACGACCTTGCACTTCTAATGGCAGCAGCACTGGGGCTTACAAACTGGCTACTTTGGATATAGTGAAGCCGTCAACCTCTGCCTTCCATTGTCCAGACTCATCTTTCCAGGGACGCCTGTCAACCTTAAGGCTTATCCAGTGAATGCCACAGCGCGCTCTCAGAGTATCTCCATCCAAGCCAGAGAAAGTAGCACTAAAAAGAAAATGTACAAATATTAAACTAACTAATCCCGAATAGAGAAACGGGAATGTTTTAACAGCTACCACTTTTGTCTAATGATAGTGTGCACACTCTGATTGGTTAAAAACCGCCTTTTTATAACAAAATACGGAAATTTTCCTCCACCCGGCGCTGTCGAGAGAAGAAATGAGTAAAACACAAAAGACAATGCTGAAGGACAACGGGTGTGATCAACTCTCTTTACTCGAAGACGGAAGATGTTTCAATAAAATGCTGTCAGATTTCCTGACAGAAAATAGTGACATCTAACTCTTCCATTGTTTAGTTTTTATGATGTGCTGAAATTTATTTAGATTATGATCTAGTCCTGCCAAATACAATTAAAGTTATCAATCAATCTTTTAGGATAGTGACCCAAGGTTTGACCGATCAAACGAAAGCTCTTGACTGTACTCTGAACAACTAAAATGGCATTTTAAAAGGGGCGTATAATGCATATCCTACCGGTCTATCTTGTTCTTGTATGACCCGTAATGCTTCGACACTTTTCCAGTCCCGTTTTTAAAAATTAACAGGGTCAAAGAGTACTTTTCATTCCCTCCAATCCATTGCCCTACCCAATCGGCTGGAGGAGGTTCAGCTGAATTCGAACAACCCATTCCACTGCAGACTCAGATATATAGAAAGCTGCAAATGAGGGACAATATCAGAAATAAGTAACCTACAATCCTGTTCAAAAGTCCCCAGATTGTTGGGTGGGGAACAAAAAGCGGTGAAGTAGGAAAACATTAGGAGAATACCCAATCTTCTCGCATGATGCGGAGTAGGCTAAAAGTGATGGCTCAAAAGGACCACGCCTCAAAAGGACCTGACGTTTTGGACATCTTCGAAGGTGGCCGTATTAACGGTGTTTTCAGATAAGAAAATGACTGGGAGTCGGTTCCGCGGGACAAAAAATAGTGGCCGTAAGGCGGGGTTCTATTGTATATTTACAGTGAAACCCCGCCTTACGGCCACCCCGTTATTACGGCCACTATCTTTTGTCCCACGGAACCAACTCCCTGTCATTTTCTTATCTGAAAACCCTGTTAATAAGGCTGAGCACCCTGTTAATACGGCCAGATTTTTATGTCCCGATGGTGGCCGTATTAACGGGGTTCCACTGTAGCTTACATTTTAAATTGCTTCGGAAAGATTTGACCGGCAGACAAAGAAAATCATCGACTCTCTGTTGTACTTGTAGGGAGCTTAAGCAAACTAGGACGTCGACGGCAACGCGAAGAACCAGGAAAAAAATGTCTCCGCATTCCTTATGTCTTCGTAACTTTGCCTACTCTTAAAATGCTCAAATTTGTTCCGTTTTTGCCGAAGTTCTATTGACTTTATCGTCTCTTACTAAGAAGAACGACTGTCGTAATTTTTAAAAATGTCGTCCACGTCCTGACAACAGCCTAGAAAAGAAGCATTTGGAGTCGCAGGCGAGAGCACGACAACCCGAGATCGTGTAAATTTCACATATTCACGGTTGTTATATATTCGGTTGTTCAAAGAGCGGATAGCATTGTTTACTGCGGATAAGTCGCTATCCAGTGGATAAGTTTTGTGTAAACTTCTTTTATCAACTGGATAGGGACTTATCCGGTGCACAGTGTTATCCAGTCTTTGAACAACTGGGCCCATACTACGCGCGCCCTGATTGGCTAAATAACCGTGTAAGATGCATGAGAGTATATTACACGCTGACGCCGATAGGTGATGTATTTTCCTTGACTAATTATTTTATAAAAGAAATATATAACGCGTTCCCGTGTAATATAGCCTCATCTAAACACTTGGGAAGTTGGGAGAACACTCGAGTAGCGCCCGGCGGAAACCACTCGGCGGCCTCGTGGTTTCCTTGCGCTACTCTCGTGTTCTCTCAACTTCCCGCGTGTTTAGAACGCGTTATATATTTCTTAAATAATGCATATTCTACCAGTCTAGCCGGCTGCCGCGCGACTGACGCTGCTGCACCACTTGCCCACGTCCGTTTTCAAAAATTACCAGATGCAGAAGGTACATTTCATCGACGTTCCGTCCAGTCCAGTGCCCTACCCAATCGGCTGGAGGAGGTTCAGTAGAATTAGCACAACCCATTGCAAGGTAGACTCCAGATAAATAGAAAGCTGTAAACAAGGGACGATATTAGAAATAAGTAACCTGCAATCTTGTTAAATAGTCGCCTCGGAGACCCAGGGGCAGATCGTTGGTGGGAAACAATAAACGGTGTAGGAGGAGAATGCTCATGCAATTCTCCTCCCCTGACGCTTACTCTGTTGCCTCGGATTCAAAACGAGGCCTAGCGAGAAGCCTTTCTTTATGAACTGTTTTTATTAGCATGTTCGTTTTCATGCAAATCAAACCTATTTTCATAAGATAGGCTTTAATTACTGGGCCTTGTTTTGAAACAAACGCAACAGAGTGACCCTCTGGAAATGGTCTACTACCACCAAAGTTTTCAAAATTTCCGTACATTATGAGCTGTGTATGGCATTGAATTGTAGCAAAGATGTCTGACATAAAATCATGGGTCAGCAGGCATAAACTGATTTTTTTGTGAACCTTTCGTTTCCTTTTTTTTTTTTTTTTCGTATCGTTCGATATGGCAGGGCGATTTTTCCGGGTCCAATATTCCTATATGTTTTGCATATCCGCGATGACCGAGTATCTCTCCTTCTTCATCGCATTGTTGCCTACAAAATTGTTCACGCAAAAAAAAAAAAAAAAGTTGCGAATTCTGTTTCTTGATATCGGAGAAAGTCTTTACGATGACTTTATGCAAACTTTGCGTTGTATAACTGATAAACTGAAGTGCAATACAAAAGAAACACTTGCTTGAGGTAACAAACGGTTTGACCGATCATGACACTTATTGAAAATTATTCACAACCACAAGGGCACTGACATGACGGGTGTTTTCTATGCCGGTAAATCAGACAGTTTACCGACAAATACAAAGGAGGACGTTTGAAAGGTTGAAGGTTTACTTCCTTGTTGTTGGTTGGCAACTTAACTGTCACGAAACGTCTCACTACAGAAGAAAACCGCTTCGAAACCTATCTCTGGGATCCGCCAAGACATGCATTGGTAATAGATCAAGAATGATAACAGATACCCCAAAGAGAATATAGAACGCATAAATCTCTCATTTAGTGAATATTATATGTAATTTAGTTTTACAAGTTGGCAAATTAATTACGAAATTCAAAAGTGCCGACTTACCAGAATAAAACCTGTGTAAGACTCAGTTGTTAACTGGCTTGTGGCTAAGAAAGCTTTCTGTCAAAAAACACCTGATAATGAGCAAGGGACAATTTGTAATTGCAAGAGTATACTGAACAACCTCGTCCCCAGGGCCATCCACTCGCCCTGGGAACGAAAGTGTATAGTATTAGCTTCGTTTGGCCATGACGTCAGGTTCCTGTTTAAGCCACGTGGTTTAGGTATAATGCACACAAATGTGATAAACTGATTCCGCCTCGCTGCCAGATTTTACAAGACAAACTGACAGACAGAGCATTGTTACACGGATTCTCATGTTTTGCCCACGTCAATCAAATGCTGCAGACCACGCAATCACTGCAGCACATACACAAATAATAGAAAAATAAAAAGAAAGGTTCACTATTACAAACTATAAATGTAACGAAGAATTTGACTGGTATGGAGTCAAACGCGAATTCAGGGAATCCAGGGACATATACATAGTTACTGCATTTGAATCGTTTTATGCACAAAATATGATTACTTTTATTGCTTCGAACAACAACTAGACAATAAATATCCTTACCCTACACCTTTAAATTCATTAGATAACAACACATCTACTCCTTCTACAGAAATGTGGCTGTGCCAGGGATTTGGACACGCATTTACTGAAACATAAGATTTCCCTGTCGAAGCCAAGAATGTGCAATAACTTCGCAACATGACACTCCTGATGGCTTTGTTGTGTTTTTGTTGTTTGTTGTTGTTGTTGTTTATTTGCATTTTCTTTACCTGTAGGTCCTGCCGTAGAGTACAATGGTGAAAGATATCTGTGGACCCAAAACCGCCTCCAGCCTTTGGAGGTCTTGAAAAATGTTCTTGGTTATGGCGGCTCCGACATCGAATCTTTTTTTCGCAGTTGCGCCATAGAGATCCCGATAAATAGTTATTTAGCGTGGCATTTCTAACACCGCTGTTACAATACGAAGCATTGAGCTCTTAGAGCCGTTTTCGGATGACTGTCGAAAACCAAAACCAAAGTAATCACACAGGCCAATCACAGAGACTGAGAGAAAACAGTTCAGCCAATCAGAAGCCAAAGTAATTCGCGTTTGGTCTTGCGTTTGGCTTTACTTTCCAATCAGCAATACGAGTACACGCCATCGCTTGCGTGAGAAGTGTTTGGTTTTGGTTTTGGTTTTGTTCCTGATTGGTTGAGAATGCTGCCAAACTTGTGTGGACCAATCCGAAAGCGTAGCAAACGCAAAACCAAAGCAATCACACGATTACTTTCGACAGTCATCCGAAAACAGCTCTAACAGAGTAAGATGCTTCACATATTTCCGTCCCACATTTTTCTGAAGGCGGCATTACACCTGTATCAACTGCAACGTGAAGAATAATAAAACAGATGCATCTATAAAAACGGATAGCTTACGTTTTGAGGGGAAAATGAGAGAACGGTGAAGCTTGGTAGGACCAGTGTGTTGCTAGCAAAAACTTTGACAACTAAGAAGGTCAGGCTCAAACAGCTTTTCATCTGTGCACATAGAACTAAAGAGTGTATATTTACGACCTGGAATTAAAATCTTGTAGTGGCAGCAGCACTTGGAGTTTGTTTTACCATAATCAAGCCGTCAACCTCTGCCATCCACTGTCCAGACACATCTCTCCAGGGACGCCTGTTAACCGTATAACTCATGCAAGGAATGCAGCAACACCATGCTCTCACATTATCTGCATCCCAGCCAGAAAAAGTAGCACTAAAAAGAAAATGTACGAATATTAAACTATAACCAACCTCGAATAGAGAAACGGGAATGTTTTAACAGCGACCACTTTTGTCTAATGATAGCGCGCACGCTGATTGATTAAAAACCGTTTTATATGAATATACAAAAATTTTCCTCCGAGTAAAACACAAAACACGATGCTGAAGGACAACGGGTGTGACCAACTCTTTCTACTCGAAGACAGACGATGTTTCAATGAAATGCTTTCATATTTCCTGACAGAAAACAGAGACGATTACTGTTCTATTGTTTAGTTTTTATGATTTTGAAACTTAGATTATGATCTAGAGGGCCTACTAAAGACAATTGAAATTATCAATCAATCGTTCAGGAAAGTTACCTAGGGTTTGACAGATCAAACGAAAGCTTTTGACTGTACTTTGAACAACAAAAAATGGCATTTTAAAAGGGGTGTATATTGCATATCCTACCAGCCTATCTGGTTCCTGGAAAACGGATGCAGCTCCAACAATTGTCCACGCCCGTTTGCAAAAATTACCAGGTGCAGAATGTACGTTCCATCATCGCTCTGTCCAGCCCAGTGCCCTACCCAATCGGCTGGAGGAGGTTCAGCTGAATTAGCACAACCCATTGCAAGGCAGACTCACTAAATAGAAAGCTGTAAACGAGGGACGATATCAGAAATAAGTAACCTACAATCTTGTTAAATAGTCGCCTCGGAGATCCAGGGACAGATCGTTGGTGGGAAACAATAAACGGTGTAGGAGGAGAATGCTCATGCAATTCTCCTCCCCAGACGCTTACTCTGTTGCCTCTGATTCAAAACGAGGCCTAGCGAGAAGCCTTTCTTTATGAACTGTTTTTATTAGCATGTTCGTTTTCATGCCAATCAAACCTATTTTCATAAGATAGGCTTTAATTACTGGGCCTTGTTTTGAAACCAACGCAACAGAGTGACCCTCTGGAAATGGTCTATTGCCATCAATGCTTTCAAAATTCCTGTACATTATGAGCTGTGTATGGCATTGAATTGTAGCAAAGATGTCGGACGTAAAGTCATGGGTGAGCAGGCATGAAC
The DNA here is from genome assembly GCA_964036295.1 of Plumapathes pennacea. Classification (NCBI taxonomy): domain Eukaryota; kingdom Metazoa; phylum Cnidaria; class Anthozoa; order Antipatharia; family Myriopathidae; genus Plumapathes; species Plumapathes pennacea. The sequence goes on along the minus strand of OZ038464.1, from coordinate 25,846,792 downwards.
TACTTCTTCGTAAACCTTTCCTTTCTTTTCGTATCGTTCGATATGACAGGGCAATCGTTCCGGGTCCAATGCTCCTTTACGTTTTGCATATCGATGCCCCGGAGTACCTTTTCATGTTCATCGCGCGCGATGCTGCTTGCAAAATGGCTCACCCTAAAAACGAGTCGCGAATTCTGTTTCTTTAATATCGGGGGCGAGAGTCAAATTGCGCTTTCCATTTGACCATCGGTCATTCCGGAATTTTCAAAAAAAGAGGACAACCTCGAGAGGTTGTCCGCAATTTCCAAACATTTCTTACCGAAAACTTGCGGTTCCATTTGATTTTTCCCTGAATTTCCGTTTTTTTTTTGGTCAAATGGAAAGCGCCCAAGGATACATGACATTATGCAAGCTTCGCGTTGTATCACTGATAAACTGAAGTGCAATACAAAAGAGACGCTTGCTTGAGATAACAAAAGGTTTGACCGATCAAGACACTATTGAAGATTATTCACAACCACATGGTCCACTTATATGATGGGTGTTTTCTACGCCGGTAAATCAGTCAGTTTACCGACAAATATAAAAGAGAACGTTTTAGTAGGTTAAAGGTTTACTTCCTTGTTGTTGGTTGGCAACTTAACTGTCACGAAACGTCTCACTACAGAAGAAAGCCTCTGAGATCCCCCCCGAGATATGCAAAGGAAAATAGATCAAGAATGATATCAAATACCCAAAGAGAAAATAGGACGTATAAATCTGTCATTTAGTGAATTTCAAATGTGTACTTCAGTTTTACGAGTTGGCAAGTTAGGGCCCGGTTGCACTGGGAAGTTTAGTCAATAATAACTCAGCATCGAGAGCAATATGACGGCTTCTTCAATGTTTGATGGCAACTTGCTGACATATACTTCTGGTAACAAGCGCTGTTTGCACTTCAAATGATAAAAATGTCGATACTAATGTCGTTAAAGTTACTAGTGCGACCGAAGCCTTAGTTACGAAATTCAAAAGTGCTGACTTACCAGAAAAAAACCTGTGTAAGACTCAGTTGTGAACTGGCTTGTGGCTAAGAAAGCTTTCTGTCAAAAAACACCTGATGATGAGCAAGGAACAGTTTGTAATTGCAACAGTATACTGGAACAACCTCGTCCCCAGACTGTCAATACTCCCTCCTTCACTCTCCGAAGATCGTAAACAGACTCGCAATTTGAAGCCGAGCCCAGTCTCCGCTCGGCCTCCAACCTCGCTCTGCCGCTCGCGTCGCTCAGCTTTAAATTGCGTGTTTATTTACGATCTTTCGAGAGAAAAGGAACTGTTCACAGTCTTACGGTTTACGTCATCGCATATCACGTGATCATATGAACCAACGACTGTGTGCTGATTCTTGACCCAGAAGAAAAAAAAATTCTATTTTTAAGCTCGCCGGGGCCACGCCCCGCGAGCAATAATACAAAAATAAAAAGAAAGGTTCACTATTACAAACTATAAATGTAACGAAGAATTTGACTGGTATGGAGTCAAACGCGAATTCAGGGAATCCAGGGACATATACATAGTTACTGCATTTGAATCGTTTTATGCACAAAATATGATTACTTTTATTGCTTCGAACAACAACTAGACAATAAATATCCTTACATTAGACCTTTAAATTCATTAGATAACAACACATTTACTCCTTCTACAGAAATGTGGCTGTGCCAGGGATTTGGACACGCACTTACTGAAACATAAGATTTCCCTGTCGAAGAGAGCACGACTTCATTCTAAAATTTGAAACGGAACGGAATGTGTGCCAACGTCACACTCCTCTTTCTGACGTAACCCTTCACTCCTGAGTGCTCAACTTCGAATGTTCTCCGTTCAGTAAAAAAATTATACAGTATGGAGAAATATATTGGTCGCTTACGCAGACTGAAGTTCAACTTTGAATTCTCACTACTTCATCGTATACTTCCTTCTTGAATGGTTCAGAGAATCTGTATATGAAACTCAGGCCGAGTGAAGGAGCCAAAAGGCCTCGGGGCGTCTACGGTGCGTCCATCTCATGCACCGCATGGACGTTACGTTAAAAGTTGACGGCCATGAGCTTTTCTTCATACAGTGCAATCATCAACATAATAACGATGCCCGTGATGAGCCCCAAGTTCTGCAGGAAAAAGGTCACCAAAGGTTCCGTTTGAAGGGTTTCATTGTGCATCAGGTCAGGAAGCTGAAAATAGAAGACATTCGAGTACATATGGCTTGGTTATTGCACTCATTCGCATTCTGGTTTGCCGGTCCAAGTGCGCGTATGCACATTCTGATTGGCTAATTTACCGCCTCGAGTGCGCGTATCCGCATACTGATTGGACAGCTTACAGGTCCGCACTGTGACACGAAGCAACCTCCCTTCCCCTCAGGAGTCAACTCAATGAAAATTGTGAAATATCAACTCGCAGTTTTTTTAATGGTTGAAAGAACTTTGTTTACGAATGAAAAAGGTGAGCTTACAGCGTCCTCGCTGTCTAATTTTAGTGTTTCCCGAGTCCAACAACACATGCACAGCACCCGAGTTTACTTACCATGTCCACCAAGGCTACATAGATAAACATGCCTCCTGCGATGGCGAAAATCCACAACCGCACATCTGTCATTTGCCCAATGGCAATCCCAATAGCCAGCCCAATGTAACAGGAGCAGGCTGACAAGAAGTTCGCCAGCAACGCCATCTTGACACTCATGCCAGCACTCAATAGCACAGCAAAATCACCTAAAAGACAGGAAAAATTGTAACAGTTTTTTTTAGTTTTGTTTGGCGTCTTATAAACCAGGACCTGCACTATGAAAGTGAAAGTCCACCTCTTCAGAATTTACATATTTCTTTACTAAACACGTGCCCGGCTGCATAGCCTCCTTTACAGCCGTTGTTATGCTCCGTCCACACTGGACCGTTTTCTTTTGAATACACATACTTTTTTTTACACGTTTTTGCTCTCCGTCCACACTAAAACGATGACTCGAAAACAGAGTTTTCCAAAGTTCTCAAAGTGGACACTTTTAAACGTTATTGAAAAGTTTCCAAAACGAAGGATTAGTGTGAACAGGCGAAAACGGGGCTTAGTTTTGAAAACGGATTCGTGTGGACGTATGAAGCGAGACTAAGGAAGGCTGCGCAGAAGGCTAGTGCCTGTAAAAAATTGGCGCATTTTATTATAAACTTTTACCCCGACTTTACGTCCCAAAATGTAGGTGATATTCACTCAAAGTTGATCGGGACAAACTGTGGGTTGGTACCTTACCTAGTTCATGAGGCAACTCATGACAGAACACTGCTATCGAGGTGCTAATGCCTCCAGAGATCCCTGAACTGCCTCCTTCAGAAAAGGCAGCTCCAATGGCGAGACCATCACTGATGTTGTGCATAGTATCACCAATAATTATCATCCAAGCAACCGTAGAGATCCCTCCCTGGATAGTGTGATCGTGCTCATCAGCAAGCATTGAATGTGCGTTGTCGTTACATGATATATTCTCGTTGGAGCCAGTGTGCTGTGGAGATACAAGTTGCTTTAACACATTCACTGTCAGTGTCGTTAAAAGTGCACGCAACAGACATCAACTAACATTAGTGGATTTTTCAAGAGTATCGTGCGCGTTCTCTTCCTCTGAACTGTGAAAGTAATACTAGAAACACTGAGAAACGTAATGAGCTAGGTTAGTAAACAAAATCGTCTCAGCATTGTACCCTTACCTGTGTTTGAGCTGTGTCGGCAATTGCGCTATCTTGGTCGGCAATTGCGCTATCTTGGTAGATGCATACAGAGAGATCTATCGTTGGGGTACTTATGGGTTTCTGGAAAAGGTTTACAGATTCAAAACAAAAAAAAAAAAAAAAAATTACAGCTCATCTCATGAAAAGATAAGCTGAGAGACTGAATTTGGCCTTAATAATTAACTATAATTATTATAGTGTTATTTTTTGTATTAACTATCACTATTGATGACCTAATAATAGTGTATTATTGGTATGGATAATAGTTTCACTTTTTACAGTTCAGTATGAATGGACATTCAGTTTAACACTGTAACATTACTCCTTGACTTCCTGTTTACAACTGTACATTTATACACACAAATCCTGAGAAGATCAGCACTTGAAGTGCTGACCAGCAACAAATCTTGAAAATCTCCCAGGAACTCTTGAATTAGGCCAACTGTCACAGCTAAGACTTACATGAAATACTGAATGTACAGAACTTACCACAGAACTAACAACTCCACATGTAGGGCTGTGTTCTTTGTCTTCTTCTGCAGGAGATAACCCCTCATGATGCTCTAGCTTGGAGCACCGTGCTCTCTTGTTTTTGAAACTCATGTGATGACTGGATGGTCTGGGGTGCTGCGATAGAAATGTAAAAATGGTCCATCATTAAAATCATACATCTCATTCTGTAAAATATGTACATTATAAATTTTACAATAACACGTCAGTGTCTTGCTTTGTGATTGGCTAATTTTCATTATCGATAAGAGGACAGACGCATAAAATCGAGTGCTGACGACAAAGCACCTCGTGGATCCACAACTTTCTGACAATGTTATGACACGTTTCATGATCAGTAAGAGGACAGACACATAAAAAACTGACGTCAATTTGTTAATTTCTTGGCTTGCAATGTCCCTGTCTATTGTGAACTGAAGTAAGGGTGCATTCTTCTGTTACAAGGAAGAAATGAAAGTTCAGCTGTTCTTTTGGGTGACAATTTTATACTCCTGATTAAACAAAACAGTATCTCATCATTCCATGGTGGAATATGTAGAATGCTATTTTGAAACCAGTTTATTTGGTAGAGTGAAATAATCAGTTTATGTGACCATCTAAACTGCAAACTTTCATTAATTTTCACACTCATGACTTTAAACATAAATCTTGATATGCATACCTCTATGTCAATGTGACTATGACCGTTGTGTTCATGTACTCGATGTTTTAGACAGAGATGCATCAGTGTCTCAAACAGATAGAAAGCATAAACAGCAACAAGGACCACCAGGGCTTTCCATAAGAACTCATTCTCTGATGAAGGATTATGATTGCCTGCTCCTGATGCTGTGTGCTCATGGGCATGAAGCCCAAAGGCCTATAAAAGGTATCAAAGTAACACTGTACTTTATAACCGACCAAAAATGAAATAGAACCAAGTCACCTTGACCAACAATATGACAACAAAAAGTACCAACCACAACAATGACAACAAAATGTCAGTCAACAACAACGGTCTTCCTGGAGACTACTGTAACCTGAACAATCACAACCAACCTACTGTCATGTTTATCAAAGCAACTTAATCAGCACTGGTATGGCAAACTTTAGAGCTGGGAGGGACCACGTACTGCGAAACATTCAACAGGATGTGTATGACATGCTGTGTGCAAGTTCTATTATTATAAAAGTCGACTTATGTTTAGTGTGACATACATGTGGTATGAGATGTAGTATTCCATCTCCAGCCAGGGAACCAACTGCCAGGGCGACAAGGAGTGCCAAAACCTTTTTGTACAACTTCTTTCCAATGAATGGGATCGTTGCTACACCAACCAACGAAAGAAGGCTGATGATAGTAACTGCTGCAAATCCGTATCCCCAAACTACAAGACAGTAATATTAGTACAGAACGGAGTTAATCACTCTGCTAAACAAATTCATGAACACTTTGCTCAAACAGATTATGGTCATTTTTCCCTAAGATGCGATTGGAACTATACTGGATGATTATATGGAACCCAGGCTTTATACAGCATATCATTCAGTATGAAGAAAATGGTAGGTGATCAAACTACAATACATGTAAACCATGTATAGATATGTCAATAAAAATATTCTCAAAATTAAAAAACAAGTTTGTCTAACACTGAACTTGTGCATTTTGTTTATGCAGGGCCTTAGGGAAATTTAGAATTCTTGTAAATTAAATATTTCAACCTTGGATTATTACCAGCTGAACCTCTCAATCAGCTCTTAGGTGTAAAGCCAGGTAGCTCACTTTTTTCTATTCTCTAGCATGTATTCTTTGCTGGAATATAAAAAACATATACCACAAGGGCAAATCCTTTTAGTGCAACCATTTATGATGAAAGTTGGTGATGTACAAGTTATAATCCTGTTACTTACTCATGGCCATGTCCTTTGTCACTGTTGGTGCTGTGGTGGTTTTCGCAGCTGGACTGCACACTCCACTTTGGAACTGCTGAATAAATGCTGGACACAATTCCTTGAACTGTTTCTGGTCCACACCAACTTTATGATCCACTCCAAAAATAGTCAACATATTATCCAGAGAAAAGCACTATATATCAGAGAAAACAGGGAAATATTGGATGGTCATTCAAGAGTATACATGCAGCGTACTTTCTCAATATACCATTTTCTGAAAGTTGCGCATGCATCCAAGCTTGATGGGCCAAAACCTTTGATATGAAAATTGCTTAGTGAGCACTCATGAGTGAACATTGTAGAAAACAGCTTTAAAACTCAAGATAGCCATTCTAACTAGGGTGCAACATAAAGCATCTACATCAAGGACATGCCTAAAGTCCACCGCAAAATCTTGGCCCATCAAGCTTGGATGTGCACGAAACCTTGAGAAAATGGTCTATTGGAAACTTCAAATGGGTCAAATCAGTAAAAAGAAAAAGTCACCATAGTCAACAGACTTCGCCTGACCTCTTAGGTACATGTGCATATCCACTAATATTTTTGGTCATTAAGACAATTGAGTGCATATATAGCTATAAAACTCTGATGCAAAGTAATCTTGCATTTCTGTTTGATGTATCTGTATTAATATTTCACTGATGATTCACAACTACAATCCTGGCCAAAAGTCATGGGACACTTAGTCTTTTATCTAAAAATTATGACACTTTCCCTCTTCCAACCCCCCTTCCCCCCTTACAATGTTGAATGAATGTGCTCAAAGTGCACTCCCTTTAAGCAACATTGTATGGGGGGGGGGGGGGGGGGGGGGGGGGAGGACTAAGTTTTGGAAAAGGAGCCGTTTTCCTTGTTCAACAAGGAGTGGTGGTGAAAACATAGCATTTTTTCCAAGTGTTCCACAAACTTTTGGCCAGGATTATAGATGAACCTCTAAAATAACACTGAGTAATAAAGGAATTAGACAACTCACAGTGCTGTAATCATCTTCAGCTTCCTCTTTATGTCCCTCATGTCCATGATGATCTACTGCTCGACGACGATTATTGTGAGCAACACCCATCCCAACATTGTAGTCTGCTAGTACAGGAATTGAGCGTCTGTGGTTGTGGCCAGCATGGCTATCTTCTTTATCTGTATGAGCAGCTGCTTCCCCAATGCCAAGTTTCTTTGCCAATTTTTCCAAGCCTTCTTCCGTCATCCTTTGCTTATTTCCAAACAATTTACTGACGAAGAAAGTCTTGGGAGGCAGCTTGGTTGTCTTATATGCATGATCATCCTTAATACAATATCCCTCCACCAAGTGAAAGAGAATACTGGCACACGCCTTTTGGAATTCATCTTCATCCAGGCTGTCTGAGTGTTCCGATTCATTTGAATCATGACCTTCTTTTGTAGAGGAATTTCCCTTTATTTCCTCAAAAATACCATGAGCGGAGAAACACTATAGTAAAAGAAAAGCAAGGGGAATCAGCTAAACTAGCTATATGTACCAATTTGTTATTTGATAAACCTGCCCAAAGTCAATACACGTCCGCATAAAAGGCAAACATGTTTCCTGTAAAATTATATCTTTAAGATTGTATATGCAATAAAGACAGCGGAAGTGTAACTTTATCAAGACACCTGAAAGTCGTACAAATAAGCTCGTATATTAGCCAATCAATTCTGTCCACGATGAGAAATCAGGAATAGCACCAAGTGAAGTTTATCTTCAAAGTGAAAGAGAAAGTAGGGTTTAATTACCGAGGTTTTCTTGGACTTGAATACCCCAGCAATAAAAAAAAAAATACAACACACACACACAATAAATATGTACGCCTCTGTAAGACAGCGACAAAGCAAAGATTAAGCTCGAACTGTAGAACTCTTGAACGACAGCATTGAACGAACTCACCAACCACGAGGCATAATTTACGAGTCCGCGTGTTTGGATATCAGATACGTACTGATCTAAAGCACAATTTAAAGCAAACTTACCTCGCTTCTGTGGAGATATTTTCCTGAAGTCTGGTTAATTCGCTCAAGAATCTTGTCTAAAGCTCCTTGGGTGATTCCCTGCGCGCCTTTGCCGCCGTAATTAGCGACGAGCGCATCGAAAAGCTTTTCGGGAAGAGGCGGCGTTTTGCACACGGCACCAAAGAGACCAGAGTTCTGTTCAGGCAGGAGAAAGTAAACAAGGATCGGAGCAATGTGGAAAAACTGCGTAGAATTCAGCAGTGCAGATGCCTTGAAGCCAGTGGAATTCTCGTAATCGACCAACGAAACGCACTGCAAGAAGACGAAGATTAGTAAGAAATGTGTATATATATAACAAAATGGCTGTCGAGTTTGTACATAGTCTCAGCGGTGGACTTCTCGAGAATCGAGTCCTTTACCCTGCGGCAGTTTCCTTTCTGGCCTCTTGAAGTGCTACAGTTTTCGTAGTGGAGTTTTCTAAATAATTTAGTGACGACCAAGAAATCATCGTTCACAGCATCCACGAGAGCGGGAAAGCTGAAGTGAGCATGTTGTTCGATAGAAACTTCGTGGGCGAGCGAACCCCGCTCAAGGAGAAACAAAAACATTGAAAAGCAGCAGTATAGTTCCAGCATCGTTAAAAAGTAAAACCTGCTAAAAACCTTTCTCGTGTACTCAGTTTCAAAACGAGTTCTCGACCGGTGATAAAGCGTGGTCACAATGATGGTGGTCATTTAATCTTCATACTGAGCTGTGATTGGCTGGGCTCAAGCGACTGTATTGGTCATAAGAAGTGCGAGCAAATAAGATGGCAGATTACTCAACGCCTTCTACGCTAATTGAGAACTTCGTTCTTCGAAAAAGACATCTTGCCACGAATTTCTGTGCCATTATGGCAGTCATATCCCTTATAATTCATATATTGTAGAAATTTTGGTTTCGGTGCCATCTATATCTACTTTATATGCAAACGACTGGTGGTTGCTATAGACTTATCATTTGGCACCGGTCGAGTTTCTTATCGGACTTGCTTTTAGCGCTTCTGTTTTGTCGTGGGCCGGCCAACTTTTTGGGGGGCCTATCAAATATCTGGGGATAAGGCAATATTATTTGGATGTTAGTTCATCTGTTTTCGCAGTTTATACACGCACAAACACAAATAGACTGAATAAATAGACTAACTGATGTAGATAGGTTGTGTCAAAACGACGGTTCCCTCATTCCTTCTACTTGTGATTTTTTTTTCGTTACAGTTGATCAGCTGACCATCCCCCATATGGGTGGAGGCATTTTCAAACACGGAAACAAATTAAGTTGCGTATTCAAACGAAAACAGACTAGTGTACATGGTAACAAACCCTAAAAGTGGTGTTACACTGGTCGATTTGCAACGACGATTTGCTCCAAATTCACGCAACAGTGTTGCAAGTTTTTGAATCGCTTTCAAAAATTTGCAACGCGTTGCAGCACTGCAAACATCGCGAAAAATCATTCGCAATGGGGTGTTACACCAGAACAATTTTTAGTGCAACATCGTATTGTTGCAAATCATCGTTGGAAATCGACCAGTGTAGCACCAGCTTAAATGTAACAAATTTGCGTCGGAAATAAAAAGTCGGTTATCCCGCATTGCTAAAGTCCCACACGTAGATAAGAATAGGAGCGAATTTTAAGAAACGGTACACTACTGGCCGCGTTTACGAATTGGTACGGCTCGAAAACGGAGGTTTATGAAAACGGAGGTTTCCAAAAACGGTTTTCAAAGTGGAGACGTTCGAAGACGGATGCATTTTCAAATAAAAACAAATTAGTATGGACGGGCGAAAACGGAGGTTTACGCAAACGAAGATTTTTCAAAACGTGTCAGACGCAGCCTGAATCACTATCGTGTGACGTCATTGTTAGAAGAGTTATGTTTTCCACAGGGAAATTGCGTTGTCTAAAAATTCCACTCAGGAGAGCTTTTTTCAAAAAGCTGCGTTTTCGCGAAGGAAAATACCGGCTTACTGTGGACGGAATGTCAAAACGGGGGAAAGGTCACGTTCTCAAACGAAGAAGCGTGGACGCGGCAATTGCCTTGTCTGATGACAACATTCATGTAAAATTAGAACCTGGTCAGTTCAGGAAAACGGCCCTCGACTCATGAATCTTATCAAAATTTTTGCTGGCAATGCCCAGCGGCTGGCGAAAATGCATGACACGCTGGTTTTGTACGAAACGCAAGAGCTGTATTACCTTGACTGTTTATTTCCCCTTTAAAAGCATACAGTGGACTGTAGTCTGTAGTAAATCATACAGTGAATCATATGTAGGGAAACTATATAAACCCGTCAGGGTTTTACAAGTAGTCCCCCATTTGTCATATAAGAGACTCTCTCGCCGTCGATGCTTTGCGCGCCCAGTGACAGACGGCGGCCATTTTAGTATCTCATGTTTTTCTTCGTTTTATTGCGAAATAAATCAGCACAAACTCAAAAAGTGTACTGAATACGGAGAGCAGCGACAGTCAGATCGATCTGTCATAACGTGGGCGCCTCAGGAAAGTCGAGCTCCGGATGTAAATATAAGCATGGGCGCGCAAAGCACCTACGGTGAGAGGGTCTCTTTAATATATAGCAATTGTGCAATTTACGGAGAGCTCAGTTTAGTGTTTGTAGATATATTTTTGTATTTTTAGCATTTTGTTTTCTAAAATTTCTATCAAAGCTAGTCAATGTAAATTTGTTAAAAACCAGTGGAGACCAATGTCCCCAGATACCGGGTAAAAACTTACGACTGAACTACGAAAAATACAATATTCTTGGTTTGCAATCAAGCCATAAATATCCAAAATACACGGCAAAAACATGTTGGATCCATTTGCAGTAGAAACTATGAGCATTACTGTTTGTCGAAGTTCATCCGATAAGGCTGCCATGACATCAAATGAAAACCAAGAATGTGTTCTTTGGGATAATATAGTGAAAACTATTTTTATGTTAACCATCCCAGTTCATACTGATTTCAAAACTGAAGAATTTGGAGATATTGTTACTACAAACTGCTCTGTTGCGGCATCACGACACGACATCCATCCTAGAACTGACACGGCCACGGAATACATTACTTTAATACCTCACAACCCGATTACACACTAATCGAAGTGAACATGCCGTTGTGCTAAAATTCAACTGCCTTTAGCTGCTCTTCATACACTGCAATCAACAACATGATAACAGTGCCCGTGATGATCCCAATATTTTGAAGGAGAAAGGTCACCCCAGGTTCGGTTTGCAAGGTTTCACTGTGCATCAGGTCAGGAAGCTGAAACAAAGCAAACAAAAAAATAGATGTTGGTAACACAAACAAAAGCGCGGGAAGAAAGAAGTGTTGGTAAAACGAGGACACATCGTGGCAGCAACAATGTGTCCAGGAGTGGCAAAACTCGGGGTAACATTTTTACGTTCAGTGCGGACACAAGAAATACTTCTGAAGTTTTCCAGAAACATTTTTTGCGTCCGGGACACAAATTTTGTGTCAGCAACAAAAGTTTCGCGCGTGGCGAAATGGGGCAATATTTGGGAAACATGCGTGCCAGCACTGTTGCCGCCACAATGTGGCCTCGTTTTGCCATACCTTCACACTGTTCAAGTATGCCATGAACTGTATGCAAGGCGAGACAGGTTTCACTTTGAATTGCATCGTGAAAATATGGTCGGTGTCATGAGACGTTCTCGCGTTTCGTTGCGAGACAGTTTCATGAAAAGTAGAACTGCCTTCTGTGGTTTTCGTAAAACTGCAACACGAGACAAGTTTTGTGTAACTACCTGTGGCACTGTGAAACTTTCCTTTCAACGCGGTTTACACGCGCAAGCTTCACGTAATATTGCAGTGAGCAATAGAACCGTATTTAGACTGCGAGCAGTCCCTCCTTTACCTCAGAGATCGTATTGCGATAGCCCAGTCGCGAGCGCGGAAGAGTGTACGGCTTGCGGGAAGTGGGGGTCCGCTCTCGGGACTGTTCGCGGACTAAACCGTTTTAGGATGGCTGTCTAAACTAATCGAATTTGCTTTTTCTTCGCTGTCGGATTGGCCCAAGTAAGTTTGGCAGCGCTCCAGCCCAACCAGGGGCCAATTTAACAAAACATTTACAAGCGTATTTTACAAGTTGGACCAATTTCCCCACACGTTAAAACACACTTTAATCCAATAACATGACCAAATCAGTCCTAGTTATACAATTGAGACCTCTGTAATGTTTTGCAAACTTTTGTCCGATTAGAGTCCGTTTAATGGTGTTTGAATAATGGTCCAACTTGTAAAATACAGGTGTAAATGTTTTAAGTATCGAATTCGCCAAAACTAACTCTTATAGAGGTTGGTATTCCATTGCCTCTTCACATAGGTTTACCTACCATGTCCACCAAGGCTACGTAGACAAACATGCCTCCTGCGATGGCAAAAATCCACAGGCGCACATCTGTCATTTGCCCAATGGCAATTCCTATGACCAGCCCAATGTAACAGGAGCAGGCTGACAAGAAGTTCGCCAGCAACGCCATCTTGACACTCATGCCAGCACTCAACAGCACAGCAAAATCACCTGTGTGCAAAGCGAAAGTTTCCAAATGACTTCAATTCGACTCATCGTAAAATCGGTTTCTGAACTGTCAAATCAAACATATACCAGTGTGCATGACCACTCTAAATATTAAATACAGTCTAATAGCATGCAGTAATCGCTTTTCGGTTTAGCGTAGGTAGCGATTTTGTTTAAAATTTAATTTGGGGAGAGAGACTTGGTAGTAAAAACTCTCTCAATGTGATTGCTTTGCGCACCGGCGGCCCAGGAGCTGTAGGCGGCCATACAACATTCTATAATAGAAACGCGGTACTTCAAGATATTCCCTGTCGTGGAATTTAGAGGGATAGTATGAAGGTCTTTTTTTTTTTTGTGGTAATTATGTAGAGACCTACATTCCCTCTGTGCCTTTAGCTAGTACATTCTGTACATTCCTACATGGTTCAATAAACTCTATTCAAATTACTGCGAACTCCCTTTACCCATGCATGCTTATCAAGATTACCAAACGTCGATTTTTCTTTACACATTTGGTACATTTGTTTTCTCCTGACGTGATTGTCAAAAGGGTCCCAAAAGTTGAAGCACGGCTTCCTTTTGCATGTAAACATGCATATCCCATGATACACCACGAAATGTGATACAGTACCGTAATAGTGCCAAAACCAGTGAGGGAAAAACACTGCTGGGTTATGTTGTACGGCGGTTTTCGTTACTCGTTTGTTGTGGGTTGGTAGCTTACCCAGTTCATGAGGCAACTCATGACAGAACACTGCTATCGAGGTGCTGATGCCTCCAGAGATCCCTGAACTGCCTCCTTCAGAAAAAGCAGCTCCTATGGCGAGACCATCACTAATGTTGTGCAAAGTATCACCAATAATTATCATCCAAGCCACGGTGGAGATCCCTTTCTTGACTTTGTGATCATCCTCACCACCAGCACTCGAATATGCGTCCGCATTGTCATTGTCACTGTCCTTGAGTTCATTAGTGTGCTGTGAATGATGCAATGTCAAGTATCACTTTTCAAAATGATTTGTATTCTGTCTGTAACCCCCCCCCCCTCACCTTTCTTCTGGAATTGGATCCAGTCCATAAAATATCCCTTTGCAATTCACCCTCATTTTTAATTAGCTCTTCAGTGTTCACAGCCCACTTACCGTATAATTAGTAAGAACTATAGCTCCATTTGAGGAGATGGGTTTTTCATCTTCTACATGGGGTATACCCTCGTGATGCTCTAGTTTGGAGCATGATTGTCCCCTGCCTTTGGTATTGTGATGACTTGATGGCCCTTTCTGTAATATAATATAAATACGATATACGAGTATAAATACGAGAATAACTTTATTCTAATTAAATGTTAGAGTGGTTTCCAAATGACTGTCGAAAACCAAAAGCCAAAGTACGTACACAGCCAATGACAGGCAAGAGGCTGTTAGAAACACTTTTAATAAATAAGAAACCAAAGTAGTTTGCGTTCAGATTCTGAAAGTTTACTTTGAAGAAACCAATATCTATAGCAGTGCGAGGAAACACTATTGCAACTTGCTTGCTTGCGTGAGATCTCGCAACCAGGGGCCGAATTCACAAAACTTGCGTACGAACAAAAATATTCGTAACTATGACTTACGCATAGGAAGTACGACTTACGCATACTATCTTGATCTTGAGCAAGATAGTACGCGGAAGTCATTATTCCGATGCGTAAGTTATACTTGCCTTCGTACGCAAGTTTTGTGAATTCGGCCCCGTGTTCGCTTTTGCTCCTGATTGGCCAAGAATGCTGCTAAACTTGTTTGGACCAATCAGAAATCGTAACAAAGGCAAAACCAAAGCAATCACACGAGTACTTTGGACAGTCATCCGAAAAAGGCTCTAACAATGAGATCTGATACAAATGTGTAAACACACACGATAAACAGAGAGAAAAGCCTTAATTACATTTTAATCCTGAATGGTTTAAAGATACGATTAATATAATAAGTTCAGCGGGAGTGAAGGAGTAGAGTCTCAACCCTAATAAACATACCTCGGTGTCAATATGACTGTGAGCACCACGGCCTTTTAGACAGAGATGCATCATCGACTCGAACAGATAGAAAGCATAAATAGAACCAATGACTGCCAGGGCTTTCCACAAGTAGTCCTGCTCCGAGGGGTCATGGCCGCCTGCTCCTGCTGCGTGGTCATGGGCATGAAGCTCAAAGGCCTGTAAATGGTATCAAGGTAAATTTTATTTATCATTATGTACGGCGTGGTTTACAGGCACAATTGTGATGCTGGAAGAGAAAACTATAACTATGAAATCCCAACGCCAGCATGTGCCTATCTTCATGACAAAACACTGGACTTAACCCTTTCACTCCCAAGTTCAAAATGCAGATTCTCCCAACCTTTTAAGAGGAAATTGTATGAGTGATAGAGTGAGAATTGATAGTTTAATCAGCTATCATTTGAGCAAGGTATCAAAAGCCAAGTTCTTCTTACTGTATGATATATTTCTGGTGAGAAACTGAAGGAGAAAATCGAAGTAGATCACTCTTGAGATCGAAAGGGTTAATAGGGGGATGCTCCGCCCAAAAGGGGTCCACAAACTTGGCTGGCATGCAGGTAACACAAGCCGGTGTGGTAGCCCTGATTCAGAACACTAAACTTGAACATAACGTACATTCTTCTCAGCGCCAACTGCATAAAGGTTCTTTCTAATCGCATAACTAGTCGTCGGGCATAGAACAAACATTTCTTGCCCGATGTTAAATTTTGCAAGCCTCGGTCGTCAGGCTAGCGGATTTTTCGAGCCCTGTTGATGTATATCCCATTGCGGAATTGCTGTGTACTATTTTTCTCACGTACAGTCACTGTCAGTCTTATATGTCTGTTAATGTCTTCTTACAGTAAAAGTATCAGAGTATATAAAATAGATACACCTTCACTAGAAATACGATATTCGTAGATGTTCCCTCGCCCAAGTAGTCCGGCCGGACATTATATAAAGGTGCATAAAAGATTAACTATTTCGACTATTAGCAGGGTAAGGTGTTGAAAGTTTTGGCGATGCCTCACTCTGCACAAGCTTTCTGCCGGATCACGGTGAGCATATAAGAACCAAAAAACGCCGGGGTTGTAATATCTTCTACAGTATTAATCCGATGGAAATAAAACTTGGCAACTTGTTAGTATACATCGAGGCACCAATTCGTACGTTTTTGGATTTTTGATTTATACAATTTTTGGCGAGGAAATGACTTCATGGTGTATACTGAAAAGTTGCCAAGTTATATTTCCATCGGATCAAAAACTGTAGAAGTGGACTGTAAATTTACATCTAATATGCTTACATGTGGTATGAGATGTAGAATTCCATCTCCAGCCAGGGAACCAACTGCCAGGGCGACAAGGAGTGCCAAAATCTTCTTGTACAGCTTCTTTCCAATGAACGGGATGGTTGCCACACCAATCAACGAAAGAAGGCTGATGATAGTAACTGCTGCAAATCCATATCCCCAAACTACAGAAAAAGTATGATGTTACAAAAGACGAACAGGACACTGAGCCACGGGAGAAAAAACTATAAGGTTCAAAAATAAAACTAAATTTCCCAGCTAAACTGCAATGTTACAGAACCTTCCAGCTTTTCAAATTTACTATATTATTCGAAGACGTTTTCGACTCTGCATGAAGACGGTGGCTTGCACCATCCTTTTTGGCAATTTTTATTTGTTTAGGATTTTTCCAGATTTGGTTGTATTGTAATGAATGTGGGCGTAAAGCATAAGGTATTTATGCGTAATCGACAGGAGTGCCGAGATCTATAGGCATTATATTGATTTTCAGTGTGGGGAGAAATTGGCTACTATTTATAAGCGCCAAAATCGATATTTACCAACGGCCAGTTCCCTGTCTTTCTCACACAAAGATCGTCGTAAATAATGTTGCTAAAAGTAACGCCGAATCGCAAAAATTCTCCCCGCAAATATTAAATCTCTTAAACCGAATGACAGTCAGCACACTCTACTGCTGTGTTTTTTTTTTGCGAGGACAAGATCTGGAAACTCAGACCCTGCCGAATATTTGCGAAATGGCTAAAAATACCGCATTGTTTGATGTCTCGCTCGAGCAGCTTCCGGTTAAAGTAATTACGAGAAGGAATGGTCGAATCGTTTAGCGTATTTTGGGGGGTCTGAGTTTTCCAGATCTAGAAAACTCAGACCCTGCCGAATGTTTGCGAAATGGCTAAAAATACCGCATTGTTTGATGTCTCGCTCGAGCAGCTTCCGGTTAAAGTAATTACGAGAAGGAATGGTCGAATCGTTTAGCGTATTTTGGGGGGTCTGAGTTTTCCAGATCTGGAAAACTCAGACCCTGCCGAATGTTTGCGAAATGGCTAAAAATACCGCATTGTTTGATGTCTCGCTCGAGCAGCTTCCGGTTAAAGTAATTACGAGAAGGAATGGTCGAATCGTTTAGCGTATTTTGGGGGGTCTGAGTTTTCCAGATCTAGAAAACTCAGACCCTGCCGAATGTTTGCGAAATGGCTAAAAATACCGCATTGTTTGATGCCTCGCTCGAGCAGCTTCCGGTTAAAGTAATTACGAGAAGGAATGGTCGAATCGTTTAGCGTATTTTGGGAGGTCTGAGTTTTCCAGATCTAGAAAACTCGGACCCTGCCGAATGTTTGCGAAATGGCTAAAAATACCGCATTGTTTGATGTCTCGCTCGAGCAGCTTCCGGTTAAAGTAATTACGAGAAGGAATGGTCGAATCGTTTAGCGTATTTTGGGGGGTCTGAGTTTTCTAGGTCTGAGGTCTGAGGTCTTAGTTTTCTAGACACCTCCAGTTGGTGTGACGGCGACCCTAATGCATTTTGGTAGCTAAATATTATAATAAAAGTAATTTTGGAAAATAATGTAAGTTACTTACTCTTGGCCATATCCTTTGTCACTGGTGACGAAGTTTTGACAGTATTGCATACTCCACGTTGGAACTGCTGAATAAATGCTGGACACAATTCCTTGAACTGTTTCTGGTCCACACCAACTTTATGATCCACTCCAAAGATAGTCAACATATCATCCAGAGAAAAACACTACCATGGAATGCAGGGAAATATTGTAAAAAATATATTATTATGGAAGTATATATAATTTTACAGTGCACTACTTTCTGTTGTCAAGTTTGGAAGTTTATAATCTCAAAACTATAAGTTGTCAAAAAGATGATATGATGATAAAAAGCTTGCAGCCCCAAAATAACACTGGCCAGGGCTAATGGTTGTTGATTTGGCATCCCACATCTCCTTTCTTTAATCTACATTTAACTTTCTCAAGGAAAAACTGGTCTGGGCTGACAAAGTAATTATATACATTTTGCATTTCATTTTGATAAGGGTATATATATAGACCCCATTTCACTCATATCTGATAAAACAGATCCAAATGAATCTAAAGTCCTAAAATAATATTTATATTATTGTCCAATTAGAATACAAAACTGGGTAATAAGAAATCAGACAACTCACAGTGCTGCCAAAGTTCTGATGAGCTCCCTCTTTATGTTCCTCATGTCCATGATCATCTACTGCTCGACGATGAATATTGTGAGCAGCACCCATCCTCACACTGTAGTCTCCTGGTACATGAATTGAGCGTCTGTGGTTGTGGCCAGCATGGCTATCTTTTTCATCTACATGGGCAGCTCCTTCCCCAATGCCAAGTTTCTTTGTCAATTTTTCCAAGTCTTCTTCTGTCATCCTTTTTTTAGCTCCAAACAAGTTACTGATGAAGAAAGTCTTGGGAGGCAGCTTGGATGTCTCAGTATGGGCGTGATCGTCCTTGATACAATATCCCTCCACCAAATGAAAGAGAATGCTGGCACATGCCTTTTGAAATTCATCTTCATCTAGGCTGGATTGATTCATTTTATGGAGTGATTCTGATCCATGCGAATCCTGATCTTCTCCATCATGTGAATCATGGTCATGATCATGATCATGATCATGATCATGATCATCTTCTTCTTCATGAGAGTTATGATCTTCATCTTCTTCATGAGAACCCTCTTTAATTTCCTCAAAAATGCCATGAGCAGAGAAACACTACAACCAAACAAATAAATAAATAAATAAATAGGACAACAAATTACAATATGCATGATAATTATTTATTGCTAATCAATAGGAGACAAATATTAATAGAATCATTTGGGCAAATTGATTGTTTATTAAGACTCGAAGTTGACCCCTGTGGGGGAGGGAGGGGCAAAAGACTAGCAAGTGAACTGGAGATCGATCTGGCTTAAGGTGCAAAATGCTAAATTATAAGGAGGAATCTGATAACCGGTATACTTTGCAATGTGAGTAACTAATTAACCTATTTGATCAAGTGAATCAAAATCTATTATAATGATTGTGTGAAAGTATAGCTAGTATAATTATTAGTACTATGGTTGACTCTTTTCAATAGAAGATGATATTATTAAACAAACTCTATTAGTTCCATAGAGCACAAAAACATGGTTGCCAGGTTTGAATGTTCAATACTGTTAATATATTTGAGGAGGAAGGAAGCACTCCTTTGATGGGCAATGGGTATATTCAAGATTTTTATAAACGAAGCATATATACAATGGAAGCTCCATTACGGGGACACCTCCAGGACAAGAAAAAGTGTTGATTATATGAGCATTTTGGGGGGAACAAGGATATTAGTACCACTTTAAAAGAGTGTCCCAAAGTAGAGGTGTCATACATGCAACTGTATTAGATGTAATTTACTTTAACCAATTTATTCTATTTTTCTCTTTCTCCAATTTAACCTGCAAGCAGAACCTCAGCCACTCTCTCTATGTTGGAAATGAAGGAAGAAAAAGAAGCTGCTCTGCAAATGAGCTCCATTTTCTCTGTTGAGCATGCATGCATGAGCCCTGTTGTGACCAAGTCTGTCAAAACTTCATTTCAAAGAACACTTATGCACAAAAACAGTCAGCAGTTTACCAAACTGCACATGTGGAGCAGCCCCGACTTGCATGATGGGTTTATTGAGACAAAGAAACTGGTTTGACTCATCCAAATGTTTAAATAAACAGCTCACACATATGCTCAACAAAAAAAAGTCAAGGACTTGGGCAGATATTTCCAATTTTCAGTAAGAATAATCCTTTCATTTAATATAACATTAATTAATTCAAGCATGTCAAATTTATTTTCATATGGAAGGCTTTGTACTTTAGTTTTGTCTTGAAACAAAGGATATAATTAGGCATGCAAAAATGGCTTATTGCACATGCAGCGGCTGTCACCTCCTGCTGTCACCTAACTTCAACATGCTGGTGTGAGTCCAGAGAGATTAATGCACTTTATGTACATATAGGGATGTAAACAGACTTTTTTTTGTCAACAATATAACCATTTCAAGCTGTTATAAAATGTCATGTATCTCAATCATGTAATGTTTATATACACTGATGTTCCCGAAGGCAGACAGTAAAATAATTTTTTTGCCAAAGCAAAGCAAATTTGCACTGACATTGTATACATACATCAGCAGATTTAATTATTGGAACATTCTATACTTATTAACAAAAATATTTATTTAGACTATGCACCTGTTTGTCTGCTTTAGCTAAAACATCACAACTGACATAATGTGATCCAGGGACTGGATTCATAAAACTAATGCATATGAACAAAAATAAATATATGACTTATGCACCAAACTTGCCTTCAAACTTTGATATATACAACACTACTATGATAATAGGCCTATTACACGACTTCACATTTTTGAGTGCAAATACAGGCCAAAACGAGTGCAAAGATGGGAGCGTATTGCACTCGTCAGGAACCAGATCAACTGGTTTATTAGCTTAAGTGATCAATTTTCGCAAGCAAAGTTTATGAACGCGTCATTTTTTGTTTCATTTTGTGCGCAGCGAGAACAATTGCCCTGCTTCGTTTGTCGTATAATAAACAATTTATTACACAAAAAGTTGTGCAATATGGCGGAGTATTTTTACTCGTCAGTTTTATTTTTTCTCGCCTGAAGTAGGCTCGAAAAAATAAAACGGACTCGTAAAAATACTCCGCCGTATTGCACTCCTTCCCATGTAATAACCTCTTTTACGTGACCCAAAAGTTACGTGACCCAAAATTAGCTATGTTTATGAGAATTCATTTTTAAGTAACATGATGGAAATAGTATCAAAAAAATATCATGTATACTTGCAAAGTTTCAGGTACATTAGCATAAAAACATCAAATTTGGCAGCCTTTTGGAGTTCAGTATTACAAAGATTTGTCTGGGAAAAGTTGCTGGGAGAAAGACTTTCTCTTCCCATATGAAACGAGCAGCGCTGTGCAGCGCTGAAACATCGCTTCCAAACCGCTGCACAGCGGTTTTGCAGCTAATTTGCAGCGCTTTTGCAACTGTTTGGCAGCGGAATTCATTTTGCAGCGCGCTGCCAAACCGCTGCGCAGCGCCTGCAGCGGTGTGCATCATTTCGCAGCCATTCTGCAGCGCCATCTTTAGCTGTCAAGTGACTGTCTACCGCTACACGGCGCTGCCAAATAGAGCACTTTTGTAAAATCGAGCAGTTCAGTGTGCATCATTTTGCAGCCATTCTGCAGCGCCATCTTTAGCTGTCAAGTGACTGTCATACCGCTACACGGCGCTGCCAAATAGATCACCTTCGCGAAATCGCGCACTCAACCAAATCTTCATTTGCAGCAATCACGTTAATTTTGGTGTCGCATTTTTTTTATTTCACGCTTTTTACTGTCGTTGTTGTCGTCTTTTTGGTTACTTGGGTATAAATATGTATATAACACTGGTTTTTTTTTCGACGCGGATTAAAGTCATAAACACAAGACTGTGTTCGTGCGTCACAACCAGTCAATAAGTTCTTACCGCCTAGAGAGTGATTTGAGTCATCTCATACAGTACGCAGATACTTCGGTTTGGACAATAGAAAAGAGAACGAGCAATTAATGAAAAAGAAAATAATACAGCGCCTAAAAGGTTTACGACCTTGAAGTAATCAGATGAGACTGTCAAATCCTCCTCACACGTGATCCCATTTGTCCAATCACAACAACGAATCTATTTTAACCGAGAGAGCGGGACACGCAATTTTTCTGTTGAGAAGTTTGCGCCTTGTCTCTAAATGTGTTTGCACTAGTCTTTTGGTTATGTGACCAGCAATAGTAATACTAGAGACATTGCCTTGGATCTAAACGATGGAACGAATGAGAGAAGAAAGGCCGTAAACAGTGGAGTCTTTGTACGAAGCAGAGGTGAATCATTTAAGGTACGTTACCACATCATACAAACTGTAACATTTTGGTGGCGAAATAATTATTCCCTATGTAAATTAATGCAGTGAAAGGGGCAAGATTTAGTGACAAAGAGCGTTGCATTAGTAAAAAATCAAGACAATGTAAATCTATCCACAGTGAGTCACAACATGATCGCTGGTACAATTGATTTTATATAAGAACACCAAGGCAGTGACGTGTCGAGCGCCAAGTCACACGCTTGCATTGAACGTGTATACATAAATCCGACTCTCTATTTTTATGTTGCAGGCTATGCAGGATGTGCTGCAGTGTAGAAGGTGGATGAAAAGTTGGACTTCGCCAGACCGTCCGTATAACAAGCGTGGATCTGCCAGAGAACACTACAGAGGATTCTAAGACGAAGCCGTGACATAAATAGCAGCTAAGAGACTTTATTATTGTTATACTCACCGCGTCGATCTTTCTCCTATAGCTTTTTGTCGAAAGATAAACGGCGACAATGTATTACGCAGGCTACATTTTCACACACGCAATATAATTGAGAAATCCCGTAATAGCGTAGACTCCCGACAGTGGGCTATCGCAGTATAATCTCGGAGGGAAAAGGAGAGAATGTTTGCAGTCTACTGATAGCGAAATCTGATGTTAAATTGCTTGCCATAATTCCCATCAATAAATATTTTTAGAACTTTTTTACTGTCATTTGTGCATGTACGATTTGTGTACTTTTTGTAGCCTTTCTACCCGCTGCCGAACCGCTGTTCCCGCTGCCAAACCATTCTAAAAATTGACATTTTTGTCATTCTTGCAGCCATTCTGCAGCGTCATGCAGCGTTTCTTATGGCCTTAGTTCCGCTGCAGAACGCTGCTATTCAGATGCCAAAGTGCTGCTTTGGCAGCGGTTTCGCAACCAAAATTCGTAACTGCTGCAGCGACCAAATTGGCAGCATGCTTCTGCAGCGCTGCAACAGCGCTGCTCGTTTCGTACAGGTTGCTATGGACCTGAAATGTTGTAAGTCCATATATTTTTATATGCATGCTATTTCCATTTATGGACATACATACACATACACATACACACTATATACTCAAAAATTAATTCCCATAAGTAAAAACATAATTACTTTTGGGTCGTGAACTGTTGTTGAAAAAGGCCTATATTTATACATATTGGGGTGACTGATCAAGCCAAACTCCATCCACCCCAAACCCAAATGGGTTATGCCACAACTAATGCAGTCCTTTGACTCACTCATTTGTATACATAATACTGATCTTATGTTTACTTTGGCTCAATAAAGCTCAAAAAAGTGGCATTGCTATGTAGATATAAGTTGCTAGGTTACACTGTGTTTTATTAAAAAGAAAAACAACACCAATATAAATCCAACCATGAACACCCAAATAATAGCTTTTAAATTGCCAAAAGAAAAAAGAGAAGCAATTATTTAACAATTGCAGAGGCCAGCAACTAAAGTATCGTGTGTGTTATCCAACGAAAGGGGCACTTTTTTTTGTAAATATCAAACATGCATGAACAATACAACTATGATCTGACGTCAATGATCGTTAATACAATATTAACTGCGTGGCAGGCAAATTATTTACATGACTGTATTCATGCGATTGTCCATTATCAAAAATTATAAAAAATAATGACGCGTTTGACAAAACCCTAAGCTCTAAAGTCACGAAATAAATGTTCTTTGATGTGTCGGTCTCAAGGAGATTTAACTCAAAGAGTTAGAGAGAGCTGACAAAAAACAACAGGCTCTCATTATAAAAACTTGCCGAACACTGTGGGTGTTCCCGAGGTAATAACATTTACAGCTCTTTGAGCCTCAGTGCCAACTTACCTCGCTTTTGTGGAGATATTTCCCTGAAGTCTCATTAATTCGCTCAAGGATCTCGTCTAAAGCTTCTTCTGTGATTCCCTTTGCGCTCGCGCTGTAATTAGCGACGAGCGCTTCGAAAAGCTTTTCGGGAAGAGGCGGCGTTTTGCACACGGCACCAGAGGGACCAGAGTTCTGTTCAGGCAGGAGAAAGTAGACAAGGGTGGGAGCAATGCGCAAGAATTGCGTAGAATTCAGCAGTGCAGATGCCTTGAAACCAGTGGAATTCTCGTATTCGCCCAGTGGAAAGCACTGCAATATTAAGACGAACAAAGTCCGTTGTTAATACACAAAGTTCGTTAATGTCACAAAAATGATGTGTTTCACAGGTGCGAAATTTGCCTGGTAACTTATGGCGAATCAAGCTAATCTGGGGGCAGAAATTTCATAAAATATCTGACAAAAACATGATAATCGTCATCGGTGAAGAAAACTGGGCTCACACAAACACATATTTAACTCGATCCTGTAGAACTAATGTAATCTGCTCTTACCCTGTGGCAGCTTTCATTCTGACCTCTCAAAGTGCTACAATTCGGATACTGCAGTTTGTCAAACAGTCTAGTGACGGCCAATAAATCGTCGTTCACAGCATCCACCAGAGCAGGAAAGCTGAAGTGAGCATGTTCTTCGACCAAGACTTCGTGAGCGAGCGAGCTCCTTGCAAGAAAAACCAAAAACACTGAAAGCCAACAGTATAGTTGCCACATAGTTACGCCGAGAGTATTTTTGAAGAGCTTCCCTGCGGGTATGGCTGAGGGCGTGATAAATTCAAGCTTTACGACGCAACCCCTTTGGTCGTCTGAGCACGGGTGACGTGATTGGTCGGGCTCACGAGCACTGATATTGACTTTTCATCAGAGTTAGAACTGCTTCTCGTTGCATAAGCTTACTTTTCGACGCAATCAAAAACCAAAGTGAAACGAATCCTGGATTAATTAGCAACCAGAGCAGCGGCCGAGTCCAACCCTGTCTCGAAGAGTCTCAAGAGCCTCGCGCCATCCAACTGTCTCGACAGTTTATTCCTTTAAAGAGAGAGCTGGGTTAACTCGAGAAAGTCAATCAAATGCAAACAAGTAATGTGCGAATGAAACGAAATATGTGCTGCATTCCCCCGTATCTCGATTGAGATATTTGTTTCAACAGGCAGTTCGCTGATTGAGTTTTCCGAGTACTGTTGTTTGTTTGGCTCAGTTGATCAATATAAGACCCGGAAAACTCGGAATTTATGTACGAGTTTTGTCCCTTCGGCAGTGTGGTTATGTATTAGTCAAGGGTGAGCCAAATTTCATATGTGATCGAAATATTGACAGGTTGTTTTACTGACATAGGTGCAAACAGTTCACTGTAACTATTCGAAGAAATGATAAACAAGTTTGTTTGTTGGCTGAAGGTATATATGTCATGAAACAAGTCGAAACTCACCTATCAAGAACTTACAATGTCTGGATCCTAATGTCTACTTTGAGAGATATTAGTTTTAACAAGTTGTGCTTTGCGTGCATCAATCACCTCAATAATCCAGAAGTGCACTGCACTGACTGATCGTGTGCCGATCGTTGGTGTGATTTGTCATGCATGGTTAGTTGCTTTATCACGAGGTCGGCTTTGTTTTTGAGTCTCTTTTTAATATAATGTTCTTTGACAGGGTTGCTCTACGAACGGATCTCGCAGCCAAGGCCGAGACACCTTGCCATCGAACGCAAAACAAATATCAAGGACTGAACAAAAATGAACTTTATCTTCCCCAGCTATTTTAATATTTTTATTCAGACTTCCGTTGATTACGCTGCCCTTATCTCCCAAATACTTGTTTTGTTCGTGCAGATTTGATTGCCGCTTATGTCTCTATCCTTTCTTAGCCGCCTTCTGCAATCCTGGTGGATAACACAACAGTCAAATATATAGAAAAACCAAAAATAGAGAATCGAAAATAGAGAGAGTTGAATGAATAGCTCTCAGATGATATCTTCAGCCGTAGACAATACGTTATCACAAGTGTCCGCCGGATAGGATTCAGGCCCCGTCCACACTAATCCGGATAAATTTGAAAACGGAGTTTTCATACGAAAAACGCATCGAAAGTTTTCCGTCCACACTATCGTTTTCGAATCGTTTTCGCTGTCCACACTAATACGCTGGACTGACCAAAAAACGCTAAATGCCCGAATTGAGCATGCACACAGAGATCACTGACATCATAACGTCATGCGTTTTCGAAAAGCTCCGTTTTCGCCGTCCACACTACACCATGAAACCGGAGTTTTCGAAAATATCCACTCTGGAGAGCGTTTTCGAAAATATCCGTTTTCGGTCACCGAAAACGCGTCTTAGTGTGGACGGGAGGCAAAAACGGATAAATAAATATCCGTTTTCAAATTTATCCGGATTAGTGTGGACGGAGCCTCAGGTGGGAACAGTCGACTACTGACCCCCGTGGGAACAGTCGCTCTGGCGTGAAAGAATTTTACAGAATATTTAATTACTTATCTGTTCCTGCAATAGGGAGTTTAAGAAACCTAGGACGGCGACGGCAACGCGAGGAACCAAAAAATAGTGTCTCTGTTTTCCCTATGTCTTTGTAACTTTGTCTATTCTTAGGTTGCTCAATTTGTTCCGTTTTTGCCGAGGTTCTATTGATTTCATCGTTTCCTACTAAGAAGAACGATTGCCGTTATTTTATCGAACTGTCGTCCACGTCCTGACAACGACGTAAAAAAGAAGCATTTGAAGTCGCACGCGAGAGCACGACGACCCCGAGAACATGTCAATTTCAGACATTCACGTCTTCTGTGATTAGTTTTAAGGTGGTGTTACACTGGTCGATTTGCAACGACGATTTGCAACGATACGATGTTGCGCTAAAAATTGTTCAGGTGTAACACCCCTTGCCAGCGATTTTTCGCGATGTTTGCAGTGCTGCAACGCGTTGCAAGTTTTTGAAATCGATTCAAAAACTTGCAACACCGTTGCGTGAATTTGTAGAAAATCGGCGTTGCAAATCGTCGTTGCAAATCGACCAGTGTAACACCAGCTTTATTGTTTCACGGCGACGTCGCCGTCGTCCTCTCGCGTCCTGTATCTTAAAGTCCCTAAAATTGCATGCAATTTGCAAAAGGTTTTTTATTACATAAACTCTGGTGTGATATAGAGATTTCCGCCACTGAGAAATGTCGTATCTAAACACACGTAAAAAATACGATATTTTTAGCCGAAGCTCCGCCCTTAAGGTATCAGGATACCCTCCGGACTTTGCCAGATTCGAAAATTTTTCTTTGGCTTAACGAAATTACTACATGTTTTACCTTGTGTTTCTGAAAACAAAATTTGGATACCTATTTTTTTCCCCGAGATATTAGCTGCGGTTACACACGGCCCTTTTACCGTGGGTTTTGGCACTTTTACCACGGGAAATATGTTTTCGGTGTGTAACCGCGATTTCCCGAGCTAAATTTCCCTTGGGCATTCTCCATGGATACATCAAAAAGAACAAAAGAAAAGCCCGTGACAATTCCCGAGCAAGTTAGCTAAGGTTTTTCGATTCCCACGGTGAATGGACCAATCCGCGAGCAACGTGTGACAGTTCAGGAAATCAGTAAATCTTAAACAAACTTCACACAGAAATGCTTCACTTTGCCGCGAATTGAACTCGACAAGATATGGCTGGATTCCGCGCATCGCTGTGAGTATTTTTTTTTATCGATCTTTTTGAACGTTCGGCAGTTATTTTCCCTTGTGAATGCGAAAATCGTGTTTCCTTTCAATTCTCAAGGAACTCTATCTCCGACACCGGCGAACCGATGTACAACGGGTTCCTGTTCAACAGAGAAAGAAACGCGCCGGTACAGATGCACGTGCTTTCTCGGCTACGCCGTTCCCGTACGGGCACGGGCTTCCCTTTCATTCGACTGCAATGCAGTTTGTCCCGCCATAACAAATGTCAACAAGTTGCTGGATTAGATTTCACCGTGGGTATTGTAATTACTGTGTGACCGAAAACATCTCGGGTACCGGAAACCCCAAGGTAAAATTCCCGTGGTCAAATTATCCTCGGGAATTGCTAATACCACGGTGTGTGTAACCACGGCTATTCAAACGAAAGGATTTTATCTTTCTCTTTCTCACCGGAAACTACCTGTCAACAGATCGTTAGTATCACCCGTAACTGCGCAGCATGCGGCTTGCGCGTCAGTCATGCAAAACAATAAAGTACAAATTTTAACCGCGCGACGGGAACGTATGACTAACAACAAATCCGCAAGAATAACGAAATGCCGCAAGAAATTTTTCCTTGTACGCCTTTCTGAACGCTTTTCTATGTTTACGCTGAAACAAATTAAATATAACCACGTGAGCGACGAAATGTCACAACGTGTGATTCTTGCACAATGCCGATTTATAAACCTTGAGCAGCGCGTGGACCATGGAGCACTCCTGCTTTTCGCAGCTCTCTTTTTAGAACGAGTTTGTCGTTTGCTTGAACTCATTCCGAATTGGCTATGTTTAAAATCTGGAACCGGGAACCCGGAACCGGGAACCGGGAACGAGGAACCGGGAACGAGGAACCGGGAACCTGGGAACCGGGAACCGGGAAGCCAGTGACCGCTCATTACGCCTGTCTTTCGTTTCATCATCGCATGGTGCACGATGTCGGAGCAAACTGAAGGGTAAGCTAAGAAATATTCATCCTTTTGAGTCGTCCACAGTATACTTTTACACACTGAAGATATTTTTAATCCTTAGAGACAATGAAGTGGATCACGAAAGGGGGACGACATCTTCAAGGTGAGGAGATCAGCTTTTTATGTATGATTCAAACTCCGTGCGCGAGAAACAAAGCAGCCTATAATTTTATTATTTGCTAAACAAGCGTGCTTCTTGGACCTTTAGATGCAACTTTTTTCTTTATCGGAGCCCAACTTTGAAGTCAATAGGCTACAGAAAGACGGATTAACTACATTACACTTTTGGAAAGAAAAATCGCTACGCGGTTCTCAGATTTTCCATATCACACAACATACGTAACTTTTATGGGAAATGAGGAGTCTTATGTAATTCTTTCAATTTATGTAATTCTTTCTTTCAATTGACCGTCAAAGCTTTTAACTCGAAATCTTATCAACAAACCATTTAGCATGTAATGAGAGTTTACCTTTTGGTCGAGGGTCTATGTCGAAAGTTGAGGGTAACATGTCGATGGTTGAAAAGAGATCCTTTAATTTTTGTTTTCCCGACAAAAGAAGAGAAATGAAATGAAGAAAAACTCTGAGTCGCAGCTATCAGTGAAAACAGGAACAGATTGATCTAATTAGCTACTTATACTAACATCTCTGTTGTTACCATATTTATTTTAGATTTCGGGAGCCCGCCTACAAATCCGGCACAGTAGTTCGTTTGATCATGAACACGGTAGTTAACTGTTCTGTGTGTTTAACTTCGGAATGGAAGATTAGTACTTCAAACTCAGGTACTGGTGAAACATGACTCACCAAACATCTGGATCAGATAATAGCCGACAGGCAGGCGCCTGTTGTGTAATAGCTATCTCATACGTGAACTACTGCGAATAGTCTGACTTAGAGGGAGTTACCGTTTCTCCAGTGATCATAAAAGGTTATGGGATCGTTATGAGTATCCTTACATGTTAGACCAGCGAGAAAACTTAGGCCTTAAGACTGGAATGTCCGGCCGGACAGAAATATGAGGGACGTTTCAGTTTGAGACACCGGCAGTTACTCAATCAATCCAAGACTAAGACTTAAACAAAGTCCGCAACAAAGCGAAGCTGTTTTTAAAAGGAAAAGTGATGATGAGATTTAAGATGAGAGATAAGTGATGACGAGATTTTTCAACACTCCGCACTTTCCATAAGAATTACATAAGACTCCTCATTTCCCATAAAAGTTACGTATGTTGTGTAATATGGAAAATCTGAGAACCGCGTAGCGATTTTTCTTTCCAAAAGTGTAATGTAGTTAATCCGTCTTTCTGTAGCCTATTGACTTCAAAGTTGGGCTCCGATAAAGAAAAAAGTTGCATCTAAAGGTCCAAGAAGCACGCTTGTTTAGCAAATAATAAGATTATAGGCTGCTTTGTTTCTCGCGCACGGAGTTTGAATCATACATAAAAAGCTGATCTCCTCACCTTGAAGATGTCGTCCCCCTTTCGTGATCCACTTCATTGTCTCTAAGGATTAAAAATATCTTCAGTGTGTAAAAGTATACTGTGGACGACTCAAAAGGATGAATATTTCTTAGCTTACCCTTCAGTTTGCTCCGACATCGTGCACCATGCGATGATGAAACGAAAGACAGGCGTAATGAGCGGTCACTGGCTTCCCGGTTCCCGGTTCCCAGGTTCCCGGTTCCCGGATTCCCGGATTCCCGGATTCCCGGATTCCCGGATTCCCGGATTCCCGGATTCCCGGGTTCCCGGGTTCCCGGGTTCCCGGGTTCCCGGGTTCCCGGGTTCCCGGGTTCCCGGGTTCCCGGGTTCCCGGGTTCCCGGGTTCCCGGGTTCCCGGGTTCCCGGGTTCCCGGGTTCCCGGTTCCCCGTTCCCGGTTCCCGGTTCCCGGGTTCCCGGTTCCAGGTTTTAAACATAGCCTTCCGAATTCCAACTGTGGCTGCAAAAGGTTGAATTGGTGTTGAGTGGTGAGTGCAACTGTGAAGCGGGGAAAATAGATGTTGCGAAACGCACGCCCGAACGAAGCGTCTGCCCGTCTTGTACTGCACAGTGGTTAACCTGGCGAACTCTGCTGCACAACACCCCGTGTCTGCGGTACCGGGAACGCGACAGCAGGTTTCCGAAAGAAACACTTTTCCTCATTTTAAAAACATCGAGAAAAACACATTTAAAGATTCTGACCAGGGAGCCGGAAACCTGTATACATAATCGCCTCATCTGTCAGCAATCTGTCAAAACACCGCAGTCGCATAGAGACTTTCCAGGCATCTTGTAGGTAATTGAAACACGCAGCACAAAAGGGGTGTTACTAAAACGCGAAACAGCGAAACAACGAAACAACGAAACAGCTAATTATTAACTAAAATTAACGGTAATAACTAATACCGAGATTATTACAGGGAAACAACTAAAATTTACTGCAATAGCTAACACCTATATACGAAGGATGATTGTTGACCTATTGCTCAAATAAACAAGCCCGTTGTCATGTTGCGTCAAGTTGGCATCAATCTGTCTTTGAGCACCGGTATTTCCGGTATTTCCGGTATTTCCGGAGTGTTGTAACGCGCTATATTTTTTAAAAGTAACAGCATCAAAGAACAGATTTCCAATCACACACACTGAATACTCTAATGGTAAAATAGCTTAAACTTTTGATGAACACTAGAATGAAGGGACTATATTGAATTGAGTCATTTCCAAGTGGGATCATACCATCACGCCCCACAGTGACACTATCTGAAAAACAGAGTTTAATTATCACCAAGGCTTATGTAATTTGCGAAACGAAACAGCGAAACAACGAAACAACGAAACAAAAAGTGGTAATTTGCGAAACAACGAAACAAGATATGCTAATTTGCCAGACAGGCGGCAGGGGGGGATGGAAGCTTCCCACCCCCACCCCTAAGTCCTCTATTGTAAAAAGCCATGGTTACATTGACGTGCGAGCAAGTATGTCCTTCAGATTACTTTCTTGCCGTCACACAAGCGGTTAAACCTGCTCTTAAACTTGTTCTTCACTACACGACTTCGCTTTGGGTGACTGCGAGATTCGCAAATTTGCCATGTGAACTCTCGAACCGCTTATATTCCCGTGGGACTCGTTCGAATCTTCGCGACAACAACTGCCGAGACAAGAGACCACACGCGACTCAGGCTTATTTGAATAAAGGAAATGAAACTTGGGCTGTTGTGTTTATCTGCCTTGATCTAGTCTGTGGTTGCAAGGGATAAATACTTACCAGCGACAGGCCTTATTTCAATTTTTCCGGTTATTTCAAAAGAGAAATTCTGTCAAATGTGCAATGTGTCAAATTATGACCCTTTTGTTAAATTGAGCGAACTTGACAACTCTCACGCCCCGCAGACATCGGGCAGATTTTTCATCAGAATTTATTTTTTTGAGGAACTCCGCCAAAAAGATGTTTTTCAGGTTTTTGCCCTAGCCGTGGAACTTTGAAAGACATTGCGTAGTGAAACTAAACCTCACACGACGGATATTGCACAAGAGCAAAAAAATAAATTGGTTGGTAAGTATTTATCCCTTGCAACCACAGACTAGATCAAGGCAGATAAACGCAACAGCCCAAGTTTCATTTCCTTTATTTAAATAAGCCTGAGCCGTGTGGTCTCTTGTCTCGGCAGTTGTTGTCGCGAAGATTCGAACGAGAATATAAGCGGTTCAAGAGTTCACATGGCAAATTTGCGAATCTCGCAGTCACCCAAAGCGAAGTCGTGTAGTGTAGAACAAGTTTAAGAGCAGGTTTAACCGCTTGTGTGACGGCAAGAAAGTAATCTGAAAGACATACTTGCTCGCACGTCAATGTAACCATGGCTTTTTACAATAGAGGACTTAGGGGTGGGGGGTGGGAAGCTTCCATACCCCCTGCCGCCTGTCTGGCAAATTAGCATATCTTGTTTCGTTGTTTCGCAAATTACCACTTTTTGTTTCGTTGTTTCGTTGTTTCGCTGTTTCGTTGTTTCGTTTCGTTTGTTTCGTTTCGCAAATTACCATAAGCCTCACCAACGGTTGCGGTTCCGTGGGCTAGGGGTTTCCGTACGCCGTGGCCAAGAATGTTCAAATCCCTTAGTTTCACGACAAGATCCCAGATGGATTTGACTCATACAACAATACCTGGGGCTGGATTGAGTTTCTCTGTAGCCATTTTATCATTAGAGTATTCTGTTCTTTGATGCTGTTTTAACTAAAAAGAATGAAGGCGTTACAACACTCCGGAAATACCGGAAATACCAGAGCCCAAAGACAGATGACAACGGGCTTGTTTATTTGACTAATAGGTTCAATAATCATCCTTCATATATAGGTATTTATAGTTATTGCAGTAAATTTTAGTTAAGAAATTCGTTGTTCCCCGTAATAATCTCGGTATTAGTTATTACCGTTAATTTTAGTTAATAATTAGCTGTTTCGCTGTTTCGTTGTTTCGTTGTTTCGCGTTTTAGTAACACCCCGCTGATGTCCGTAGTTATACCCGGCGGTCTTTTGTGCTGCGTGTTTCAATTACCTACAAGATGCCTGGAAAGCCTCTATGCGACTGCGGTGTTTTGACAGATTGCTGACAGATGAGGCGATTATGTATACAGGTTTCCGGCTCCCTGGTCAGAACTTTAAATGTGTTTTTCTCGGTGTTTTTAAAATGCGGAAAAGTGTTTCTTTCGGAAACCTGCTGTCGCGTTCCCGGTACCGCAGACACGGGGTGTTGTGCAGCAGAGTTCGCCAGGTTAACCACAGTGCAGTACAAGACGGGCAGCGAGATTTAAACTCGTTTATTTAGAATCAGGCTGAGCCGACCATACAACACATGCGGTGAAAACTATAAACTAATGCACAATTACCGAAGTTAAAGGATGGTAAAAGATACAAATCTAAAGCTATAAAATGCACCAAATCGAAGACTGGAAGTATACGGGCGTAACTTACGTCTGATCTTGACTCCAGGGCTTACAAAAATACTCTGAGGTACTCCTTAACTCCTTGAAGACTCCAGACTCTTTTCACAGGTGTTGACTCTAAGACAAAGAGCGTGCTACTGACACAAAAGCTAACTACATTCCTAACTTATGAGAAAGGTGCAAACTAAGGTGCGGCTCGCCACAATAAACAATCAGCTATTCAAACGGGTCACGATTTGAACACAACAAACAATCAATCTTTATTTCTACTAGAGTCTTGTCTAGTAACGTCACACCTGCATTTCAATGGATTTTAATCGATTGGCTTGAAACTTTGCAAATATGTGAATCAATATCAAAGCTACAAAAAGGTGTCTCCGATTTTATTTCTTTTTTTTTCATTCGGAAGATATGTCCGCTTTTGTCTTACGCGTAGCTAGAAATATGATCGGCCAACTTTAAAAGTCAATAAAAAATAAAAATGTCCATTTTTAAGCTCGCTTGGACCCCAGGCCCCCGCGAGCAATAACTTTGTATATGGACAAGATATCAAAATTCGGAGACAAATTTTTTTTCTTCATTGTGTCAACAGTAGGCTGAAACAATAAATAATCAAATCGGGTAAAATCCGAGTGACATTAGGCTTTTTTAATGAGGCAAGGTCAAAATTCACTCGGAAGCTGATAACTTTCTTTCTTTAGCAAATTCAAAAAAATTAAAGCTTTAACCTAAATCTGTGATTGTTGAGCTTTCAGAAAATATATACTTTATTATTAGTTAAGTGTAACGCTAGCGCGAAAAATGGGTTTGAACGCATGTCGTTCACGAGGGTATCCTGATACCTTAAATCGAAACCTCGGCTATGAAAGTACCAATAATAAGGACGCCATTGGGACCAGACACAGTGCCTTATTGACCAGGTGTCCATATAAACCGGGTCTGTACGCGCACATTTGGCCTGCGTGGGCAAGAAGGATGTTTTGGAGAGAAGTATTAGACAGAACAGTTCATGGTTTGAAGATGCCAATTTGAGCCTGGAGGAAGCGTTGAAAACCTGGACCCCCCATTTGGAACCCCTTTTGGACCCCCATTTTTATGCACAATTTTTATTTTTTTATTTAATATATAATATATAATATATTAATAATACATAATATATAATATATTAATAATTAATATTAAATCATATCATCAATAATAACTTTATTAGTAATAATACATTTCTCACTTTTTCTCAGTTTATAATAATATTCTATTAAAAGATATTACGTAAAAAAAAAACATATTTTACCAGACTATTTTGCATTTCGCGGATATAAACGAGGTAACTGTCTGCATGTTAGAACCAGAACAATAACCAGGAAAGACAATAGCCAGACAAGGACCACACCCGGCATGTCTCAGTCCGTATGAAAAAATGTACTGCATGAGCCAGTTTCAACGCCGCTTCACAGTAGCCTTTAATTTTCACTTCTATTGCTGTTAGGGGACCGCTGCACGACTCCTGTAGAGCAGATCTTTCCGGCCCTGGCACACGGGAGATTTGTGTTCCATTGTCACATGTGGCTGGTTCACACGGTAAAGTAAAGCAAGCGAAAGAGAATGGAAACTTTTCCATTTGCTCGCTTCACAAATTTTGTCGTGTGAACCAGTCGCTTGCACTTACGTTCGCATTTGCGTTTGCCTGCTCGTGTAAACCAGCTTGGTTTGAATACAGTCAAAAAATTGCTATTAAGAAAATAATCGCTGACGAAGCGAAGCAAACACAAAAGACGGACTTTTTTAAAATTTTTTTAAAGTGCCTTTTCAGTGACTTTTTTTTATATACGAGAATTTGTATTATATTATTACATCAGTTAATTATCATTAATAATTATTAATATATTTATTTTTATTTTTGTTATTAAAGAAAAGGGGGGTCCAAAAGGAGGTCCAGAAGGGGGGTCCAGGTTTTATACCAACCCCGCTGAAATTCACGTACTGGTGGACTGAAGGTCTCAAACAGTGGCAAGTAAAGCGCAACTTGGATTAGGACCGAACACTGCTGTCGACTGGGACATGTTTTGCCGCGAGGTGTGCGAAGTCACCATAGAAAAGAAAAGCGAAGTACTTGGAGGAGAAGGGGAAACTTGAAAACGAAAGTACCACCGTGGGCACATCGTGGAAGGCCAGTGTGTTTTTGGTGGCATCGAAGAAGATTCGCGGAAGAGTTTTATCGTGACGGTGGAGGAAAGAAGAGACTTTGTTGGCTCTCATAAAGAAGTGGATTAGACCGGGAACAACCATAGTTTCAGATTGTTGGGAAGGATACATAAATTTAGAAAAACACAAATATGTTCACAAAACAGTGAATTATTCAGTAGAATTTGTGAACGATGAAGGATTTCACACGAACAAGATCGAGGGGCACTGGCGTCAGATGAAGGCGAATCACCAACGCACGGACGAAAGAAAGAACATTATTCGTCCTACTTAGCAAAATTTATTTGGCGATACGTAGGAGAGGATTTGTTTTGGGTTTTTAAGGTCGCCCACTCCACGAAGTGGAGAGGCGACCTTTATGGGATTGAGATGTCCCCCATTCACTCTGCGTCCACAATGGAAATCCATATAAAGATTTGTTCTTTTGTGTTCTATCCAAACTTGGGTATTCCAAAATTGGGTGTGACGAACGTGTCAACTTGTCCTGATTTATTTATCATGGTTGTCAAGCATTTGGAGCTTGTCGTTTGTTCATTGAGCCTGAGTGTTCCTACAGTGGTAGAGCACTCACTGTACTGTGATTACGAAGCATACCGCAATTGAGCGAGAATGTTCGGTCGAACGAAGATGATGAAACTGCATGGCTATTATGCCGTGATCATAAAATGCAGCTATTGTGCCGCTCTTTTGTAACGAGGGTGCTTCTACAGCTGTAACGCAGTATCCAGGTTGACACAGCGAGGCAATTATGCTCGAAACTCAACACAGTTTGGTTCTGTGGAACATGTACGGATAAACTGGATTTGGCTAGCTTTCTTAAAGTGCACATAAGCCCAAAAATGATATCTTTACAATCGAATCTACATGACGGAAATATGTTGACTATTAGAATAAGTCTGCGTTTTAACGCTGCGCCTTTGAGTTATAAAGGTTTATGTTTTGAATATGGTAATGGTAACGTCAAAGAAGGAACAATTTATTATACAAAATCTTCTGGCAGAGATAATTGACATTTTATCAACGTCCATTTTATATTTGAATTCTGTGTAAATGATTTTACCAAATACTTTGTATGAATCTGGAAACAGTTCCAATCACGAAGAGAAAGAAATAACATTGAATTACTCCTTTGACGTCACGTCATTACCATATTCGAAATATAAACCTCTATAACTTATAGGCGCAACGTTGAAACACAGAAATAATCTAATAGTCAACTATTTACTTTATGTAGAATCGATTGTGAAGATATCATTTTTGGGCTTATGTGCACTTCAAGTTCACTGCGGAAATTTCGTGGATTCGATATTTGATGGATACCGCTACGCGATTGCAAGTAACTCTGTCGCCGCTAATTATTTAGTCCCGACGAAACTTTCTGTGGCGACACGAAATACTTCTGGGAAGATAACAGGCCGAAAACGGAAACCAAAGCTACGATGAGCTTTAGCCGTAAAACAATAGCGATTTATGCTTTACATTGTACATGATTTTTGTTGCTTAACAAAATGCTTCTGCTTATCATCATTACCTGCTGAAATGTTTATTCCATTCGATCATGTAGCTTTAGTTTCACAATGATCAATGTGTACTAGAAATGAACAATACACCGAAATAGTCCTGAGCATTGAGTTTGCAGTCACAAATTGACTGAACACGCTGTGAACAAAACCGCAAAATATTGTAAACAAGTACAGTATCGTGTTTCATTCATTCCTCGCTTTCAGTCCTGCGGGCTTTCAGTTTTGTATTTGTTATAGAGCACGAATACTCTAAAGCCTGAGAGAAGTTAATAAAAGGAATAGATAAGTATTGAAGCGAAGGCTGGATTAATCGTGGCCTCTGATTAGAATCGATTGTGCATAAAAAGATATGTCACGCATTACTGGGCTTTTCTTGCCGGCTGACACTTTTGCTCCTAAGCTCAAAATGCAGAGTCACTCAACCTTCAAGAAGCAAGTGTATGAGTGTTGTAATGATAATTGCGTTCGACGAAGGAGAACGCAGTCTAATCGCGTCATTTCCGGTTGGATGCCATGCGATTTCAGGGTTTTGGGTGCCATCTTGGTACGGTTTCAGGAATGTCAGATTACCTCGATAAAGTGACACAGAAATAAACCTCGAAAGCATGGAGCATGCTACCGTTCGTGGTATGGTAACTAGCGCATGCTCAGGGGTGAAAAGAATTCGATTTTCAACTGCGTCACGGATCGGATCGGATCTTTCGTCACTGTCGTGTTTTGTCACTGCGTCACGGATCGGAGCTTTCGTGCTTTTGCCAAGACAAGTGAAACTGTGTGGATTTTTTCGCACTATCGGTAGGAACTATGAGCGAAGCTGTTTATCAGAATATCAGAAAGCTGTGTAGTGCCGTGTTTGCCAAGATATAGACGTTACCATCCTGTGATGTGTCGACTCAGCTGTTTTCCACAGGAGATACAACTCTCTCTGCATTCAGAGTTTGCCACCGTATTCCCTTTGGCGATTGGACACGAATGCGGATCATTTTATTTTGCTGAGCTATGAAGCTCAACAATACGAGTTTCTGACCTTGTCTATAGTAGGTGGTCAGACTAGAATGGCACATAAACATTGTCATATTAATGTACTGTTTTCCAGCGTTCTATTTTGTTAGTTGACAGACCTTGAATTGTTATCCAAAAGATCGTTCAACATTACTTGGTAACATTGCAGTGCAACATTCACATGACATTGGCAACAACTTTCATCTTTTCGTTGCCATGATTAAAATCATGGCCATGTCAGTGGAGTTTAACAATGACTATAAAACAAACGAGCCATCCAAGTAGAATGCAACATAAACATTTGGATTTTGTTATTATAATGATAGCATGTTAGCAACTTGATGTACTCTTCTCCAATGCTCTCTTTTGTTAGTTTACCGACTGCAAATTGCTATCCAAAGAACCATTTTAGTATTGTTAGTGCAACTTTACATGACTTTGATGACTTTCGTGTTTTCGTTGCAGTCGAAAATCATTGTAGTTAACATTGTACAAGTTATTAAACAAACCTGTTGCATTCAGTTCTTGAGTATTTGCATGTGGCATTGATTTGGCCTTGCAGGCGGTACATGGTACTGGCTGTTTCGTCATCTTGTATGTGCACTATATATATATATTTTAGAAGTACAGCTTTTGCAGATATATATAATAGCTGTACTTCTTCAAATGCGGTACTTCTAAAATACCAAAATACAACTTCATATACGAACAATGCCTTTATAACAACTCCATGATTCAGTAGCACGAACGCACTGTAATCCTTGATTATATCTAGTTTATAGTTTAGTCAGGTTTCATTTGAGCAAGGTGTCAAAAGCCAAGTTCTCTATACTGTGTGATATTTTTCTGGTGAGAAACTGAAGTCTCTCTTGAGAGTTCCGCTCTTGTCCCTTCTGTCCATTTTAGTATATTCTGGTCTCCACGCAACTCATGCCGCGAGCTCACTGGCAACGCCAAATCAACTGGGTCCCTGCAACTTCATCGTTCTAGAAAGCTCGCCATTTCTGGCCGTTGGTACTTTACCCAGTCATCTTAGCACTACAGAGATCTATTTAAAACTAGATTACCCTTGACAGGTTCAACTAGCAATCCAATTCTTAAAACGTCCTCCTAGCCTTCGAGTTTCATCCACATTGGAGGGTCTGGGTACGAGATTGCTCAGATTTTCTCTTACTTTGGTGCAAAAAGTTAATCCCAATCAGGCAGTATAACATATATGGGCGACCTTACAGTGGCCATGCTGCTTTGATTAATTCAGATTTCCTCCAAAGAATTACGAAAGTCGGGTTTTTATGTCATTGTGATTTTGGTGCCCACGCGAAATTGCGTCTGAAAATCCGAATGGAGCCACCTTAACGTTTATAGTTTACCAGCTGTTAGTAAGTCTATATAGCATTGTATTCTTTTACATTAAATGATATAATACAGAATCGCATAAGTCAAAGAAAACTCGTGTTCTGATTGGTTACGAAGCAAGGGTATTTAGTGTGGAATCGCATGGATGACGTGTGTCTACGCGAGCAAGCTCACTGTAATGCACCAGTCAATTGTAACCCCCACCCCCCCCCCCACCCCCACCTGGGGGAATGGTGGGGACATGGATTTTCTTTGTTGCAATAATCGACTATTCCCCCACCCCATGGGACATAGTGTGCTGACAAATCCCCCACATTGTGGGGCCAGAAATTGGCAAAATTTTACAAAAGAGGCTTTGCACAGAAAACTTCTCTCGCGAACGGACCGCGTGGTCGAACTGGACGAGGCCGCATTGCATCATATTTTTGGTCAAATCTCCCACCTTGAGCCCCACCTCCGTAGGTCGGGAATCATGAAGAGAAAATCCCCCACCCCTTAAATTAAACACCTTTCAAATACGAAAAAATGCCCCACATTGCCCCACCATTCCCCGAGGTGGGGGTTACAATTGACTGGTGCATAAATAATGAAACAAACATAGTTGACTGTCTTTTTAGCTAAAAGCTGAGCATTTCTGTGTGAACTATGGAGCAAATACATCTAGGTACTCACCGGTTTTTTTTTTCTTAGTAACGTCTTGGACTTCTTCTTTCACACAAGTTTTTTCTTTCAGTTGTCGGAACCAATTTACGTGCTTGAACATCGGTGTTCAACGACAGCAATCTTGTCTCTAGATTTCTTGGCGATTCTATAGAAAAATTCACTGCCTGACGAGTGAATTCCGCGATTTGTTTACACTTCTTGTTTGTGCATTTTGCTCGGATCACCGCGTAAGCCACTTCCCTAAAGCCGCATTCTCCACTGCTTATCCGCGTATTCACTTCTTATAGTACTTCAAAAAACTAAGGGGGAGGTATGGTCTAACTCCACTTCAAAACTAAGGGGGAGGGGTGGTCTACCTCCACTGTGTATCCGCTTCTCCACTTTACTTTTATAATACTTCAAAAAGTTAGGGGGAGGGGTGGTCTGACTTCACCGCGTATGAAGGAATGCAGCAGTAAAATTACCAGTCCAAGGAGAATACATAGTATGCTTATTAGCCTGCGAAGCAAGCGTTTTCGTAGGTTTCTGAGTGCCTACAAAAGACTTGACCGCGCGAACATGGACCTTGGCTTAAAATTTTTTCGTCCCTTTCATACGCTTCCTCCAAAGCTCTTACAAAGCTTCCCCTTTCGGCCAGAGAGAGAAGGGAATATTCGTAGGGAGAAGGAAATATTCGTAGGAGGGGGAGGGTAAAATCGGTCAGGAGAGCTTCGTTTTGAAGCTCGTGCCAGTTCCCGATGCGGAGCCTCAGTCTGAATCACCGCACGGCCATTCATAAAGAAGAGAGAGCGAGTACCAGCTTCATTCGACAATTCGATGAGTTCGCTGCGTATACCCACTGGTGGTGCTCTGATATTTTTGGAGGAAAGTGAGATGGAGGAGGTCGAAGAACCTAGGGTTTCCTTTCCCAACGGAGGGCCGACTTTGGCGAAGCCTTGTCTAAACGATCTATGCGTTGGGACGTGTTCATGTGGGGAAGATATAGACAACGAAACGGCCGCCCTTGTGCCGTATTTCAGCGGAGAATCTGATGGCTACTTCACAGATGTACATTGCCATGAATCAAGACCAATCCACTCGAACAGCAGAGCGAGAAGAAAACTTACAATTGCCAGTGCTGTGTGTTTAATCTTTGTCATCGCAGAAGCAATTGGTGAGTCTAAGTCATTTTTTTCTACAAATGATCGTGACCTGTAATAACACAGTCATGATTGGTTTTTGTCATCAGCACCTCGGCGCTTCACTTTAATTTTAATGCCACATTATTTCTGACATTTCCTCATTGTTTTTAAACTATGTCAACGCGAGCCGCCTTCGTCACAATAAATACACAAGAGTGAAGTGCAGTAAATTCCTATTACACCAGAAAGAAATTTGGCAGCTGAAAATACACATGTGCCGACCGTGTATTAACAAGTAACTTCCTGCAACAACAGACTGAGGGGGCATGAATAGTTGTTAAGAGAAAACTGATTGAAAAGGTTGAATTGGTTCATGCATGGATACAAGAAAGTTTGTCCGTGTTTGTTCACTCAGCTGGACTGACCCCGGTTTATGTTTTTAGTCTCAGATTTCTTTTGCAGAACGAACGAGTACTTTCACATGGCACACAACACACACACAGATGTAGTATCATATCAATCATATGTTTGGGAGACTTGAATTGCCATCATGCAGTTTCTTTGTGTCTCCCCTCTTATTGATCATGAAACAAGCCTAACAATGTTGAACAAAGAACGCATCACAGCTTGTTGACAATGTTATTACGCAATTCATGATCACGTGATCGCAGACACAAACTAAAATGACAGAGGGGAAACATGCAAGACAAAAAAAAAACAGTGGATACTTTTTGTTCAATTTGACCAAATTATTGTCAATAACATTGCTCTCAGAACCAGTTAGTATTTGC
The DNA here is from genome assembly GCA_964036295.1 of Plumapathes pennacea. Lineage (NCBI taxonomy): Eukaryota > Metazoa > Cnidaria > Anthozoa > Antipatharia > Myriopathidae > Plumapathes > Plumapathes pennacea. Next base: position 25,804,649 of record OZ038464.1, on the reverse strand, counting down.
TATCAAGGAGCCACCACTTGGAATGACATTGATGAGACAATCAAACATCTTAGTCTATGTAGATTCAAAAAGGAAATGAAAAACAACACAATATCCAAGCACTAAAACTTAGTCTTGCTTCCACTATGTGTTATACATTTACTAATATGTTTGTTCACGTTACTTGTCTTGTGCTTGTGTATTTTCGTATGCAACTCGTTTTGTTACTCTACAGTATAAATTACAATGTTTCACTACCTAGCTCGATTAGCTTTCTAGTTATTTCTAGGTAGTGAATACCCTACATCTGTTTCTTCTTTCTCTTGGTAAATCGTGTTGTGAATTGTGCAGTGTTTGAATAAATTATTGTTATTGTATTGTATTGTATTGTATCACTTTCTAATTGGTTGATGGTAGAATTCAAGACATTTCATTGGCTACAAAATGACAGCTTTGTTTAAGCATTTGAAGCATGCAAAATTAATCTTTGTCAAAGAAGTTCAGAAGTTCAAATGAAAATGAGATGTTCCTCTGCATGGTGATTTTTTTTAAACAACTTCAAGACAAATGTTCTGCATCAGGAACTCTTCTTATTCTTTACTTCAATGTCAGTTGGAATGTTGCTTTTGCAAGATGTTTTATTTTGAGATAAATCAAAGGTGAAATCACTCTTTGCATGGTATGTGAAACTTGAGCATTGATGGAAAGTGAATCAGCCAGCTTCCCTTGGGATATTTTTTGTGCAGTGTGTCAGTGATGTTGTTTACATAATTTTAGCTTCAAATAATTGTCTCCCTTAGAAGCTTTGAGCACCATTGTTTGATGTCTTTTTATGACTAATATGATGAATCACTAATATTTTTCATCTGATGTTTGTTTTAAGTCCTAACTCAAATGGTGGTCCAGCATGCACTAAGATAAAATTGTTTGCCATAAAAAAGAAACACTCCAGAATAACAACTGCAGCATTTACAGTGGAAGAAAAGCCAATGGATACTAAGAATGATATCATCTTTCTTTTCTGAGGTTTATATCCTTTCATATCCTTTCCTAAATAACCAGCACAGATTGACTAAAGATAAAAAAAAATTTACTAGATGTGATAAAAATAGACAAATAACATCCTGTGTATGAACTGAAACTACAGAGCCTTGTAAAATATGCTTGCCTGTACACTTGGAAAGCTACCACTAGATTTCACTTGGGTGGCCATATGCAAATAAAAAAATGGATTTGTTGTATGACCAGTCAGATTTGTTTCACTAGGTTCAGGCCAAAAACAGCACAAAAGTGTGGAACTCGGGGGAGGGGAGGTTGGGGAGGGAGGGTGAGTCTCAGGTATTTGTGCTCAATGCATGTGACAGTTTTTGCACATTCATCTCCCTCTCCCTGGCTTCTCCCCTCCCTGCCATCTCGAAATTTAATGTTTGCCCTATATGTGAAGTGGCTATATCCACAGACTAGTTTGATTCATTTGACAACTAAATGTACCATGTATCTGCTATGATCAGTGAATTGTGCTGTTTTTTTGTTTTTTGTTTTTGTTTTTTGTTTTTTCCAGAATGCACTCACACAGTAGTACAGTAGAAAACAGGTTTTTTGATTCCATTCATTAATTTGCTTACAACTGGAATCATTAATTTGTGATCAGTACATGAAAGAGTGCCTTGGTTACAAAACAGAAAGCCTGATTATGTGATTTTGTTAATGTATGTTTAGGTGGTTATGTGGCTGGTAGCTTGGCTATTATGACAGATGCAGCCCACATGCTGTCAGACTTTGCTGCATTCCTTATAAGCTTGTTCGCTATATGGGTGGCTCGATGGCGACCAGACAAGCGGAGGACATTTGGATATTACAGAGCAGGTAAAGTAGATGTTAAACTGCAATTTTCTCAGCAATTTACCTCACAATATTGGCTCTTCTCAGGTGTGACAGTTTGTTAAATTTAGCAAACTGTCATTGATAGTCATGGCATCTCTAACTTTAAATAGTTTCAATACTTTAGGATGAAACCCAAAAAAGATATTGGGAGTGAGATTTGTGAGCTTCAGTGTGTGATTTTGGAGTCATGTATTACTAGTCTCACATTGATGTGTTTCACCATTTAAATGGGTGAATTTATACTAGGGAGGAATATTATCCATCTGAGATCATTTGTGAGAGACGGATAATCCGTCTAAATGTAGATTTGGCTTATGGCTGATTCTTGGCATGTGATCCGTCTGTGCTTGATTCTTCTTTCAGACAGGGGTGATATTTTTTATAATCCTTCTTGTTATTCCTCAAAAATATTCTTCTCCTGATTTATATTAGGATGTGTTATCCATCTTAGAGGAATAACTCATCTAGATGGATAATTCGTCCCTAGTATAAATTGGGCCAATCAGTTGACAATTGGAGAGTTGCGATATTCTGTGACATTTTGTTGTTGTGATAAAAAAGAGAATGATCGTTGATGAAGTTTTTAAATTTTGCTCAATGTTGCAGAGGTTCTTGGGGCACTGGTTTCTGTGCTGGTTATCTGGGTGTTGACAGGAGTTCTCGTTTACCTGGCAGTACAGAGGATTATTACGCATGACTTCGAAATAAATGGTGACATAATGCTAATAACAGCTGGTGTTGGACTTGCAGTGAACATAATGTAAGTGTAAAAATATAAATTTGGAGGTCAATGTTAAATTCCCAGTCAAACGAGAATATGGTAAATTTATAATATAATAATAATAATAATAATAATAATATTATTATTATTATTATTATTATTATTATTATTATTATTATTATTATTATTATAATGATTATTGCAATACTTTTGCAAAGCATAAAAACAAAAGCACATATACAGTACCAGAGAAGGTTGTGATTTTCCAAGCATCACACCAATGTATGCATTTTATTGGACTATGAGGCTATATGTTCACTTCTTTATGAATTGTTCATTTTGTAAGCCCAGGAGGAAATTTGATTTTTTGCAAAGTTGTGGTCCATCAAGCTGGGATGTGCATGCACTGTTTCACTGAAGGCAAAGGAGAATAATGGAGATAATATTTTACTTACTCAGATAAAAATTACTGAGTTGTTTCTTTTTACTTTTCAGTTTGGGAATTATTCTTCACCAAACAGGAATGGGGCATAACCATAGTCACGGAGATGCACCCAATACAAATGCACACTCGCATTCACACTCACACTCACACTCACACTCACACCGTAGAGAAAAGCAAAATATAAATGTGCGAGCTGCATTCATCCATGTCCTGGGAGACATTGTTCAGAGTATTGGAGTGTTAATAGCAGCATACATCATAAGGTTCAAGGTAAATGCAATATTATGATCCATCAATTATGTCCTCCGACCAGCACGTGAATGGTGGAATCGTGACATGTGACCCAACAACATCCACTCACTGACTACCAATGAGGACATCAATTCTTTGGTTGAAAAAGCAATATAATAATTATTCCAAAAAACACCAAAAAGCTTTAGTCCCTGTGCCATTATTTGTGCTGTGAGAGAAAATATTTGAAGGATAATAAGACGAAAAAAGACAATAAACTACTATTGTCCTTAGACACTATCTGTTCCTCGAAGCTCACAGTTGCCCTCGAGTGAACTGTTTGCTTTTTGGAACAGATAAAATCTTGGACAATATTATCCATGCATATTTCCTTGCCAAAAGTAGTTTATTGTTCATATACATTGTTCATGTATGTTACGAATAGAGAAGGCTTCCTCTAGGGGGTGGTTCATGTTTCACTCCCAAGAGTAATCATCTCCAATTTTCTCTTTCATTTTCACCAGAAACTATGTTGCAGTACTTGGTTGTTGTTTTGAGAACCCAGTTAAACTTGTTCACACTAATACTGTATGGTAACCCAGCTTGCATACAGAGGGAAAAACTTAATGGAAGTGCTACTTGGTTTTCTCCAACATCTTCAGTCTGACCCTATGTTTCCATTAAGATAGTGTGAGCTGAGTGTTAGCTCTTTGTGTTGATGTTTAGATAAAACATTATTTTCACTCATTGATATTATTAATGAAAATACAAAAACTTGCATGTTTTTCTTCTTGAAGATTGCATATTTTTCACTCTATTTTTACAAATTTTCTACATTTATCTTTTTTTCTTCTTGCAGCCCTCATGGAAACTTGCTGATCCTATTTGCACATTCTTGTTTTCAATTCTGGTGTTAATAACAACCCTCAATATCCTGCGTGATGCAGTTCATGTGCTAATGGAAGGTGAGTGAAATACAATGTCTCATGCACCCATCTGTTGTGCAGTCTATCAATTAAGTAGTGGATTAATTCTCAGCTTTATTTTAATAATATATAGAGGATATTACACGGCGGCGCGAAGATATGAATTTTATTTTCGAGTGGTAAAAACAATATTTTACAAACGAGTGCTTCACGAGTGAGCAAAATGTTGTTTTTACCACGAGAAAATAAAATCCATATCTTCAAGCCGCCATGTAATTTTCTTTTTATTATATTAGACACGAGTACGAGAAATTGCACAAACAACCGTGCAAAAGCGGGAAATGATGCCAACGATATCCTCACTAGTGAGGATATGGAAAATATGCCACTCGGGTCCCGGATGTAAATTCATATGGATTTTATGCACGGTATATTTCCCAGTAAAACACTCGTGTCTATATAATAATATTGGATACCTACCTGGCTATAGCCTAAATGTTATTATATTGTTCTCCTTTTTTCCAGGAACCCCAAAGAACATAAACTACAATGTTGTGAAAAGTTCTTTAGAAAACATTCAAGGTGTCGTGGCTGCACACAGCCTCCATATCTGGTCACTCACACTGAACAAAGCTGCTCTTTCTGTTCACTTGGCCATAGGTAAGACATATGACCCTATGGACTTTGAGTGCAAGCCCTTTGTCAGAATATATGGGCATAAAAAGGTCTGCTCTAGTTCATCTTGCAGAAAATAGTATAATTTATTGATGGTGATATTTATTTTAGATCCAAACACAGACTCACAGAAAGTCCTGAGCTTGGCTAACCAAAAATTGAAGAATGAATTTGCCATCTACCATAGTACCATCCAAGTGGAACTGTATCGTGAGGTGGCCATGGCAAACTGCACTGAATGTCAGGACTTGAAAGACTAGATAGCAATCAGATATCAGAGTGAGGGCAGCATACATTAGTTACTCACAGGTGGCAAAATTGAGAAACCCAGGTGCTTAAAGAAGGCAATAGTTCTGTTTAGTTCTGTTTAGTTCTTTGCTTTACAATATTAGTATACTATAAAAAGGGGCATATGAGAAGTGACTTGAAAGCTCCAAATTACCAGTAGATTTAATATTGCTTATCTGAAGCACAATGATTTACAGCCAAAAGTTTAGTGGAAAGCAAATTTGAGTGAAACTAGGCTAAACAGTAATATTTTTGATAAAAATTACTTCAAAATGGGCATGATTTACTACAATCCTAAAAATCAAGCAGCTAATAATAAATTGGTAAATTGTTTGTAGGAGGCAGTGCTTTCTCGTTTATAGTGTGTCCGTGTTTATGGACCTCTTTGGCTTTGTGGAGTTTTATTCATGATTTCTAAATTTTCTGATTAGCAAAAATGCAGATAAAATACTTTCCAAAGGCTTGTTAGATAAGATATTTCTTCGATAAGATATTACTATTGCATAAACTTTGATTACCATTCTTTTGTAGAGTGTTCATAAATATATGCATATTTTTGTCCAGGTCCACTTGGGAAAAGCTCAGGATTGAGATTTTCCTTATAGAGTTGGATATATAAACAATAAACTACTTTTGGCGAGGAAATATGCACGGATAATTATTGTCCGAGGATATTATCTGTTCTGAGAAGTGAACAGTTGCCCGAGAGCGAAGCTCGAGGGCAACTGTGAGCTTCGAGGAACAGATAATGTCCAAGGACAATATTATTATTTGTGCATATTTCCAAAGCCAAAAGTAGTTTATTGTCTTTATTATCCTTCAAATATTTCCTCTCGCAGCACAAGTAACGGCACGGAAACTGTGAAGCTTTTTAGTTCTTTCTGGAACTGCTTTTTCGACCAATGAATTGATGTCCTCCTCAGTAGTCGTCTTGTAATGATTTTTGTGATTAAGTGTATAAAACTGTGTTCAGATATTGTCAATAAACAGCGTTAGTTCGCCAGGCGGGGGTTATTCACTGATAACATCCGCCGGTCACGTTTCACAATTCTACCAATCAAGCGCGGGAGGAAATATTTGATGGGTCATAAAGCCACATAGTGTAGCTTACTCTTGCTGACCAAGATTTTGAAATTAAATGTTATAGGCAATATTGCTTTGGCCAACATTTGAAGGTGAAGAAAGGAATAATTCAGATATAGTTATTGTAAAGAAATAAATTACATATTTTACTAAGATTATGAACACTGAACTGATGTACAACTGTAGTTGTTAATTTTCATATACCATGTTGTTGGTTTGCCATTTCATTTACTTCTCACACAGAATAATCAAAGTACGATACTGTCTTAAGGTTCTGCAGTTGTCATCAGATTTGATTAAGTTTTATTCAACACATCTGTGGTTGCATACAGTACGATACGATAAGGTACTGCAGTTGTTGTCAGATTTGATTAGGTTTTTATTCGACACATCCGTGGTTGCATACAGTACGATACCCATTATTCTAAAATAGTTTTGAGGTGATCAAATAATAAATATATGTATGATAAGAGTGAATATATATTAAAATTGTAGTTTCATATGAAAACAGAATGTGTTTTGTAATTATTCAAAGTGTTATTGGTAATATTTTGTTTATTTTTTTACCAATTTCATACTGGTAGGCTTGTAAGTCAACGAACATACAGAAGGCTCTTCTATTACTGAAATAACACTAAGCTTAGCACACACAGTTTATCATGGCTAGGATGAGGTTGATCATTCTACATTTTTATTTTATGTGGAAGATGTAAGGAAGAAAAAGGGATTACACAGTATCCAAACCACATTTGCACACAAACAACTTTTTTCAGTGAAATTTATTTAGTTCTGGTTTTGATAGCAAGTGTTCTGTACATTTCCATCCTACTGAATGCTACCAGCATTGGAGGCAATCCTGGGCCAAAGATCTGCACACTCTTTAGCAACAGGTCCAGTAATGGCAGAACCTGAAAATAAATAAATAAATAATACATTAATTCAGTCCCTGCCATAAATTTCTTACCAAGCAAAGTGATTCTTTTTAGTTGAAGAAATTGTGAGTACAAAACAGAAGAAAGCATAATGCTTTGCGGTGCTTTTCCACATAACTTTGGTGGTGTTATAAATTCCTAACTGCTTCTATAACTCATTACAGTATGTTGATGTGATGTGCATACTGTACTACACATGAGTACACATCATTGGCCACCCTTTCTGCTTTCCTTAAATTATGACATTGTAACTTACTATAAAAGTATCACGATTTCGGCAGGGAGTACAAGATTTAATCCATCGCCAAAACACTCCCATTAATGCAAGAGTGTCCATCATGCATAAAAATATGCCTTATACATCACTGGACATGAGACAATGTTGTATTCCAGCTCACCTTTCATTTCACCTTTGACATTCACTATAACACCAGCGTTGTCTGCAGAATAACAAGGTTCAAATATGAGAAACCTAGACCATACCCTTGACTAAAGTGAATTGTAAACAGAAAATAATTAAATAAACCATGGAAATAAGGAACTTCCGAGGCATGGGTTAGGGATCAACAGTTTTATAATTTTCCAGAGGGTCAATGCAACAAACGAAAGGATTCCCTTGTAGAGGGGTATGGATAATTTCTGGAACCACACATTGCAGGTAAGCCACCACTCGAGTCTAAAACAAAGAACTACTCCTTCATGCCAAAACGACTATGATAATCCTCAACAGTATAGATACAAGTACAGGTCATCCCACCTTCAAAGTAAATGAACAACCCATTCTTTCTCCTGAATGGCTTTCGTTGCCGAATCACAACAGCTGGCATCACTGAAAATGTACATAAATGTAAGAGGACTGCTAAGCACGTATCAGCATATTTTGAACCTATGAACTGCTGTACAAAGAACATTGGTTCTTCAGTCAGGGTTTGGCACAAGGCCAAAACATTCTATGGGAAGCTAAACCTTATAACAAATTTACTAATTTTCAAGTGAAAGAGTACAGCCTCATATATTTACTAATATTTACTTTTGGCACTCAAATCACCTTTCATTTCATTATCAGTCTGATCATACTGCATGCACACTCTATTTGCAAGAACAGAACTCTGCTCTGCTCAATAAGTCACTTCCAGAATAGACCCCTTCACGGATTTGAATGCATGATGGTAACCAGGGAAAATAAACTGCATATACATTCATCTTTCTGATCAAGCACTTCAAATTGTCATTTGCAAGATTTCAGTGGTTCTAGATTGTGAGCAATTTAACTTATAAATTTAGACTTTCTCGCACACATCACCATCATGTTTCTTTGTTCTTGCCCTGACTACTCATCATGCATTCAAATCCGTGAAGGGGTCTATGTGCCGCATACACCGCGTAGCATATCGACACAAGGTTGATGTAGATATGCTGGCTGTAGTCTAGAGAATTGGCTAACACATTCTCAATTGCATTCAGCATATCCACATCAATGATACATTGATAACCTGTTTCACTGTGAAGCTAAACAGATTCTTTATACAGGACTTTCCACTTTTAAGCAACAAGTCACTGATATTCAGAGAGCACATTTATACTGTGACCAGGAGTAAACTCTTGATGCTCAAACCCAAAGTGCGATCACTAAAGTTTACTAGAATTTCAAGTTCATCGAAACACTGCCTTGATTTCTGGATCAATCTGAATATCACGGAGAAGAAAGTAAAGCCTCTTACCCTTCTTCCTTAGCTCTGGCTTGCCTTTCTTGACAGTGGCCAAGACCATGTCACCAGAGCCAGCAGCGGGAAGACGGTTCAACCGACCCTTGATTCCTTTCACAGCAATGATGTACAGATTCTTGCCTCCAGTATTATCAGCACAGTTGATGACTGCACCTACGGGAAGACCCAGGGAAATACGGAACTTCCCTCCCGACGAACCTCCACGTCCTGGGAATAAAGTAACGTGCAAGTAAATATTCTGGTCAAAAATGCATCAACCGGACTACAGTCCAACGAGATTTCGGGGCTAAGTACGACGGAAGAAAGGGGAATCTTTGTCACACGGGCAGCCCTTAAGACTAAGCATATGTCTTATTAAAAACCAGTCTATCACTGAATAATGATTCCCGATAAATCAGTTCCCCCAAGTTTTGGTAAATGGACAACACAAGCAGCCAGAAGTCTCCTCATAAATATATCTTTCGGCAAACGCGATCTTAGTGAAATAAAGCCCTAGTTTACTAAAAGGGTTATCCTTCTATAGGATGGTTACCGTTTTGGGGCTATTACGACTTTAGACTAGCAGATGCAAGCGGATACAGAAAAACATCTTTCATTCACCTCTCTTCGACATGTTGGATTTCTGAAAGAGGACAAGACATCCGTGCGCATGCGTCAAGTAGTCTGATCCAGTCTACTACTTTCGGCGCGGTTCAGTTAAGCTGGCGATATGGGATTCCGTCCCGAGCGTATAAGCCATAATAGTTCCATCACAAAACAAGCTATGTAATTCTCGAAAATTCATATCCCACACCACTGACAAGCATGACTGTCATGCTCTGCTGCATCTACACGTCCTTGGTCAGATCGCGTCAAGTGAACCGAAGAGGAGGGTCTTTGTTTCATTTTTCTTCATTACTCCATACAAGCTGCACAAGCTACAAAACTCCATGAGAGAAATCGAAAGAAAATGTCAGAATTCATGATTACCGAAATTTGAAAGTTACGCCTTGACACAACTTTGAGGAAATACCTATCTAAAACTGCAAAAACATTACAAACGGAAGTATGGCTGTGGCAACTCGAGGAAAACATGCAAACAAAGATCCTCTTATAAAGCATTGCAAACCGGTTAAAAAACATCGAAGTAAGATTTTCAACCATTGTTGAATGTTCCCAGAGACAATTAGTCCAGCTGCCAAAAGTAACCCCGACCCGTTCAAAAAATGAAAATATACAAGTTCAGAAGCGCCGTGAAAGTAAAATGCAGTGCAACGGAATTAAAGCGCGGGTCGATGACTGACGTTCACATTACAGCTTTGACTACTTTTATTGAAGACAATCATTTTATTGTAATCATTAAGTTCTTGCAGATTAAACTCACAGTTTGTATAAGGTGTAATATTATAACACGTACAACTTTTCTTTTGATTCTGATAAGCCCAACGACGTAAGACTGGCTTAAGCTCACGTTTTAAGCGTTAGCCCTTCGGAAATCCGAATGGGATGTGGGAAGGGCCAATGCTCGCGGAAACTTGTCAGCTCGACTCTCTCGTCAGACGTTAAACTTATCCACATTGTAAATATATATATATACAATATTATATATAATATATACGTTGTATCTCTAAGCCGTTACAGAATAATACCAGTTCCTCACAGGGACTAGCATACTATTGTAAGGTACAGTATACATAGATAGATGCTCTACAAATTCTATAAGTTTCACGAATGATGTTATATTGGTTTAGTATATACCACGCAAGTGAATAGTTCTATTCGCGCGCTCTGATTGGCTCCTCAATCTCGGAATATCAAGTACTATTCACCTCCCGGCGGCTTCCGGTAAAACAAAATGGCGCGCGAACCCAATTTTTGCCCACTTTTGTCGGAAATAAAATAGCTATTTGGGAGTTGGCTATTAAACTTGTGTGGTATATACTAAAACAATTATTCGCCTCAATGTCGGTGAATAGCGGTGGATATTTACCTCGCCGAAACGGTTCGGTAAATATCCACCGCTATTCCCTCCACTTCGGCGAATAATAATGTTAAATATACTATATAGTATAAAGTTAAACTTGTAGGTAAAATGTTATGTAAATATTTACCAGAAAATAAATAGTACTTCAGCTTTGCCCGCACACACACCCATCTTGAGTTGAAAATTTACTCTAACAGTATGTATGCCTATTGGATAACCTCGTTTGCCTGCTATAAACCACTTCTATTATAACTAATATTGAATAAATAAATAGATAAATAAATAAGTAAAGAGGTGCAATAAGTAATTTTTCAAATAAATATATCTAGTGTATTTGTATAGCTCTCTTTGATGTGCATTGAAAAATGAAAAATGCTATAAATAACCGAACAAATAAATATATTCCTGTGCAATAAAGATAACTGGGCAGTCTTGAGAAGCAGTTTAAATAATTCTGGATTTTACTGCTTCCTCTGTGACATTGCACACAAATTTTAATCGAATTAAAATTTTATGTCTTGAATGTCTAATTCAGCAAATCATCACATTAAGAGAGTGGAATTCAAGATAATGCCGCAGACTTCAGGAAGCTCCAGGCCCTGCCCACTCAGCTTCTCGCCTTGCACCACTCCCTCTAGTTTTCTAACTCTGACACAACATCACATCCAGCTGAACTCTTCCCTAATCTGCTGCTCCTGTTTTTCACATCTCTGACTCCCCTTCACAGCCTCTAGTCCTTGTCCTTCTACTTCCTGGCTACCTACCCTATCTGTGTCTCTTGGTATTCCTAACATCTATAACATTAGTTTGCAAAAACCTCTTGGTGAGCTTCTTCCCTGTCCCCCTTTGTTTCTCCAGTTTCTATACAAGCCCCAGCCAATTCTCAGCTAGCTTCATCCACCTCTTGGCTAGCTCCTTCCACCACTTCAGCTTCTATGACCTCTACTACTCCAATTCCTCTATCTTCTAGCTTAGCACCATTCACCTCTTGGCAAGCTCCACCCATCTTTGTCCTAGTTCCTCCAACTTCTAAGCAGGTTCCAACCATCTCCTGGATAGCTCTTTCCACCACTTCAGCTTCTAAAACCTCTAGAGCTCTATCTACTTTAGCTGCATCCACCTCTACTTTAGCTGCATCCACCTCTACTTCAGCTGCATCCACCTCTACTTTAGCTGCATCAACCTCTACTTTAGCTGCATCCACCTCTACTTTAGCTGCATCCACCTCTACTTTAGCTTCATCCACCTCTACTTCAGCTGCATCCACCTCTACTTTAGCTGCATCCACCTCTACTTTAGCTTCATCCACCTCTACTTCATCTGCATCCACCTCTACTTTAGCTGCATCCACCTCTACTTTAGCTGCATCCACCTCTACTTCAGCTTCATCCACCTCTACTTTAGCTTCATCCACCTCTACTTCAGCTTCATCCACCTCTACTTCAGCTTCATCCACCTCTACTTTAGCTTCATCCACCTCTACTTCAGCTTCATCCACCTCTACTTTACCTGCATTTGCCTCTACTATAGCTGCATCCACCTCTACTTTAGCTGCACCCACCTCACCATTTGCTGCATCCCCCTCTGGTATAGTTCCATCCACCTCTACTTTAGCTCTATCCACTTCACCATTAGCTCCATCCACCTCACCATTTGCTGCATCCACCTCTGGTATAGCTCCATCCACCTCTACATTAGCTGCATCCATCTCAACTTTAGCTCCATCCACCTCACCATTTGCTGCATCCCCCTCTGGTATAGTTCCATCCACCTCTACTTTAGCTCTATCCACTTCACCATTAGCTCCATCCACCTCACCATTTGCTGCATCCACCTCTGGTATAGCTCCATCCACCTCTACATTAGCTGCATCCATCTCAACTTTAGCTCCATCCACCTCACCATTTGCTGCATCCACTTCTAGTATAGCATCATCCACCTCTACTTTAGCTCTATCCACTTCACCATTAGCTTCACACACCTCTACATTCGCTCCAATCACCTCCAGTGCAGCTTCATCCATCTCTCCCAAAGCTCCTCCAGCCAATGAGCTACTTCCAATCACTGCTTTAGATCCTTCCACTGCTTGACTAGTTTCATCCACTTCTAGACAAGCTCCTTCCACCTCTCTCCTAAATTCTTCCACCTCTAGTGCACCTCCAGCCTCCTCTAGCCTAGCTGGCCCGGTCTTTGACCAACATCCTCCCATCTCCTGCTGAGTTACTAGCATATGTGGACTATCTCCATATGCTGCTTCACTACTTTCCTGAATCTTTACAGGATAAACATCATCCACATCCAGACAAGCTCCCTTTGTACCATCCGAATGGGGGTGTTTGCTGCCTTTGCCAATTTTTTCCCTCCCAGATGTTTGAGGAGGATATTTTGTCCTGACAATGGCTATTTTAAAACCAAAGACACCATTCGCTGCATAGTCTTTCTTGTCATCTCTTGTTACGTCATGTGGGCTATCAGTGGCTGGAGACTCTGCACCAACGCCCTCCTCACGCTCATTCAAGAGTGTGTTCAGATGATCTCCACTTTTCCGCATTTCATGTATCTCATCACTGATCCCCTCCAGACTTTTTAAAGTAAGAGAGTATTCCTTTTTGGCTTTCTGGATACTTTCTTGTAATTCCTCAACACGGTTTTTGTGCATCTGAGTTTTAAGAGAAAAAAGTCAGTGGTAAATGGTAAATAACATACCAAAATGACAGTGAGACCAGTATAAAAATAAAGAAAACATTTAACACTGATCTAAATTGTATCAAAGCACAAGTTGTGGCTTTAGCTCAAAAACTACAGACCCCTCAAAAGAAGTACAACAATAAATACTGGGGGTAGGTAGAGGTCTTCAGAAGATGGATTTATTTTACTGTGTTGGAGACTTCATATCTCACAGATCTCCAATATTTTTTGTATTTCCAAACTCTGGCTTAAGTATACCAACAGTTGTCAGAGAAGCTACATTGCTTCTCCCCATCCATCAGATGCTTATAAAGAAAAACACATATTTACCTCCAGAGCTTCCATGTATGTGTCCTTTAACTCAAAGTAGGATCTTTAAAATAAAAACACAATTTAACAATAATATTTACTGTATGCATTAGTGATAATAGAAGAGCTTTCTTTTTGAAAAGGAGTACATGTGGTAGTCATCATGAAACTTTGCGCAGCAGATCGAATCATTATTCACAGAGAGAGCACAATTTTCACTTGTGCAACCTTTGGTGGGCCCATGTTTCTTGGTCCCTCCCTCCCTCTTCTCTGCATTCATTGTTGGCCCTCTGCACAAGCTCGACAGTACTTGTAATCATCCCAAATGTTGACCATAATTGTGAAAATGTATAATCCTGGCTCAAACTATATATTGTATGGATAATGTCTGTTATACCTAGACTTGTTGATGGCAGACTTCAGTTTCACTTTCAACTCTGCCACATGTTGCCCTGCTTTTGTGAAAGCATGTGCTATCTCAAGGTGCTCCCTTTCACTTTTTCTCTTCTCTTCCTCTGATTCTGCCACCTGTGATCCAGAAATAAGTTCTTCTTTTAGGGCATGGCAAGTGTACACATTATAATATAATATATTATATTGAATTCATAATTTAAAATTAATCCCCATGAAAAAAGTTCTAACAGATTAGTAAACATCCTGGGAAAGGCAGTTCATCAATGCAGCACAGATATTTCACCCTGTTAGTCTGAAGTGAGGTCTGATATCAGATCTCATATGGCTGCATAAGGACATAAAAGAACCAGTCATTTTCAGCTAATTTACATTTGATCTGTTTTTCAATATTAATTCAACAGTTGAGGTACAGTATTTAATAACAATAAGTTGAAACACAGTACTTGTACAACTAAGTACAATTATTACAGACCTTCAAGATAGCCTGATTGAGAACTTCTTGCCATGGTGAATCCAGTATTTTGTGCATACTTGCTGTGGATACAAACTTATTTTCAGCTCGATCGAGTACCTCCTTTGCTGACTGGTGGGCACTGCATGCTCTCTCATACTTCAAGGCCACTTTCTGGGCTTCCAGTTGTGTCTGACGATGAACAAAAATGATGCATTAGGCAAATGCCCAGAAAGTGAGGCAGATCTATTCATCAGTGGGGCAGATCTATTCATCAGGGTCAATTATCTGTTCAATCCATGTACCATAATCCTGATTGGTATTCAAAATGTCCAAGATGATCAATTTGGTCATGTGGAGATTTTTGGGTTCATGTGCAGGCCTTTCCTCTCAATTTCTTCAGCAACTGCAAACATCTATGGGAAAGCTCATTGGTGACATTTCCAGCTTTCCATTGCCCCTGGGTAGGGACTTTGTAGCTACACTGAAACGCCCAAGGGATCAGCCCGAAAAATTGGTAATAGCTGGGAATGATAGGTACATAATAGCAGCTCTCATCGCAACTGTTGAAACCTATTTAAAATATTTATTTCATAGTTACCTCCTTTGCTTTTTGTACAGCATTATAATAAGGTCTCGCCTGTTCAATACATTTCTTGCCCAGAAAACTTGATTCACTCTTCAAGACAATGGCAGATTCTGACAGGGTCTGACGGAAAGTCTCTTGGATTTCCTGTGACAATAAAAACAAAAGATGCAGTTTACAATATATAAAATATAAAATTATCGAGTATCAAAATGCATTTATAACGAGGCCTTATTAAAATGTTCCTGTGTCAATTTTCATGTTAATCAAACTTAAGTTTATATGAAAAGGTACAGCCTAGTAGGCCTCGTCAACTATGATAGGGTAAAGCTTAAGTAGACATGCAGACGTTTTGCTGCATCGCAAACCTCGAGTTCTTTCTCCAATCGGTTGATTTCTGCTGTGGACGTGTTGAGCCGATCGAGCTCCCCCTGCAAAAAAATATCAAAGTTTACCCCTCAGTTGAAAAATCTTAACATACAAGTGGTGAAAGTGATATTCTCGGAGTTTATAGTATAAACCTACTGACAGTACTTTCAAGTTCTAAACAACTTGCCTTCACCCTAGGGTCTAAAAAAGTATCAGCCTCATCTTCGTCATCTCCAGAGGCTTGTTCCATGCCGTCACACAGCTCAGCAGACATGCTAAGGCAAATCTCTCGCACTCTCATCAAACTGATAACATGGTCGGTTCAGCAGCTGTTGCGTCCTCAGGCTTCCGGGGGGAGGGGGTAGTGCATAGTGAGTTGTATTCTTGGAGAGTTATCGGTTATGATTTTGACAGGAATGTATAATATTTGAGCAACAGGTCTGATAAAGGGTGCGGAGAATCGTATATATTGGATTGAAGTAGGGTCCGAGTTTTGAGAACCGTGCGGCTTCTAGCGGCATACCGGCCACCAAACTTCTGAGAAGTGACTCCCCCCCCTCCCCCCGGGTGGTGCTCTGACTCGCTTTCATGCACCTCACTGAAAGAACTGGGGCCCAGTGGGCTGCTTTTTCATGCAGGACATAATTCGGACATAACAACATGTCAACCGCATTTTACTGTTTGCGATTCTTTCTTCCGAGAAAAAAGCGCTGGTTTGTTCCGCTGGTGTCTTTCTCGCTTCTCATCTTCATCATTCTTAGGATTGTAATGGGTCCGGCAGGCAGTAAAACAGCTGGCTTTTTCTCTGTGTCGAAAGAGATGCTCGCGTTAGATAAATGTCCTGCTTGTTTTGGGATAAACTTCTCTCTTTGTAACGAACTGCTAAACGGAAACATCCAAGTATTGAACAATCCTTGGGCTTTGTCTGAAAATACCAAAGGGGTTTCTCATGGACTGTGGAATGGAACTAAAATTGTGGTTAAACACTTGGGCAGAGAGATAGAGTTCAAGAAGTTCGAGGTGGAGATTTGCAGCAGCGTTGGGATAATCTATCAGAGCTGCGATGTTGAGAGAATAGCAAGACGGTCCTTTCTAAATCCAGACCGATCTTTAGAGAGGTAGGTAATTTTGAACGCATTATAAAAAAGAAATAAGAAGCTGATGTGTGATTTTATGTATAGCCTGTAGGCTGTTTTCTATGTCACACAATTGTCGAATTAATAATTCAGACAAATTCTGCTTTGATGTTGGAAGGGGGTACTCAATAGGAATTTGGGTGTTCCACTTGTCTGTCTGTCTGTTCCACTGACTCTATAAAACCTCAACTCTATTCAAGATGTAAAAATGTAAATTTTGCTACCCTGCCTAAGACAAAGTGCTTTAATTTGATACCTGTTCAAGACTGGACCAAAAAATTACATTAAAAATTAGGGGGAGGGGAGGAGGAGATCTTCGGAAAATAACCCCGTTTAATACATGAAAATTTTAAATTTGATACCATGTTTAAAAAAAAAAACAGATGATACCCTATCGGGCAGAATGTCCCTGTATAGGAATTATATGGGAGTACCCCCCAGGGCTGGACTGAGGGAGAGGGGGAGGGGGGGGGGGGGGGGGGGGAGCACTGAGGAGCTCCTAAAATTGACTTGCCTTTGTAATGAGGTGTCATGTATGTTATAAGGAATTTCCTGACTAAGATAGCTGAAGCTAGTCTACATATTGAATGATTGTACAGTAAAATGTTTTTGCATATTGATTATCCACAGCTTGATTAGGAGGAATATGGACTGCCCTTCAGATAGACTCATATCTTACATGACATCCCACTTCACAAGTGGCAAAAGCAACATGACGGAAGATGACATGATACATTTGACAACTTCAATTTTCTTCAATCATGAACCATTAATATTGCAGGTAAATAGAGCTTTTTAGAGGTCACCTGAGTGCCAATATTATTCCCAGCATTGAAGCAGATTATGCATGAAAATAGTAAGTGATTATCTTAATTCATTTTCAGATGGCAGCCTTTTTCCATCTAACTCCACAAGGTTTTCTTTGTGAAGATGACCAAAGAAGTGAAAATGTTAGTTAGAAACCCTGGATAAAAGTAATAAATTGTTGTACACCTACATCTTCAGCTGAATCAAAGCCTGCAAATCATGACCAAAAGACCTAAAAGGTACATCTGTCTACTGCTGTAAAGTAGGGATTGGCAGGAGTGAAGAGTCTTCTCACAGACATTATTTGGCCCATCCTGCAAGGAGACTAGGATGAATATCACAGGCTCTTAACAGCCTTCTATAGATGATCTGCAAGTTCACGACCTATGTTGCATGTTTTTAGTTTCATACCCAGAAGCTTGAAAGAAATGTTCAAAAGTCAAAAATGTACATGCTAAAATGTCTGCTTGTTTTGCAGGTTTTTTCAGCTGATACTGGCTGGCCATTTCCAAGATTCTATGGTGCTTGTGGAAGGGTTATAGTAGTAGAAGATGCTGGTCAGACACTGGAATCATATTTACACAAGCCCTGGGGCATGAGGGTTCATCTAGCACTGAATATTCTGAAACTTGCCTATGATCTGACTTTAAATATAAATGGCTGGGCACTGTACCTATCAGATCCCTCCATGGAAAATTTTGCAGTTGACAACGATTTGGAAGTCAAGGTCATTGATCTTGAACATATTATTGTTGTTGATCTGCGGACCCTGGAAGCGCAACAAGATTCTGGTAAGAATCAGGGTCGAGTGGTGAAAGTTCTCCCGATCTTTCATCAGAAATGCCAAGTCATATAAAGGGTATCATTTTCAGCATTTTAGTCTGAAATAGGGTATCGAATTTAGGCCTTTGGTCTGGCATAGGGTTGGAGATTTTAATATTTGGTCTGAATAGGGTCGAAAATCACACATTTTGGTCTGAAAGAGCGTCAAAAATCGCAAATTTTGGTCTGAAAAACGGTTGTAAATCGCAAATTTTGGTCTGAAATAGGGTATGTTCAGTCCCGGGTGGCACATACCCCCCGGGGATTATCCTAACACAAAGAAGGGGCTGTCTTGCAGTCCACTAGTTTTGTGTCTTTTATCAGTAGAAGAGCGTTTTTGTAATGAGTGGTGTTCAATAATGATATCGTTTCGAAATGCAGGAGAAGTAATCAAGGATAGATGTCTGCCAAGCGATCCTGAATGTTTGTCCTTCATCCCTGACGACCTCTGTTCAGGCAAGAGTCGTGATCACAACTACTATGCAGTGTGTCGTGGAGTCTTGGCGGACGTAGGAGGGAAGCAGGGCCTTCTCCACTCGCCACCAACAAACCAAGGCAGATTAGGTGTGAACTTACAGGGGCTGCTGAATGACTGTGTAACAGGGCATAAGTCAAAACGGGAAGATGTTGTGAGAGACTTGAAGGAGTTGTTGTTTAGTCAGCAAATTTATGTATAAACTAATAATTAAGTGTGAACTGGCCGGTAATTGTGAACAAGTTGAACTGGTCGGTAAGTGGTCGGTAACGTGGTCGGTATGTGGTCGGTATGTGGTTGGTATGTGGTCGGTATGTGGTCGGTAACGTGGTCGGTAAGTGGTTGGTATGTGGTCGATAAGATTTATGATGTGGTCGGTAAGTGGTCGGTAAAGTGAAAGGTTTGGTCGGTAAGTGGTCGGTAGCGTTTTTCATTTCGGATAACGTTTATTTGAAGCGCTAGATGAATCATTCACTTTTATTCGTGAAATAAATAAAATTCGAAACACAAAACACAAACACATTTGCAAACACTAGAATTATTAAATCTTGAAAGAGATTCGACTAGAAACATGAGCTAAAAATATAAAATTCGCGCGACACTGATCGGAAGGGAAAAGAATCCTCTGGGGGAAACACAAACACATTTGCAAACACTAGAATTATTAAATCTTGAAAGAGATTCAACTAGAAACATGAGCACAAAGAAGCACAAGCACAAATAATCTATTTCAATAGACGTTTTGGCGCCTACGTGTTGAGGTGTCAAATCGCGTAAACAATGAATCCTTTTAAAAGCTTTTCTAAACGCTGGTGTATTTCGGTGTATTTTTATCCATGAATAGAACAAACAAGATTCTTTAGACCAATAAAAGTTAGTGCATTTCGATCCACCAAGTTTATTGTGAATGTATAAATACGAGTAAATTTTTGGCTCACGTACTGACATGGTGGCCGAGCGGTTTGGGGGTGGTGGACCTGAATCCGTAATGAAGCTCCAAGCCAGGAGGTCGTGGGTTCAATTCCCACGGCCGGCAGTAGTAAGAAGGTTTTTCATCCAAGGAGGCAACTCCAACGGTTTTTCCCTTCTGAATTTGTCTTCTTTCTACAGGTATTCCACTGGTCGGACATTTGAAACATGAGCCTCTGGCTCGGGAGAATGGGCAACCACTCCCTAATGCTTCGACTTTAAATAAACGATATTTATTTATCATGCGTACGCGCGTCCAGTCAGTCACGAGCTTGGACGAGTAATTTTCAACTTTCAACTTCTTTGAGTGAGATTCGCCTCGAAAACAACGGCTCCGTTAGGAGCCACCAAGTTCAATAAAAGTCAATGACAACTTCACTTCGATAACCAGACTGATTTCGCTCACGCACATCGATTACAGCACACGTGCAAATCACATCGCGAATAAATCAAACGGTCTTTCTTCCTTTAAATTCTTAAAAAAGAAAAGAGAACGGAAAAAAAAAAAAAAAATACGTAGCAAAAAGTGTGGTCGGTAAAAGTTTTTGAGTGGTCGGTAAAGTCAATCGTGTGGTCGGTAAGTCGTCTACCGACCACTTACCGACAGTTCAACTTGTTCACAATTACCGAACTGGCCAAACGGACTCCAACCAGGGCATATGTGCCACAGTGCTTATTTAAAATCTTACATCTAGCGCGGGCGTTTTGATTATTTATTAAACCTGGAATAAAAATTACAATAAAAACTCGACATATGGCAAACTATCAGCTTACGAGAACTAACATAACGAAAAATCATGCTACGCTGTTGATGAATTTTGCTAATTTGGACAAAAGAAAATCCGATGCTTTGGGTCAACGCATCTTTGCTGCTTCAGCAAACGATAAACGATATGGTGGACATAGTTCTCTATCTGTCGACCAAATAATTTCTGCCTTCCAATCGAGACATTCTTACATCTCAAAACCGTCCCCTGAATGCGAAACCAAGCAAGTAAAAAAAAGTGGTCTTGGCAACACGTGACCACAGGTGATACGTGACTACAGGTGATACGTGACCACAGGTGATACGTGACTACAGGCGCAGGCGTGAGCCAATAGAATTGGATTGAGAATCTGCAAAGCAATGAACAATAGCAGGTTAAAGTGTCACGAAAAATTGCTGTGACAATCCACTCTAATCAATCACGCGGCAAACGCTGCGAGACAAATTGATTAAAGGTGCTACACTGTACAACACGAGTAGACAGTTGCTTACAATCTTGCAAAATGTCGAAAAGTGCTAGTCAACCTTGTTCCCAGGCTCTTTCCCGGGGGCAGGGGCCGGGAGATGAAAGAGCCTGGGAACGAGGTTGACCTCTAGTTGGGGCAAAGTTCGCAACGAAAAAATTACGAGACAAATTGCAGACGTGTTACACCGTACAATTCTTCAGCAACTCGGTGTCGCAATTTGTGAGACAGGTACGCGAATACGCGCACAAACGGCCACATGTTGGATAGTTTTTCCTTATCCGCCAGTTTGGGAGGTATTAAACTTTAACGCAAAGAAATATTCTCCCCGGAGATTGTCATCAACAATACGTAGCAGTATTCATGTTCATCGTCCCTGTATGTGTCCTCACCTCCTTCAGGGAAGCAACCAATCCACTCCCGAAACTCTAGCGCACTGTCGCCATTGTAGTCACATGACTTGATGAAGCCCTCGATACAAGTCTCCCTCAGCTGAATGGCACCGACGACGCTGTCACACTCCTCTTCGTCAATCAGATCGTTCTTGTTTTTGTCCATTATTATAAACTCCCACTGCGGAATAAAACGGAACAACCATACAGTAATATTGCTAACTCTCAGGTTTTCGTGTGGGCAGGATTTCCACGCCATACACACATTCAGTCGTAGTTTGGCCGTAAATCGTTGGTCGCGCCCGGCATTGTTTGCAACATTTTGTGTTATTCACTGAGAGTTCCCAAGACGCAATAATCATAATGTTTTGATTTTAGTACCTATAACGTTGATCAAACAATGAATCAAACTAACCCTAACCTTTGTCAAGGTTCCGGCCTCATTTTGTTCCAAACGCTAGGCACAGGACGATGTAGACTTTGCAACATATTACAAAGAAGTTATTACACGGGAAGGAGTGCAATACGGCGGAGTATTTTTACGAGTCGGTTTTATTTTTTCGAGCCTGCTTCAGGCGAGAAAAAATAAAACTGACGAGTAAAAAGATAGTCGTATTGCACGACTTTTCATGTAATAAATTGTTTATTATACGACAAACGAAGCCGGGCAAACGTTCTCGCCGCGCGCAAAATGGAACAAAAAATGACGCGTTCGTAAGCTTTGCTTGCGAAAACTGATCACGTAAGCTAATAAACCAGTTGATCTGGTTCCTGACGAGTGCAATACGCTCCTATCTTTGCACTCGTTTTGGCCTTTGTTTGCACTCGAAAATGTGAAGTCATGTTATTAGCTACCTAGATATAAACACACTATCAAGTCTATCACACACCCTGCATGTCCACACATATCACTCACCACAAGTACGTCCGTCCTTTCTTTCTTGCTAAGGGCCTCGCCTCGCACGGTCAATTTGTAGTTGCGATCTTCCGACATGCCCTTGGCGATCATGATCCATTCCAGGTAGCGGCTGGGAAAGCCAAGCATCTGCCGCTCGGAGCATTCACCAGGTTTGGGAGGCGATGCTGTAGAAAGACAAAGAGGCGTCAAAAAGAAGCCCTCAGGCGCCTGAACGAAGCAGCAAAGCTCAAACAGAACGTCCTTGATCATTATAATCACCTTAAAAGATGGACTTTCTCAAAACTCTCAATGATATGGACTACAGGACAGTTTCTTGTCCACCTGATTTGTAGTGCTTTTTTGTCTATTTCTACGATATATTTTACAGCGTAATTTTTATTCGATATTTTTACCTGTATTTATATTTTTAAGGCAATATAACACTTATCGTGTCTTTGTACTTCTTTATATAAGCACGCAAAATGTTGGTAGAGCACGAGAAAAAAAAGTAAAAATCACGAGCTTCAGCCCTCTGTCTCGTTCTATTACTGTCAGTGTTTTACTACTCGAACATGCTGTATGATTCACGTGCGTACTGATCTTTGGTAAATTCCGTTACAAAGTTACATCACTTTCGTTGTGGATTTTTAAATTCAATTTATAAGCAATATTATAAAGACTGAATAGAAAGTTACAACAGCAAACTGAAAGGGTCCTCTCAGCCTTTTTAATGTTTTTGTTTACATCTGGAAAATCCAAGGCTAAATTTGGTTCTCTACACGAAAGAACGTAATTAATCAAAAGAAAAATAGGTTAGTAGACTTTTAGATTAAAAGAAACTAATCTGCTTCTCAAACAAGTCGGATGGAAGTGGATTGCTATTCATCTTTCGACTTTCGGGGGCCCCAAAAAATGGCGGAACCAAGGATTTCCGCGCGCAAAGGACTGTGGTTAAGAGGGCCCCTTGCTCGCGTGCGTGTAAGGTGAATCAGCAAAACGCGTGTAGCTCTCTCGCTGTCGCGCCACGTTCACTAAGAAAAGGGTCACCTACCGCATGGTCCGGCGTTCTTAACTCGTAGAGTGAGTTCATGTTCACATGCAAACTTGTGCATCTCACAGAGGTTAGCGAACTCCACGTTGTAGTGCGTGCACACAGGTACATTGTCATTAGGGCACGACAGAGGACATTCACATGTGGTCCACTCTCTGGAGCCATCTCGATAAGGGGTACACATGCGCCCATGCCCACAGAAGGTCTTAGCACACATGTCATTAGAGTTTTCTTGAGCTTGGCTTAACTGGAAATGAAAAAAAAACATGTCTCACTCCAAAATTACCGTATCTTCTCATCCCTGACCCTGCAACCACACTTAGGGGCTCTTCATACATGGGCCGGGTTAGCGGGACGAATTTTGTCTTCTGTTGATATTGGAAATTTCAGTCCGGTTACCGAGACGAAAAAGGCGCAAACGTGAACTACACAACTCAAGGAAACAGTCAGAGGCCGTTTCGTTTAGTCAGCGACCTTACAAGTCATTTAGTAGTTGAATTGAAAAGTTCATTCCTTGAAAAATTTGTGCCTATGGATGCAGAGGAAATTACGTTCGTTCATCTCTCGGACCATCGAGCCACCCCCTCTACTCCGCGGGACTATTCGAACAAAGTTTAGGTAGCGGGGTTTTCTCGATGCTCTCAACCCCTGACATAAATTTGGCAACTTTCACTGTCTCACACAAAATGCTTAAAGTTGTTAGTGCACCCAGAAACCCTACGTTTTTTTACGAGCGCCCCAGTAGGAACGACATCACTAATACGGAGAACCCTGAAAACGACACCCTGTTCAACGGAACGTTCTATTTAGGAAATGTAGAGGAGTTGATATTATTGTCCTTGTTGGATGGACCATTTTCTTTGTCGCGGGAAGCGTGGCAGCCCACACAGAGCGTTTGTAATCGATCTTCCAGGTGGATAACTGTTGAACTGTACTCAAATGCTGTAAGCGGAAAGGGTTTCGAAAAACGGCAGACACATAAGTTGCGCCACATTGGACGAATACCTCTGTAAATATATGAGTTATGACCTCACTGGCATGATAATTGGTCTATTTGCAACTTTCCCATAAACATAGTGTCACTCGCTTCTCACAGCAAATGGCCATTGAAAGTTCTGATTTTAGTTTTCATCACGTCTGGTCGGAATGTGTCAAGTATTTGACCACGTATTTGGCTAAGTACTTTTTTAGTTCAGGAAATGCTGGATACAAAAAAAAAAAAAAAAAAAATCCAATTCCGCGCAATCAGGAATTGGCTAGCCATCGTTTCTGATGATGTGAGCATACATTTGTCAAAACAAGAGAAACATTTCATTCTGATGAGCTATGGATAATCCGATAAGTTCCACAATCGAGCATTGTCTTCAGGCAAACAGTACATATGGGACAAATGCCAGCACAGATATGGATCGGAGTTACACTGTACTGACATTATGGTGCCTCTCCGCAGACTGTTTGTGTTTCATTGTGTGAAACAGAGCAATTCCAGTTGCATCTGGCAGCCAAATCAAACCGGAGACGCCGATTAGTCTTAAATTTAATCACGTAGCACTTGAAATAACAAGAAGAAAAGCCCGCGTTTGTTTGGCGTTGTTGTTTTCCAGTGGACTTTTTCATTATCTCCCGCATTTATATCTTGCGGCCGGCAGTTTACGCCCTTCGGCGGAAAGTCCATTTGGAGGGAGTGTGGGGAAAAACGGATGGGAGTGTTGATCTGCGAGCTTCACAGCATGGCCGGAATAAGATAAACCGGGTTCGATAGGGAAACAGAAAAAATCTCAAAAACATGTAAAAACATGCTGAAAGATTGCCATCTCTTCAGAAGCATTTAGGTGAAATTCCAACTCTCATGAAAAAGTGGAAAAAAAAAAATATATATATATATATGGAAGACAAGAGCACAGAATTGAAGCACATGGAGACAAACCTCCTTCGATGATAGAGGAACTTTATATAAACACGCATATTTTTTTCTTTTTTCGAGGGATTGGGGAGGGAGCACGTTTAAATAACAGGTTTTACAAGTGAAGACTCCCAGTTGAAGCTCCTTTTTTTATTTACGCGCGCTTTGACTTTTCCATGTGACCTCTGCCAAACGTTGGTCTTTGATCATGATCTCTCCTGCTGTCACTCCCAGGGGATAATTCTCATTCATCACCGCGTGCCCTGCGGGCAAAACCACCTTTCTCTGTTTCTGCTCGCAGGGTAGCTTTTATAGTCCCTGATACAGACTTCCTACCTTACTGAACCATTTCAGCCACATGTGACCATTTGACAATTCAGTATTGATTCTTAGCTCGCAATTGGACAAAGCGCATTTTTAACTACAACAGAAGTGTGGGCCGTCCCAAAGGTATCCATATCTTCCGCTTCTCCGATCGTTTGACTGAACAATGCAACTCAACTCCCCGGACTGAACTCAAGTTCTTTCACTCTAAATATCACAGCGAGCTTATAAATTATGGCTCTCACTCCTGTATTTAGGACTCTCATTTCAAAGTGAGTACGTTTAAGAAGGCAATCAACGAGAGGGGACCACTTTATAGCCAAACCAGCTGTCGCCGCTTGCACAAAATAATGCCAAAGAAAAAGTGCAAGGGTCTGGTAAAGAATAGAGTCAAAACTGCATTGCTCAACTGTTCAGTTAAAGATCACCTAAACTTCGACATGTGAAAGTAACACTTCGATGATCATAAATAATTTGAAAGCGCTCACGAAGAAGTACTGCATGCCAACAAATACGCGAAAATTTACGGTAACCAAATGTGGTGCGATTAGACGAGAAGACTTATATCTTCCTCCCTTCTCTTCCTTCTTTAGAATATGCGAGTCCTCGATGTTCCTCAAAATATAAAACCTTCACTCGATCTGAATAAAAAATAAACAACTCTCCCCATCTGTCGGGCTAGACACTTACCGAGACACAGAAAGCCGCCACGATGATCCAGACCGGCGCTTGAAAACCCCTCATGCTACGGCCTTGTTGTTGTTGATTCCTTCTTGGCAAAACGGCGTTCAACGTCGTGCGTATGAACCACTGCCCCACTGAACTGTTGCTACTTTCCGGTTCTTTGAAAGACGCCGCAAGGCGAATGAAATCTGATAAGACCCCCCACTAGCTTATCCAAGGGTGTTAAAGCTCTGGCTTTTTATCCCCTCGATTCCAAAAACCTTTTTATCTGGATAAGAGAAGCTTGTCCAAGTTAATGCAATTAGGCCGAAGTTGGGGATAAGCTAAGTGCCTTCTTGTGGGACATCAAGGAAACAGCTTTTTCTTTTCCGTATCTGATACCTTAATTGTATGCTTTTAACGCCCTGATTTGAAACCAGAGGCTCCATTTCCATTAAAGCGGTAGTTCCCGCAGTTCGGCCAAACGTTCGCTTGACCGTCATCCCTTTTAAAGTAGAGCAACAGCAAGTTGTGAGTTGCGCTGGCGACAGTTGGCGCCCGTCCAGCAACACAGAAATAGCGGGGAAAAACTGTTTTTCTCTCGGGCCTAAAAACATCGTCTGTTTTTCTTCAAATGTAAGCGTGTTTACCAAATAAACATTTCATTGCTTTCTGTCGCGCAACCAACTCAGTTGGTGATTATTTGCAGACTCGGGGCAGACTACAGCACTGAGGTGCGATCCACCGAGGAGAGGCGGGGAAACTCATACATAAAAAGGACAGGGATGCTCGTCGGGAATTTCGCTTGGACCCCTAGAAGGTAATAAATATGCGTGGATCGAGCTTTTTTCTCCTGAAAGGTACCCAATTATGTGATAATGGCACTCATAAAATTATGACTATAAGCTTGTGCACTGACGCAGTTTTCTCTGGTGGCGTAAAAAGTCCTCCCCTCTCAGGGGGGGAGGTTTCCAGTACTCCACAATTTGTAAAATGTTCTGGATTATTAACATCAACAGCCTTTCACACTTTGTAATTAATTATATGACTACACAGTTTCGGGTACAAAAAAAAGATACAAGGCCTTGCAGTGTAAAATTGTGGGGAAGTGCTTGACAGGAACCGGCTTTCAACTGGTTTATTAGCTAACTTAGTATCACATCACAGTTTTAACAGTTTTCTTGAAATGTAAAAATAGATGTCAAACGAGGAATACCATATCACAATTATAGAGGGAGTAATTTACTGCCAGCAACGGCTGCAAGCTAACCTTCACAGCGTGGCATTTCTTTTAGGATCGGAACAAACTCGTTCCAAAACGCCACTCTCTTCGGAAAGAACGGACCCTCAACTTTGGGGTCCAGATCAAGATTCAGGTACTTGGGGTCCTCTGTAGCGTAACGAGGCCACGAAACTGGCAAGCGAAGGTTTCCATCCCCGCGGTTTGGATCCCTAAAATAAACAGAAAGGATAAATAATAACCCCACGGGGGAGGGGGGGGGGGGAGGGGGGGGGGGGAGGGTACGGGTTGCTGTTAGGGTCAGTCACAATTACTTGCTGGACAGAGCAGAGGAGAAAGGAACCTTTGTAGGCCACCGGGTGATTCTTAGATGAGCCATGTAATACGCTGTTGAGCGATTAAGACCCACCCCCACCTTAGCCTGCGTAGCTTGGCACTCCGGGAGAAGGAGAGGGGGAGGAATGAACGAGCAAACGCGGGCAGAGGAGGGGAGTGGGGAGAGGGGAATAGAGGGGCCCTCGCTCTCCCCATTCCCCGCCTCCGCCCGAGTTCGCTCGTTCATTCTTCCCTCGCCCCCTCCCCTTGCCCTCGGAGAGCCAAGCTATACAGGCTACCCCCACCCCTTCCCTGTAGTCCCAGTCCCAGTTTTCCTGGCCACTATTCAGAGCGTGGGAACGAGACTCACCCGTGTTTCGCGAAGTTTGTCCACAACTTCATGATGAAGGAGCTGAAGCCTTTCTCCACATCAGTGAAGCCAGACGCAAAGGGGAATGCGGGGAGTCTTCGATGAGGCGAACCAAACACGTACATGAGGTCATCTGCGTGTGGGACACCGAAGGATTCTGGGAACGCGGAGAAGGTGGAGCGATGGGTGAAAAAATAGAAATAAACCGGCACTCCAACCTGGTCGAGAGTTTCGGCCATCAGCACCGAAGGAGCAAAGAACCACGATTCAGTGACCAAACTCTGCCAGGAATTCACGATGAGTTCCCGTTCGTCGGGCTTGGCGTGGTTCGTGTACTCGTACAAGATGGCGGACTTTACCAGCTCGGATTCGCCGTTAATAGAGAAGACGCCCTGCTTCACCAGGTTGATGAAGAGATGTCTGGTGATATTCTGCCTCATGAACTGTGCAAGGACTTCCAGGGGAGCTAAGGTTATGCTTTCGTCTTTATTCACCCCGGTGATGAACGGCACTTTGTGGAATTTGCCTTCCTGTAGGAGTTTCCTCGGATCGTCCGGGAGGAAATGTCCATCAACAGTTACGGCAGGAAACACAGAACCCAGCGTCAGTGCAGCTAGGTCTTTCGATGCTGTCACGAATTCTGATGATTGTTTGCCTCGCAGGCAATTCAGGAGCGCCTGCGCACCAGACTGATCATCACACTTCAGTCTTTTTAGGAATGTCTCGCCGTATTTCGGGTCTTTCGTTGTGAAGGACGCAAACGGTGACGTAGGACCGCCGCTCTGAGCCACAGCCTGGTGAAACAAGCCTTTGGACAGCGGCGAGAGCATGTGCAGTGTGACACTGGTTGCGCCTGCACTTTCACCAAATATGGTCACTCGGCCTGGGTCGCCGCCAAACAACGCGATGTTCCTCTGGACCCACTTCAGAGCCTCGACTTGGTCCAACATCCCATAGTTTCCTGTGATGTTTGTCTGAGGAATGTTGAGAAATCCCAGAAGCCCCACGCGATAGTTGAAAGTGACGACGATGACATCGTTCAAGGCAGCAAGGACGGACGCGTCATACTCATTTCCAGACCCAAGGTAGTATCCGCCTCCGTGGATCCAAACCATAACGGGCAGTGCTTTGTTTTCCGAGAGGGGGGATGGGGCAAAAACGTTCATAAACAAGCAGTCTTCACTGGTTGGTCCTGTAGATGATACCGTCAAGGTTAATGGTGCAGACGCAACTAAAGTAGTAATAGTTACTGGCTTTCCTAAGTTTTGTGTTCTTGTACACTGTGACTGACAGTACGGCACGACATGCACAAAAAGAGGAAATGCCATTTTTATTTTCTGTATATTGGAAACAAGCATTTTTGCCTTACTCTCTCCAGAAAAAAAGCAAAAAAAAAACAACAACAACAGCAACAACAACAACAAAACAAAGTACAGGTTGCAAGTTATCGGCCATTTTCTCTATCGCCTAATTACCTTTCAAATTTGGCGCTGGCGTCCCACAAAAGTCAAGGATGCGTCGCTCAATTCCGCCCGATGAGTGACAAAACATTCATTTTGAGCAAAAACCAGGCTAATTTTCTAGTATGCACAGCGAATCCAAAAATGAATCCATCATGAAATTGTTTAACTCCATGACGGACTTTCTTCAGTCTTGATGTGGACGCACTATTTGGCTCTCCGAAGTCATTTAATTACACATCACTCACTCGAGCTGATGTTTGCCCAACAGATTTTATGGATGCGCGTGCATTTATGCCCATTATATCACTAGTCATGAAATGTCTCATTCCAAAGCCACTGTTTGAATTGCTTTTAGGCAGCCGTAGTTTTGGGTCATATATCCCTCGAGCTTTAAGGTAAACTTTAGTGGTAAAAAGATTATACGTGTTATTGTCAAAAAGAAACGCAGAAGACTAGGTGTTTTTGGATATTCTAAGCTACGTGATGGTGGGAAATTAAACCCAGACAATAAGTATTTTTGAAGGTAATGATACTTGATGGTAATAGAAGTAGTGACAGCTGCGCGCGTTTTGCACGACCCGTTTTTTTCTGCCGAAAGCTTAGTTATATTGTGAAATACTGAAAGACCAATTAGTTTACCACGCTATTTGCTTAATAACATTTTACTCCTCACCGCCCCCTCCTCCCCGTGTATTTTTATGGTCTATCGGCAAATTCTACACTGGAGTCGCAGACGTCACGTCTATAAACCTATGGCACAGGTCCATCAGGGATCAATCTTATTAAACACCAATTAACGCTTCTTCTAAAACTAAATTTGTACTAGTTTTTCGAGGGAAACCTTCCCACGTTTTTAGCCGGTTGGACCTAATCCATCCATGTGGAGTTCGTGGATTGCTTTGAAAAATTCCCTCCCCTGTTGCTTTTATAGTCACGGTCCATTTTACAAGCTTATATTCAGCAAACGGAAACAGTTTTTGAACTGAATGTGAGGATTATTAAAGCAGTTGTAAATCCTCCCCTGACTTAACTATGCGTGTTTGGCCGTTTCGCAGCAGCAGGTCTGGACATGCAGATACTATCAGTGGGGTCATCATGTAATCATATCGCGTTCCGAACACACTCTTGCGTCTTTGAACCGTTTTAAGATGGCAAGTAGGTTTCAACACTAGGCAAACTACTATTCTGTTTAAATCTCGTTGAACTGAGACTCTTAGCGCGGTTGCTCATGTCATCCTCAAAGCTCCTCTCTGCTTACAAGATCAATTTCATATAAAACAGATCTCAATTTCTACTCCAGAAAGTTCAAAATGGCTGCAAACGAACATAATGTAAAACGGTTTATCCTAAGTCTAAACTATAATCCAAACACTGTTTATCCAGCTGCAAAGTTAGGGCTAATTATTATTCAATGTCACGAATTTGCTCGTGCGCCACGTATTTACGGCTAATTATTATTCAAGGTTGCGTATTTGCTCGTTGGGGCAATGTATTTGCTCATCAGGGCCAGGTATTTGCTGGTCCGGTTGTTCCATATATGGAATACATACTATAAGTACAGAACGGTTCTGCTGTGGGCACTACAGTTTGCTCACTCACTCACCAACGGTGTGGTTAAACGGCCAAGGAAACGGGTTCTGCGGACATCTTGCAGGAAACTGCCTTGCGTCCCTTCTTTCCTTCCACGGCCGTACAGGCCTTGGTGCGCTGAAGCGTAACTCCCCAGTTGGAGGTTCGGCATAAGGAATACCAAGGAACTGAGCGACCGAGCATCCATCAATTGACGGCAGCCGCTTTATTTGGCCACGAATTTCGCCCGAATCCAGCTTAACCACAGTCTGACCTTTCTTGGATGCAGACGCGAATGGCGGAGCTGGAAATGCAAACAAGAAGAAACAAACAAGAAGGGAGAGGTGCTCAAAAGAGCCGCATAAACTTTTGCAAGTCATGGTAGACAGTTGGCTCAGACTGGCTTCCCAGTTGCTATCACGCATGTTGATAAAGGGGCTGATTATCGTCACGTGTCACTGACCTTGAGACGCGATTGATCGAATTTTGTCACTTTTCATTATAAATGGTTTCTCGCACTTGAATGGTTTCTCGCACTTGAATGTTTCCGGCACTTGAATGGTTGCAAGGTCCCGAAACATTAGGCTAAACAAAGAACACAGAACTGCACGCGCTCAAAAACACTTAGTTTGCACACAGGCGTAAGCATAGGCCCGGCCTTATTTCACAATGAAAGCAGGCTCGATGCAAGCACAAACATGCTGCTGTCATGCTACTTGTTGTGCCACTCATGACGGCTTGCTCTTCATTCGTTTGGTTTCATTTCAGACGGACATATGAAAAAAGCAGAATTTAAAAAAGAACGGCCCCGTTTGTTCAGTGAACGTGTCGGAATGTGACATGGAGAGTTTAGGGCAGATTACATAACAACAATGGAAGTAAAGTAAATCGTGTGTCCGGGGGGGGAGGGGGTACTCTCTATAGTGGACTATACGGGGAGGCTCCGCCCGAGAGGGGTACCCTTTTCAGGCTGGGAGTATACGAAAGGGATATATGAAGGCTTGATGTTCTTTAAGTTAATTCTAAGGGTACAGAAAAGGGATAGGAGTGTTGGTACTGCAGGTATATGAAAGGGGTACCATTTTTTATGGTATATGAAGGGGTAAGGGGTTGGACTTCGAAGCGGAGGCCTTCCTGTATAAAACTTTATTGAGTCCCCCCCCCCCCCCCCCTCCCGGGCCGTGTATACTACGAGACTGAACACGCTGTTGGTCGATCTTCATCAATCTATCTATACATATAGTTCACTGAGTCAATTTCCCTCACCAATTAAACTCCCAATCGCACTCGCACTTTTTGCAGACCTATACTACAATGCTACGTGATGCAAACTGACATGCAACACGATTACCGACATGTTTCCTGTATCTTAATACGACTGTACGCATGGTGTACGTTGTCAGTTATGAAAGGAGTTTATAATACAGTATTTCCTTGACGCATATCCTTTGGGTGGAACAAAGCCCAATTGAATGGCTGGTTCCTTGTTTACGTGTCATGCATGCTGTGTTACGTTACTAGTAATTGCACTGAACCTTTTACCATAGTTTTAACATTGCCCGTATACCATGACTATTGATTTCCCATAGTCAACAGCGTCAAGAAATATTACAACACGAAACAAACTATATCACCCCAGGTTGCAGAAGAAATTTTATCCAATGCTAGCGATCACAGGGTGCAGTCAGTCGGAATATTCTGTTAAACGAGTCTAAATAAAGACTCGTTTTTTGTCCCATGCACCATGATGAGTTCAACTGATGACTACACTGTGATCGAGTGATGATGGATAAAGATTGATTTTTGAAACATTCAGTTCTGTTGTCTGGGATTTTGGTTGACAAACCGATGATCCAGCATGCCGCTTAGTGGCTTATTCAGTTGAGTTAACGAAAATCACAGGCAGCCCAATCCTATGGTGACTCACCAGTGAGTCATGGAGATTCCGTTATAAAATATTTTTGTTCAGAAATTTAAAATGCTGAACTTCTCTTGTTCCTGGTGTTGTTTTATCCATTATGTGCTGTTTTGAGGCCGATCGGAGCAATTGTGAGCGATGTTTCAGCTGCTGGTGGTTTTCTTATAGGCTTAATTGAGCGGCTTGGACAGCCGTTCACTGAATGTTTATGTCAAGTTTTAGAAGATCGCTCTCAATAAGAGCGGCGACTTCCTTGTCTTTGGCCTCTTCAGCAAGCTCCAGTCCTTGAATCAGGGCGGCTTTTGCTTTGTGGTTATGCCCTGTAACGAGAAAACACAAAAACAAGAAGGTCTATTATACGAAGGCTTTATGGATTGCAACTACGCCTGCAACGTGAAACCTCTCAATAGCAGTGAGTCTCGAGCTAAGTTCGTCATTTGACAAATGATATTGATAACGAAAAAAAAATTCTCTGTCCGCAGTTGATATACAGCACAAATATGCTTTCTATTGTGTCTTTAATTATTGAAAGTATTAGCGAAATTGAGCTGATGGTATATCTGTGATAAAGGTGTTTAGTCGCGTACCTCCAAGATGTAGTATGTGCCCCAAGTTTGCCAGAAAGAGTGGTAAATGGTCGTTGGAACTATTTTCGGCTCGTTCAACGGCTTTCCTGGCCAACTGTTCTGCCTCGTTGTATTGTCCACACTCGACACTAGCTTTGGCCATGTTGTTTAAAAGTACAGAGGTCTGCAACAAACGAAAGACAAATCAAGCGAGGAACATCTAATCCTTTGACTTTTTTTTATTAAAGCTTGGTTTTCACGAGCAACGAAAGCTCACGCGTAACACAAGGGGAAGGAAATCCCGTTAAGCCCTTCCTCTAAAAGGTCAACTTTTAAAATAAGTTCCCCCGCTCCATATTCATTCCGACTGTCAACATCAAAATTAGTAGAGAAACAAGACAAACGACGCCGCATTGAGACATTTACGTTATTTTGAACCTTGTGCTTGTGTCAAGCCTGTTTTCATTGAGAGTCCTTGGCGCTCGTGCCTCCTCAGTGTCCAAACACTCGGCGTGCATTTCAACACAAACGTTTACCCGGCTTCGCATCCTGATATACATGTAGTGAAACGTATTACAAGTGACATTACTCTGCAAGGCCACTACAGCGTTAAACTAAAAAATTGATTAATTTGATGTGAACTTTTGCTTTCGCACCATCAAAACTTCGCGGAACTGCCGTATAGTCAAAGGACAAAGAAAACCCCGGGATGGTTGAGTTTTCAATTTGAGCTCTTGTCTCGGTCACTGTTGATTGACAACACTGATTGACGGCTTAGCCTGGTCAATAGTCTGTTACAGTATAGCAGGTCCTTCTTTAAATACAGAAACACTGTGACGTAAAACGAAACATAAAGACGCTTTGAAGACGTGCATGTTATACATGTTGCTCACCTGTTTATGGTCCTCTCCTAAGACTTCTTCCGAAATACGCAGGGCTCTGGAGAGCACCTCAAGTGCTTGCCTCGACTGTCCAGTGGACAGTAGGTATGTCCCCCAACCGTCCAGACACACACCCAGTAATGCTTTGCTATACACAGCAGAGGAGCAATTTAAAAGCAATTTTAAACTTCTGGAAGTGATGAGTTTCAACTTTGGCTTTTAGTCTCTGACTAGCAGATGCATACTCACACATATCAAGCAGGTAATCACAAGTTGCCAGTAATGGGTTTAGAATTATTACCTTTTAACAAAAGATGATGCCCATTCTATGCCCAAGACAAACTACATTTGTAGGAGACCAAGAAAAGGTGATATTTTCACTTTTGTTGACTGTGATGAAACTTCAAGTTGTGCAAAAATATATTCACCCAATACCTTTGTATGGCTCAAAATATGTACAGTAGATGACCAGAGCCACTGTATAGTACATGTATAGTTGAAACCTGCTATCTCGACTTCAATTATCTTGAACTCTCCGCTATTTCAAACAGAATCCGATTTCCCTCAGAAATGATCTTGGTAGAAATTTCCCTTGGTAGAACCCTGCTATCTCCATCCCCCACTATCTCCAACTAATTCTCGCTTCCCTTGAGAGTTCAAATAGCGGAGTTCTACTGTACCTTCTTATGACTATAAAATTTGCTTGTTTGTTTGTTTATTTATCTATTGCTTTCTATTCAGCGTACTGACCTGTTATCTGATGGATTATCTGACTGTTTTACTTTCTTTTCTGCTGTTTCTACACACCACTTAAATCCAACCACAGCAAGGTTATGCCTACAATAATCAGTCAATCAATCAATCAATCAATCAATCAATCAATCAATCAATTAATCAATCAATCAATCAATCAATCAATCAATCAATCAATCAATCAATCAATCAATCAATCAATCAATCAATCAATCAATTAGACAAGTATAGGTAATCGCACGAGCGCCGCGCGAGTGCAATTTGTGGTCTTTGAAAAATTTACGAGTGCTCATTTATTCCAAAATTGCACGAGAAACCATGCGATTACTTGTTAATAACATGCATACAATAATTTACGTAGCACAATTCGTTTTTAGTTTCGTTACAATTCACAAGTGTCTCAAGAACTTTGTTTTCTCATAAACAGAATCGGAATTGTCCTGAGGAATGAAAATACGCTTTCTGTTTTGTTTGGCTTTGCTGCAAATACGCGTGCCAGCTGTCGGCAATTTTCAATTTCAAATTTCTGCACTCTTAATTTCACATTTCTGCACTGTTAATTACACATTTTTGCACTGTTTGGGATAAATTGACGTGCGCTCAGCCAATCAGAATGCAGAAATTATTGTATGCATGTTATTAATCAGTTAATCAATTGAACAATCAATCTGTTAATTAATTCAACAGTCAAATATACTTATGATAAAGAAAATGCCAATTGCATGAATATAAATAAAAGAAAATATAACACAACAATAACAAATAAGCTATCGAGTCACTGTTGTTCTGACATCAAAATGCAAGTAGTAGGTTTGCCTGCATAAACAATAAAAAACAAAAGGCATTGCTTACTTCTTCTGATGGGCACAGGACTGGGAGAGTTTAAGGGAGATTTCTATCACAGCATCATCATCCTACACATTAAACAAAATGAAGAAAAATATCTTTCAAGAGTGACCCTTGCTACATGTACAGTATGTACTGTAAAATAATAGCAAGGAGGAACTACTTGCCTCTTGACTAATCCCTAAAGGGAAATAGACTGAGGAAGCCAAAGAGTTTGTCTTCCCCAAAATATCCAAAACTTCAACTACAGTACAATACCTTGGGGGTTCCAGACGACAACATGTCTTGCATGGTCAAACGAAAGTAATGCTCAGCCTGCAGTTTAAGGAAAAAACCTTACTAAAAAAAACTAGACGAAGATGAACTCGTAAGTTGTTAGACACACAGTCACATATTAATTTTACAGTACTTTATATATCACTTTGCTGTCTGGGGGCACAGTCCGCATCACTATCATCTAAAGCAACTTGCAACTCAGAAAACTATATCAAGGAGGGCAGAAAAAAAGAGGGGAATGTTTTTCAGGCTCTTGAATTCAAATCTTCACATCAGAGACACTGAGACAAAGTTGGTTAGTGAATAAGTCTATATTCAGTATCTTTACCTCACTCCATTTCTCCAATTCAAACGATAAATTTGCAAGCTGAAACAAATACAACAAGATACATGTATAAACTGTCAACAAACTAGCAGAAAATAATAGTATTATTGATACAGGAGATTTATGTCATGTGTACAATTATTTAATTATAACATCATTCAATATTACTTTCATGATAAATTTAACTACAGTATGGCCATGTACCATAAAATTGTCCAGAACAAGTAAAATTCTTAGTAAAATGACCATACACACTGGTCAACAAATGATCAAGCTACAACGTACCAACTGTACATGTATAGTCATAACATATAATGATCCTTACTTGGTCCAGAATATATCTGAGAGCCTTGTGATTCTGGGGACCTTTTTCCTTTTGAGATGTGATTTCCTTGTGTACTATTTCAAGAGCTTCCTTTAACAATTCAGAAGCCAATTCTATTTTGTTATTCTGCTTGGCCTCCTGTATTATACAAGAAAAAGAAAATGAGCAACAGAGACAAAGACAGAGCATTTAATTATTAAACTCGAGAGTTTTGTTCAATTTCACATTATAATAAAGTATAAAAGATAAAACTTTAAATTATTGAGCTAAATGAAAGTATTCAAAAACTTATAAATTTAAATGAAACAATTTGTCCAACAAATGGCTGGCATAACTTACAATATAGTAAGGGAGGGAGACATGCAAACCTCACTTTTGCTTCAGCAAGTTTGAACTGTAGCCGTGATTCCTTCTTCTTGTTTTCAAGCTCTTTCTTCTTAAAATGTGTAACAGTGTACAGTACAACTCCTCCAACACCTATAAACAAGGCAGACAACAGCAGTTTTACTGTGAAATACAGGGTTATTCAGGGACACCCGTACCTATACAGCAGAGTTCAAAATTAATGGTTGTCCAGTTGTCCTTCGTAGCCGAAAACACTAATAAGTGTCCCTTGGGCAACCAATGGCTTTGAATAATGCTACTTTTCAGCAATTGCTTTTTTAGAAGTTTTTGACTTACCAAGAAGTAAAAGTATCCAAAGTTCGTCAGGAAATTTGTAACTGGTATTTATGGCGGGGCTTTTGCCCTGAAAGACTTTCCGGTACGGGAGCAGTGCTGGAGTGAAATGTTGAAGCTTGTGTGAGCTGGATAAAACAGATTGACCAATTAAGGGCCTCCTTCGTGTTGATGACAATGTGCATAGTGGTCTCAATGTATTTTTTAAATTTCTTAAATGCCTGGAAAACGTCAACATGGCAATATTATTTTCAAATCACTCCTACACTGAGCGAGCCGCCATTTTCCATTGACAGAAGGCCCGGATACCAGGTCAGGCAGGGTTACAAAGCTACTTCGTAAAAGTAGATTCCAGGTCCTCTCGTCCAACTGCTAATGCTGAAACGCGCCAAACACAAATATAAACCAGTCGATTTTGCTTGAACATGATCGCTTGGAATAATACCAAAGAAGCTTTGTCCCAACTCGAAAGTCTTCTCCACTGCAAAATCTGGTAAGGAGGTACTATACGTATTACTCATGTCGCGCTTTCTGCGCGTCTGTATAAGTTGTTTTGACTTGCGAAGTCGTTGCATAAATGACAAAATGTGCAGTGCGATCATCAATCCTCATCTTTTGTTTATAGCGGGCAGATTGTATCTGATCCTTGTTCTCTGGAGTCTTGTGATCACCACTTCTGCCGGTAAGTCGACCAGATTCCAGATACCTTCGCGCGATCTCTGAATCTATCGTCTCAATGGCCTGATCGTGCCTGAGTACCCTTCCAGCTGTTTTCACATTATGGCATTTTGGAGCTTTCTCAAAGGAAATCTAATTGAACTATGATTGATCATAATTGTGACGGTATGCCATCCAGTACGTACATAATTTTCCTCTGTTGGGAGAATTTGTGTTGAACTCGGGAGTGAAACTGACTGTTCATATTGTGGATAATGTAACCTTTTTTCCCCCCCGAGCCCAAGTTCTCACAACTTTTCAATAAGACTTGGCATGTGCAATTGACATGAATCGATCACTGGAAAACCAAATTGATCAACCAACAGCAATATGTTTCAATAAGTTAATAATTTATATTGATTGATATTGGTGATACGAATGTTTTGATCACCTTTCATCGAATATGAGAGACTGAAAATAGAAAAAAGACATTGATTACAGAAATTAGAGATTTCTACCCCCCTCCCCCTCCCCACCCATCCTATTTACTTGTGAGATACCCCAGGGGGAGAGGGTGCTCTATGGGGATGTATGGGGATGTTTTGCTGAATAGGGTATGTTTTTCAAGGTTTTCTGTGTATGCATGTTACTGTTACTGCAAGCTTATTTGTTTTCCTTTTTCCTCAGTGGTTGTGTCGAGAAGGTGGTTGATGCTGATTCTAAATGCCCTGTGTGTGGCTCTTTTGCCTGGGTGAGAGATATGAAGAGCAACCGGCAGCTGGCACATACAGCAGCACTGTGTCTTCAACTTGGATCTTTGATCAGAAACAATGATGACAATCCTCAACCCTTCAAGAGCTGTAGTAGTAATTTGGAAAACTGGGAAGAGACACAAGGGTATGCTGAAGAGGAGGTCAACACATTCATCTTCCCCTCTCAAGAGCATGAAAGCAGAGGGGATGGCCAAAAGGTTGATGATGAGTATGTGGAAGCCTACCAACCCAGCCAGACCATCTCTAACATCAAGGAACATAATACAGCTGACCATAAATCTGTATCTAATCTGCATTGCATTGAAACTCACACTAGTCCTGTTTTCAAGAAAGCTCAGCCTCTGAAGACGTACAGTAGGGTGGCTATGAAAAATTCTGGTATGTTGAGAAGATTGACCAGTAATGCAAAAAGGAAGCCAAAAAACTTTACATCTGCAAAAGGTAGAAGCTCTTCTGTGACATACAAAGCCTCTGAGGAAGATGACCTGGAAAGTGACAAAAGAAGGAGAGTATTTAAAGAGGTGGATGAAAATGTGGATGCAAGAGAAATGGAGACAAATTCATCGCCAGACCCTCCCAATAAGTCAGTGTCAGTGTCCAAGGATTCCTTTAAGGAAGTGGTTGCAACAAAAGGAAAAGAAGCTACCTTTAAAAGTGAGGACAAATTTAGTGGCTCATTCACAAAAGTGATGTCAAGAAACTTCAAAGCTACCAATATCTCAAAGAAGGGTGCACCAGCTGAAGATATCCTACATGGGACACCAAGAACTAGGGCCCAGAAGAGGAGGTCCCCAGGCACTAGTTTGCAGAATGCATTTGAGACCCCCAGGGGTAATGCACATACTGAAGACACATCCAAAGAAGAAACCAAGAAATCAAGGAGGCACCACGGAACACTTGAAAATTTCTTTACAAGCCCTGACATCCACGGTGAGATCATAGGTACAGTAAAACACAATACTTTAGGATACAATTGTAAGACAGGGTTCTTTGTTAAAAATTACCTAGAGTAAAAATTATGTGTTTTTGGGATGACTGTGCAACTTAAAAAAATCATGTTGAATTACTGTGTTATTTCTCATAGGCAGGCATGTGCATGTTGGACTTATGTACTGTAGTTGTACTATAAAACACCTCCCTCTCCCCCCTCCCCTCCCCCTGCTTCCCAACCTCCTCTATAAGAAGTTTAGTTTTCAGTCTATTTCACACTGTTCTGTGTACATAGTATTGTAACTTTGAAGAGGTACAGTTCACAAAAACAAAACAAAAACAAAAAACAAAAAAAAAGCAAATCATGTTGGAAACCTGTAGTGACCAAGCAACAAGTTCATGAAATTTTTGACTGATATGCTCAGGCATCGATGTTCTGTTTTTCTCAGCTGCCACAAGAAAAACTTCTCGCAGAGAAGGCCACAGCCCAAGACACCTATCACAATCACCAGCGGGACGCAGGAACAAACGAGGGGAGACTCCCTTGCATGTGGCCGCTATCAAGGTGTGTATATATTATGATGTGGTCCCTTGGTCAATATAAAAAAATACATATTCTGTACATGTACTGTTCAAGGTAGAACAGGAGACAAGATAATGTCTGGGGAATATAGTTAATAAAATTTTTAAAATTGCAGATTATTTCATGCAGTCATCTGCTATTGAACTAATCCCAGTTGAGGCTCTTTTCAAATGCTATAAAGTAGTGGCATGATTATAAACTTAAGTTAATCATCTGAGCAAACAGCTTGGGTGTAAGTTTCCAGGAAAGTTCCTGCAAAGTCATGTTACTTGTTCATTTTGTTTGTTTAACATTTAAGGGCAAGCTGGAGATAGTTACAGATCTGCTGAAGCAGGGAGCTGACCCTAATGCAAAAGACAATGCTGGCTGGACTCCACTGGTATGTGCAGACAAAACTTTTGCTGTTAAAAATTACAACTAGAAACCCAAATATTTATTTATACAACTGGAGGTTAGTGAGGAGAAATGCCAGAAGAAGTTTTGTTTGGGTTTACACTATCAGTATTTTCCTAGTACTCAGTTTACATTTTGTACTTGTACGGTAAGGTTGGGAGAATTGAATTGTAACCCTTTAATACCAAATACCTGACTGATCAATAATATTTGTTAACAGCATGAAGCCTGTAATCATGGCCATGTGGCAATTGCTGAGCTGTTGCTGGACAGTGGAGCCATGCTGGATATGACAGGAGGGTCTGATCATGACACGCCTCTTCATGATGCTGTGGCAAATGGCCGTCTTGAGATTGTGAAGCTGTTGCTGGCAAGGGGTGCCCCCTTAAAAATCAGGTGTGTTCACCTGTTAAGTAAACTGATGGACTTGTTGCCCTGGGCAACATGTTTGTTTAAGTAATTTTGAAAGTTCGAACCCTGAACATCACTCATAGTGTGCAGTACATGGACACATCTTTTTGGAATGGTTAGGAGAATCATTGAGAGAGAATGTTTTCCTTCTTTTACAGAAACAAGCAAGGACTTTTGCCAAAGGATTATGCAGTGGGTGAGGCAATGCTGGATGCATTTAGTCAAAGCCCTGAAAGCTACAAACAGAAAGGTTCACCCATTACAGTGCAGCCATTGTCAGGGGTATGTATGCAGTCTGTTGTTGTGGAAAGGGCCTGTGTATAGTACAGTATATTATCTACTGTAGCATTAGTGTGTATGGCATAGTGACGGTACTCTAAGTTGCCATTGTGTGTTTTTCTTCGGAAAGGGTGAGTTCACAAATAAGAATGATGAGGCCACATCCCCATGTGACACTGTACGTCAGTAAGCATTAAACGTAAATTTTATGCTTTACTTACAAGATTTCAATATTTTTGTGCCAAAGTTTGGTTGCATGTACTTGTGTCTGAACTTTCCAAACAAAAAGATACCGTGCAACTAGATTATTTAGTTTCTAACTTCAAAGTGCACAAATTTGCATGCATGCCAAATGATTCCCTGTGATAGAAGGTAAGATTTCTTTTCGTTTTGTCCTGAGTTGGTGTTTTTATTACATTTTTGCAGAACGATACGACCACCAAATACAAAGTTTTCCTTGCTACTGGTCTCAGTGTAGTACAGAAGGTAGGAACCCTAAGTCGCACACACTATTGGCACTGGTTTAGTTGACCCAGCTCATGCTTGCATGGTCGCACTAGGAAGTTTAGTCGATAATAACTCAGCATCGAGAGCACTACGACGGCTTCTACAATTGCTGAAATATATTTCTGGTGACAAGCACTGTTTACAATTCAAATGATACAAATGTCGATATAATGTCGTTAAAGTTACGAGTGCGACCGGAGCCTGCCATAGTTTCATGCTTACGTCTTCCTTGGTGTAGTGCGCAATTTTTTTTCCTAATTTAACCTCAGGAACAGCTGCAGAAGTGCGTTGATAGACTTGGAGGAAGTTGCATCGTAAGCGAATATTCTGAGTCAGGTGAGATTTACGGTTTGCAACCGTTCCGTTTTACTGTATGTTGTTCAAAGGTCTGTAGTCTCCTCTCTCCCCAGTCTCGCCCGCCCTTTTCTCATCTCTTCCCAGTCTCTCATGAGCTCCGTTAGGGAGGAGTCTGTTGGGAGAGAGTTTTAAAGTGCTGTAAATATATTATGATGATGACCTCCGAGAAAAAAAGAATAGTAACGTGAACATAAAGATGGTATGAAAATACTGTAAATGAGCCCTGGCTAAACGAGAGGCAAGTCGATGAAAACTTCATAGAAGGGCTCTTGCGCGCGGAGATGAAAAATAAAAAATTCTCGGGAAAGTGTAAAGTATTCTATTAGTGGTTGTAACGTTTCCTGAACATCAGAAAAACTTGCGTCGACTTGCATTGACTTGCGTTTGGTGGCCAAACGGGCTGAAAAACTTTGCGTCATCAACTTGTACTTACAAACGAAACGCAAATCCGCGCAAGTTTGAAAATTTGCATCAGCTTGTATCTCGTTTGGCCTGGGCTTAGGACAGGAATCGAGCGAAAAAGAATAGCAGATGTGTAAAGGGCATCCACCTGGTCTCCTAAACTGTTTTTTTTCCCTAACTACATTTTTGTAGGAATTTTGTAATCTTCTTGTCTAATACGGATAAACTTCTTCACCTTTATAGTGACGCATGCTGTGACTGCCACAGATAGAAATGGCGCCTGTAAGAGAACCATTAAGTACTTGCGCTGTGTTCTCACGGGAAAGTGGATTGTGCGCTTCGAATGTAAGTAAAAGTTGACGCGGCTTTTTTTTGCATCGGTCGTTTTTGTTTTATTACCCACAGTGCGCCCCATGCGTACAAGGGGACATGATCGAATAATGACCTGTTTTGTGGCAGTCTTACTCACGGCACCATACTTCACAAGTTTTGTGGCAGTCTTACTTACGGCACCATACTTCACAAAGTTTATCGATGAGATGTGGACAGCCCTTCACTAGCAAAGAGAGCATACAAAAAGCGGTCAGTGAGGGGTTCTAACAAATCTTTCACACATCATTTCACGTTATCCTACATTTTGCTCTCTATCTCTCTTTTCTTTCATCTGATCATCCGTCTTTTCCTTTTACTTGTTTTACGGGTTCTATAAGGAATATGATACAGTATTATTACCTGGTTGACGTGAGTTATCCGCCACCTATACGGTAACTGCCTTCTTGCATATTTGTCGTCATTCTTCTGTGACAGGGATATCAAAATGCTTGAGAAGCAAACAGTGGGTCGAAGAGACTCCGTTTGAGGTCGCTGGAACGAATGAGGCCAAAGTGGAGGCACCGAGGAGAGCCAGGCAGAACGCCTTAAAGCAGGTATGGTCATAAAACACGTGCTCCCATTTATTTGCATATTTAGCTTTCACGTAGAGCGTAGTTTTACGCGTAGAGCAACTAGAAGGTACCTATACATTCTCTGAATCGAATCTTCTTGCTTGTTGTAGCTTCCAGGCCTCTTTGATGGCTGCAGTTTCTTCTTTTGTGGCGAATTCGAGCCTCCTCACCTTTCCAAGGACGAACTGGTACAGATGGTGAAATCCGGAGGCGGGAAAATACTCGCGCGCGAACCCAGAGCATATTTGGACGAGAGCCTTTGTTTGCCATCACGTGATGCAGGCGTGACGACAGTTCTCACCACGGTGGTTTATCACGCTCAGCCAGACTCGGAGCAGTACCGTCGTACCCACTACGTCATCTTCGATCCTCTGTCGGAGCGGAGGTCGCGCATGTGCAAATACTCATATGTTTGTTTTGCTCCTGTGACCTGGCTGATGGATT
Source organism: Plumapathes pennacea (assembly GCA_964036295.1). NCBI lineage: Eukaryota > Metazoa > Cnidaria > Anthozoa > Antipatharia > Myriopathidae > Plumapathes > Plumapathes pennacea. The sequence continues at coordinate 25,760,103 of OZ038464.1, read as the reverse complement.
GCATCTCACGTTTCGAAGTTGTCGATGTTCCTTGTTGTTAAAAGCCTACTGTAGGGCCCAAAACGACTTTCACTCATTCGAAAGATCTCTATACTAAATGCCTGTCCCTGAAGTTTAAATGGAAACTCGCTTTAGTCACAAGTCGCATGAAGTTTACGCTGTCTTTCCGAGCATCTCCTATAAACATTTCCGAAAAATAGTATGACTTAACGAAGTCATTTGATTGAGCATAACAAGAAAACTACAGTGATTTGTTTCTTGGCGTATTTGTGTGAAATGCGGAAGTCAAATGTAATGGAGGCAAGGTAAAAAACTGAGATATTTTATTCTCGTAAATTATGTACCTCGTACTTGCAATTATCAGAAAAAACTAGAACTAGAATAAAAAACGCTGGTTGCAACCTTTAAGGTGGTGTTACACTGGTCGATTTGCAACGATACGATGTTGCACTAAAAATCGTTCAGGTGTAACACCCCATTACGAACGATTTTTCGCGATGTTTGCAGTGCTGCAACGCGTTGCAAGTTTTTGAAAGCGATTCAAAAACTTGCAACACCGCTGCGTGAATTTGAAGCGAATCGGCGTTGCAAATCGTCGTTGCAAATCGACCAGTGTAACACCAGCTTAAACTCATCATACAGTGCAAAAACCCGGGTTGCATTAAAATTAGAAAAAAAGATATTAGAAAAAGAAAATAAAAAACAAAACTGGGTCTAGTGTCAGGCGCTACAGGTCTGCCGAAAACTTTACTTAAGATTTACGTGTGAGATTTAGCCATTTATTAAAAATTGGGAGGGCATTCTAGGAAGCATTTCGCCTAATACAAACCAACATTCAGCCACACAACCAGTAACGCAGGCCAGTCACGCAAACCGGACTTTGTGCTCGTCGCACACAATTTGTTGCTTTTCTGCGCCATGTGAAAGCACCGTGAACCCACGTGACCGCATAGTAATTACACTGAAAGCATTTCCCACAAACGTTATGTACAAATTCTCGTTAAAAAACAACGGCGATAAAATCAATATCGCCTCTTCAGTGAAGTTACCACTCCAAGCCGTCTTTTGAAACCATTTTAACCTCGCAAATCCTGGCAATTAATAAGCAATAAGCTCTTAGAAGGGACAAGGAATACGTTACTTAACATCTCACACAACAAAACATTTTCTTTGTCACCCACACCGTGCGCTTGAATACTGTAAAAGAGCATTTGCTTCGAGCCTTGGTAACATTGGTTACCAGAGCTCCTTCTTTAAGTGGGGTTGATTGAGTTAGCCCGCGTTAGAAGCAAACCCTCTCAAATCTCACTTCCATGTCTCGGCCTCATGTTTAATTGGTATGACGTGCGGTTCACGTGACGTGATTTGACCAATGGTATAGTATGCAGTGAGAGGTCCAAGAAGAAAGAGCCAATTGACGACATCTACAGCCCAAATGATGTATCTAATCCGAGTCAAGAAAACTGGAGACATGGCGTTTTTGACACCACGGCAATACGTTCTCTCCGTTGGTAAGTCGAGGTAAAATTTCACGTGAAAAACTTACGTTATAGAAAATTAAGCTAAGTATCGAGTCCTAGTATTGAATTTCTTGGCTAAGTCTGAGGTTTTACGAGCGTTACACTAAACTACAAAATATACAGCTTTGTGCAACGATCGCTGACTCAAAAATAAGGCGACCGCACGGCCGAAAAACGTATTTCCGTGGTGTCAGTATTTTCGTCTCGTGCTCTTTCGCAACTAAAGAGTCCTTACAGAACTTTCTAGCCTAACATGTATTTGACTTTTACCTATCGATCGGTTTTGCTTTCGTATGAATAAAACTCAACCAATACGAAGTCAAGTGACTATTCGAAATGCCTACAATGCGAAAAATGGCATAAAAGCTGAAGGCAGCTTTTTCAAGGAACTGAGGTCATTGTTCGAATTACAAGATACTTCTTTTGTATTAAACTCCAAAAGAAAATAGGATTTGACAATTCACCTAACCTAATAGACTTCACCGAAGATTTTCTGCTTCTCCTCTTTCGTGCCTTTCTCGCTTTCCATTACGTTTCCCTCAAATTTTTGTCGTTTAAAGAAGCCGAGCTAGGGAGAAAAATACAAATTAGTAAATTCGAAGCATTTGTTGTTACTATGATGCTACAACAACAACAACAACAACATCAACAACAACAACAGCAGCAGTTCCATCAGCAACACCACAATGACTACCACCAACTAGACTATCACCACTATTGTAACACCCACCATGCATCACTCACCTTGAACAAGCAAAATACTATGATCGCTAGGAGAACTACGGCTCCCACCACCGCTACAGGAATTACCCAATTTGGAAGCCCTTTCTTCTTAAGAGGAGGGAAGTCTGGATTGAACTGAGTCCGAACCTGGCATCAAAAACAACAAACCGTGATGATTTGTATTGTTACTCTACTTGATTCTTGCATGGCACCAAGGAAAAAGAAAACCAGAAAATGGAAAAGTGCAGTGAGAAAAAAGAAATCAAATAAGAAGGATTGTCAACAAAGAAGAGAGGAACAGAAATATATAGAGGCGGAAACAGGGAGACAGAGACAGCCAGCTGTGGCAAACGTTAACTATGAAAGAGAGAAAGGCAGAGAGATAGGGGCCGGGGTAAGAGCAAGAGCCAGCCAGCAAGCGGGCGCGCGAGAGAAAGAAATCTAAATTTCACCGCCACAGAGGCTGTAAGAAACACTTTCAACCAATCTAAAGCCAAAGTAAATCTGCGTTTGGTTTTACTTTGAAGAAAAAACCAATCAGCAGTGCGAGAACACGCCATCGCCACTTGCTTTCTTGCGTGAGAATATCGTAATCAGGTTTTATTTTTGCTCTTGCTGGCTAAGAATGCTGCTAAACTTGTTTCGACCAATAAGGAAGCGTAGCAAACGCAAAAACCAAAACAACTACACCTTACTTTAGACAGCCCCCGAAAACGCCTCTAATCTTCCAGACACTGGCAAAGCAATATTTACATTTTTCTAACAATGACGAACGAAAAGAGAGGGTGAGTAAGACAGAAACATACCTCTGCTTTGTTGTTCCCTCGATCCACTTCATCAACAAAAACAACCGCAGGCTTCACCGAGGCCCTTGAAACTACCTCCACCTGCTGACCCTTATAATCCTAAAGTTCCCACCAGAAGGGGTACATAAATGGACAGAAAAACAATTTAAAATACAACATAAACAAGGGGAAAAAAAAAAAAAAAAAAAAACTGTTCACAGTTCACTTTAAAACCGGCCGTTTTTTGTAAACGGCAGTTGGACGCACCTCTAACAGCGTGCCGTTCCACAGGCGAGAACGCACAGTGAACGTCACTTCATCATCGACTTGCAGACGTCCGCTGGTGCAACGGATTTTCGTGCACCGCGCAGTGCCACGTGCGCAGTCCTTCGGACAAACAAAAATAAACAAGATTAGGTAAACAAAACAACAATTACACGATAATAGACACAAAGGAAGACGAGAAATAACACAAGAAGGTATTCCCGTACGTGAAGTGCGCGGGTGAGTAAACAGGGAGCCCAGGGGGGTGGGGGGTGCGTATCACTAAACTTAGGAGGGGGGGAGGGGGAGGGGGAGGAGAGAAAACATGTTTTGTAAGCGTCGTTTCCTCTTTGTTCTCTGATCTCACCAGTTCGGTCTTCGTGTTCTTCTTGCTTGAATTCTCCTCTGTGTCCCTTCGCACTTTCTTCTCATCCTCGTCTTCTGCCGCTCTACGCCTTCTTCTCTGGGCAACATGTCTTGCAGTTGTATTGCTCGTGTCCTTCTCGCTTGTGACTTCATAACTCCTGGGTTTGACCTGTGTGGAGAATCATCGCAGTTACACTCAGAAAAAAAAAACAGAGCAAATGAGAAATCGGTCTCGTGCACGCTAATAAGTTTGCAATTGTCGCCTTCCGTCCACACTAAAGTGGACGGCGCGCTTGGTGAGTGTGTTGCACGCGCGTGGGTGTATGTGTACGCGCGTGTGTATAGGTGTAGGTGGGGGGAGGGGTGAGGAGAAGAATGGTTTTTGAAAACGGTTTTCAACGTAGAGGTATTAAAAAAGGACGCGCGTTTTCAGATAAAAACAAATCAGTATGGATGATGGGTGACGTCGATAATGGATGTTTCTTTTTAAACGCTGCGTTTTCAAATGAAATTGACGTATTAGTGTGAACGGTGCCGTAGATGTCAGAGAAACACGAGGAGAGCACATAATATCAACATACCTTCAGATTCAGCATGTTTTTCTGGCCAGGTTTGAAAAAACAACGACGCTCTGGATTATTGCCGGCCTAAAACAAGACGTGTGATCGAACGCTTAAAACGGATACCAGACTAACAAACAACCCAGAGTATTTCACCTCCAAATGGATCAAGCGGGAAATAGGGGAACGTACCACGGGCTGTATTTCTACGTCCATCAAATACAATAAGTGCTTTCCGCTCTCCGCCTCAAACGGCCAATCGATGACAATTTCAGCATTGGGGACCAAGTCCGGTCCACGATTTCTAACCTACAAAAGAAAAAAAGAAAGAAACACAAAGTCAGAAAATCATACAAATTTGAAGTACCAGACCGTAAGCTTTCTTCGGAAGACAGTGCCACTTACGTAATACTTGTGTCTGACTTCGTTGCCGATGTCTTCTTCGCTCACCATCGCACTCTCGCCGACAACTTCACCACCGTACGACACTTGCTCGGACTCAATTGCGGAGCTGACAAATCCGAAAACAGAAATGAATTGCCTTTTATTACGACAAACATATTCGCACGCACATTACTAACGAGCTACCCTGCTCACCAATGTAACGTGTTTCAAATAAAGTTATCATTCTCACGAGTGAAAAAGTCACGTGATAAACCTGCCTAAATTCACCCCCAGGCCTCCTGCTGTACAGCCAGTACCTACCCGTTCACTTCGATGTCCGCCTTCGACGTGATGGTGATGTTCAAGTTTAACGTGTTGTCCGCCATTGTGGCCGGATCTTCAGCGTTGGAGCTGCAAAATTGGAATTGTTGAAATTATTGCTTTGTGAGAGGGAAAAGGGAGTTGACTGAACAGAAGATAGGGAGACAGGAAAAGAAACATGAATTGAAAGGAAACTGTGAAATTTATTGACAGCAAATTTCGAGACGACTGGCTTCATTTCCGTTCAATTTTGTACGTTTAAAGTTTTATCAAATGGCAAGTCCCCTGATGAAAAACAAACCCAAGCGCATCAGGGCTTGAAAACCAACTGTGCCGGGTTAAGCCCGGAACCAGGGAACTCAAATCCTGAACATAACACTCTTCTCACTCTCAACTGCCGTTCTTTTCACGCGTATCTTAACTTGTCTGGAAAAGAGAAATTCTCCTAGTCCGTCGGGCACACAACAAAGCATTTCTTGCTAGCCCGATGTCAAATTTTCCTCGGGGAAAGGTAGATACTTTCTTGATCAGAGAATGCTTTGCGGCTTGTAGTTTTGTTTGTCAATTGAGCAAACTGGTAACATATACAAGTTGACCAGAAACAAACCCAAACAAAATACCTTAGGTCTGTTCCCACACAACGCAAAGCAAAGTCGTACCTGTTAACGGACATTTGTATAGAAAGGAAATCTTCTGATCTCGAAAACCTTCTGGTGTCTAATCTGATTCTGATCCTCATCTGCAAAGTTAAAACAAATAGTGATACACATTTATAAAGAACACGAACAATCCACTATATTGAATCACAAAGCACTTCACTAATAGCAGTGCACACTACACAGCATTTATACATTTAACTCCCAAGCTCAAAATACAAATTCTCCCAACCACAAAATAAGAAAATGTATGAGTGACAAAAAGAGAATTTATGTTCTAATCAGCTGTCATTTGAGCAAGGTATCAAATGCCAAATTCTCTATACTTTATGATATATCTCTGGTGGGAGACTGAAAAGAGAAAAATGAAGTTGATCACTTCTTAGAGTGAAAGGGTTAACAATAAACAAAATTCAGACACCAAACCAATGGACTCTACATTAAGACAAGACAACACGGAACGATACTCCACAACATCACACAAAACTGCACGACACAATATACTGCAGAACACGACACGCTACTGCTGAACACGATAGACGCCACTCGACACGATAATACCCTACCCTGTACTGCTGTGTATGCAATTTGCAACACTGTGATCTACATAATCATCGTTAATCATCAAATATCTATGATACTACGCGTGTTCTGATTGGCTAAAAAACATTTTATAAGTAAGTACAAAGACCTGGTCTTGTGACGTTTTATTTATTTTTTTATAAAATCAATATAGCACGCTTTTCTATGTCTTTGTATTCTTATATAAACACCGAAGCGGCTCGTGATTTTGAACTTTTCTCGTGCTCTCACAACATCCTGCGTGTTTATATACGAGTACAAAGACATAGTTGGTGTGATGAAGTCAGTTTACGTGACTGGATGGTGTACCGTGTCTTTGAGAGGCCAGTCCTTTCCGATATCTATATCCAGTAAAGTGTCGTTGTTGGCGCCGACTACCGTTTCTCCAGTGAGATGATCGATCGTGACTTCTTTCTTCAAAGAGAAATATACGACAAAAGACTAAGTGTCAGTTCCACGAAACAGCCACTCATTTGAAAGACCTTACTTATGACTCTCTACCTCGTCTCTACAACAGCAATTTTTACTGGAGTCAAATCTGATCGCTCGAGTCGTAAAGAGAACTATTCCTCTTGTTGGCTTGTGGCTTGAGTTCAGCCATGCAGACCTCTAAACAAGTACTCACAAGAACGAAAATGTCTTCTTTAAATAAGGTACATAGAATGCACGTGTCCGTTATAGCTCAGTATTAGATGAAATAAACCTCATACCAAACATGTGTCTTTTTCCTTTATTTGCGAAATTACCTTGTAGTCTTATGACTGAAAGAAATAAGCACTTGCAAATCAACGTGCTATGCCGATGCATGCTCTATTTAACACTGGCATGACTGAATGTCAGTTATAATGACATTGTTGATCCAGTTTCTCCGTGTGTCATGAGTGACGTCACTGTCTTTACCTTTGTAGGATCAGTGGCATTCATCACCGCTTTCCTCGAGACTTCATCCGGGATAGTCACAAACAGCTTGGGGTTGTACGCAGAATCACCCGCGTTCTTAATGGTGACGTCAACAATGTAGTCTTCAGCACCAACCGCTAACGTCCTGAAGTTGACGAAAAAAACAAACACAGGCATTTAGTTAAAACCGTTTCACTGCCAGGTTCATAACGCAGATAACGAAAACTGACAGAAAAAAAACCCTTCCCATAAATCTACCTAGACTCTTTCAAATAACAAACTGAAAGGCCAGTTTGATTCAACCGTCGACCTGGGGCTAAGAGTTTGAGTACAGTATTAATGTAACCACACTTAAATATTTTAGTCTTCATTTAACAAGATTTTCACGCTGTTTCCCCTGTTGGTCTGTCTACATTGTCGAGTTGACAACAAAGCAAGGTTTGACTACAGAATGAAGAAGGACAAAAAAGGAAACGACGTGTGACAATGTAAACTATGGACCAAACAAGATGGAGTGCATCCTTACTTTTTGCTGCTACTGCTGAGTTGCAAATCAGGGACACATTTTTCACAGTCCCGCTTGAACTTCAACTAAAACGGGATGACAACAAAATAAGACGAGAACGTTACAAGGTGACAACAAATAAAGACGACAACAATACAACATGACAACAAAATAAGATGACAACAAAAAAAAAAACACGACAACATTACAAGGTGACAGCAAAATAAGATGACAACATTGCAAGTTGACAACAAATAAAGACAACAACATTACGGGGTGACAGCAAAATAATACGATTACACTAAAAAGTGAAAACAAATAAAATCGACAATAATACAAGTTGACAACAAAATGTTGGTCAGGCTACTAATTCTCCCTACACTACTCGCATACTTTGTTCAGGACAGGTGGGGAGAGTTAAGGGCTACATTCTGTCACTCACCACCTGGGTGGTGAACTGCGATTTGGTTTCATCCAGCACAGCCAGCTGACCAAGGGACGGCAGTCGTTCCCCTGGCAACGCGGTGGGAAGGGCGCCCTGGTTGGCCATAGCGTAACTCAACTTGAATGTTATGTCGGGATACTCCGCGGTTTTTTCCGACCTCTGTTAACGAGAGGGAAGCAACGTTGATAAGTGCAAACGCAAGCGCAAGAGAATTGTATCATACTGTTCGACGAGAAAGAAATTGTCCAAATGCTAAACCTTTCGCAGCAGAAGGTGGTAAAGATGGATTCTGGTTTTAGTGGATTAAGGCCAGACAGAAACTCTTAAAACCCACCCACATACAAGTAAGCCCTTTAGACCTATTACATATTAACGAACATTACGAAACAGAAAGTTGATGTGTCCTTACTAAAAATGCTTGCCACTTGAAGCAGGTTGGGACTGACTTCTGAAGGTTTTCTTCCGTCTTGTTCACTGTGTCCTTGTTATTGGAGCGAAACAACACTCGCGGCTCTCCCAATTCTCCACGATTGACGTCTGATTCCATAGTCATGACAACAGCTGCCAAACAATAAATAAGCACGTGAAACAAACAACAACAACAACAACAATACGTGAAGCTCCAATTCTCTACGTTTTATGTCTGATTCCATTTTCATGACAACAGCTGCCAAACAACAATAATAAACAAGATAAACAACAACAACAACGACGACGACGACGACGATAACAACAAAAGCAAGTCATGTCTCACCTAATGTGTCACTTAAAATTCCAGATAATTCCTCGTATGTAGAGCAAACTGTAATATTAAAACTGAAAGACACAAAAGAACAAAGACGGTGGTCACGAAGAAGTCTTAGATCGACAACCCACAAATATTCTTACAAGCAAAGTAAAATTGCCTAAAAACTGAAATGTCAGTCTTTGTAAAATATAATTTTTACCATAACACGTCAGTTTTCCGCTTTTTGATTGGCTAATTTTCATCATCAATGAGAGGACAGACACATAAAATCGAGCGCTGACGACAGTAATTTGGACGAAAAAGGTGAATTCAACTTCAATTTTACCTCAATTCTTGCGAAAGCGACCTTCGGCAATTGAAGTAGAGAACCAGAAGTGCTCAGAAGCGAAACTCTTTGAGCTTTGTATTGAACTTGTCGAGAAAACCGCAGCAGAAAAACAACTAGTTTCATTTTTTTCAAATTCTTTGACAGAATCATATTTTGCGTGCGTCAAGCTGTCACTTTTTGGCCAATGAAATGTCCTGAATTTTAACCTCAACCAATAGGAAAGCGAGAAAAGTTGTGAACTATTGCTCAAGGAACTAAACACCCTTCCTCTATTTGTGGATTTTATTATTTGGCTCCACTCTCACCATATCGTGGGCATGCTCTTGCCCAGGTAATCCTGTGTGCATGTCTTCTGCTGCCGCACGTCAAACTCAGGAGGCTCAATCGTGATGTTAGATTTAACTGAAATCACTGGCTTGGTCCTGCAGGAAAGAACTGGGGTGAGTGCCAAAGAGAGACGCGGGGGGAGGGGGGAGAGGGAGAAGTGTGCGCGAAAAGGATCATAGACGTTTTAAAGTTTAGTTTCCCAGAAATTAATGAGGTCACATTTCCGCTTGGAGGAAATAGCGGAGTAACAGAAAAGCCAATATTCAGTACCACTAAAACAGCTAAAACGCAGTTCTGCTGAAACACCATACCTTAACAAGACCACTGTATCGGACAGATATGCTCCAACAAGAATATCTAAAAGCAAAGAGACGGGTGAGGAGGATTACTAAACAACAACAACAACAACAACAAAACAATTACCCCCATCAAAAGAAATGCAGTGGAACCCCGTTAATACGGCCACCATCGGGACATAAAAATCTGGCCGTATTAACGGGGTTTTCAGTTAAGGAAATGAATGGTCGTTCGGCCATAAGGCGGGGTTCCACTATACGTGTATTAAGATTGATCAGAGTTTGTCATACCAGGGTATCCGTTTTGATCCATGTCTTGTCCTCCAGAAATAGAATAACCAAATGACTTGGGGGGTCCCGTGATGTCAGAACCTCTAATTATCTGAAAAAGTGTTAAACCTACGGCGTTTAGAAAGTCAAGTAACAGAAGTAAGACCACCAGAAACTGTTCATCACCTGAGATGGTTTATCCTTGAGTCCCTGTGCTGAACCTTGGTAAATGTACACTGTACCGATATCATCCTCATAAGGGGCACCAATGGCCACATCTGCCAAGGAGAGAACAAACCATCATAATAACACTAAATACCAATAATACTAACACCGCACAATGACACACACACACACTTGCACTCACATGCAACATGAAAATGCCTTGTAAATTATGAAAGTGAAAAACGGATACGTCACATCTTGAACAATCTTTGCCAGCAAAACGTAACCGGCTTTACCTTGCTTTAAGCGCATGTGTGCTGTTCAACACAAACTTAGTAAAAATGTCCTTACCATCATATCCATCCAGGTTGATATCTCCCAGTGCGGCCATTGCCCTGCCAAAGTTAGCTCGACGTTTTCTGGTCACCAACTCCAGTTGGAGTTCGAAGTTTCCACCGTTGTTTTGGTAAACATAGACTTTCCCTTCACCAGGCAGTCCTTTCTCTGAGTAAAACGGTGCACCCACAAGTAGATCTGACCACCTGAGTGAAAATATCAGCATGTTCTTTTTAGGTTTACAACAGATTTTCTTCAGTATCACGCTAAGCATTCCTAACTCCAGTTGTGCCAAAACCCTCGCTTATCCTCTCTTTATAACTTCATCAAATGAGACTTTATAACTTCAACTACGGCTGATGACAACGACGGCAACAATAACGACAACATCAGCGATGACAACATCAACGACGACAACTATACGGCTGATGACAACGACGACAACATCAACTACAACGACAACATCAACGATGACAACATCAACGACAACGACAACATCAACGACGACAACATCAACGACGACAACTACGGCTGATGACAACGACGGGACAACGACAACGATAACGACAACATCAACGATGACAACATCAACGACGACAACTACGGCTGATGACAACGACGACAACACGACAACAACGACAACGACAACATCAACGATCACAACATCAACGACGACAACTACGGCTGATGACAACGACGACAACATCAACGACAACGACAACATCAACGATGACAACATCAACGACGACAACTACGGCTGATAACAACGACGACAACATCAACGACAACGACAACATCAACGATGACAACATCAACGACAACGACAACATCAACGACGACAACAACAGCTGACGACAATGACGGCTGACGACTGATTATTACCGCTAAATTAGGAATTTGGAAAAATTTCTTACCCATCCTTGTTAAAATCGATTGCACTCAGAGAATATCCGAACCCTGTTCCTGGTTCTTTGATTTCCGGGTGAATAATCCGGCCCATGGTAAATCCAGAGTCAGTTGCCTTAAATACAACAACCTGGAGGGAAAAAAACACGGATAGTAAAATCAATAATAGCGATTTACAGCCCCGTGATCCAAGCACGTACACGAATTTGCTATAAGGGTTCTTATTAAACAAGATACTAACAAACCAACTTAACATACTATGTACACCAACCAACTATGAACCAACCAACGAACCAACTATAAACCAACCAAGTTTGTTGTTACTCATGTAAACCGTTCGCTGTGATTATAAAGAAAAGTCTTGCTGTAGTTAGTGCGACCAGAGTAACTCGGGGGAGGAGAGTGCCTCGGGTACCCCGAAAAACTTTTGCGTTGACAAAGTACCATCCTGAAAACAGTCATAAGCAAAAATAATGCCAGTGTAATATACTCACCATTCCGACGTGGTCGTACCTTGGGGCACCACTTGCAACATCTGGATCAAAAATCGCACGTGTTAATTTTGTACTCATAGTGTCAAACTTAATTTGGTTCTGTGTTTATGAGCCGATCCCCTTAGCTCCCAGGCCATAATTTGCAAAACAAACTCAATGCAATGCAACCGCTTGTGAGAACTAGTTGCCATGGTGCGCGTGTTGCGGATATAAAACGTACGATGTGGACCTTATACGTTAATGTGCATATGCTGAAAGCCGAAACGAATGTTCACGCTAACGTTTCGAGGCGCGTTAGTCCTCCTTCGTTAGAACAAAGGGATTCTGACGAAACTTTCTCCTGACGAAGGGTCCACGCTACAAACCGTGCGTTTAAACATCCTTTGCAGAGTTGCGCGGTGTTATCGTCGTCAGCCGGCAGTGCCCTTACGTAAAGGGTCGGGGAAGTGTAGCTAATACAGGATTAGTTATTATTGATCGAAACTCTTTGGCAATTGAAATGAAGGACTTTTGTCCAAACTTTGTTCAAGGCCTAACTCAAATCATATCTATTTCTGTATTGTTAAGGCATGTTTGCCCAACCCGGGGTTATCCGCAAAGTTTTGCTTTGAACTGATTGGCCAATTTCACGTTACCTCCTAGTGTCGACCAAGGCATTAGTTTTTCTTTTAACCTCCCAGCAAGTGTTATTTGTAGTGTACACTGCCGGCATAATGTATAAGGTAGGTTTAAACAATAGAACCAAAGGGTCCTACTTGCAAGTCGCAGGGATTCCTTGATATTTCTCTGTAAACGTGAACATAGAATGTGATCTTACTGTACCTTTCTTTTTCTGGTTGAAGAACTTGCCATAAGCCATTGAGTAGCCCTGGTAACCCAACGCACTCTCGTTTTTTCTGAGGACACTGCTAGGATTTGCGCCAACTACGTCATAATACAAGACAGCCCCTGCAAAATAACGGTCGGTAAGTGGTAGTATGTAGTCGGTAAGCGGTCGGCAAGTAGTCGGTATCGTCGGTATGTAGTTGGTATTACCCTACAAATCTACATGTATGGAGAAGAGGCTCAGATATAGTGATAAATTCAGTCAGATTAAGGATTGTTAAAACTGACTGTTCTTAACGACACAACACTAACCTTCATAATTAAATTGGCCAGGAGATCCTATAATTGGAGTACCTTCTGGTTTATCCCCCTGTTGGCAAAGTAAATTCAAAAGTAAAAAAATAGTTAATTCTGGGTCACATTACCTATTGTTGCAAAAGGCCTATTTAAAGATCAACCAGATTGGAAGAAAATAATTAAAGAATAACATATAAAAAGTGAATTTGGGCATGTAATTTGCATTATATGTGAATTATCATCATGATGATGACTAATGATCACGAAGGATCAGACTGATAATAAAATCTAACAAAAAAAAATTGTTGCAACATTTCCAAACAAATTTAAAAGGTAAGTTTATGAACTTACTGGTATAACTGCTGAGCTAACCCCCATCTGACAGTATTTGTAACGTTCGTAATTTGGCTCTCTGACATTGTCACTAGCATCGTCTATGGAGATAGAAATTAAGGCACATGTCATAATCTTCATAATCTTTTTGATCTTGCAATACAAATTCCCTTAACTATTTAATTGCAAAGTGTATGTTGAGCGAATGTGATTATTTTGACAACAAAGTAGTTTTGATGAGCTTTCATCTGAGCAAGCTATTTACAGTAATATTACCAAGTTCTCCATACTGTATGATCTCTGGTGAAGACCAACAGAAGAGCTGCAGTTCATTATAGTTACATTTTTTTCTTTAATCTTTCACTCCCAAGAGTGATCAACTTCAATTTTCTCTCTGTCTCTCACCAGAGATATATCATACAGTAGGGAGAACTTTGCTTTTGATATCTTGCTCAGATGAAAGTTGATTAAACTATCAATTCTCACTACATCACTTATACATTTCCCTCTTAAAAGGTTGGGAGAATCTGCATTTTGAGCTTGGGAGTGAAAGGGTTAATAGTATTGACACAAGAGAGCCACAAAAAGGTGGTGTTTTTGGCCAATTATATTAGTCAGCTTCAGCTGGCTCTAAACTTAATGCTTAGAAATCTAGCAAGCTACAACCAACTCTACCCCTTGCAGAAATAGCACCTTGACAAATTTTCAGGCAGCCACAGGAGATTCTGGCTGGGGGTGTGAGCCTTGGGAGCACAACCAGGATTTTATGGTATACAGTAGCTGCATTTTTCTTGGCTTCAACCCTGACTTTTAACTTATAACCACTAACTCATATAAGTGGGACCCAAATCTCCCATGTGAAAGTTTTCTAAGCAGTTTGGCATTTCTAAGATAAAAAGTTGGGTGTACTTGCCTTGATTATTGCGCTGGCAATAATTGAATGTTGTTTTTCCAACTTTCACGAAGTATATATTAGGTGAGCCAAGACACCTTCCAGGAAATGTATGGTAGTTACTAAGGGTTGTCCTGTAGAGGTATCTGTGTGCACAAGCCTGAAAAATAGCACACCTGATAATGAGAATCAAAATTATGACTCAAATTATGATTACAAAGTAAAACATATCATCAAAAGCTGAATAAGAAGTGCAAAAAAGTAGATGGGAATCCTTAGGAAAAACCCTGGCCAGTAGTGTTTGGTTTTTGTTTTGCTCCAGTTACATGTATTTATCACAAAGTTGCATATGTTAAAACCCATGAAAACTCACCAATACATAACCATCGTAGCCACCACTAGCTACAGAAACACCAAACCATTGGTTATTCTTGTCTTCAGTTGTCTTCCCTGTGTTGTCCTCCTTATTGTTAGCTGGAATATCAAGTGTTCATATTTAGAAAACAGTGGAAAATGAAATTTGGACAGGTCAGAACAATATATAATATTATGTGAGAAGTCAGGAACTTAATCATTGCACAAGAAAAAAGCAAACAAAAGGAGGCAGGGAAAACTGGCAATTCCTTATTCCCCTCCCTTCCTACCTCCCATTATAAATTTCCATTTTTCAGCATGTAATATTAATGCACTGATCACAATGATGTGATATTTTAGTTAATTTACATGAAAATAATGTTTCTAATCTCAAACAGCACTCTGCTGGAAAGTTTTACAATAGCATAAAATGAAATCCCCAAAAGATATCCAAGACAAGATTTTATTTTATAGACTGCAACACATTTGTATCAGATATATTTTGTAGCCATTACGTATATAAAGATTACTTCATGGAAAGTGCGCGCGTACGGTTTTTATTCACGAGTTGTGAAGTATCATAAAACGAACGAGCGAGGCTTTGCGAGCGAGTGAGTTTTATGATACGAAACAACGAGTGAATAAAAACTGTACAAAGCACTTTCCATGATGTTTTCTGTTTATTATATACATACTGAGACATTTATGATGGGACCGGGAAACCCTTTAAAAGTAGTGAAAAATCGTCGTTCGCAGCTTGTGATTGGACGAACGATTTTTTTCACGTGTGAAAAGCGTCGTTCGCGGCCTCTCATTGGCTAGAACTCATTTGCGTACGAAATTTTACGATATGGCTTTTTCGTGAGTATGTCTCAGTATGTATATAATAAATTAAAGTTTTTCATGATGCCTTTTAACTGAGAATAAACTCTTTCCTGCAACAATATATGTTTGTATACTGTAAGTTAGTAACACAGAAGTTTGAAAACAAAATTGTATTTTCTGTGAAGATACAGATGTTTTAGCCTGTGAAACAAAACACACACACACATCAAAATAATGTCACTTTATAAATATTTGTGTCTTCAATATACAAGATTTTCAAGATTTTCATCCTGGTGTATTCTGTATGTCATTGAAACTTTCCAAAAATGTTGATTTGTAGGATGCTGTAGCTTTTAAGGTGAAACTGGTTATTTTCCGCTAATTTCAAAAATCACTGTGTAGTTATAAATACGTCACTTTCCCCAAGACTGTCAAGTCTGCATGGCCAGGGATTGTAACCAAAAAAACATTAACAAGGACAAAAAAGTGTGGGAGAAAGGGAAAATATATTTTCCTTCGGAAGATGAGCGTTAGCATGCATATCGTGCTAACATATCTGTGTTAGCACGTGGAGTCCCTTGGGACTCCAGATGGTTATATAAGCTGCAGTGGATTCAAGATATCCATCACGTGTACCTCTACTCGGCGGTGCTTCACTTTACGTTCGGTTTATTTTAGTATTATACATGCATTATATATTATCTATTTATTTATTTATTTACTTATTTATTTATTTATTTATTTATTTACTCACTTACTTTTTATTTTTATTTATTTATTTATTTTATTTATTTACTTATTTATTCTAAGTCCTGCCTCCTGGTTTGGTGCTGTTCGCTTTTATTATTTTCCCGTTTCAGGCCATCAAATGCCTTCTCAATCAGACATCTGCTTCAGATGCGGCAAAAGAGGTCACTGGAGTTCCTCTTGCAGACGATTCTATGAAGCTGCTGGAGCCGCGAGCCGCAGGACCACAAACAAGTTTGGACTTCACAGCGAATTCCGCAAGCCAGACGAGCGTCAGTGAATTCGGGGATCATGATGAGGCCACTGGACCTTTCGAGGATATTGTTAAGGTAGTCAAATTACCTACGCCTACCTGCGAAGTAGAGTCAGGCAGCCTGGGCGTTTCAGTTATACCTAATGTTAAAGGTAGACTAAAAGCTAATGTTCAGTTTTGGGGAAAAAATCAATGCCCCCCCCTTCATTATTGATTGTATTAGGGAAGCTAGGTTACAAGATTCCATTCTATTCCACGCCGCCTGCGGCAGCATTTTACAATAATCGTTCTGCCCTTCTACATTCTGACTTCGTTCGTTCGTCTATACTAGAGTTGCTTTCCTCGGGTAGAATTTGCCAAGTTTCTAAAAGTCATCTCAAGGTTATTAGTCCTCTTTCTGTTTCCGTTCAGAGCTGTGGCAAAAAGCATTTGATTTTAGACTTAAGGTACGTCAATCAACACATTCTGAAGCAAAAAGTGAAGTTTGAAGATTGGAAAGTCGCTTTAGACTACTTCGAGAAGGATAGTTTTTTCACCACCTTCGACCTTAAGAGCGGGTATCACCATTTGGATATTTTCCCTGAACACCAACCCTTCCTGGGTTTTAGCTGGGTCACGCTCGACGGAGAGCCTTGTTTTTTCATGTTTACAGTTCTCCCTTTTGGCTTATCCTCTGCACCTTACATCTTCACCAAATTGGTCAGGCCATTAGTCAAACATTGGAGGTCCCAAGGCATACACGTTGTAGTGTACATTGATGATGGTTTCGATCTTGAACGCACTAAGTCCTGGAGCAAAAATTGCTCAGACAAAATTAGATCAGATTTGGCCCACTCCGGTTTCGTCACCAACGACGACAAGTCCATGTGGGTTCCTACACAAGTCATTACTTGGTTAGGAATTATCTGGAACAGCCCTCAAGGAAAAATTTTCATCACCGAGTCAAGGATAGAAAAAGCATTGATTCACATTAATAGCGCTATTAAAGATCCAAGGCTCTCTGCTAGAAGCCTTGCCTCTATTGTGGGAAAAATAATTTCTATGAGCCCTGTATTAGGAAACCTCAGTCGAATCATGACCAGGCATTGTCAGATGTCTGTAGCAGCTGCACAAAATTGGGACAGTTTGTTCTTACTAGACAGATATTGCCTCGTGGAAATTGAGTTTTGGAGGGACAACCTTAGCTCCGTCAACGCTAAAAGTATATCGGACGTGCGGTTTCCAGCTACATCTATATACTCAGATGCTAGCAATGTTGCTTGTACAGGTCATATCACGGGGAGAGACGTTAATGCTCACAGAATGTTTACGGTAGCTGAACGTCTAGAGAGTTCCACTTATTGAGAGTTGTTAGCTATTCAGTTCGTCCTACATTCATTTAGTTCAATTCTTTCTCACTCAAAAGTGAAGTGGTTTACCGACAGCCAAGGGGCGACTAAGATAGTACAAGTTGGCAGCATGAATTTCAACCTCCACAAGCTGGCATTTGACATCTTCTCTTTCTGTTTAAAATCTGGGATCAACTTGGACATTCAATGGGTTCCACGATCGCTTAATGAAAAAGCAGATTATCTCAGCAAGATCGTTGATTATGACGACTGGGAGCTTGCCCCCGCAACATTTCACTGACTGAACAATCTGTGGGGGCCTTTCTCCCTGGACTGCTTCGCAACGTCCTATAACAACAAGGTTCAAAAATTCTATTCCAGATTTTGGAACCCTGGTACTTCCGGGGTAGATGCATTTTTTCAAGACTGGAGAGGCGAGAATTGTTTAGTCGTTCCACCAGCTGCGCTTTTATCCAAAGTGCTTATTTTCATGTTTCGATGTAAAGCCAGTGGAACAATAGTGGCTCCGTATTGGCCATCCGCACCTTTCTGGCCCTTGTTAGTGCATAAGTTTTGGAACTTTGTCATCGATTACGCATTCTTTGAGGGTGCCTCGGCCTTGCGCCAAGGGCGCAATACAGGATCCCTCTTAGGTTCCCCGTCTTGGGACGGTTTGATCATTGCTGTCAGGCTACAATTTTCTCAAGGTGTCGACAATAACCAGTCGGACGTTGGTCCATAACGTTATCATTCTCGCCATATGCTCCGTATCATAGATCTTGAGTTTATTTGGCATTGTTTTCAGCCAGATGGCAGTGTAGCTCTGAGCCGGTTGGCAAGTTAATTCGAGCCGGCTGGCTAGTTAATTCGAGCCGGTTGGCAAGTTAATTCGAGCCGGTTGGCTGGTTTATCTGAGCCAGTTGGTAAGCTAATCCGAGCCGGTTGGTAAGCTATCCGAGCCGCTTGGCAAGTATACGGAGCCGGTTGGCAACTTCTTTTTTGAACCGATCAGTAGTTTGATTTGAGCCGGTTGGCAGTCCAAACTGAGCTGGTTGGCAGTATATTAGTAGTTCGTTGGTAAGGTGGAAAGTCAGTTTACAATACATTTAACTTTAACCAGATGGCAATTATTCAAGCCAACCATTACTATTCCGCCGCGCGGCGTTTTCCCGGTTGGACCTAACATAGGCTCATCCTAACACAGCTCCTTAGTATTTTGTTTTCTTAGGACTTGACGTACAGAAGCCTCTTCTTGGGAACAGACATGCGGACCCAGAAGACGTGCTATGGTCCAACAGGTGTTAGCATCAAGAGCCAATTCCTCAGTTAAGAAATACTGCGCACAGTATAGAGCCTTCAGAGATTATCTGAGATCCAAAGGCCACATGTTAGTTTTGCCTTGTGACAATCTACTTATTTCAGAATACCTCTCCTTTCTTTCTGAAACAAAAAATTCGTATGCGGTTGTTCTATCTGCATTTTGTGCGTTAAAATGGGTTCATGGGCTTATTCCTTATGGCTCACAGGGTAACCCGGCTGACACAGAACTATCCTGCAACATCGTTGAGGCTAGTAAGCGTGTTTTCAAAAGGCCAGTAATCAAAAAAGAGCCTATTACTCCTTATATGATATACCGTATTTGCTCTAAGTTTGCTTGCGACGGCAGTAGTTTAAGTAATTTGCGTACAGCTCTAATATTCGTCTTAGGCTTCTACGGGCTCTTCAGAGTGAACGAGTTATTGGATTTACAGGCTTCCAATATCGTAGTACACCAGGATTATTTAGAAATCTGCGTTAAGTATAGCAAAACCGATCAGTATATAGACAAGGAAACATAGTCTTTATTTCCAAGGGTGGCGGAGTCACTTGTCCCCATTCCTTATTGTTACGATATTTTGCAATGGCAGGAATTGACCCTAACTCATCTGCATATATTTTTCACTCACTCGTGCCTCTCAAGAAGAAGGGCAAATCGTATATGTTAGGCCATAGGAAACTAAGTTATATCAGGTGCAGAGAGCTGATTAAGCAGTCTCTTTCCGCTATAGGAGTTGACTCTAAATCCTTTAGCACTCATAGCCTTAGATCCGGTGGCGCTACCTTCATAGCAGATAATCTTGCTACGTCAGATTCATCTGATAGGTTACTTATGTTACATGGTCGGTGGAAATCCGATGCGGCCAAGAATATGCACATTAAGGAGTCCGTTCAAACTAGATTACAGCTTACTAGATTATTCCCATCTTGCGATGAAAAGAACATGTAATTTCTATGCTAAGTAGATTTTCAGCTTACTAGATTATTTCCAGCTTACGAAGAAAAGAACATGTAATTCTATGCTAAGTAGATTACAGCTTACTAGATTATTTCCAGCTTACAAAGAAAAGAACATGTAATTTCTATGCTAAGTAGATTACAGCTTACCAGATTATTTCCAGCTTACAAAGAAAAGAACATGTAATTTCTATGCTAAGTAGATTACAGCTTACCAGATTATTTCCAGCTTACGAAGAAAAGAACATGTAATTTCTATGCTGAGTAGATTACAGCTTACTAGATTATTTCCAGCTTACGAAGAAAAGAACATGTAATTTCTATGCTTGCTTGTATGGCGCTGTATGTAATTAAAGCATCGTCGGGCATGTGGTCACAATCTGCCTGCCTTTACACAGTGTGCTGCATCATGCGTCAGCGTTCTGGAGAAGGAAAATGTTTTTCCTTTGTACGAACGAAGTGAGAGAGAAGGAAAAATATTTTCAGCTGTCCCTTGCCTGAGGGATGTGAACCAACAACCACAACAAGACGCTGAAAATGCTTTCATGTCTGACACACATTCGAATACAAAAATCGAATGGCTCCTTAATTAATTCATTGGCTTGAGGGATTTTTGTTAGATTTTTTGAGCACTATTTTTTGTAGAAATCTTTTTTGATTAAAGGAATTACAAATTCTACACCAAAAATTTACGATTCACAAAAGAAAACCAAAACAATGAAAATTAATGTCTGACGAAAAATTAACATAAAGAAAAAGTCTTTAACGGCAACAGAAGCTTTTAAATTATTTCGTAGGATCGAATAAACAGTCACGCTACAATATAAAAAAATTAAAATCGTTTCTGTCAGTGCTATAGCGCACATCGATCAACGTGATTTTCTACCCGTTCTTTGGAATAAAAAAATACATTTAATGACGAAAATTCTAAAACTATGCGTGGAAAAGCTTTTGAAATTCGTAAAGCTTATGATTCTGCTTTCCTCAGCGGGGTTTTCCCATCCATTTACCGATTTTTTTGTGTCACAGTGTGCGGCTTGTCAAATTGAAGTCGAGTTCCTCAGGGCTTTGAATTTCGTATCTAATTGTTTTTGACGGCAAAAGAAACGCTTTTTGCCCTAATGTACTTATGATTAACATCTGCCACTGTAAAATGTAACCCACCAATTAAATATTTTTAATACTTGTGCAATAATTAACGATTTGTTTTAGGTTCGTCAACGTGTGTGTATTCTGACAAGCTGAATTGCTGAAACGTCTTCTTTGTTGTCAGACGCAAATTTTGCACACCAATAACTCTTTTTCTTTCTGAAAACATAAACATGACTAGACTACCAGCTGTTACAAAAGGAAAACAATGGAAAAATTTGACGCTTAAACTATAAACATGTTCGACTCCCATTGTGGCTTTCAATTTAATGTTTTCATGGATGCTAACTTAATTGCCGATTTTTTCTTGCGATCACGAATCGATCTGCGACGAATTATTTTGATCCTTCGCGTTTACAAATGTACAGTATAATTGGCAAAGATCACATGGCGACCAGAAAAATGACGCGTATTTCAATATTTACTCGAACACTCATTTCTTCGATGATGATTGAAAACCTTACAGGTCGGAGAACGTCATTACATATACGTGGTCAGCACCATCAGCAGTAAGATATACTGCAAAATCGAAGTTCGAAGCAAATATTTCTGAATCTTTGGCAACGCGCGGTCTTTTGACTCGATCAAGAATCATTTTGCAGATCTGTCTCAAAAATTGTGCTTGCAACCGCGTGCAGGGTCAACGAACGATATAGTACAAGACCAACATTTAATAGTGATTTCAGTGGATTAAACGAAACAAATTCCAATGATATTCCAGAGCCTGATTCTCTGAAAATATTCATTAAAGCACAGGGATCATTCGGCCACTAATAATTATACTTTCTGTTCTGTAGTTCTTGATCTGAATACTCTTCGGCATTAAATAATGGCACCTACAATCAGGAAAAAGTCAAACCATGAAAATAACACAAGAAACTATGAGACTCACGATTTGTGTCCATGTTTATCTGCTGGCAGCTGTCAGAGTTTAGAATATCACAATTGTAAAGTGCCCCCGAGTTCCAGATGTTGTGTTTCGTCAGCTCGGAGTCATTTGCTTTCGGCGTTCCAACGAGAAGCCTGAAAACAAAATAAACTAGATTCTGAGGCCATCCTCAAACACGACCAAAGAACTGCAGAGAATAACACCTCACACACCAGCTGCTATTCACAGAAGCGCCTTCTTCCTTGAAACGATGCAAGGCAACCGAAAACCCGAAGTAACTTCCATCCTGGTCGCCCTTTCTTATTAGAGGAATGTCCACATCAATATTGAAAGCAGAAGTCAAAGTAACTAGTGGAATAAGTAGTAGATACAGCATGTTTCCTGGGTTCTCGGGCAGACAGATTTTCTGAAGGCGTCCGCGATGTAGTTATTTCATGTTTCACTTGACTAGCTTCGCGCGGCGCGCGTGGAAAATACGTGATGTTGACAGCGCATGCTTCGGTATGACACATTCCTGAAGTGACTGTCAGTCACACCCATGCAGCGGAAGTGTGAGTCATCTAAAATTCTTCCAGAAATTGCATGACAACCTTTTCTCGAAGCCAGAGAAGTGACAAACTTCGAAGCAATACACGTCCCACGTCTTTCACACCACCATAAAGGGATCTCACTGAATTACAGATGCTACAATGGATGTTTTGTATCTCTTGCGCAAGAGCTTATTCAGAACATGCATATCGGCCCGAAGACTGCTGCCGAGCTTAGCCGATATTAGCCGCCGTACGAGAAGCCACGCTGCACTTGTAAGTCTGACCGTCTCAACGCTGACTCACTAACACTACAAAAAAAAAAAAAGAAAAAAAAAAAAGAAAAAAAAAAAAGGAAATTTTCAATTTCAATTTCAAATTTTATCATCGATCTATTCAATTTATTTTTAACCCGGCTGGTGTGCTAAATTGATGACCGGAGGTCAACCCCAGTTTCCGGGCCGATAGTCATTGTCCCTCCAAGCCCCCTACGCACACGTTCATATCCGATAGAGAATTCATTACATCAATTATGCATGCTACCGTATTGTGTTGTTTATCACTTCACGATTTAATCATTTTTTATGAAATCCTCGCGAGGATTATAACTGAGCTTATGAAAGTTTGGCTTCTTCTCGCAACAATTAAACAAGAGGCCACGAGAAGTGAAAACAAATTAGCCCGGCGTGATCAATTTGAAAAATCAATATACTTGAAAAAATCGAGTGTTTCTGATCGTGAAAAGATAGCACAACCGTTGCACAAGGAAGGATATTATAGAACTTCTTGAATTGCATCCATTTCCGAGGATTTTCATTTTTGAGGTTCCTAGCATTTTGATCTCTGACAACAAAGTTAAACCTTCAATAGGTTTTTTTAATCATTCCTCGCTAATAAGACAAGTTTTATTAATGATTCACTTTATCAACGAATTTCAAGTCATTGATGATATTGCGGCACTTTTACTGTACCAATGTAATCTTTTCGGATCTTATCCTAAACAAGACTGATTACATTAAAAATCTTCTTGTTTTATCTTGTTATTGTCGTCTCCGTTTTCTCTATTTTTGTGTTTCTTCTGCACTGATTATACTGATACTGTACAGGCCTGCACTGGATTCACATTACGGACTATTATAGGCCGACCGTCTCGAGGATCTGATTTATTTTGTGGCCGGATGCATGCCTGTCAGGTATGGCCGGACGAGATTATACTCAACTTTAGATATGCCTACTTTGGATGACTTTTGCTATAATATTAGCATAATTTCAAAGTAATGCAAAACTGAATTGATTACTTTTCACCAAAACGCTGAAGGCTAGTATGACTAAAGTCCCATGACAATAAACATTATGAAACTGAAATGAAGGGTACCGCGAGGGCGATGGGAAACGAAAAAAAAAAAAAACACCACTTAATTAGACAAAAAGAAACTGATCGAAATTTTGCCTGGGAAGTGAGGGGAAAGTAAACTAGTGGTGGCAAAAGTCTGTCTGCTTCACAAACGCAGGTCTATCAGCACAGCTGAAATGATTTAAGTGAACATCAAAGAAGTAAAAATAAATACTTATTCAAAATCTGATTACAGCCAGTTCTTAAAATTTATTTTTTCTCGATATCTGTTTTGCCAAAATGAATTTCGGCGTTACGGATCGCTATTTTGGCAAACCGTGCAGATTAATACTGAATAAGGCATTGTGGGTGGTCAGAACTATGTGCGAGGCGAACTTATCGTAAACCTGAAAAACTAAAATTAATAAACAGTCGGCAGGGGTCACGAAGGGGTGGTCGATTTGTTTTGTAACGGAGAAACTTAAGCGGCAGGAGATCTGTTCTCGATATTCCAATCGGCCATGATGGATAGCATTTTGCTCGTTTCGCCCCCAAATCAGAAGAGAAGACTAGAAAAATTCTGAATCCATTTCTTCTCAGATCTCGTTTTGATGTTATTCAATTCCTAACATGACGAGTTTCTTTTCACTTCAACGAAAATATTTGAAAAACAAAACAAAACAAAATAAAACAAACAAACAAACACAAAACAAAACAAACAAACAAAACAGTTGGCTGTTTCCGCCGCAATCTGACTAAGTTTAAAAAAATCTTAACGACCAAATAACGTCGCCTTTATTCTTGCTTTTCGAGACAGCCATGTTGGATGTTATCGAGCAAAAAATATACTTATTAACTTCTGTTGCAAAGTACCTCCAACATAACTGTAATGTCTGTATCCTGAAGCTCCAGGAATTGACTGCAAACCAATTGTCCGCAGTGGTACATTTCTATTGTACATTTTCCCCATAAATAGGTTTATACCTTTGTAAATATAAATTACGTTGGGAAAAATACAGAGCGGCTTTGTTCCACAAATTGTCTGATTTAGCTCTGTGCTTGTGGAAAAGGGAGAAGCCCGGGGACGAACTTCCGTTCGTCGCCATGGCTATCCAACTTCTGTTTTAATTCGAGGTAAAATTTCACATCGTGTGCAGCCCTCGTTTCTCTTGTGCACAGTTTATGTATTGGAAATGCATTGAACTAACTAATAATTGAGTATCGAGTCATGGTAGTGAGTTACTTGGCTGACTCTTGAGTTTTTACAAGTGTTATGCAAAGCTACAAAATCTGCACCTAAATGCATGAGTTTTGCTCAACGACCGCTGACTCAAAAGAAAAGCGCATTTCCGCGGTGTGGCCTGGATAAGAGGGCAGCTTGCAGTCCCTCATGCCTCATCTTCTTCGAAGAACTTATCAACTCCTTCGAAACAAATGTCCACATCTAAGAGAAGAAAGATAAAACAAACTGAGCTAGAAGGCCACAAGGGTTTTTCGAAGACTCTGGAAGAAACCGTTTTTTGGGTGATCCTGATTGGTAATCAGTGCAAAGATCGAGTTGTGGACTATTGAAACCATTCCTTTCCAAAGCCGTCGAGCACACGCCGCAAGAAGTTAGAAGGCTCTGGGTACGAGTTGGGAATTTGTGAGCCATGTGATGCTCGCGCAACCAATAGAAACTGAGCTATTGAGATGATCAACCGGAAAGAAAGAGACAGCAGTAGCTCGCACCTGTTCCAGCAATGGCCTTTGTTCCCTCTTCGAGGAAGCGACAAGGTTCCACTCCCTCCCCTTGCAACGTCAGCAGAACTAACGGCATGGAGCTTTCACAGCCCACAGCGACACACCTTCCCTCCCCTATGGGATACACAGCGGTCACCTACGGAATAAGGGAACTGTGTCCTTTACTTGCACAAACTTGTGAAGCAGTCGGCCGTACGGTGGAAATTAAATATGAATTGGGAGAGGTTTAAACTAAGTTTCTCTGGAAACCTCTTTGGTTCCCAGCAAGAGCAAACTTACAAAATCTAAAAAATGAGAAAGTCAACAAAATCAATATATTTTGAGCCATGTCTATTAGCCTTTTGCTTCTGAGGCCAAGTAATAGAAAAAGTAGCTTACTCACACGTTCACGTTCACGCAAATCGACCCATGTCTTGTATTGAAACACCAAAAAAATCTAAACTCGTAAACCTCGGCTTCTTTTAAATTATTCGCACGCTGTGGACGGCGGTTTCACAAAGAATCGAACGGTTGCGTGCAGGGGTTCCTCCTCGGGACCTCTGATGGTCTAACAGGGCGATAACTTAGGGTGTGTTTCTTTTTAGGAATCCAAATCCGGATCACAAATCCAAAAACAGATTATCTGTTTCTTTACTGAAATCCAAATCCGGATAATGAATCCGTGTGCTCCACACTTAGGACGGATTCACTGGATCATATCCAAATTGGATACTTTGGATCATGGATCCATTAAAGAAACGCACCCTTAACCACCAAAACGATGTAATCCATTTATGACAAAGGTCGAGTGTAACTTATGTGTATACGGTACTGTACCGCCGGCCGGCGGGCCGACGTAGTTAAATGAATGACCTTGTCGGCTGTTAAACTGGCTTTCTGTTGTCCTTCTTCCACATCCCACACTAGGATTGTCTTTTCAGTGTAAGAAAAGGCCAAGTTCCCGGATGATCCGATGACGTCAATGCGGTAGTCTATGTGACTGGTTTGAAGGATTCGAGTCGGCGTTCCTAGAAAATATTGAATTGAACTTTGACCTGAGTTTCAAGGTCATGTACAGGACTGCTGCCTGCTTAGAACTGAAGCATCATTCCACCAATCCTGCTTTGGAAGCACTGCCACATACAAATAGATCCATTCATACACTGACTTGCAAGCACACACACACACACACCGAGGTGTACCTTTTCACATGAAACTATGCACATACACAAAACATAGGCACACAAGATTACAGACCACGGTTGTGTTATGGGATATACTCACGAAAAAACTGGTCCAACGAAAAAACAAAACAAAGAACAGCGAGAATAACGAATGAGTGATTGCGACGACCATGACAACAAAAACATAAAATAAAGAAGGTAAAATAAGAGAGATTCTAAAAATTGCTCCTGTCTTCCAGAAAAACACAAATTCTTACATCCTCTATAGTGAAGTCAGGTCTACTTTTTCAGACCACTTAGCGTCAACACACAACAACAACAACAACGACACCCACACAACGATTACTAATGACTAAATAAGTACACTAAAAACAACAACAACAACAGCAAAACAAAGAGAAACTAAGCTAATTTAAATGTCCGTTACCGTGAAGCAAATTCCACACAACCAAGTTCTTGTCTTTGTGTGCGCTGATGATTCGACTGTTGTCTATCACACTCAGAGATTGTGTGTCGGTGTCTGCATCGTAGCGCAGGTCATGAGCCAGTTGTCCTGAGTACATAGATTTACGTTAGCCTTATTCGCATGCATCCAAAAGGTTTAGGCCAGGTTATCTGATTTTAAAACGAGTTTCAATATACCAAAAGAACGCCACTTGCTTTCTTACGTTAGAATATCGTAATCAACTTTAATTTGCTTTTGCTCTTGATTGGCCAAAAATGCGGCTGAACTTGTTTTGACCAATCGGAAAGCGCAGCCAACGCAAAACCAAAGCAATCAAACGATTACTTCGACAGTCATCCAAACACGGCTCTACGAAGAATAAACAAACACCAATCTCCTTTCCTATTCTGCCATAATGTAGTGTCGCCCTATGAATGACTAAGGGCGGGTCTATTCCGGAATAGGAATAGCGATACTGATTGATAAAATATTTGCTTTGGAGCTGAATTATGTCGAGATGTATCGGGAGCTGTTCGAAATGTCAGCGTGAAGGTTATGAAAACAACCCTGAAAACAATTTCCCCCGACACAAGCAAAACTTTGAATCATTTTAGCTATTCCCATTCCGGAATACGGTCAATCGAACGCGCCCTAACACATGGCTGCGACCCAACCTCGTTCCCAGGCTCTTTCACCTCCAGGCCCCCGCCCCGCTTGGGCTGCGACCTTCAGTCAGACGTTTACCTTTGTGCACGTCCCACACGACAGGATGACGAATGTAGTCTTTCTCGTCCGTCTTGCGTTGGCTTACCACAAAATACCGCCCGTCTGGGGAAAATCCAGCATGGGATAACGTCAACTTCTCGTAACACTTCTCCCTATTGGCCTTAAACAACAACTTCCTCTTCGCCACATCCCATAACACCCCTCTCTCCTTGGGACAAATGTACACAACGACGCCACCCTGAGGATCAACTAAAAACGCGCGAATCTCGTCCTCAAGACGAGGCGGCCTCAGCTCAGCAACCTCGTCTCCGGTTTCGATGTTGTAAATCTTTAACAACTTCCTGTCCTCCGAGTACGTAAGCAGCTCCGTCCCCTCGCTCACCACCCGAACGTCGTCCGTCGACGCAAACTGTAGAGGTGGCAGTTTACCCTTGATAACAGTCACTACCTTCCAAGAGTCTAGGTTTACGATCGCAAGCCTGTTACCGACTCTTAAAGCGGCTCGCCTCTCGTTGATGACCTCCAAGTAGTTCGACGTGATGTTGCGGACTTTCCGAACCGGCAAGCAAGTGGACAAGTCCCACACGGTAGCGGCGTAGTTGTCAATCCCCAGGCGACCCACAGTCACTACGTGGCGAGCGTCGTTAGGTAAGGAGTAGATTCTGAGCGCGGTCTCTGGTTTTCCCGCCTCCTGCGCTACGTCTTCCCGCGTCAGATCCCACGTCCGCGCCACGTTGTCCGCAGCGGACGTCAAGATGAGATCGTTGTGAACAGCAACAACGCGGGAAGTGTAATCCGTGTGCTCTAAGAGGTCCTTGCGCTCTCCAGTGACCAAGTCGAGAAAAGCGACCTTGTTGTCTTTTGGGAAAATCAAGAACCCCTCATCGGGGGAGAGATGCATGTTCTTAATCCAGTCGTCAATCTTCCCTTGAAAACTGCGAAGTTTTTCGCCGGACTGCACGGAGTACAAATCCACCTTCATCTTCTTTGCGACCAGAACTTCGTCGGTGGACTTCATGGCGATTTGTGTTACCAAAAGGAATTGATCATCGTCTGTCTTGTCGAAAATTTTGATGGAGTGACTCACTCGATACGTGCTGGCGCTGATGACCTTCAGCGAATTTTCATCGTCAACCGAGTTACAAAGCACCACATCGCCCAGTGCAGCGAGTACACAATTTTGTCCGATAGGCTTGACAGTTATAAACTTATGGAGGACTTTTCCTGACAGGGCGTTAAACACCTGCAGGTTTTTCTGGCTGAACAGAACCACTTTGGTTTCATTCTCGCCCGCGAGTGCTATGGGTGGAGCCGAATCAAAGTAGGAAACTTCCAAGCTGCGAATGGGAAGGATACAAAACAAGAAAGAGTGGGTTAGCTAGTGAAGAGGTTCTCAGTGTTTCTTATCGGTCAAGGAATTCAAACTTTCCTAGTTGTGAATTGTGTGAAAATGGTCGCTGCACGGTTTTTTAAAGACAAATTCCTAGTTGAGTTTTCTAAAGTGAACGGTTATTCGCAATCTGTAAAATCCTGGGAAACGCTTTACTGCGTTAAACCCCAGATATACAGTGAGTTCGAAGAAGAGGTTGCTCGTGTTTGTGGGGAGGAAATAAATAAAAATGCACTCAAGCAACATTACCTTTCTAGAGCTTCTCCTGTTTCGAAGGAAAGAATATTGATGCCTCGCTTTGAGGAAACTACGATGAGCTGGTCGTCATGGCAACATTTAACTGCCCCAATCCCCTCTCCTACATCCTCAACTGAGTGCAACACATTGCCATTGGTTACGTCCCACACTTTCACAGTTCCCTTACTGGATCCTAGAGCACATGTGCAAGGGAAAAGAAGCCAGGAGGTTAGTTTATATATTATATATTTACATATTTAGGACAGATGAACGGAAATTCGCACTTCGCTGACTTGTGGCGATAGTTCGCGGGCGCTTACTTTGCATCTCTATTAGCGACTAAAGAATTTCCTTTAACCATGATGCTTTTCGTGTTCAGTGGGGACGGTCGTTCTCCGACACGTCACACCTTCAAGGTCCACTAGTGTTCACAACACAGTCAAAGTAATCAAGGATTACGTCTAAATTGTTTTCGTCATGGAAATGAGAAATGTTCGCTAACAACACTGACAATTTCCTCGTCATGTTTTGGGCTGGCACGAGTTTTCCTGTTGGTCTTTATTGCAGTTTTTTTTTTTTTATCAAAAGGTCTAGGTTTATTGTCCCTCCCAGGTGCTGGCCAGTTTACGTGTTTGAGTCGCCTTTAACAGGGACAGTGTAAGTGCGTTCCTAGAATAAACAGTCATAAAAAGAAAGCGAAATTTATCACCTGTCACGGCAAACGCGCCGTTCTTCGTGGCGGCTAGGCCGTACACACCAGAAGTATGGCCTACCAGAGTCTCCACCAGTTTACCACCCGGCGGGCTCAAGAAGGCTCTGGACGGGATAAGCGCTGGCTCAGGAGGGTTGCTCGCTTGACGGACAAGTTCTGCGAGAGTCTGAGATGCGAGAATGAGCAAAGGCACGAATAATTAAGTACAAAGCAAACAGTAAACGGCAAAAGCAAAAAAATCGCAAACCTCTGAAAGATTCACTTTCACCAACGCAGACGCATTTTCAATTTCGTGCTGAAATGAAATTGAAACAGTCAGTCTGCAAGCAATGGACATCAAATCTTTATTGCAACCCTGGCTCTGCTCTGCACAGTACAACACACAAAATCTTATTCCTTCACAAAACACACCGACACACGCACCTACATTTACAAAGAATGACTACAAGTTATATATAGAGGATATTACACGGCGGCGCGAAGATATGAATTTTATTTTCGAGTGGTAAAAACAATATTTTACGAACGAGCGCTTCGCGAGTGAGTAAAATATTGTTTTTACCACTCGAAAATAAAATCCATATCTTCAAGCCGCCGTGTAATTTTCTTTTTATTATATTAGACACGAATGTTTTACGAGAAATTGCACAAACAACCTTGCAAAAGCAGGAAATGACGCAAACGATATCCTGACTAGTGAGGATATGGAAAATACGCCACTCGGGTCCCGGATGTAGTTTCGTATGGATTTTACGCACGGTATATTTTCCAGTAAAACACTCGTGTCTATATAATAAATATATATATATTAAAATACATCACGCACTCATATACACGGGTGTATATTACGAGGGCGTGAGGTGCACAGACGCGCGCATTCTAACCTGGTAGAGTCTGCCAACAATCTGTGACGCCAACTGGTTGGGATCGAAAAGAATAGCGTCCTGAGCTAAACGAAGTGTCTCACTAACGGCACAAATGTCGGGGTCATTCGTGGCGGTAAATGCTTCAGAAAAGTCGTCAAACACGGCCCTGACAGAAACAAGATCAATGGTCTAAGCTGGAACGGGAAGTATGAATCATCGTCATCATGCATGGTCATCATCACCATTATGATCAGCATCATCATCATCACCACCACCACCACCACCACCAACAACAACAACAACAACAACACAACAACAACAACAACACAACAACAACAACAACATCGTCATCACCATTATCGTTATCACCATCATCACCACCCCATATTTATAATAATCATCATGATTCATCATTATCACTATCGCCATCACCACCATCATAAATTAACATCATCGTCATCATAATCATTATCGTCATCATCACCACCACAATCATCCATCATCATCATCAGAAATGACGAGAAAGAACTATCACGAAAGAGTTATTTAAAATGAAGGTACCTCACAGAAAACGCTTTGATCTTGCTCAGTAGACAGTGGAAGTTGCACAACACCTCTGATTTGAGTTCAGCATATCTGCCACTGCGGATCAAGTGGTGTGGTAACTCGTGCAGTTTTCGGAGATTGTACTTGGTGTCTGATAACTTGAGCGGTTGATTTGGAATGCTGGCCAAGCGAACATACTTACCACCAATCAACGCGTTTTCAACTGCATTGACGCCTGTTGACAAAGGGCAGATTCCAGTAGCGCTAGTCCAGGATTCACTAAAAAAGAGTTCTCCCAAACAAACTCCTGAATCATACGTTTATCTAATTGGTCAAAATTCAGTTTCCTGTCACCATAAAACTTTAGGTTGAAAAAAAAAAAAAAGAAAAAAAAAAAAAAAAAAAAAAAAAAAATATATATATATATATATATATATATATATACAGTCAATCCCGAAAAGATTGTCCAGTCTGAATATATAAATATACAAATATATCTGTCACGTGACGACCTAAAACTATCGTGTTTTAAACTGGAAATGCTCCAAATGCTCTTAGTTTTATCATTCTAATGACTAGCAACCATACAATTATATAAACATGCTGACTTAATGTATTTCTTTGTCGTTATACGGTGTTTTTCAGTGGTCGAGTGACAGATATATTTGCCTAAATATATATTTCAACTGGACAACCTTTTCGGGATTGACTGTATATATATATATATATATATATATATATATATATATATATATATATATATATATATATATATATATATATATATATATATATATATATATATATATATATATATATATATATATATATATATATATATATATATATATATATATATATATATATATATATATATATATATATATATATATATATATATATATATATATATATATATATATATATATATATATATAACATATATTTCCATCAGTTTTCATTCGTATCATTGCAACCTTTAAATGAAAGTTCTCAATGAGCACAGTTTAAAATGCTTTGTAGGTTTAAAAGGGTCGTAAGCTTTTCTTTTTAATCTTGGTTACCCACAAGCCAACATTTCCGTTCACTTGAATAATCCGGCTTTGCTTCAGACCTAGCAGTGAAAGAGTCATAAGATAAGAGGATTAGTGACCTACCGACTGAGTTCTTGCCCAGAAAGTAATCCGCAATAGCACTGTGAAACCTCTTTCTCTGCACATAGTCCGACAGATAGCGGTCCGTGGCCGCTTCTATGAACTGACGGTGATACCAACAAATCACTCGGACGCCATTAGCCTCTCGGTCAACCAAGTACGACGAAAGACTGGTGCGGATTCGAACCCAGAGCAATGGGGGCAAGCGACGAATGGGAGGCGTCCAGTATTGGAACACATCATTGAGCACGTGATTATCACATGACAAGATGTCCTCCAGCTCATTGGATGTCAAACCACTAACGGCTTGAGGAGGAGAGTGAGAAATGCGAGTCAGTACAGGACTTCACAAAGAGAAACTGATCAATCGCTTTGGCAACCGTAGCCTGCGCAACTGTACGCCATAGACCGCGCGGCTTATACAAGCTCTAAATTATGCTATCTGGTGGTCACGTTTGCGACGCCAGGAAGAGAGACGTAAGTAAGCCACCGCAGCGATAAGCGGCTGCTATTTCAGAATTTGCCACCTTTAGCCAAAACGTGACGGATACGAGTCAGACCATATGACTGTTTGCGGTTTGTGGAATACGGCAATTTTAAGTCTACAGTCAAGTTGCTTCATTCTTCTCAGTTTCTGTCTCTCGTCTTATCTCCGTCTCTGCCTTTGACTGTCTCAGGAGCACATTTTATTGTCGGCGCTAAAAAAAGTCGCCGACCCTACATTAACCTTGCGAGTAAGCAGAATAGCCAATAGTGAAAGTCATCAATTAGTCGCAGCCAGTCGGAGGTATTTGTGTGAAAACAACATATCCTAATCTACCAAAACGCTACCACTCGTGAAAACAGTTCAATAACCACAAATATTGCATGGGGGAGGGGGTGGGGGTGGGGGTGGGGGAGGGGGTGGGGATAAGATACGTCTTACCTGCTGTAAGGTAACTTAGGGCATGTCTGACCAGCACTTCCCCGTGTTGTCGCTCCACCTGTTGAAACAGGAAGTCGATGGCGGTCCTGACGGTGGGCTGCAGTCTCATCTCCTCACCAGCGGCATAGGATCTCCACCGACAGGCCTCGTCGAACGAGATCTTCAGGAACAGCGGTAGGGGACACTGAGCAAAGGCATCTCTGAGCACCTGCATCTGATGCGCCTGCAGCGTCCTGTTTTCCGCCTTGAGCCATTTCGCTAGAATGTTCGACACGTCATCTGGAGGCAGGTCAGGAACCGCTACAAAACAAGCGGGGTTTCTGAATAGCGCGCTCAGTTTGGTGAAGTATTTAAACTGCTGATCCGGAAGCGTGGACACGATGAACTTGACATTCTGGGGCAGGGTTCTCGGGAGCCAGGCTAATTGTCGCGCTCCGGCATCAGGGTTGAGCTGATCCAATGCATCGAACATCACCACAATGGGATGTTGACTCGTAGCAAAGGACAGCAGAGTTGGAAACAACGCCACTAGCTCCTTGGTTTTCTGCAAAAATTGATTCATCAACATGTAAGAAATAATGAACAGTTCAAGTTCAAAAACATCTGAACAAGAAAGTCATGAGGTGAAGAGCACGTGGCCCGCCACAATATCACAGTCTCAACATTCGCGCATTTGTGCGAAAGTGGCTTATTTGCCAGTTTACTTATTGCTAAGTCAAATATTGCATACCACCAGAACTGACCTGCGGGATCCTTGCCTTCACTTGGTAAACAAACTTAATTTGTTGACAAACAGAGATCAGAAGACGGCGTAGTGTTGAGCTTTTGGGAGTCGTGCCCAAAAACCTGGAATAACCAAGATGAGAATTCTATTAAGATACTGCACAGACACAAGCATGAAGCACAACCCCAAATGAAGAGAGAGCAATACACACCTTAGGAACACTCTACCCTTCCCATCAAGCCATTGTTCAACGTTCCTGGCTGCCATGGCAACGACAGATGTCTTCCCGCTGCCTGATCTGCCGTGAATTATCAGTGGTTTCCTTAGGTCGCTCTTAATGTAATCCTTTATTTTCTGCGAGAGAAGGAAAGTGGAGAAGGCACTGCTTGTAAGTCCGTCAGTAAGAATATAAACTGGACACACAATCCGTTCTCTTTTCTCCCCCCACCCCCACACACTCAGTCTCCTTTCACACACGCACACATGCACCACAGGGCGCAGAGGAGTTCGCTTCCTTTCCATCATGTAAAACTATATATATATTGACCTACATGAAGGATACCGCAGGACGATTGCATCGCGGGCGTGCAAAGGCATACGTACCCTTAGTACGCGTCATGTCAGTAGTACACGCGTATGCCTTCGCGCGCCCGCGATGCAATCGTCCTGCGGTATCCGTGATGTAGGTCAATATATAGGGTTTTACATAATGGTAAGCAAGCGAACTCCTCTGCGCCCTGTGCATGCACTCACTCTCTCGCTCTTTTTGACACAATGTTCCTGTCTATAAAAAAAGCCTCCAACCCGCCGCCATTCCTGGCGTACCTCGAGAGTCCTTTTCCTCCCATGGAAAAGCTCCACTTTTTTCCGACAGAACAGAGTATGTTGCACGACCTCTTCGTACAGTGGGTTGTTTATGTGAGCACTTCTAAACTCCTTGATGCAATCATTGATCATGCTCTGTAGCTTCTGCTGGAAATCCGAACAGAATTGGTCCAGATATTTCTTGTGCTCTTCCACCTTTGGATCAATTCCTACATGATAGAGAAACAAGGAACACGTGAGTCTCGTATCGATGAGAAGGCAACAACCAGACAGAGAAAGAAGGAATAGAATGCTAGTACTAGATTGGAACTGCGTCGGCGCAGTGAAAAAACACACGGTGAATTAATTTAGGGTTGATGTCTGAGCGTCGTAAAAGTAAACGTTAGCTCACGTTTCGAGCGTTAGATCTTCGTCGGAGCAAGAGACAGAGACAGAGACAGATACTAAACAGACAGATAAAAAGAGACAGCGAAGAGACAAAACCAAAGATGGAGGTCACAGACGGACAAAAACAGAGGAAAAAAGACGCACAGAAACTCAGATAGAAACACACAGACCGATAGAGAAAGAGAGACAGAAAGACGTGAATAGAAAGATAGAGAAACACAAACAAAGAGAGACAGAAGGCCAGAGATAGTCACACAGAAGCGAAGCAGAGACAGAAACATGCAGAGGGAGTGTAAAAGAAAGATACAGTCGGATGGACAAACATACTGGCGGAAACAAACAGACAAGCAAGGCAAAGACGAAAGACAAAAGACAAAATGAAAACAAAAACAAAGACGACGACAAAGACAAGGACAAGGACAAAGAACAAAGAACAAAAACAGACAGGTCGATGGAGAGGAGGTGCATATGTAGGGCAGAAGGCGCTGTTACCATTATTCGACCATGTGATGTTGTATTCCTCCATATTTTTTGGCGGCAAGACGTCTACCATCCTTTTCTTGAGCTTCGTCTGAAGATCCCACGGATTCTCGTAATCCTCTGTCCCCCCAGAGACATCCAA
This sequence comes from Plumapathes pennacea, assembly GCA_964036295.1. Taxonomy (NCBI): domain Eukaryota; kingdom Metazoa; phylum Cnidaria; class Anthozoa; order Antipatharia; family Myriopathidae; genus Plumapathes; species Plumapathes pennacea. The sequence continues at coordinate 25,723,731 of OZ038464.1, read as the reverse complement.
ATATCTGGCCACTTCGGCGCAGTGATCGGACATATTTCTGTGTACTCCACTGATCTGTCGATGGAACCAGATACAATTCCTGGCTGGATTGTCATCTTTCATCAGGCCCTGGTCGATCTCCACTTCACAAACTTAAAAAAAAAAAAGAATATCGTTAATTATTTTTATGTAGTCGATTGTTATTGAGGTCGTTTGCTTGTTGTTTATACAGTATATTGTTGGTTGTTGTTCTTGTTGAGTTTTGTTTGACGTATTTATAATGGTTGTTGTTGTTGTTTATGTTGTTCTCGTTGCCATAGTTCCTCACCTGATTGTACATACTTGTGGTATTCCGGGCCTTCTCTAAACACCAATTTGGCGGCCTTGACGAGAGAGTCCTTGAGCCTCGTGAACTGATCCCTCCAGTCCTGTTGAGCTTCGCTCCTCAGACTCTCGTTCTCTTCATTGAAATATTCCGGTATCCAGGTGGACACCGGTTGAAGGACATATGCCGCAGGGATGGAGTTCTCGTCTAGTCTGTACCATCTATGGAGGAAAGAAAACACAACTGTTGTAATACTCTCCAGTTAAACAAACTTGACCAACGCCCCTAGAGGACTCTAAGCCCTGGCTTGACTATAGGGCCACCCCGTAGCACGAGCCGGGGATTTTGGGTAATGTCTTAAGCGGTTACTAAGAATGATCAATCCACTCATGCACTATGCGATCATCCGAACAAAGAGTTCGAGAACGCACATCAGACAGCACTGTAAGTATCGGTTTGGAGTGAAGTGGGACTCCAAGATCATTTCCGTGAATAAAAGAAATAGAAGAGATCAATGGAAGAACTTAGAAAGCAAGATTAAAAAAGAAGATTAACGGAAGGAGACAGAAAAGCAGATAGCTACTGTACTGCACGCATCAGATTACAGTGAAGTGGGAAAATAATTTTTTACCACAACACACTAGTTTCTCGCTCTCTGATTGGTCGAGTTACCGTGGTAAATAAGAGTCCAGACAACGATGCTGACGCCAGCATGTCACGTTTTGCAGCGAAATACAACGAAAGTTGTATAAGTCTTGTATATTTCTAAATGTTGTGATAAAAAAACAAATTTCCACTGGTTTGCCGTGGTGTGGACTCCTATTTACCACGATTTACGTCATCACATGGTCAAAATTAGTTGCGGATTCACTCGGCGAAGCGCCTCGTGAGTCCACAACATTTTGACCATGTGATGACGTAAATCGTGGTAAATAAGAGTCCACACCACGGCAAACAAGTGGAAATACTACCTGTGGCCTACCTGTGGCACAATCCTCTCAAGCTAGACTAGACACTCCCCAGTGTAGAGCTACCGTAAAATATCAGATCATCAAGTCTGTTTCATGTCTACTCTCTATCTCCCTGACCTAAGGAAGACATACCGATATATCAAAAGTAAAACTAATGCATCTACCTGCCAATACCTATTATTTATATTATTCTGCATCTATATTTACGTCAAGTCCATGCTTGTCTATGTATTTATCTTTGTGTATACATCCATGTTGATCTACATTTATATAATAGACCCCTTCACGAATTTTGATACATGATGGGTCATCAGGGCAAATATACTGCATATACATTCGTTTTTCTGATCGGTTGAACTTCGGTGCAACTTCGGAGTACTCCAAATTGTCATTTGCAAACTTTGTGCTGTGAGCAACTTCACTAATAAACCGAGACTTCTCGCACGCGTCGCCGCCATGTTTCTTTGTTCTTGTACTGATAAGCCAATATGCAGTCAATCCGTGAAGGGGTCTATTTTTTGTTGTTTATGTCTGTCTTTCCGTGAAGAGGACTATTTTTTGTTGTTTATGTCTGTTTTGTCTGTCTTCTTCTACTTGTACGTCCACGTATTTGTTCGTATTGTAATTGTAATTAATATAATTTCTATTTTCTTAGTTATCTATTATATTTAGTATTTAGCAACGTAATTAGCGCTGAAAAGCCCAGTCGGGACGAGTTAATAAAGTGTGTATGTGTAGTAATAGACCTACGCTTTGCTTGTCCACTTCTACGATTATACTGCATCTATATCTACATTCTGCTCTACGTCTTTGTCTCAATGTCTTTGTCCATGTCTTTGTATGTATTTACGCTTTGCTTGTCCATTTCTACGATTATACTGCATCTATGTCTACATTTCTACGCTTTCTCTACGTCTTTGTCTAATGACGTATTTGTCCATGTCTTTGTATGTATTTACGCTTTGCTTGTCCACTTCTACGATTATACTGCATCTATGTCTACATCTCTACGCTTTCTCTACGTCTTTGTCTAATGACGTCTTTGTCCATGTCTTTGTATGCATTTACGCTTTGTCTGTCCACTTCTACTTCCACATCTACATCTATATGTATGGCTACATTTCTACACTTCGTCTACGTCTTTGTCCGAACGTCCATGTCCCAGACTACATGTCTTTGTCTGCGTTTTGTCTAATGATGTATTTGTCTATCTCTATGCTTGGTCTGTCTACTTGTAAGTCCTCGTCTACTATGTTCATGTCTTTGTCTGTATCTACATTTATTTTGTCTGTACATCTACTGTATGTCCTTGTCTATTTCTACCACTACATCTACGTCTCTGTTTTTTATCAAATTTTATCGTCTACGGCAAGGATGTGCAACAAGCATACGTGTAAGTGATCTGGGCCCACTTTTTCAAAGCACGATTAGGCTAATCCTGGATTAGGTCTAAACTTTCTTGTCATTTATATGCCTGAAAACGTGAAAGTTTCGTCCACAACGACTTTCTTGATAACGTTGTAAGCTGGAACAAGCTTTTTATTCCATCTTCGAACAAAATCCTGCAGTATATTGGCAGAGAGGTCGAGAGAAAGAATTTCGTTAATCCTGGATTAGCTTAATCGACTTTCGAAAAACCGGGCCCTGGTGTCAGTCTTACTTCAAGGCGAATTCTTTAGTTTCTTCGTCAGGTAAAGCAGAAAGGAGTTTGTCGAATTCTTCAGCGTCAATAAATGGCAACAGAGGACAATATCCGTACTTCTGTGAAAGAAGCATCTGAAAGAAAGAGCAGAGAAATACGGTACACCTGTCAGAGTCACATGCACCTCATTTTGGAAAATATTTGTTCTGCTTTGCAAACATTTTGTGCTCTGAAAAATGTACTCAAGTTCTTGGATTCTCTAGTTTTCTTGGAATCTACCATTTATATTAAGCTTGTATCAGAATATATTATTTAGAGCGCATACACGTTAAGAGTCAGCCAATAAGTGTGATTTTTTTTTCACTCTTTCCAGTCGTCCTTTTTTTATCTACTTCACAAGTGTTTCAGGTTAACCCTTTCACTCCCAAGCTCAAAATACAGATTCTCCAAACCTTCTAAGAAGAAAATGTATGAGTAGTAAGTAAGAATTGATAGTTTAATCAGTTTTCATCTGAGCAAGGTATCAAAAGCCAAGTTCTCCTTGGGAGTGAAAGTGTTAAGGTGAAGCAGGTGAAGCAGAACACATAGGGTGCAATATATAGGGCCTCAGTCCATCAACCCTATTTGTTGTATTGTTCATAATGTATGCTTTTTACACTCATTGGGTCACAAACTACATACCACAAAGTTTGGACCAACAGACAGCTTCTGGCAAGCTTTGATTTCCCTCAGACAAAGCTCTGCTGTCATGTGCATGTTAGTTGCAGCATCTCGCACGCCCCATCGCATGTCAACAGCCTGAATATATACAATTTAAAGAACTTTTATCCAAATGCAGTACAAGACAACTGGACACTTAATTGTTTATCAGGATTTTGTATTTAAATAGAATTACATAAATACATATATAACATGCATTAAACCTGAAATTCATATCCTCTTGCTTGGCAGAAGATCTTCAATTTAGGATAAACACGTTCCATGAGTGCGTTACGTTCATGCACAGTATCTGTGAAGCGAATACATGTAAAAAAGTAAGTATACATTGCTCAATATAACAATGGAAGTGCAATTAATACACACAGGTAATATTATACAGTACTAAATAATAAATACCTTCTTGCAAAGTAACATTTTATAGTTGTTGTTATTATTACTATAGGAATGGAGAATACATATATATAAACAATAAACTACTTTTGGTGAGGAAATATGCACGGATAATTGTCCGAGGATATTATCTGTTCCGGGAAGCAAACAGTTGGCCGAGAGCGAAGCTCGAGGGCAACTGTGAGCTTCGAGGAACAGATAATGTCCAAGGACAATTATCCGTGCATATTTCTGAAACCAAAAGTAGTTTATTGTCTTTATTATCCTTCAACTATTTCCTCTCGCAGCGCAAATAATGGCACAAGGACTGTGAAGCTCTTTAGTGCTTTCTGCAACTGCTTTTTTGACAAATGAATTGATGTCCTCCTCGGTAGTCATCTTGTAATGGTTTTTTGTGATTAATATTTAAAACTGTGTTCGGACATTGTCAATAAACAGTGATAGTTCGCCAGGCAGGGGTTATTCGCTGATAACGTCCGCTTGTGAGCGGATGTTATTCGGTCACGTGTCACAATTCCACCAATCAAGTGTGGGAGGAAATATTTGATGGATCATAAATATATATAATACTAAAATATATATTTGCAAACAAATCCTTGTTACACCTGGTGGTCCACTGAAGTTTGAAGTTTGTTTGTTTTGTTGTTACCCAGGTACCTCTAACCCTCATTTTCAGTTGAACTGTAATTTCGTTACACCACTTCAGACATCCTTTAATTGTTAAATACCTGTAAATGTTGAACTGATGAAGATTCGTATTGTCTTTGTGTTTATGGGGCATTTGACATCAATAGCACCATGCAGTACACTCTGCACCTGTTGACCAAGTTCTGTCCTAGAAGTAAACATATAAGAAATAATTATCTATGATATATTTAGAGGGCAAGGTTGTTGGTAGAGTTAGTGCAGTATAATGTCTGGATCAATCTGCTTCGAGATATAAAGTTTCATGACTCAAGTTGATCAGTACTCAAAGATAAAACTCTTCACATGGTCTATTAACAAGTGATGCATTACTTGTGACTACATGTGCTAAATGACGTACATATAAACTAAACTAAACTAAAATATTACTAAGTAAATATAATAATGTAGTTGTCAATTAGTTAGTACAGGGATATACTTTTCCAATGCATTATCCCTTAACAAAATGGTAAAATCACACCTCTGGTAACGTGCGAAATAACCGGTGTATCTATAATAATTATAATTAATTATTAATTTTAATTAATTATTAATTTCACATATCAAATTAACTAAGTTTTGAGAGCACTCTAGCTGCCTAGCAACAAACGTACTTTGGTTCTCTTTTGGCCGCACCAGTCGACTGTACGGACACTTTTCTGGATCTCGATGTTTTCGAATCGTCAGTAATACTGGTATTCTTCGTACTTCCCTCGCCGCCAGCTCTATAATCCTTGCTTCCCTTTCGCCCTTCTCGACGATCATGCTTCTCTTTGCTGACTGGAGAAACAGACGTCTTCACCGATACTTTTCTGGACGCTTGTGTTTTGGAATCGCCAGTAGTACTGGTCTTCTTCTTGCTTCCCTCTGACCCCGTGCTTGATCCCGTACTATCTCTGCTTCCCCTTCGGTCAAGTTTTTCTTTGCTGACAGGAGAAACAGATGACTTTACAGATGTGGCTGGCTTCTTGCCTTTCCTCCTGCTCTCGGCCACTTTACCAACGGATTCCCCAGAAACTTCAATGTTCGCTTTAGAGCGTCTGAAATTTATAAACGTGATGTATAAGAGATTTCCATTGCTTTATTTAAATATAAACAAGCCTGCGATTAGCACTACTACAGCTCGACCACAAAAGAGTTGGAGATGTACGTAAATATTTATTGAAAGTCGTGAGCAGTGTCTAAAGGAGCAAACTTCAGACAGACAAAAACAGCAAGAAAACACTTGTTTGAGTTGAGTCCTACTACATGTACAGCCATAACCATTTCAAAAATTTTAACGCATACAAACTCCATAAATTACCTGGTGTCATTTTCTCCTCCGCTTGCAGCAGCAGATGCTGTTGTTGTGCGCAGTCCCTTCGGTCTCAACAGAGCTCTCACATCTGGTTTTACAGTACTTCTAGCCTTACCAACTTTCTTTTCCATCTTTTTAATCCCCCATGTTTTCCGCCAACATGCCAACTGTACCTCGTCTCAGGCTCTATCAAATTTAAAGACAGCGAGGGCCCGGGCACCGGAAGTTCTTACATGGGAAGCTTTCGACACCCAAGTACAGAAGTCCGGTTTTGCATGTGCTCTTAGCTCCTTCAGAAAACGCGGAACATCTTTGAAAAAGAAACGGCTTTTGAATAATCGTTTGATTTCTTGATTTTCAAGTGTCCTTGGGAAGAGTGTGGCATGAAGACGAGAAGGAAGGAAGGTCAATAGGCAGATTGACCAAACTGGTGACTGGCATGGAGACCGCCGGACTCAAATCTGCCAGTTCAAGTATTTCTACCGAAGATATCCTCAAAACGCTAGACCGTTTTGGAGGTAGATCAAAGACACCAAGTCCAGATCCAGAAAACAAGATCAATGTTGGTAAAGGTACAGTAATCCGATCTGAATGCAATGTATAACCCACATCTCTCGTATTCACTTTAACACATATCTCCCCGATCTAAGTGTCTCGGTATCTTTTTTATGGTTGAAAGCGACGAACACCGGTATAATATCGCCTGCTGTTTAACCCGGCCCGACAACACAAATGCGCGCTGAATTAATCAACTGCATACACATGGAAATGAAAACGATAATTTTGCCATTTTGCCTGGGCTAGCTTGCTCCTTCTGGTTGTCAAAAAACGGTCTGAAATGTGTGAATGAGATTAGCTTTCAAATACCGGCTTTATTTATCGAACTAAAGTGTATTTTATACATACGAATTTTGAGTCATTATTTGGATAGTTTTCTTCTACCATCAAGATCGCAGCTGTACGTCTACAGAACAAGGAAGGCGAAGGAATTGTTATACGTGTGAACAAATAGATAATCACTGGTAAACTTTCAATATCTTGTACCGATCAAACGTATTTTAGTTCATAGTCGAAATTTTTATTTTCGTATGGCATGTGATAATGAACATCAACGATCAAATGCACTCTGCAGATATCTTGAAGAAACGTCAATTTTGCATAAATTAAAATATGTTGATATTCCAACTCACTGGCTTACAACGTATACCATGACACATGTATATTGTTAGGATTCCTTTCACGTTGTAAACTATATATTGTATTCAGAAGTAAATCTCGAAACAAAAGTTGGTTAATATGGAAATATAATAATACATATATATTGTATTATTTATGTCTGTATGAATATCACTATACAGTAATAGAAACAACAAGCCAACCCTTAGCCAATGTGCACCTAAAGAAATTGATTTAATTTCTATCTAATTTATATTGCTAGTGAAAGTGATCTTTTGCGGTAAGTTTCACATTCTTTATTGGTAGTAAATTCATACATATTGGAGCTATATCATTTTTTGCATCATTTCATTCTCTCCCTAATAATTTATGGCACTTCAATAATATACTGGATGGATTTTCCCATAATATAATTTTGATTTTGAGAATGGTTTTCTAGACTTATCAGAGTTTTAGCCAATCAGTATGAATGTTTGTCATATGCTTCATGGTTTTCCTTTTAAAAAATTCATAAAGGTCAACAAACACTGTGCTCTTCTTTATGAAACATAAGGTAAATAAGATACAATAGACAGTGAGAAATACACGCTGGAGCAATAACGATTCATTTTTTTTTTGTCTGTGAATTACTTGATCATTATATATATGGAAAAACTTGTGCTCACATCAAAATAACAGCACTATGAAGCACTTCGCAAACCTGTCTTCTATTAATAATAAGGTATGCAGAAAGTATGCCAGTATAATGCTGATTATAAAATGAAATTGTAAATAAGTTTGAGATATTAGATAACTATATACGTGGGAATGAATTTTTTTAAACCTTGTTGGTCTTATCAATTCTCATGGCAGAAACTCCAGTAGTTTTTCCCTTACATCCATGACACGTATCCCCATTAAGCTTGTTTGCAAAAACATCGACAATCAAATAAATTATTTTATACAGTATTATGTTATTTATGGAAAACTTGATAAATATTGTTTATATATCATATCAATAATTATTATAATTATTATAATATTATATATTATATATAGTGGGATCTCCATAAAATATGCATGACCTTAGGTTTTTTTCTGAACCCTTGTTGATGGAAATGCTGAAAATTCAATGTGTTTCTAGTTTCACTTGCTTCAGTGGCCGCCATCTTTGAGTGACATGAAAGTGGGGCCTAAGGAAGAGTGTGAAACACCATCGGAATCGACGTGACGTTTGGCAAACTAACTAAAAATAATAATTATGAAGTGTGTCACTATTAGAACTATACAAACAGCTTACGTTATGCTTTGGTTATGGCTAATGTTGTGCATTACAAAATAAATGACTATCTGGCCATGATTTGGGGAATATCAAATAAGCACCCCCGAATAAGTGTCCCCCGCCTTATCCTTAGTTTCAAAATAGCAAAGACATAGTATAAATAATGTTGCCCATTGATCTTTTGTTAATGTTTTCCCACATTGCTGCAGTTGGTGATTTCAGTGAGTCCATAGGGACAGATCCTCTGGATGCCGGGCATCTACATGAAAAGTACACTGAAGATGAAGTTGACTCAGATGTTACATTTCCTATCTTGGGAAGTGGCCTTGGGTTGGATGGAGGAAATAATGTAGAGTAAGTAAAAAATGCACAAGTAAATTAGTAATGCTTTTATGCTGCAAACATATAATAAAAATAAGCCTGTTACTGAAGTATTTATGAGTTTTGCTTGGCAAGAAACGGAAAATTATGAACTTCAATAAATTCTCAGGTGCTCATTGGCTATTAATGCTGAATGGATAAAAAAATTCATGTGTAATTTCAATCTTAATTTGCTTACTCATAATATGACCTTACTGTGGCTACAGTAAGAGTTAATTATATAATGCTGTTGATAAAAGAAGGGGGTATTCCTAGCTCCCCCTATTTGTATACAATAATTTAATAATTCCACACAATGATAAAATGCTAATGCAAATTAATGTCATACGTGGAAAACAACAGAAAGCATTGGCAACAAAGATATTTTTTAGTTATTCTCTAAGAGTTTTAAAATCTACACACTCAGGAAAGATTGGAATGCTCTCTTTGGACTGGAATGGTTTTATTCCAAGGTAAGTTCACAGCTTGTACAGTCATGTAATGTCCTTTTTATAGCTTTTTATTGTGTTTTTTGATTAGTTGAAGAATATACCAATCTGCACAAATGTTTATATTTTTTATTTCAGTTGAGACAGCAAGCCTTGGAAGGAAAACTGAAAAATTTCAAATTTAGAAGTGTTTGTTGGAAGGTTTGTACTATGTAGCATTAATTCAGTCTATGTTCTTGTTGCAGTTGCGATGTATTTATTGTGTTGTGCTGTGTTATTACGTGCATGGCTACTGATTGTGACATTAGCTGTGCCATGTTGCAGCTGGTGTTGCATTTTGTGTCTTTATATGCGACATTGTTTTTGACAACATTTTACATCTTATGTATTAGGTTTTCCTGGAATGTCTTACTGAAAATACAGATGAATGGATTACAAAGGCTACACAGCTCAGACAAGAGTATGCACAATTCAAAGAAAAGGTAACTAACTGCATATGGAAAATTCATGGATAATCACGCTGTTTGTGCACACTACTGTATTGTTTCCACAATTGTTTCAAGCAGAGGCAATTACATTTACACATATTTTAGTGACTGTGGTGATAGTGCCTGCATTTTAGATTCAGTTGTGTGCTTCAAAGATTTAAAACTTCCATTCCTTTGGTGTTACTAGCGTTATATTGGTAACGAACCCATGATGTTTCATCATATTGCTGCAGTCGCAACCCTAATAAAGTGTTGCACGTTTTCCTCAATTTCCACCTACAGTGTTTAGTTGACCCAAACAAAGCAAATCAAGATGTGGACCTAACTCTGAACAACCCTCTTTCCCAAGATGAGAATGTAAGTGTTACAGTAAAATTATTTGCTCCTTTGCACTATAAGAAGTCGTAAATAAGGTTTAATGTTTATATCTTTTTATGTTTGCCGGTGTTCGTTTCTTTCAGAGTCTTTGGAAACAATACTTTCAGGACAATGAACTGAAGGCGACCATAAACCAGGATCTGGATAGACTGTAAGTACACGAAAATGTTAATCACCGCACAGTTTCTGTCTGCGTCTGCCAGACTTTTTGCCAAACTATCCCACACAAAATAACTTTGTATCACTTTGCAAAATTTTGACAGTCTCGCCACGTCTGCCCTGTAATTCTCTGCCTTTTAATGTTAATGTGGTGACGAGTCGAGCTCGAATTTTGGCATCAACAATTTTTAAATTTTTGCATGAACTATTCACTGTATACAATATGTAAATCGCTGACTAATTTGCGTAAACCAAAGTTATGAAATGATTTTGAGAGTACTATTGGTTGTCGTACGTTTGATGTGTTTTCATTCTTTCTTATCCAGATGGCCCGAGATGGATTTTTTCCAACAGTCTAGGATAAAGTAAGTTCTTTTGTTTACATGCACTTGTTATTACACAGCAAGTCTACTGAAGGTTATCGTCAGTAATAATGGACAATCTTCACAAGGTCACAACTTTGCCGGACCATTGTTAGGTGAAATCACGAGCTGCATGCAGATGTCGTAGAAAAAACAGCCGTGGGGACTTAATCTAGCAATCCAAATATAGATATTTTGAATTACGTCGACCTTCAGACGGAGGACAGGCAAAATTCTTGCAATTGCGTTGCATGGATCCCCGTGTCCCATTCTCTTTTTTTTTTCTCTCTCTCTCTCTCCTTTTTTTTACTCTGTACTGTTCTTTAGCTGTAGACATACTCAATAAGAGTTGTTAACATTTGCGTACTTATTTCGTTTACTTCTTCAAGTTGTCAGTATTTGAGTTATTACCCTAACTCCCTTTGTATTGTATCTTTTCCAGACAATCGATGTTAAATATTCTTTTTTGTCACGCCAAAAAGAATGAAGCACTCAGCTATAAACAGGTATGACATTGAGAGCAATAAACTACTTGAAATTTATTGTTTTTGCCTCTATATATTGGAGGCATCTGTATTTTTACTGTGAAGTTTAGGATGCATGCATATGTATGCATAGGTATGTGGGTACGTATGTACGTATATATGCATGCTTGGCCAGTTCATCTGATATGTACTGTATGTACAGAAATATATGCATACGTACATATACAAACATACACATAATGATAAGTAGTATATACGCGAGGAACCGCCCGTCACGTAAAAACTTGTTTTTTTTTTCTGGGAGGTCCTAAATACTATACCTATGCGTACATACGTACACTCCATACTTTATAATCCTCTATTCTCACATTTTACTGTCCTTTTTTCCATCTCCACGTGCCTTTCCTATGTCTTACAAATACATCTTGATTGTTTTATTTTTCTTTCTTTGTGTCAGGGAATGCACGAACTGTTGGCTCCCGTTATCTATGTGCTCGAGCGTGACTCAAAACTGCACCAGTACTTTGAAGGCACCACCTTGTGAGTTGCGTCATTTAACGTTTCGCCGCTGAGTTCAAAATGCAAGTTCTGAGAATATGTGACTGATGAAGTGAGAAGGAACTGTTTGAACAGTTTTTGAGCAGTTTCCTATGAGGACCTCTCGCCCTATGTTTATTTATTTGTTCCTGAACGTGACCGATCCGTTCAGCTGCGATTCTGATTGGCTCCCTGTGCGCCGGGGCAGTTTTTTTTGGGCAGATATACCGCCATCAAGTTTTGGAAATGGCAGTCCCCTCCGTCTCCATCAATACCACTTAAATGTGATAACTATGAGCACGGGGCAAGTCCTAGCTAAGATTGGAAATACGAATAGGTTAAATCTCTATTAGAACCAATCTACTGTCTCAATATTTTGATGAAACAGTCAACAATATATTTGTTTCTGACAGAGAAATCGCCCAGGTTGTGTTGGATCCCCAATGGCTGGAGCACGATGCTTAGTAAGTGCGAGTAATGTATAATAATACTAATAATAATAGTTAATAGAAGTTGCACCATCATTAACTGAGGACGGCAAATTTTGCTTTTTATTTCTTATTGTCCTGATGGTGGACAGCAACGATAAAGAGGTTTGTGAAGATGATGGTGGTGATCATTATGATGACAGTATCAATCAATTTATTCATTTGCCACCTTAGCTGAATATACAATTACAAAATCAATGTTGAAAGAAAAGAAAAGTGGCGAGAAAGCCCAAAAGAAACCATGGGGCTTATGGGTATTGGGCTTCCTCGATGATAATCTCCTAGGTTAATAGCACAGTAATGGCGGATGATAAATACACTGCTGGTAAAGTAAATACACACACACATGCAGAAGTATCAAGAAAGAAGGTATTGTTTCAGTTTATGATTGAAAGCAGTAACACTGACTGAGTTCTGAATTTCCGGGCTAAGGGAGTTGAAAAATTTGGGCCCTTGATACTGAAATGAGAACAGTCTTATATTAGTTCTACATTTAGGAACATAGAAAGAACTGGCATTATAGATGTATACAGTATAGATGAAAGTGTGGATGGTGGGAATGCGGTGATGATGATGAGGACGAGGGCAATAAAATTGATATTCGTTTCACTTACTTTCGTCAGTGGCCTTTTCAGTCAACTGATGGACCGAACGGAAACTTGGTTTTTGGAATCAAGGGTACAGCGCCAGCCCCAGAGACACAAGGTACGACTGCGCCAAACTTCGCAATGATCTTCCCAAGACCCCAAGGGCCGATTTTTTAAACAAATCCTAACATAGACCTGGTTTATTAGTCGGACTCCGTAAACCAGGGTTCGCCAAAGTTAAACTGCATTTTCAGAACATATATCGGCGTCCGTTTATAAAGATCACGTTTAGCCGTGGTCCAATAAGCATGGCTGTTGTTTAAACTATGTTTAGACCAGGGTTTTCGTGACCGCGGTCCAAACCTTGTTTACAAAATCGACCCTAACAGTCCCAAACGATCAATCCTCTTTATTTCTGTGCATGTTTATGAACATGTAATTTTGTCACCGATTTATAGTACACTATTTGTGGGCGTCTAGCCGGAATTTTATGGTATATGTGTAAGCGAGATACTAATAAGACACTTGTTGCTTTAACTGTCCCGGTTGTCTGATGTTTTGTTTCTCTTCATATTCACAGCTCCTTGATCCGCACGCGGAACCATTTTCTGGAGACACTGAACCGGTGAGTGACAATATATGACCTTACTCAAAGTATATGTGAACCCGCCTGCGAGACTGGCAGGTATCTACCTTCGATACTGCCTTTTCGATTGATTAACCCTTTCACTTCCGGACTTATAATATGCAAATTCTCCCGATCTTTCAAGCTGAAGATGTTTGAGTGATACAATAAGAATTTATACCAAGTTTTTCATCTAGGAAATGCAATAATTTGCGGTTTCTTTTCAACACATTTGAGCCTCAAAAGTAGCTCCTCTTTTGCTTATTTTCGTAACAGGTAACAATAGCTTGTTTCTTAGGGTTCCTATGTGTTCTTTAGTCAACAGCCATAGTTAAGAAGCTGAATAGAATTCAAGATTACATGTTGCGAAAACACGACCCTGACCTGTGGATTCACATGAAGAATTTGGACATCACTCCACAAGTGTATGGCCTGTAAGTGCTCATGCATCGACCCTGCTCGCTATGTGAACACTGCTCTTACTTGATTACAACAGTCGTAGTGGAAATGTTATCATAACTTCAAGAGATGATAAATACAACTATATACGCGTATGTAGTGTGTATATGCGTGCACATGGCGAATTACCGAGGGACTATTCAACCACAGATCTTTTCGCGCGCAGAGTCTTCGACGTTTTACACATGTCCAGATGTAAATAAAAACATTACGTTTATAATGTGTAAATAGGTAGGTTAGGCGGATAAAGAACGTCTGAACTCATACCTGAGTATATCTGTGTAAAATTCGGCTGAACTAGTTGTCAGTTCTTCTAAAGTATATATACTGCATTTGTATCAATGCTGGAGTAAAAGGAGGCGAGTGTCACATGACGAAGTGTGTGTGTGCGTATGGGGTATGCGTGTTGAAGCGTATGTGCGTACTGTATGCGTTTGTCTGTATTGTGTGTGAAATATAGCGAACAAGAGGAATAGAGACAGATGCAACAGAGAAGGAAGGAACTGTGCTGTGACTTCCATCTGATTTTCAATAATTTTATCCATTTTTAGACGTTGGATTCGCCTTCTGTTCGGTCGCGAGTTTTCTATTGATGATCTCCTTATCGTGTGGGATGCATTGTTTGCCGACGGTCCTCTCTTAGACTTAGTGGATCACGTTTATATCGTAATGCTGGAATCCATCAGAGAAAAACGTAAGTTCTCATAAATATAGATATTAAACATGATTATTATCGTCACTAAATTTTCAGCTCCCGACTCTTGAATTACAAATTATCCCCTTACACTCACGAAGTATCTGCTCCAAGGTTGTAGGGAAATATCTAGTTTAGTTTAGTTTAGTTTAGTTTAGTTTAGTTTATTGAGTTCGTCACACACATGTGAGGACAGGAACAGGACTCTTGCCCCAATTGACACGCATCTCCCTTGTTTTATCGTTGTTAGGATTTTCTCTAGGTTAGTGCAGTATTATAATGAACGTGTTCTTCGCAGTTATAGAGCGGTTTTCGGATGACTTTCGGATGACTTTCGTGAGACCAAACCAGCAAGCAGCACCAACCACAACACTTTTCAACCAATCAGAAGCCAAAGTAATTTGCGATTGGTTTTACGTAAAAAAAAAAAAAAAATGCCATCGCCACTTCCTTGCTTGCGCAAGAAAATTGCAATCGGGTTTTGTTTTTGTACCCAGTGGGTCAAGAATGCAGTCAAACTTGTTTGGACCAATCCAAAAGCGTAGCAAACGCAAAACCAAAGCAATCACTCGATTACTTTTGACCGTCAACCGAAAACAGCTCTACAGCAACTTAGGCAAGTGCAAAGATATCCATCAAAAGAGAAAGTTCAGTTAATACTATCAGTGTGTATGAGGTATTGGTGTGTGTGTGTGTTTATAAACCACTCTTTAATTTGTGTTTACAGTTCTACGTGGCACTTATTCTGCTTGCATCGGTTATTTGATGAAATTCCCTCGTGTGTACAAAGACGTTTATCGCTACGTGGAAGAAGCTCTAACGATGAGAAATTTAAAGGTTTGAGTGTGGTTTCTTGCTTGCAATATCTGGTTTTTTCGTTTTCTCTGTTTCGTCATTATAGAACACACGGTAAGTGTTTCGACTTCGAAAGATAAAGTGAAACATGCTTGTAGGAATAAATAAGAATAGCCTGGTTATCATTATGAAAACTAACATCAACTTCCCTCACAAAAGGCTCAAGAACGGAGTTGACAGGGAACCTGTTTTATGAGAATATTTGTACTGTCTGGCGGAAAAAGGTTTTTTTTTGCAATTCGATGGTAGAGTAAGTGATTTCGTGGTGCTAAGTAAACACTTCTTTCTCTCTTTGTGCTGCAGACTTCTTCTCTGGCGCTGAATAATGCACCACGGTCCTCTTCTGCAGTTCCTTCCCAATCCGCGGGAACTTTTCCTCGAACAAAGGTGCGTTTGACAGGCGGCTCACAGGCCCGCCATTTCCATGGGGCCACTGCTGTTTTATTCATTTTTTACAAACTTTTATCTTTGGGTTTTCTCAACCCTTTCGCTCATAGGATTGATCATCTTCAGTTTCCTTTTTTAGTTTCCCACCAAAGAGGTACTTGATTGAAAGCTTGCTCAGATAAAAGTTGATCAAACTTTCAATTCTCACTATCACACTTATACGTGGTTTTCTTCTTAATGATTTGTATCGTGAACTCCGGAATAAATGGACTAAACCTAGTTTGCTTTTATTTTTCCCCAGCAGAATCCTGTGGCTAGAAGGCATCCCTCTTCACTTTCCACTTTCACCAAACGATACATACCATCAAGAGAACCTGCTCGTCAGTCAGAACCAGCCAGGACAACCAAACAAGCGCAAGAATCGTCACGGCTAAACACCACAGGTACAGGTTATAATCACCATACTTCACCATAAACATCACCACAATCACTTCATCATAAACTTCACCACCATCGCTTTATCATAACCAACACTAACACCACTTCATTATCACATAACCCTCACCATCAGCATCACCGTCACTACTATTACCATCAACATCAACATCACCATAAACCATCACCACTTCATTGTCACTACTTCATCATAACCAACATTATCACCATTACCACCACCACCACATCACCACAACCATCACTATCACCATCACCATCACCGTCAC
This sequence comes from Plumapathes pennacea, assembly GCA_964036295.1. Taxonomy (NCBI): domain Eukaryota; kingdom Metazoa; phylum Cnidaria; class Anthozoa; order Antipatharia; family Myriopathidae; genus Plumapathes; species Plumapathes pennacea. Next base: position 25,707,251 of record OZ038464.1, on the reverse strand, counting down.
CACTATTACCATCAACATCAACATAACCATCACCACTTTATTATCACTTCATAATCTTAACCAATATTATCACCATTACCGCTTCATCATAGGCATAAGTACAGCCATCACCATCACCGTCATCACTGTTACCATAACCATGACCACGTCATTATGATCATCAGCATAAGCACAACCATTTCACCATCACCATCACCACTATCACTTCACCACCATCATTACTATCACTACCAACTTCTCGAACGGTATCATCACTGTCACACCCCTCTGTTTATCTCCTTTGCTATTTTCTCAACGCTTCTTTATCTACAGGTCAAGGACATGTAGTTGATGGCAAATTAAATGAGTTAATGCCCAGGAACGCGCGGTCACCCCGACCGGCATCGGTCCCAGTCCCAGATGCAAGGGAACGGGCAGACTCAGGATCCCTGGGATCTAGTCCAGTGAGAGCCATGAAAGCTTTTGGTAACAAGCTAACAAAACCCAAAACTCGGTCACGCATTGAACAAGAAGAACTCCAAAAGGTAAACGTTCGCCTTTATGTTTCCGAAATATTTCCAAATATTGTGTGTCTAAACACTTCTGACCAGGATTGTTAACGTTTACGACAGTGAATACAGATAGGTCAAAATCAAAGAGTCTTGGATGCTGCTACGCAGTGATTCGTTAATCTCAAGAAAGTTTATAAAGTTTAATGAGCTGTAATGTTTTTGCTCAGCAAAAAACCGAAATTAACAAATGCTTCTGCAGTAGTGTATCATTACCCTACGCAGTATGGATGTACTGCAAATAAGGTCAACCAGCGTAATACGGTTTGTTAACACAATATTTACTCGTTCTTTGTGATATATATGTAGGACCACGAACGTCTACAGAAGAGAGTATCTGAACTGAACACAGAAGTGGACAAGATACAAGGAATGTTGATCTACTACGGCCGTAAGATGGACTCTTACATCGGTGAGTGAGTTTGCGCTTCATATTTAAGGCCATGTCACACGAGGCAATTTTTCTTGCACCTTGCAACGCCGTTACGAGACAAGTTGCAGAAGAAATTCTGGGTGCGACAAAAAATTGAAAGACAAGTCAAAGAAAAAGTTGAACATTCTTCTACTTTTCGCAACATTGCGTGGTCTTGTTGCACCGTGTGACATGTAGGCTTTTCAACTTGTCTCGCAATGCTGTCGTCAGCGTTGCTGTACAAGTTGTAGGGAAACTTGCCTCGAAACAGTTTAAACCCATACATGATCAATGTTCCGCAAACTCTCACTGCCAAAGACGAATTTGACTCGACCTATTATATGTATTACAGCTGTATATGTATACATTTGGCGCATGATAACGTTGTTAGCTCGTGCTTTTTCTTCGTACTTGGATAAAAGAAACATGACGTTGTTAACCTTTTAATAAAGTGATCTTTAACCATTGCCGCCGGTCTGGACTAAGTCTACATAATACAGAACTCGCTCACTTTCACAGCCAAGTTCTAAAGGCCCAGAGAAAACTAAGTCAAAGAAGATTGTTTGAAAACAACCCTCAGTGTTGCTTTTGCTAGTAGGCCTCGTCCTCAGGAGTATCCTTTGTAACGATAGTGTACACCGTGTTTTTCTCTGTAGGTCTTCTTCAAGAGGAAGTCTTGAAAGACGAAACGACCTCCGACCAGGACATCATCTATTTATCTCTTGCGGGATTGAAGCAGGTTGGTTTACGTTCCACGTGGGTTTCTACTTTTGTTCTTCATCACTTTCTTTATATCATTTACAGTCAAAGCTATCTGGGCGGACACTCTCGTAAGCGGACAGCTCTACTTACGGACACCTCTACGAAACCCCGTTTAAACTCTAGCTCAGTCAATCTATGTATTTACACATTCTCGTAAGCGGACAGTTGTTACGGACACTTTTTCTGCTTCCCAAGGGTTTCCGCTTACGGGAGCTTCAACTGTACTTGAGTAAAGCTGGTGTTACACTGGTCGATTCGCAACGCCGATTTGCTCCAAATCCACGCAACGGCGTTGCAATTTTTTGAATCGCTTTCAAAAACTTGCAACGCGTTGCAGCACTGCAAACATCGCGAAAAATCGTTCGCAATGGGGTGTTACACCTCAACGATTTTTAGCGCAACATTGCATCGTTGCAAATCGACCAGTGTAACACCACCTTTTAAGAGAGAGCATTAATGGCAATGCACATTTTTCTGCTATTGTAGATCCGTGACATGTTAAAGGGTGCCGAGTCGTTCCGTGGCTCTACCACTGAGCACGACTGCGATTTTATGGATATCGACAACAGCATCGCCAGCAGGCTTCAGATTTTGTCCTCAAACTTGACGACGCCTCAGGAAAAAGACTTGCCTGAAAATATCCCCGTTCCCTTTTTGGGCGATTTCGGACACTTCCAGGATAGTGACGAAAAAGAGAGCAGCTTTATAATTGAGCAAGGAGAGGATGGGAAAGCTGGGATTACAACTGGGCCTTTAGTTGATGGAGAAGTTGACAATAAACTTCCCGAGAAAAAGGATGTTTTTCGAGATCAAGCAGAACGTGAGTTTGAGTCTCAGCATGTAAAGGAAGGTGTGCAGCGAAGTGATGAAAATGGGATGAATGTGGTTCCGATGCTAGGAAGCATTAGCAGTGGAAAAGTCGATCAGCTTTGGGCAACCAGTGAAACTCCGAGTATGTTACACTCCGATCTAAAAATCGGCGAGTCCTCGGCCTTCCGAAAACTCGGATCGTCCTCTATGTCCTCTGCGGAGCGTCTCGTCGAACCGAACGAATCAGTTTCTCATCCTTTGGAAGGCACAGGCTTAGAAGGCGAAATCACGAAACGAGCCGGAAAAAGTGTTAATGATGAGCTCAGTGATACCTCCCCAAGCGAGCATGCGCCACTGCAGGGATTCGTGTTGGTCAATCGCGACGGCACAACTGAGAAGTCGCCAGATCATCCTGGACATCCACTGGAAAATTCTCAAGAAGACGATCCTTTAAGTGGGGGATTTTGAATGAAAATTTGTCGAGGCGGAAAACTGCCCGCATCTAGAAAACAGACACTTCTGGACTCGAAGAACAGCAATCATGTTTAGAGAGGTTACCTGGAATATATTGCGACGGCAGCTGTTTCGCTCCAATGAAACTGTCTTATAGACCCTTTTATCAATTAAATTGACGATTTGACTCTGATTTCCTGCACAATACGCTCGACGTGTTATGATCTTTTCATATGATTCAGAGGACAATCTATAAACCTGGTTATGCAGGATTCGGTAAATAGTTTTGGCAGGTTCATTTCACCTGCAGCGACTAAACAGCATCGTAGATTTGTTGTAAATACTAAATTTCAATTTTCAAAGGGTATACAGTACAATTGGTGAAGAATCCACAAGACTTGGCCGAAATCAAGGAACACTTTCAGATACCGAGTGCAGACTGAGTTTGCCAAGGTACCTTTGTTTTGTCAGTTATACAGTACAATGTGCATGAACATGATGAACTTGGATTTCTGTCACATGGGACCTTTGCTGGTCACAGTTCTCATAGAAGGGAAGAATAGATAATATAAAGAGAGGGTCTTACTACTGTGTTAGTGATCAAATGTTTTAGTTTTTCATTTGAAGAAAGTTATTTGGTCGTTGTTGTATATATTAATCTACAGTTAGTTGCTGTGTCCAAAACTGGGTTGGATACTTGTATTTTATACAAGTTGGACCAATTTCTCTACATTTCATCCAACACCACACTCTGTTGCAGCTATGCAACCTGTATCTTTAATTTCTGTAATACAGACTTACTACCAGCAGAGTAGTGGTATTAGAATGAGTCAAATTGTACTATACAGCTGTAACTGTTTATTGAAATGGTTCCTGGAAAAATCTTAAAGAAATTTGTGGAATTGGGTTTTTGTTTCTTATATTTGTTTGTTTTGTTTTGTTTTGTTTTGTTTTGTTTTGTTTGTTTGTTTGTTTGTTTTCTCCTCTTTAGGGGGGTGGGGCGTGTTTACCCTTGAAATACCTTTATAGCACCGCCCAGCTTACGCCCTTGAAATTGTTGGCGTTGGTCGGCATTCACTATGCATACACTTTGAACAGCAATCGCCTTTTTTCGGCGTTTCAGATTGTAGTTAGCATGAAAGATGGCCGCATTGTGAGAAAAGGCGATTTTCTCGTCAATTTTGACAATATTTGGCGTTAATGTAAACTAAGAGGATATATACTAAAACTTCCACAATATTCAATAATCCAGTGTTATCCAAAGTCCTGAGCTGAGTCACTTTTTCTTAGCCTTCATTTTTACTGGGAGCCCGGTTATGTGGGCTAATCCTGGGTTAGGCCCGAGTTTCGTTATGCATGTTTTGAGCACCTTTCATTCACAAAACGACTTCCTTGATATGTTTTGAGCCATACAGAAGGTGCAAAACTTTCTAATGAGTCAGACCCTTCGATATGATCAAAACTCAACAGTTTGTGGGCTAGAACGGCACGAGGTATTTCAAAAATTTGCTTAACTGAAAAAAAAAACAAAAAAAAACGAGTTGTAAACACACATGTTGTAAGTTAGCGTTCTTGTTGGTTCTAGTATTATTCGGGCGGTCAGATTCCATTGCTTAGTTCCGTTGTCGTTACTACTGCCCTGCTGTTTCGAAATGATGTGACTGAAGCCGTGGTCTGTTCTGTGTTGGCGTCCTGTCCACCCGTTACTTGTCAAAAGGAGCATTTTATTCAAAGATGGATCATGACACACCCTATGTCACAGGGTAAAACTGATGCATGACTTTTTTAAAACCATCATTTAGTCTTCCGTGAAAACTGATAGAAAGTTGAGCTGTTGAGGCAAAGGATGCCCCCCCCTCGCCGAAAGGAGTGGCCAGCATAGGCAGCAGCCTGAATGCCCGCCGATTGTAGGGTTGCTCTGAGCTTACTCAAAAATGCCCTGTAAGTAAGTACTCTAAGGTGTAATGTAGACTGGTCAAGCCAGTTGAAAGCTTTATGCCCTTCCCTTGAATATGATATGATCGGGTAATCACTGTCCAAAGGTAACTCTGTTGCAACCAGCCCATATTAGTACTAATGTGTACCTATCTATAGCTCCACGAGGGAAATGTTGCAATAAATACTACCTGCACGTGTCCTTCTCGTTCATCCTCATGCATTAAGAATTACATCACGCACATAGTACTCGATGTTCTCTGAAGTTGATCCAGCAGCGGTGTCGCTATTTCTCTCTTTTTGTCACGAATGGACCGACATGTGATTACTAAAGAATATCACGATATAAAACAAGACCCTCGTGCAAACAAAAGCGAACCTTGGAGAATGGACTGGAGTGTAGTCAAAATCTGGCCAGTCCTCTCTTGAAATTGAACCTTTAGCTTCGATATGAGTTGATAGATTGGCTCACATGGCTCCCACCCTGTAATCCCTCTGGCAATTTCTGAACATGAAAAGACTACGGATAATATAAAGAATCGAGCACTGTGCCAAAAGAAACTTGTCAGAAGACCTTCGTCTTGTTTTAATTACCTTAATTGGTCCTTTCAGCTGTCAGTGATGCCGACGCGCCTTATCATCAGATTCAGTAAGCGGCGGCTGACAGTGGGCTCAACTGACACAATGTACGTCTCTGCTATTCAGCTCTGTTTCTGCTTCTGTTTGATTGCTCTTCTGTTACGGAGCAGATTTTATGGGGACTCGCTTCTGGTCTTGTTGACTTCTTTATTCGTGAATCACGGTTGAGCTCTTGAGCTTCGAGACTAACGGAGAGCTCGGGCTCCAACTCACAACTCAATTCTACACTACAAACTAGCGGTTAAGTATGCTCAGGGAGCACGTACAGCGGTGACAAACTTCCTTTTGGGTAAACAACTAAATTAGATAGCAAAACCACGATGAGATCAGAACGAAAGGATGGACAGAATTTCCGCGGCATAGGTGACTACAAAGACTCCGAAGGTGTCTGTGCATCACGATGCCGTGCAAACACTCGGCAGCTTGCTCAAATCGTGCAGGTAAAGCTTACCGACAGGCACGTTCTAGCGAACCTGGCGTTATGCCTTTCCTGTGGTTTGTGCTGCACACGCAAATGCTTCGCTGACCTCAGTTATGAACTATGCTCCAGTAAAGGCTATTGTAATCCTAAGTCCGAAGGTCAAGTCTGAGCTCTTCCGTTTGCAAATACAAGTTCGCTCCAGGATAAACGAAATATTATTCTTTATAATAAACTTCCAAATTCTTCCGAATTGTCCCTTGACACTTCTATCATCGAGTAGAGCGGACGGATAAAAAGAAAATTACTACGTGATCATATTAGCCAAGCACGAAAACTTACTAAGGATAAGGCGGATTAGGATAATACCTTTATTTAACCACGGTAAAATTACATCAACTGTAGTTATTTAAAAAGTTGGTTTTCATGCAAGCAGCCTTCTCAGTCAAGTCACAGATTTGTCTCTGTCTCGACTTCTATCATCAAGGCGGGCAGTTAAAAGAAACATCTGAAACTCGAACTAAAGTACGCGATCAAATAAACTATCACAGGATAAGCAGCCAGCGCTTTCCTGAAGTCAATATACAAGGTTCTTTTTGCTGAGTGGTCTCTCTCTTCCGACGTCAAGGAAGGGCGGCGGGGGATCATTGATCAATCAAATAATTTACTCCCATTGAAAACATTTTAGCGCCCTTCTGCACAGCGCCCACCATTCACCGCATAAATGATCTTTTTTTAATTTCGTTTTACGTTTATTTACTCGGTGCCGTGCACGTTTCTTTAGCTTTTTCACACTGTATGACCTTGATAAAATAATCACAGCCCGCTATGAGTATTTCCTGCCTCCGCCCTAGCGCCCCGGCTAAAACTCAGTCATTCCCTGGGGTTTAGGCTTTATGTCGTATTTATATACCGATGATTCAGCGGGATATCTATATCGTTCCACGGGTAAACAAAACCCGACACCTGGGTAATAAAATCGACATTTCAAAGAACTATATTCAGACTGGAGCGTTTCTTACTGACGGAAGGAGTCCTTTGATGTGTTCTCGTCATGGCTGGACCTCTCTCGCTGCTTTTGACCGTCCTCGCGATTCAATCTTGTATGGTGGGTTGTTTACGTTTTTGTCTAAATACGCTTGCTGCGAAAAAGACGGCGTAACGACAATGAAAGATTCAGTGATTTATATAGCGCAAATTCTATGCCACACTGCTGTAGCTCTGAACTCCGCGCATGGAAAGGATGTTACATTGGGCGCTTTGTTGTAGAATTCATTTTTGTAGTTCTGTTGACAAGTTGTATCGCTCACCTGTGCGCGCTTTAGAAGCCTTACTGCAGTAATGCACCAGTCAATTGTAACCCCCACCCCCCCCCCCCCCCCACCTCGGGGAATAGTGGGGACATGGATTTTCTTTGTTGCAATAATCGACTATTCCCCCACCCCATGGGACATAATGTGCTGACAAATCCCCCACAATGTGAGGCCAAAAATTTGGCAAAATCTTACAAGAGGCTTTGCACAGAAACTTCTCTCACGAACGAACCGCGTGGTCGAACTGGACGAGGCCGCACTGCATCATATTTTTGGTCAAATCTCCCACCTTGAGCCCCACCTCCGCAGGTCGGGAATCATAAAAAGAATATCCCCCACCCCTTCGGGCTTAAACACCTTTCAAATACAAAAAAATGCCTCACATTGCCCCACCATTCCCCGAGGTGGTGGTTACAATTGACTGGTGTATAATGACTTGGGACTCGGTTAAACCAAGAAAATAGAGGGTAAAAGCGTATTGTTTGTGTGCCACGTTCTTCAGAAATGAGCAGGAAACTGCAGCTGATTAACTAAACTCGTTTTGTTTCCATAAAGAGTATTAGGAGCTTACTAATGCGATAGTAAAGACTACCTATCCCCGCCGTGATCACAAACAGTTAATCTACTTGGTCCCCGACTTGGTCAGGAAATCGAAATATTTCGTGTGGATGACCACAATGCACTGCGCCTCCTCTCCCTTGTGCTGCTTTGCGCGATACGCTACACGCCCTCTTTTGTGAAGCGTCGTTGTGGATGTTCAGCAAGCTGGAGATTGAATAACCGGTTAAATACACCACGCGCGAAACATTTGTTGCGGACACAAATTTGTGTCCTGGACACAAAAAATGTTTCTGAAAAACTTCAGAAACATTTGTTGTGTCCACGCGGAACGCAACAATGTTGCCGCACGTTTTGCCACCCTGGAAACATCGAAGGACACAATGTTGCCGCCACAATGTGTCACCGTTTTGCCAGGCCATTAGTCATGAACCTTTTCTCATAGCGGTTTCAACTTTATTCTGTGTAATCTTCGTGTCTTTATGGGAAATCAGTATATAGTAAGCCCGGCTTTATTTATTATTTTCTCATGCCGCGGATCACGCACCGTAAAATTAGGATAAATAATTATTTTGTTTCCTGCATGAAACACCGTCCCAACTTCCTGCATGCAACAACGGTCATTATTAATATTCCGGCTGATATTTTCTAGTAAGTTCCTTCTCTCCCATTTTGCAGGGGGTGGCTGAAGGCCAATCTGTCTGGAAAAGTGGTTAGTACGGGCTAGTTAAGAAGTTCCTTTCCTTCTTTTATCGTCTCTGGTTTCCTTTCTGCAGGAAAATATAAATGAAGAAGAAAACACTACTGTCCTCCTGCGTTTTGACTTCTCCCTCTTTTTCTTTCGTTCTTAGTTGCTCCTTCGTCTTCTTTTCTTCTTACTTAGACGTCAACATCTCCGTGTTTAATATTTTTCTTTGCCCTCTTATTATTCCTATTTCTTAATGCAATTTTTCCGTGTCAATTTTGTTGAAGTTTTGCCGCTTCTCTTTCGCTCTTGGAGTCACACCTTCTCTATCATCGTGCGCATTTGTTGTCTCATTTCGGTCCCGCAGTACTTTTTGTACAAGCAAAACGTTCAATCGTCCTTGTAAGGTGTCTTGGGCTTAATTTTTAGGTCATGATTGCAGACCTGTTTGCCCAGAAGGAAAGATGTGTGTTGTGGAACAGGACGGTGCCGAATCGTGCGTGTGTCCCACAGACTGTCCGGACACTAGGACACCCGTGTGTACCGTCTACTTGATGGAATTCAGCAGTCTCTGCGAACTGCACAAGTTTACCTGCGAGCACCAGATTTTCGCAGCCGTGAAATACGAAGGCGTCTGCAAGAAAAACAGTAGGTTTACTGTTGTGGATGCATGTGCCACGGTGTGGGTGGATTTTAAGTTCAACATGTTACTAAGAAATAGTCGAAACAAAACTAAACAAATCACGCAATCACCCGAGACACTGCCGATTTCGAATACAGTAGAACCCCGCTATCTCGAACAGAAACCGACCTTGGTAGAAATTTACCTTGGTAGAAACCGGCCCGCTATCTCAATCCTCCAATGTCTCGAACTAATTCTCGCTTCCCTTGAGAGCTCGAGATAGCGGGGTCCCCCCCCCTCCTTCGATTTGCAAGAAAATGATTCATCCAACTCACTCGGACATCCCACATCCAAACCTATCGGGAACCTTCCACATGGCGAGGGGATATCTGCAAAAATCGTCTTTCTAGTTACTGTATACCTAACACCACGAGACACTCACCTCACTGCAGTACATGACAGTTGTGCGGGGGAACAGTCTGTAACGGCGTGATATTCATTTGCAGGAAGTGATCCGCTGGAGTCGTTGAAGCAGTGCCCAGATACAGGGAAATTAATGCAGTTCCGTCAACGGTACGTGATGTGGCTGTATGTGCTTCGCATGAACCCAAAGTTCAGGGCGAGCCGGGACTTCGAAGAATTGGAAGATTCAGTAAAACGAGACCTGGTCGAGGTGAGTCAGCTGTGCTTTGTGACTGATTGTGCGAGGTGTGTGTGCCTGTAATGTGTGCGCATGACTAGCGTTTTAATGGTGTTTAACTTGATACACTGAACAACATTTACTCAGTACAACCCACTTATTTACATGAAAATTTCCCAAAGAAACACTTTTTTCCCTCGAGTATGACTTCACCCATAACAAAAAGAATGCTTCACTTCACTATAATAATAATAATGATAATAATAATAATGATAATAATGATAATAATAATAATAATAATAATAATAATAATAATAATAATAATAATAATAATAATAATGGTAATAATTAAAATTTTTAGTCCTTACATCATTCTTCTGAACAACGCTGTATGCCAGTGCCAGATACGGTACTAGCATCTCATCTGTTTACAGCAGGCAACTGATCAAGAAACTTAAATCGTCTATGTTTCACGCATTATACTGACTCACGAGACAATAGGGGGTAATTTGCACTTAATCAAATCAAACTGTTACTCTGACACAGTGGGAGTTCAGGAGGCGGGATTTGAATGGAGATGGCCGGCTGAACGAGATTGAAGGGCAGCGAATGGTTGAAGCAGCTCCCCTCGAGGCTTGCCTTCCCGGGTTCCTTTTGTCTGCTGATCTTGATGGTCAGGATGGGATAACCAATGATGAATGGAACGCTGCGTTCGGTGTGGGAGGTATGACTACAAACTCCTCTTTTTTATTAACCTTTTACTGCCATTTTTCATTGTACAATTACTTAACGAGAGCCAAAGAGGAAGAACAACAACAACAAACAACATTCTAACGACAAAAATATCTAAAATAGGGCGCCTGTCTGCAAGCTAGCATGCAAATATGTTTTGGGCGTCTGTCGTGGCTTAAACAAGTCTATATTTAATTTTATCCACAGGAGAGTCCATCGGTACCAAGAGGCTATAGACTCCAGAGTGCTTTACATCATGAAATATGAGCAATGACATTGAGGCTTCAGCGAAACCTCACAATATGATAATGAAATTATGACTATAACAATTGCAGAAGTAATCAACTGTGGCCATAACCCTTTTGCTCGTAAGGTCTCTATACAATTATTCTAACCAGTCAAAATGTAGCTAATCGCTGGCTTACAACTTGATTTTTAGTACTAGCCACTTTATTTAGAAAATAAAATACCCCCATTATGTTTATTATTTTATTGAATACGATGTAAAACGTAATATTTTCGACCTTTTCATAGATTTGTTTCGGTCGTCAGTTTTGGTAGTGCCGTTTACCTGCCGGCTGTGTCACGGGACTTCAAGTATTACACTAACTTCCAACTTCTGCTTTCTTGAAGCTCTTCACACTTATGTCCCGGCATGACACGCATGCAAACTTAAAATGGATCTCCTTTTGATTCAAATTTATTTCCCTGTATACCATACGGATCTTGCCTCGCCAGCTTTTGCGCGCTCTGAAAATCCGGTGAAATTTGTACAACTTTTCAAGTGTAAAGAACATTAACTCCGAACGGGCCCGGATTGACGGGCCTTTTGTCAGGTCCAGAGCCTTCGCATGACGTTTTCCCGGACCGGCTCACGAGTCCGCAAAAATCTAACAGGCTGTGCAGTGACTAAGGTTCCTTCACGCACAAGTCTACTGTGTATACTTATCTAAGCCTCCCTTGGGATAAAATACGGATTTTTATGAAAGAGAGAGAATAGGTTCCCAGCTATTGTTTTCAATTTTACATTAGATTACACCTGCACCAGACAAAATTAATACAAAACGCGGCACCTTGATACAATTTATTTGCTTATCTATCACTTATATCTATCTTCTAATTTACAAAAAACATTCGATATAAAAATGTTATTGCACACTTGTACAATTCAAAGTTATTCGTTAGAAAATCACTAAATAGTCGCAAAATACATATTTTCATTAATCAGTTTCATTATAAAAATTCACATTTCTAAAAACACCTGTAAACGACAGCAACTCTGAAACTACTTTAGGAGCTAGAATAACGCTATTTCTAAGACACAAGCTAGAATGTCCTCAGAAGAAAAGGATTCCATGCAAGGTCGAAGTTGGCGTATTCAGCATTGAACAACAGCTAACGCTAACGTCCTTCGCGTCAAAGTAACACCAGAGTTTTTCTTCCTGCTACTTCAACTTTTGTTACCCATTCACTGCCAAAGGTACATTTACTCAACCGAAGTACAAATCAAACTCACAATTTTAACTCCTGCCTGACTGTCTAATGAAACCTAAAGCTCCTATTTTCACAACTGACTCAACAAAACTCCAACACCAGTTTTTTTTCACTGGGGACTTACATTAGCTGCTACTTCTCAACTCCCGTTTCAAATTTCACCTTGGTTTCAGTTTATGCGAAAACTGAATGTCTTTGGATAACTATTGTCAGTATTTCAAGTTCAGGACATGATCTTATAAAAAAAATGATGATAAATAATTATATCAGTGATATTAATGTTTTGTCTATATTGTGCATTAGTTTTGTCACACAGTGTACTGATTGTAGGCTAAATTCTTATAAATTCAATATATCCTCTTTTCGTGTGTTTGTGCAATTGGATTCGTACAACCAGTCTGCAATAACTATCGTTTAGTCGAGAACAGCAATTGCCACCTCTGAATAAACCCAGAATATCAATTCTCTTAATACTCGTGAAATAAACAACAACAACAAAAACAACAAAAACAACAACAACAACAAAAACATGGTGAAATTAGAAGTTCAGAGCAATATGTTTGTGTCCATTGAACCTCGAGTCCAAGGGCATCACTTCCCTTTAGGTTGCGTCTACAGCGATAATATACTAATACCGGACATGATCAGATCTGTGGCTGGCACTCACGAAATTTACTAACGTCGTGCAGTATTTCGCTATAATCAATTGAACGTCCGAAGACCAAAAATTCGATAACAAGCAGTTAGATTCATGTAGTAGTCATTCACAAGACTTCATATTTGGGTGTTTCTGAGTGGTTTCCAAAATAGAAGACGAATTAATGGTGGCTGAAAAAGAGGAAACGCCATTGTTTGAAGCTTCGCATCGAGCTTCACACCAAAGATGAGTTCCATCGTCCAAACGATCAAGTATAGCAGACTCCTAACCAACCCAAAACGGGAATTACCCAAAACGACAATTATGAAAAAGTGCAAATTAAAACTACAACTACAGGAGTTTACCGTCACGTATGCCGGGTTGATGAAGCATGCAGGGTCCTATGTCAAGATGACTTCAGAATCCATTGTGGGTTCCGAAATGTTCTTGATCGTTTTGCGTTTGAAAAACCCAACCTACAGCATGCAACGAAAATACGTGCAAAGTTAAACAACCAACCAGTCCTTCTTTAAGTTTCCGAACAAAAATAATAACAAAAAACAAACATACAAAACCACGAGCAGGGTTATAACCTAGCGTGCCGTGAAAATCATTACAGCAACGAAATTCTAATACAATTAGTCTGGGGTACAGTTATTTTTACGTTAGTAGGTCGGATTCCTGAGATCTTAGACATTTTGATGTGAAACTAAAAATTTGACGTCAAGAATAAGCCTTTTCTCAAGGTTTTGGGAAGTGGCAGACTTGCGAAGTCTGAAAAAAGAACTAATCACACGGACAATCGGGTAATCAAAAATTGCATTTATAATCGAAAGTAACAACTAGACGAATCACTAAATTTAAACTGATCCTAATCACAAGCACGAACAAACATTCTGACACAATTTTTTTAACAGCCGAAACAAAGATACTGTAAAAGCAACGTGGGATTCGTGGAATTTCCCAGTGAAATCCTATGTAGCAACATGGGATTCGTGGAATTTCCCTGAAATCCTATGTAGCAACATGGGATTCGTGGAATTTCCCTGAAATCCTATCCAGCAACGAGGGATTATGTCAGTAACGCGATGCGCGAGACAATTCATCCAACTATCTACCAAATAAGTTCTCTCAGGCCCCGTTTACACTAGAGCGAATTTATCCGGATTCGAGACATTTGTTTCCGGATTCGTGAAAGCGTTTGCACTAGTTTTTGTGAATCCGGGGTCATTTTTAGTGAATCCGGAGAGAAAACGAATCCAGAATCGAAAGTGGGAACTTTGTATCCGAAACAGTTTTCAAGTGTAAACGGGGCCTCAAACTAAGGCCCCGTTTACACTAGAGTGAATTTATCCGGATTCGAGACATTTGTTTCCGGATTCGTGAAAGCGTTTACACTAGTTTTTGCGAATCCGGTGTCATTTTTAGTGAATCCAGAGAGAAAACGAATCCGGAATCGAAAGTGGGAACTTTGTATCCGAAATAGTTTTTAAGTGTAAACGGGGCCTAACTCTCCCAACATCATCTAAGGTTCTCGCTGAAATCCTATCTAGCTGACAGCCAAGCATTGAACAGTTTGAATCGTTTGTAGCTTCACTAAAACAAATGGGAATTTGGAGTCAGAGAAATCGACTAAATGTTCATCGGTTCTCTTTCTTCGGTCTGCGGGTCGGAGATTTCCTTTCCATATTGTTTTCGTCTGAAGAATCCAAACTGAGGAAAATGTGACAATTAATAATTATGTTAAAGTAAGATGCACTAACTCTGCATATGACAGTGTTGCGGGTTACTGCTTTTCGCTGATGCGTTGCACACAGCATTATAGTAATGCACTGCTACTGGGGGTTACGCCTGTCAGTGAAATGTTGGCAGCCCTACGGTTGTCAGCATGATCTAATATTGTGTTAATTCCTAAGTTGATTGGGGGTCAAGAAGCAAAGCACGAGTTTGTGGGCACGTATTTTAGGATCAAACGCACTGATTTTAACAAAAGTATATAGGAAGAGCGTTTATAGGAAACATTTTTCAAGGCTGGCTGCAATGTGAAACATAACGGATCACCATTAATGAATGAATGAGCGAGCGAACGCTGGTTCTATCACACAAATGTATACACGATATTTATACACAATACTGACAAGACTTCAAAAGAATTTCAAAGATTTCAAAACGAAAGAAAGAATGACAGACAGACAGACAGACCGACAGATAGAAAAAGGCAATTAAAGAAAGGGGGTGGGGTGGGTGGGGGTGTATGCGATATTCTCGTATAGGTGCTTCTATAAGTAGGTGGGTAAGGGGGGGGGGGGGGGGGTTGGGGTACTGGTATGAAGATTTACTAAACGCCAGTCCATGTCACGAGAATGCAGTCAAGAGCAACATATTTTCCACTCAATGGAGGGGAGGACACTCACCTTATACAGGACAACAATAGCAATGACCAGCAACAGTACCCCACCCAGAACAGCGACTAAGATCACCCACCACGGAGTCGACTTGCCTTCTACCTCACTCTTAGCTGGGTTAGCACGCGTTGTTATCTAAAGAGCAAATTAAATAAGCCATTTTTACAGTCGTGCGCAGTTCGCGACACACTCGCACTCGTTTAAAAAATTCTCAAATAAACGCTTCCCTCGAATAAGCGCCCCTCTCCTCTTTAAAATGTGTTGTTTTTGCACAAACGGCAAATTAGCACCATCGGAGATCGAATCGACGCTACATGACTTTAAGTGTGTCGCTATTAGAACTATAACAATCGGCTTTGTACAATAATCAAATAATACTAACGTCATGTTGTTGTTTACGGGCAAATGTTACGCATTGCAAAAAGAAAAAGAAAAAAAATGATCAGGTTAGTATGCAGAAAATAACAGTTACGATTTGTGCGCCTTTGTGAGGGTACCACCCAAAAACTCAACTGAATTACCGTCACTTGGTCATTATCTACGTCGGGTTGAGAAAACGTCTCTGGAACTTTGACTCGAGCATCTGTCTCCAAATCTACAACTCCGACCTTTTTCTGCAGAAAAACAAGAAAAGCAAACAAAAAAAAAAAAGAAAAAAAAAAAGACACATGATCAATCAACTGTCAAGCTGCTTAAAATTAAGTTTACATGGAAAAAGAGAAAGACTGCCAGAAACAGCAAACCAATAGACATAAAAACAAAAACATACCATGAGACAGAAAAACAGTCAGATACACAGAGCCAATAAAGACATAAAAACATACCACGAGACAGAAAAACAGCCAGATACAGAGCCAATAAAGACATAAAACATAACATGAGACAGAAAAACAGTCAGATACAGAGCCAATAAAGACATAAAACATACCATGAGACAGAAAAACAGTCAGATACAGAGCCAATAAAGACATAAAAACATACCATGAGACAGAAAAACAATCAGATACAGAGCCAATAATTGATGGAATAAAGACAGGATATACACAAATGATGTCTTGAAAGTTGTTTTACCTTCACAAGGGTGCTTTGCCACAATCGAGCCGTTATTTCGATTTCTACCGTGCTACCGACTTGCAGCAGACCCAGGCTGCATTTGAATGTCTTGCACGCGGTAGTGCGACAATCCTAAGAACACAAACAAAAAGGTGTTTTCTTGTGTGTGACACAAACAAAAAGATTTTTTCTTCCGTGTGTATAATACGAAAGAAATTCCACGTCTGATTCAATATAGTGTATACCAGTGTTTTCGACTCCACTTCCCGTCGCTTTCGGCGTCTGTTGTCTTTTTCAGGTCTTGCTGTCGCGTTCTGAAAAGATGTACAAGCAAAGTTTATCAGTAAAGCAAGTCTACAGAGAAACACGTGCTCTTGCACGCCACTTGCTTGCGTTCGCGGTGAGGAGATCGCAATCAGGTTTTGCTTTTGCTCTTGATTGGTCAAGAATGTTTCTAAACTTGTTTGGACCAATCGGAAAGCGTAGCAAACGCAAAACCAAAGCAATCACACGATTACTTTCGACAGTCATCTGAAAACCGCTCTAATAGTTTGCATGAACAAACCTCTTTGAGAATATTCTCGGGATTGACCGTAACATTACAGGTTCCAGGGCCAGTAAGCTGCAATCAATATATAAATCAATGAATTAATCAATAAAACAAATGATCCAACCAACCAACCAACAAACAAACAAACAGCAATATCAATAAATAAATCAGTCAGTCAGTCGGAGAATCGAAGTATCAATCAACTTATAAATTGAACAGACAATCAATCAATAATCAATCAGTCAATCAACTAATAAATCAACCAATTAACCAATCGATCAATCAATTAATCAATCAATCGCTCAATTAATCAATCGATAAATCCATCAATCAATAAATCAACCAATAAATCAAACTATCATTCAATCAACCAAATCAATCCATCCATGATGAGCCACCAATCAAAGAATCAATCGATCTACACGTTTCAACCAGTCTGACAAACAAACCTTGTTTTCCGTAAACTGCTTGGCGGAATACAAACAGTACAATACAAGAAAGCGCACCAACACAATAAGAAGGCCATGGATGGTCGAGTACAGCTACAGCACTTGCTTACCTCGACATGTAACAAATAGAGCAGGTAGTTCTCCGGCCCAATCACATTTCCGTAGAAACTAGGGACGCTGATTTGAACTTCGGAGCCGTCAACTGGACTCGGGCCATTATTACGGATCTATACAAGGGTTGACAAATAAGGATGCATAGCTGGAAATTTGACTTTATACAGTTTCAGTTCTAACTGTCCCTTTGTAATAAGTCCACTGGAAATAAGTTACTACCGTTAGACTGTTAATCATGTAAAACTATCTGCATTCGAAAAAAGTTACATGAAAAAAAAAAAAAAAAAAAAAAAAAAAAGGAAAGGAAAGAAAAGAAAAGAAAAAAAAAAGAAATTTATAAACTTATAGCTGAGTATCGAGTCCTTGTGTTTGAGTTTCTTGGCTTGAGGTTGGCTTAGTTGAGGATTCTTCTGCACTTGAATCCACAGTTTTTATTTTAAGTTTACTTTCAGAAAAGTTTTCAGCCACGACCATTCAGCTGGCATTTTCTTCACCAAGGCACATAGAAAAGAAAATTGATTAATCCTAGATTAGCTTAAATCAAATTTTACACCCTGTCCCTGGTGTCAACCATCGCATGATGTAAGAGCATTTTTGTGTATGGGCCTTGTTTAGCATGCAGTTTTTTATGTTAGAGATTTTGTACGCGTTTGATATTTTTTTAGGCCTAGGAATAGGGTTGGGTTTCGGGTTATGTTTAGAGCAATTTACTTTTTAGATCGCGAGATACGAAATAAAAATAGATATGCAAATTTTTAAAGGCAATACCTGTAGAGTTTGGATGATTTCCGGTCCGATGTCTTTTTGATGCATGTTTTTCGCATCCTTTGCGCCTTCCTCGGAATACACAACTTGATCAGGATTGCTAGAGCTGTCAATATGAGAACAAAAGAGCTCTATGAGAGCACTGTTATGGGCTACTGTCCTATGTCTTCTGGATAAACAATTTTCACTGGAATATATTCAGTCTCACCACTCACCACTCATAAGACGCGAAATAATTCCAACTTTTTACTTCCCAAAAAACACTAGTGCCCTTCGTCCGAAATTTGTCGGAACACTAATAAAACACCAGTAACTGACAGTAATCGTCGTTAAATTATGTGAAAAATGACAACCAGTGACAAAAAAAAAGATTGCGTTATTTTTTACAGGCAGTTGCAGTGCTCATATTCTACATCTTAAGAAAAGTCTTTAAACCTGGAGCAGCATGAACAATAAATGAAGCTCCCTGACGTTTCCCTGAACTAAAAAAAAATAAGTTCTTCCCAGACTTTTTCCTGGACCTGGAGCTTCTGTCACAGTGTGTCAAACTAGACAATACGTACACGCACACATCCGTAGGATTTATGAGTCGAAGGAAGAAAGAATCAGAAACAGAAAAACGTAGAAGAAACAAACCTAAAAAATTGAAAAATCCAGCAGGTCAAAAGATACTTCATGTATGTACTTATATACATGCATTTACTAACTGGACTTACCCTTTCATTTCCAGATCGGTTTCAAACTTGACTTTCACTTGGAAATCATCTATTTTATTGTTCTTTTCGTTGGTATCTTCCACCACACCACTGCAAGGATAAATAGAGAATAATACATGGGCGCGCAGAGATATGAAATTTATCAACAAAAAAAAATTATGATAACGTTTTACCTTGAAGCTTCGACTTTTATTACAAAGTCATTCTTCACATGCCTTGTTGAAAATTTGACTCCAAAACTTCCCTGAGGGTAAAAGCACACAACAACATCTCGTGAAAAGAAAGAAATAATAATAGTAATAATAATAATAATAATAATAATAATAATAATAATAATAATAATAATAATAATAAAAACACTGGAACATTTGGATCTCACACATAACAGAAATGGGACAAAAGCGTGGAAATTACAGCTGTTTTCTATGCTACAGGAGAGGTCTGATAAGAGGCCTTTACACGCTCCCAGCCTACGTCCTGTTTCTCCGAAGTACATATCTTATTGAACGAGTGCGCAGATGTTTTTCCCAAGATTTTTCTTCGCCTCATGGCCCCAGCGCTAAGTACGTAGGCCATAAGGTGAGGGAAACAAAAAAAAAAAAAAAAACTAAAAAAAACTAAAAAAAACAAACAAACAAAACAAACAAAACAAAAAACAAAAAACAAAAAACAAAAACAAAAAAACGAGGTTCAATAACTTACTGACCAAGCTAACGATGTAAACACAAAGTTTCGTTGAGAAAATATACGGATCGGTAAATTGACCAATCAGAACGTGCGTACTATATGTTCCATGCCAGTGATAAAGCTTGTTACAAACAGGGTAGTGTGTGTGTGAGCAAACAACTTTCCCGTGAATGTATTCTTTACGATTTACCTTGGACTGGCCTCCCAACGGATTGGCTGGGCTACCTACGGTACAAGTCAAAATTCCGGTACCGTTCTCTCCTTGGCTTTTCTCACAAACTAAACGCTAAATTAGAAGAAAGACGGAAGTTAATAACAGCGAACAGAAAGAGAAGAGAAAAGAAGAAAAAAAGCAACAGAGAAGAGGTGAAAAAAAAAAAAAAAAAAAAAGAGAGAAGAGAGATTAATAGTCAGAGTGAAGAGGAAGAAAAGAGAACAACGAAAAGAAAAGAAGAGGTTGTGGAAAGAAACGGGGAAGGAACTGACAGAGGTCTCTGGAAAGAAAGGAGCAAACAAAACAAGAGACAAGAGGAGATGAAAGAAGAAAACACAAAACAAAAAAGACGAAAACACAAAGTAAGAAATGACGAGTAAAACGTGTCAGATTTCATCAATACACTGGTCCCTGTGAGCTCTGGTATGCGTGGGCATGGCAGCGTAAAATGTGTCATTGTTGAGTTGATGTCATAGTTAACGAAGATAGCAAAATGGGTCATAAAGAAAGACGGGCGGTGAGGTGGTATACCTCCTCAGATCGAACGCCGATATAGCCCAAGAAGGACGGGTAGTTCAGGATAACTTTGGCATCGTATGCAGTGTCCACCTCCTTGTTTTCAACAGTCAACTGAACAGTCATCTCTTTTACCAGGCCGATCCTCAGCTGTGTATGACCGCTGGGGGAAATATAACAACAACAAAGAAATGTTCAGCAATTCACACAAGTACTACACACGGTAGGTCTCCCGGAAAGAGGAAACCCCCCCCCCCCCGGAGGGGGGGGGACGGGGGGGACGCACTCGTCATAATTGTAGGTAGGAGTATGCTGCCCAAAATATACTATTTCTAAATTCTAATTCACCCCAAAAGTTTCTCCATTCACACGCTTACCCCTGATACTCGATTTTTCCTTCGAGGGCTAAATCGAGGACACACTTGTCCTTCTTACACTCTTTCTGGAAATATGCCTAAAAGAGAAAGAGTCACAGATAAAGAATGCAGTACAGTACAACTTAATAAAGTTATTCTCTTCTCTTAATAAAGTTATTCTCTTCTCTTGATAAAGCTATTCTCTTCTCTTAATAAAGTTATTCTCTTCTCTTAATAAAGCTGTTCTCTTCTCTTAATAAAGCTATTCTCTTCTCTTAATAAAGTTATTCTCTTCTCTTAATAAAGTTATTCTCTTCTCTCAATAAAGTTATTCTCTTCTCTTAAAAAAGCTATTCTCTTCTCTTAATAAAGCTATTCTCTTCTCTTAATAAAGTTATTCTCTTCTCTTAATAAAGCTATTCTCTTCTCTTAATAAAGTTATTCTCTTCTCTTAATAAAGCTATTCTCTTCTCTTAATAAAGCTATTCTCTTCTCTTAATAAAGCTATTCTCTTCTCTTAATAAAGCTATTCTCTTCTCTTAATAAAGCTATTCTCTTCTCTTAATAAAGTTATTCTCTTCTCTTAATAAAGTTATTCTCTTCTCTTAATAAAGCTATTCTCTTCTCTTAATAAAGTTATTCTCTTCTCTTAATAAAGTTATTCTCTTCTCTTGATAAAGCTATTCTCTTCTCTTGATTCGTCCCTATTGTTTTGCATATTCGTCTGTTTCGCCTTTGTACAGTTTGTCTTTTTCTATCCCTTTATCACTGTCCGCCTGTCTGTTCTTATTCTTTCTGCTTGTTTGTGTCTGTAGTTTCTTTGCTTTTGTCTTTGTCTTTTTCCCCATTCTTTGTACAGTAGAACCCCCGCTAACTCAGACTCGGTTAACTCGAACTCCCCGCTACCTGCAACTCAAACCTATTTCCCTTGGATTTCCCTTTCAGTCATTTACTATTGGCTAACTTGAACTCCCGCTAACTCATTTCTCGTTTCCCCTGGAAGTTTGAGTTTGCGATGTTCTACTGTACTTGGTCCTTTTACTAGTCTTTGTCTGTCTGTCTGCCTCTACGTGTCTCTGTCTGTCTCTTGTATGACTTTTTCTTTGCGGTCTGATTTCCGCTGTCTGTGTGTTACTGTCTTCCTGTCTCTCTGGCGGTCTCTGTCTGTCTGTCTGTTTCTAGACTCACCACAGCTCGTGCTTCACTTTTCAAGTAGTCGTTCAGCACTGGACACAAGTTGTTGACACAACTGGAAGTTTTATTCAGAGAAAACGTCAGATCAAAAGTCAACTCGCTGACAACATCGGCGATCTGTTCCTTCTCCTGTTTTGGATACAAAAAAAAGTGAGAATATCGTCAGAGTCGCTGTTGCTCCGAAAGCAGTAGTGGAAAGTTTTGAGGGGATGTCAGATAAGTCAAGAAGACTCAAAACCTGGTATTTCATCGATATCTATATAAAAATATGTCTTACGTATCGTGTTCAGTGTGAATTGGGCATCGTTTTCTTATTCGTTTTGTTTACTCAAGACGTAAACAAAATAAAAGCCTACCATGATGTACACAGTAAGTTCGGGCAAACTCTCAGGTGTATTCTGTAACTTGATTGTGTAGCTTCCCTGGACTTGAAAACTTCTTTCAGATTTGTCGTTTAAGAAATACATTCTACGCAGATTCTCCGGCACACCTCGGTCCAGTACTAATTTATAGTCAAGTGTCAAATCTGTAGGTAGAAACAAAAGAGACGATGGATAACTCATCTTGAGCATAAGTTCCGCGTGCATCCAATATACGCTGTCTCTATGAGATAGAGTGAGTGAGTGAGTGAACACGTGAGTAACACGAGTACGTGAATGATTCAGTGAGTACGTGCGAGTGTGAATGAGTGAGCAAGTGAGTAATGAGTGAGTAGGTACGTGAGTGAGTGAAGACGCGAGTGAGTACACGAGTAAAGTGAGTACGTGAGCAAGTAAGTACGTGAGTGAGTACGTGAGCAAGTAAGTACGCAAGTGAGTACGTGAGCAAGTACGCAAGTGAGTAAGTACGTGAGTAAGTACGTGAGCAAGTAAATACGTGAGTGAGTACGTGAGCAAGTAAATACGTGAGTGAGTACGTGAGCAAGTAAGTACGTGAGTAAGTACGTGAGCAAGTACGTGAGTGAGTACGTGAGTAAGTACGTGAGCAAGTAAGTACGCGAGTACGTGAGCAAGTACGTGAGTGAGTACGTGAGCAAGTAAGTACGTGAGTGAGTGAGTACGTGAGCAAGTAAGTACGCAAGTGAGTAAGTACGTGAGTGAGTGGGTACGTGAGTGAGTAATGCGTAAGTGAGTGAGTAAGTAACGGAGGGACAGGCATGAGCTTACAGTATTTGGTTGACTTAGACTATAAAGTACTCAATCCAATTATTCTTACCTGTGTCTCCTGGTCGTGTTGGATCAAAGAACTCAAACGTTATGGTGACCTTTAAGCTGTAGAAGGAAGAAGCAATGCTGTTAAATATTCAAGTATTGCATTCCAGATCTTTAAGTATTAACTTTATAAACGATGAAGGTAAAACCGTTAGGTGAAATGCCGCAGAAAACTGACAAATCGCAAAACAATTGTTTAATTGTTCCAATCATTAATTGGGTAGAGTGGGTCACACGAAATCGTAAAAAAATAGGTACCGAAATACCTTTACAAAGACAATATCGCAAAAATAATGATTCCCGATAAAATTATTGTAATGGAGGCTGAGCAAAATAAACGCCAATTGTTACCATTTGTGAGAATTTCCTTTCTTGTCTTGGCATGACGTCGAGTTGCTGTCCAGAACAATACGCGACTCGCTAAGCGTCACTTTACCAATAACATCGATAATCCGTCGGGATCTGTACAAGGCAACAAATCTTATTTTTACAACAAAGAACACAACATCTACTACTTTTTTTTTAGATGTATCAGTATAGTGCCGGCCGTATCTTTGTCCAAAGAAAATGACAAGTCATCGCCTGCTGCGGTTGTCACCGGATATAATATGGCAATAAGTGTGTTAAATTAACTAAAGTTTATGCAGGGAAGCTGCTCCTATCAACTATACGATTTCATTTGAAAACACATCGCTTTCGAAATTCCACTCTTGGGAATCATTTAAAAAAAAAACCCTGCCTTTTCAAGTCATAGTGGACTTTAATTTAGTTCGGACTTACAGTAGCCGGCGATAACAAGCACAAGAGAAATAAAGACGTTTCATCTATCTTGCGCTACCCTTGCGTTGCTCGGTTTTACTTGGCGCATATTTCTCGATCCTGTGCTTGTTTTCACTACTTGACGCACATCACTTGTGCTTGTCAAAGTCTCTTGCTCTATACATACCTCAGGAAGATTGCTTTTTCGGAACCGTATGCTCCAATCGCAACATCTGTTGGGAAAAGTGCGCATTATGAGTGCAGCTCTCCTTTTCATTTGTACGCGCAACACGATAGTAATTAATTTGAACGTGATTAGGCTCTCGGAGACTAAATGAAAACGGTATATGGCTGTGTTAAATTTCAGCTTGCTTCTGAATCTTCCAATCTTTTTTATCCAGTTTTCTTGCTTGTTGAAAATGATTTATTTCTCCACTAGCCCAAGATCAAAATTCCCTGACCTTGAACAAAATTAAGTTCTCCGCCATTTCCCCGCGGCAGACGCGAACATTTTAACCTCAAGCAAATGTGTTAATAAATCAATAAGGCCAGGGTTAAAGGCCGTACCTCACATGAGCCGAACTCAATTCCATTGTTTGAGCTAATTTGCATTGAGTTCGGCTCATGTGAAGTGCGGCGTTTGACCCGGGCCTAATAAACTGCAGTAATCTTAGTGTTCCGCAATCACAACTCCTCAACACACCGGGAAACTGATTGTTATCCATATCGACGTTTCCAGAAATGGACTGCCCAAACATCTGCAGGCCCGCTTGTCCAACAGAAGAACCCAGGATTTTCTAAAAGACAAACGTCAATGATCAACAAAAATTCTCTTTTTGCTTTTACAAAGCGGTGCAGTATAAAAACAGGTATACATCGCCAATCGCAGAGGCTGTAAGAAAACGCTTTCAACCAATCGGAAGACAAAGTAATTTTCATGGGTTTTACTTTGAAGAAGAAACCAATCAGCAGTGCGAGAAAACGCCATTACCACTTGTTTGCTGGCGTGAGAAAATCACAGTTGGGTTTTGCTTTAGGACCTGATTGGCCAAGAATGCTTCCAAACTTGTTTGGACCAATCCAAAAGGTTAAAGTAATCCATGATTACCGTCGACAGTCATCCAAAAACCACTTCAATGTCAATTAACAACAACAATCTAAACAACAACAATCTAAACAACAACAATCTAAACAACAATCTAAACAACAACCAACGACAATGATAACGACGACAACGACATTAAAAAGATAACAAAACAACACCACACACAACGACAACAAATGAAAACAACAACAACGACGACGAAGACACCTACAAGAACAACACAAGAACAATAGAACACTGTACTATCGGACGATTAGAGTAAACGCCGTCTGTATCAGACCCCGAAAACCAGGCAACCAAGAAAACTGACAACACCTGGGGTCAATTCAATAAACATTTACAAGTGTATTTTACAAGTTAGACCATTATTCAAACACCACTAAACGGACTCTACTCCAGAAAGGTCTGTACAGTATTACAGATACAGGTTCCCAGTGCACAACCACAACAGTAATTGGCCATTGTATTGGATTAAAGTGTGTTCTAACGTGTGGCGAATTTAGTCCGAGTTGTAAAATAAACTTGTAAATGTTTTATCGAATTGGCCCCTGAACTGTCAAATGAAACTCAAAGTTGTGGCCAAAATGAACACTCTTAACAGAAGCAATGATCATGTGGTTGCCGAGCGAGGTCATGTGACTGGTGTACATGCAAGCGTCTGCGATTGTTGAGGGAAGTGGTTTCTAAAGATTTACGCAGCCGCGTGACGTACCTGCCTGTACTGGCTTTCTATTCCTTCTCTCGTCCCGTGATAAATGTACACTGCACCACTTCCAGCTCCGTCTTTTTCATACGGGGCACCAATGGCCACATCTGTTTACAACATTGCACAATTATACAGCACAAATTTACAACATTGCTCAGTCAGACATCGTATTTCACCAAGAGACCTTATGGTCTGTTGATTTCACGCAAAACTCTGCGTAAATATTGCATTTTTTTTTTTTTTGGAGTTTCTTGTACATTTATTTCTATTCCAACATCTGCGCACGCAATTTGCAATGTTCAGCACCCTTAAAGAACATATTACTTTACAACGATTGCCGAACTTGGACACTAACGAATTCTGAACCACTTTACCAAGACATTACCCAAACATTCTCATGAACAACCGTCCACAACATATGCTAGACTCTTTACGCATTTTTGGGACTGCTCCGCGTGGGCTTTACAGTACTGTGTATCACTCTGCGTACCTTGAAATCCGTCCTTGTTTATATCTCCAATAGCAGCAATCGCTGAACCAAACTGGGCACGAGGTACATTGTCGCCTTTGAGAACAGTCTCACTGGGATTCAGTGCGCCCTGGGAATATAATAGAATGGTATATTTTTAGCCTGAAATGTCAGTCGTCTCCTCGGCCCAAGCTTGGGTTAAGAGTCGAGAAGACGCCTGACATTTCGGGCTACAATCTTGGTCAAAAGTATGTTAGACACTCTGAAAAAATGCTATTTTTCACCATCACTCTCTGTTCAACAACGAAAGCGGCTCCTTTTCCAAAACTTAAACTCCCCCCCCCCACTATGCAATGTTGCATAAAGGGAGTGCGTTTTGAGCGCTCTCAGTCAACATTGTATGGGGGGGAGAGGGGCGGGGAGGGTCAAAGTATCATAATTTTCAGATAAATTGCTAAGTGTCCCAGCACTTTTGGCTAGGGTTGTTGCTTACTTTTAAATATTGACTACAAACTACGACAACAACAACAACAACAACATCTATCACAAGAAAATAACGACGACAAACAAAAAAATAGAAGAACTGTCAACAACAACCACCACAAGAAAATGACGAGGAACAACAACAACAACAACAACAACAACAACAACAACAACAACGACAACGACAACGACAACGACAACGACAACGACTAGATGATGATGATGATGAACAAGAACAAGGTCGGGATGAACAAGAAGGAAGACGAGAAAAAGAAGAATAAGTAGAACGAGTACTCAAGATCCAATATTCCAGCGACATACTCCACGAGCACAAATCGTACCTTCCTATTGTTGATGTAAATAAACACTCGGCCTTCATCGAAGCTTTCCGTAAATCGTGGAGCACCAACTAAAACGTCTGTGTAACTGCAGTATAGACACAAAATTAATTACGAACTTGATCATTTAAAAGAGCCGTTTTTAGCCTGTTGAAAGTAATCATGTGATTGCTTTGAAAAATCATAAAACAAAATCATACTCAAGTCAACCGGAGAACGGCAAAAAATGTTCGCTAAATTATTATTAAAAATGATAAAAATATTTGACTAATTTACTAAGTGTAACGTTTCTTTCGTCGCTCAGTATACGAACATGAGCACAAACACGAGCACGAACACGAACACGAACACAGCACGAACACGAACACGAGCACAAACACGAGCACGAACATGAGCACAAACACGAGCACGAACATGAGCACAAACAAGAACACGAACACAGCACGAACACGAGCACGAACACGACACGAACACAGCACTGCAGCAAAAGTTCAACTGTACCCGTCAGAATTGAGATCCACCGCACACAGCGCACTTCCAAAATAGCTACCGATCTGAAAATAAAAGATAACTTAAATTATATTTACTGTACTAACAGCCACTTAAAGGAGAACTGTATGCAAAAAAAATAAACAATTTTCAAACGAGTCTTGAAAGTATGAGTGATCGATTTCCCAAGTTATTTTTTGCATGTTGCGCTTTTCTATCATTTAAAAAAACCTTTTCTGTTCGATTTGATGCGCCAACACCGTGGCGCAGAATGAGTTTGGAAAGAGAAGATGAGCTGTTACTGGATGTGGACCCCCCGATATGGGACTATGGCACTGGATGTACTGTACAGGTATCAAATAATTTCTTAGTCTATACTTTTTCTTTCTACGACGAAACCAATGTGCAGTGCAAATCAATCTCGAAGAGCATCTTGGACATATTTTATAGTCTAGTATGCCAACACGATGATTGCACAGCTCGGCAGACATAAATATCTCGTGTTTTTTTCGTCCATCCGGGCTTAACTTGCAAATTTGTCGACGTTTTATAGTGTATGAGCAATAGGTAGCAACAAATAAGCAAACTTCGCCGTACTTTACAGGAAAAAAGGAATGGACGTGTTGGATTCATAGTTTACATGTTCATACTCAGATGTTGTGATACATACGCCAATGTTTTGAGGCGGAGGGAGAGATGATGACACCGACAGACTATCATAAAGCACATTGTACATCTGGACCTAGATCAAGATGAGAAAATACAATGTAGTAACAACAATAACTAGTGAACATGAATAGGAAATATGACCGAGAACAAATTAACAGGGACAAAACGAGCCCAAAATAAAAAACAAAAAACCAAACCAGCACAACAAAAACAAAAACACAAACACGTGACAATAACAAGGAAAACAATGACAAGACGAGGAGGGCAAGAGACGGACATAAACACGAACACGAGCACGAACATGAGCACGAGCACGAGCACGAGCACGAACACGAGTACGAACACAAACACGAACACGAGCATAAAAACGATCAAGAGCAGGAGCAGGAGCAGGAGCAAGAGCACGAACACGAACACGAACACTACAGTATGATGATGACAACGACAAAATGATTAAATGATAATAATGATGACGATGATCATGTTGTTGAAGTTAACTAAATATCTCTTTACCTTTCCTTTGACATTTTCAGCTCTGGGTGCTCCTCCAACAAACTCTGTTTACAAATCAAAGAAGGAATAAGAAGAAGAAATAACATCACATTCGGCGTCATCAGAAACGTGCCTCATAAAGGTGATACTACAAGCAAAGATGTTAAACGACGATTTGTGACGATATGATGTTGCGTCAAATTTTGTGACATCCCGTTAACAACAAGTTTTCGCAATATTTGCATCGCTGCAAACATGTAAAAGTTTTTTCGTCGTTTCAAAAACCTTCAAAGTTGCAAAGTTTCAACAAAGTTGCTTGAACTTCAGTGAAATTTTAGCAGCTATGCGCGTTCATTAGGCAATACTTCCAGAATACACAGCTTCTCGTTTTCCCTTCCAAATGGACGGTTATTCTTAGGATCTTGCGGTCTTTGACGCAAAAGAGCCTCTATGTGTATCGTCTCTGCTCCATGAACATCTCTCTGATAGATCAGTCAACTCACCCAAACTGGAAGGTTTGGAAAAATGGCCTCCCACCACCGCATAACCTGTGGCACAACGCAAAAAATCAAGACCCAAGAAATATGTCCACTACAGAGAGAGAAAATATCCAGGTAAAAGTCTGAGCCCCTGTGGGGTCCGAGTAATGCATGCAACCCTGGAGGGAAAATCCTCTCTAAAACACCCTTTGGAAGCTGGGAATCTGACTGGTTTGAGTAAACTATTGGAAACCCTTCTGGGTCTGCCCCCTGCTATACAGTACTGTATAAACAAGTCAAACTTTGGTAATGCTACATATACTGTAAAAGTAGCTAAAAGTAATCCGAGGTAAACCCATATCTATTGACTGTATAACTCTGTACTGCATATACAAGCTGGTCATCAGCTACCTCCACAATATGACCCATACACAACAGCTGTGTGCAAAACATTTCTTCAGAAGAAAATGTGTGAGTGATGTACTGAGAACTGATAGTTTGATCAGCAAGCTACAGTACATATCAAAAGCCAAGTTCTCATTACTGTACGACTTATCTCTCTGGTAAGAAACTGAAGGAGAAGATGTCACTCCTGAGATGTGCTACAGTACACACAAAACTTACCCATGTAATCTGCACGTGCCAGCTGATCCTGAGTTGAGAACACAGTTGTATCATAATCATGACTGTAGTATGCAAGTCCACCTTAATAAAGGAAAGAAAAGCCACAGTTTTCATATGATCCTTGAAGAAATTACACAAGCAGCATACAGCTGTATAGTGCACCCAATTGTGTGACATACATACATAATTTACAATTGACATTACAACTGAACCTTTTGGGTTAACCTTTAACTCCTATAAGTGATGTAGTGAGAATCGATAATTCAATATCTTTTATCTCATAAAAAGTTATAAAAAGCCACATACTGTATGATACAGTAAATATACAATCTCTGGGAAGGGAAGAAAACTACTAGTGTGTACAAATTTAACCACCACCACCCAAAGTGTTATGCATTTCTAGCAATACTGAAATCATGATGACCCCAAGATCAGCTCAATTTCACATACTCTGGTGCACATTGTCTTCTTCAGTAAATTAGTTTTGAACCCTTTCACTCCCAAATCAAAATGCAGATTCTCCTAACCTTTAAGAGGAAAATGTATGAGTGATGTAGTGAGAATTGATAGTTCAATCTGCTGTAACTTTAGCAAGGTATCAAAAGCAAAGTTCTCCTTACTGTGTGATACATTTCTGGCGAGAAACTGAAGGAGAAAATTGAAGTTGATCACTCTTGGGAGTGAAAGGGTTAAATGCTTTGCTAGGTTTCTGTCATAAACCTCAGTTTTTTGCTTAAGCCATCTAATGCAAGTTGACAAACAAAACACAAGTTGAACACAACTACAGTGGAACCTCCTGTAAGTGACCACCCTTCATTCATCTTTAAGTGGTCACTTACGATAGGTGGTCGCTTACAGGAATTTCTCACCATGGGAGGCCTTATTTGGCTTTGAGCCACAACCAGTGTCAAATAATGCACTTTTAGTGACTGAAAAACAACATGTGTTTTAAGAAATCAACCTTGGTCCTGCTGCAAATTACAATACATATGTTAGTGTTTTGTCCAATCTGGTATCTGCAAGGAAGTTAGTTCTTCTTTAGAAATTTGCCCTTTAAGAGCACAGAGTGGTCACATACTGGAGGTAAAAAACCATAGGAAAACTCCAACAGTGAGGCTCGATGATGGTCACGGTTGCTTAAGAGAGGTGGTTGCTTTTATTTACAAAGAAACTACAGCAAAGGCATTTATTTTGCTTTGTTATAAATTTATTTAGCCTAGTGTGACACATAGTACCCCAGCTCATTAGACCATAGTGTAAATAGGGACAAATAAGTGTGCTCAGGGAGGTTCCACTGTACTGTACAGTAACAACAATAACGTACCCTTCCACTCTGCTATTCCCACAGCACCCATCACTAAGTTCTCTGTGTCTGTATATTCGGCGCTCATACCAGCCTGACAATAGCCATACCCATAGGTTCCATAGGACTCTGCAATTTAAATGAAGATGTCAAAACACTAATTGTTTCTGTCAATATTGTTCATGTCTGGTAATAAATAAATGAAATTAAAGTTATTTTATCCAGCAGAAATTTGTTATGTTTCATCAGTGACAAATGGTACAGTTTCTCATTTACCAGCATTACAAAAAACAAGTACGGAACAGAGGTTGAGAGAAAAAATCCTGCAATACTCACCACCCTTGCAAGGCTCCATGGTTTTCTTGACGCCATTCAATGAACCCTCCAAGAGAAAGCAGCGACCTAATGGCCACTTATAATGCAGGCTCCTTTCTTGAAAAGGAGGGAATCCTCTCCAAATATACCTCGGTGCACAGACCTTGAGGAAAATGCAAAAACACTACAATCATTATCATCCTAAATGTATTTACAGTAAACCTCTAGTAAAGACAGTGATCAAAGCCCAGAATGCCTCAAGGACAATATTGGTTGTACTTATAATGTAATATGCAAACAGTAATTCAGAACATCACTTTTTTTGCCATGACTAACTACCCAGATAGTTCATGCGGCACTATTATTACGAATATTGTAATTATTACAATGGATGCAAGTCTAAAAGTTGCTAATTGCTGCAATAATATTACAAGTTGCAAGTTACAAGCCTTTTAAAAGTATATACTATCTTAGATGACATCATCTTGTGAAACATACAACAGGCAGCTAGTTAAGGGAGGGGTGGGGAAGGGGGAGTTATTAGTAGAGCATGTACAGTATTCAGATCATTCCAACTCATTTTGGTCATGATTATAGCAACTTTTTGACTCCCATATTATTTGTTCACTATTACTACATGTAACATAGAAAAGCCCAGGCTAATTTTCAACTATCAATCTCATAAGCATGCATACTCCCTACCCCCTGACAATATCTGACTTGCCGAGCTAGATTTTCTTGCCCTGGCCTTGACCAATCATACACACAGATGATGATCAATATATGAAGAACTATAGAATCTACTACCTGAGCTCTTAATATTGAAAGGTAATGAAAACTTTGAGTAGAATACATGTATCTAGGCATCAGAAGATACACAGTACATGTAAAATCAGATATTGAGGGTGAAGGAAATATATAGAGGATATTACACGGTAGCGCAAAGATATGAATTTTATTTTCGAGTGGTAAAAACAATATTTTATGAGCGAGCGCTTCGCAAGTGAGTAAAATATTGTTTTTACCACAAGAAAATAAAATCCATATCTTCAAGCCGCCGTGTAATTTTCTTTTTATTATATTTGACACGAGTGTTTTATGAGAAATTGCACAAACAACCGTGTGAAAACGGGAAATGATTCCAACGATATCCTCGCTAGTGAGGATATAGAAAATATGCCACTCAGGTCCCGGATGTAGTTTCGTATGGATTTTACGCACGGTATATTTTCCAGTAAAACACTCATGTCTATATAATAAAATGGTTTACTGACCACAGCCTTGTTCCTGGAGCCACTGTCTCCTGTGCTGTGTACTACAGCTCCTAACCACTGACCAGATTTAATTTCCAGGTCCACTTCAGTTAGTTTACTATCTAGAACTGCGTTTGCTGTTTGGACAGCTGAAGAAATTACAGGAAGACTCAAGTAAACTGATGTTCAACAGGCAGGGTACTGTGAGGTTAGCCTCAGAGGGTAAATTATTTATAGGGCCCATCAGTTGTAGTCTGTGTAATTCAATTATCTGTGTAATTCAATTGCCTTTTTTTAATGACAAATCTCTCATACAGTACAATCTATAATTAGGAACAAAAGTTCTTTGGCTTCTGATTGGTTAAAAGTGTTTCTTACAGCCTCTGTGATTGGCAGAGTACTTGATTAGGTTTTTGTTTTCAACAACACATCCGAAAACAGCTCTAATATGGCACAAAATTGAGTGGTAAAGTGATGCTGTCACAAAAATATTTTTTTTGGAAATAATGGATTTTGCGTAATTCTTTGGAATGGCCCATCTGAAAAAAGCTCACACATAATAAAATGGCCTTTTAGTGCATTAAACAGATCAGACATAGGCTTTTGAACTGCAAATTTCTCCATACTAAACCCTCTTATTTGGACTACCTGGAACTTTAAACTTCTCTATATTTGCTTTCAGTAGGGCTAGCAATATGAAATTTTGCCCACATTCTTGTAGCAGCTGTGTATATCGTATGATGCGGTTTAGAAGTTCGAATGGAAAAGTTTGCAAAATGATGATGTCACAATTTATCACTGTACTAGAAATACGATAATCGCATATACCCCCTCACTCTGCCATTGATGGGACTTTTACTTTGGTAACTCCCAACAAGAGTAGCCTTTGTTTTACCGAAATGTTGACTCAATCTTTTCTTCGAACTCAAGTGCTACACGCAAAGGAAGGAGAAAAAGAATGGTGTGTGTTATACTTTTGCGTTGAAAAAAGAATCGATTGCGTGACGAAGTACGTATTTCCCACGGTCGGCACGTCAAATTAATTCATACAGTCTGCCAAGCACGTTCTCGAAATTTAATACTCAAAGTTTGAAGTTGGTCGGCCGTCGTAGTACGGGAAAAAAGGAACACTGATTTTCCAATTTTGAATTCATAGGCAGTACAATTAAATAGTGCGATTTGTTTTTACTACTGCATGCACCAGACTCAGGCATGCATATTTAATAGGCTCGAATTGTTTTGTATGTGAACCCACTCAAAACAGAAAGATTTCTCCCAGAATCAAAGCAAAACTTGAACAGTTTACTTCAAATTATACACGGGCTTCAGACCCAGTAATACTTCTAAGGGCTTGTGAACGATTCTCGCTGCAATCACCGCGTGCCAGATTACAGAAAAATAAGACATCTGACTAAATCATTCAAGACTCCAAGTTCCGATTGCTCTGAGCGAATACGGTAGCCGAAACTAGCGACAGAAGCGTAGTAAAACAATACTTCGAGGGAAAATGATCAGCATACAGATATTAATACATTCTTGAAGTGATCGAGTTACAAGCTATACGGGATAGAATATATTTGTCACGGTGATTGTTCGATTTCCACTGACTAACCTTTGTTGCTTGTCCTTTCTAAATAAATATCTGAGTTTAACACAAAACGGCGTCTGAAGCTCCCGACCGATTTGCTTTCAAGCGCTGTTCCCTTTGCGGAGTTGTCTGTGTTACCCGCTTCTGTTCATGTCGCTTTTGGTCGGCATTCATCGCTGTCGTCTTTGCGGAGTCTTCTCTTCGGCCCGCTTTTTCTCCTGAAGTTTCCGATTTGCGTTCAAGCGCTGTTCTCTTTGCGGAATTGTCTGCGTTACCCGCTTCTGTTCATGTCGCTTTCGATCGGCATTCATGCGCTGTTGTTCGCTCGTTTCACGATTTCGCCTTGCTCGTGCCTGTTCCTTTCTCATTTGAAGACGAGCTTCGCGAGACTGTTGTGTTTCAAGTTTTTCAGTTAAGTTTTCCATTTTCGTGAACGCAGCTACGATATATTGTTGCTTCGTTCAAATCTAAATGCTTCGTTCAAATCTCATCTCTAAGTTATTCCGAGTAAAACAACAGGGCACACGTGATCGATCCGACCTTTGTTATTGGTTAGTGGGGTAACCGCGCCTAAAGTCGTACGCCAGACAGACAGACTGACTGACAGACAACGTTAAATTTCGAGATGGCGACAGGCTTGGAGTCCCCAAGTAGGCGGTATAATATTACTGCATTAGTGTCGAGAGTATTTCCCTCACTTCGTTCGGGGATAAAATGTACAGTACATGAGTTTGGCAGTTATTGCTAACTTGTCACATCTAGTCCACTATAGCTCAAACAGATTTCTTTTGAGCAAGTTGGAGGGGAAATTCTATTGTTCCATCAGGAAAATCTGGCAACTCCGGGCTAGAAAATGTGACTTTTATCACTCTCTTGAAGCGACACGATTGTAGCTAAGGATGACATTTGATACTGTAACAAAGGTATAAAAGTGATACTTACAATCATGATCAATTTCAATTTCTTGACATGCAGAACTAGATGTTACTGCGCATTTGTAGACAGTTCCAAAGTTCAGGAGATTATTTGATACATTGGCCAGCGGTGCCCCAACCAGAACCCTAAAATGAAAAATATATATATTTCAAAACTATATATTTCATGTTTCCTCGACTTGCCCTGAACAAAAGCAATATAACTTTTAGTTATTTATCAGCTTGTGTTATAATATTCGTTGAAGACAATACAAAGCCATAATTTCCGCTCATTTGTCTTCCTTTTGCTGGTGTTTGCTTTACTTTCAACATGCAATTGCCAATAGCCTCTTCAGGTTTGAGAGAAACATAAACAACTTTTGAGACCGTGCTCTTTTTTCTTTGAGAGTCAATTTTGTTTATGTGTGAAGGGAATTATAATTATCTGGAGTGAATCATATCACTCTCAGTCTATCTCCCAGATATACATGAGTGCAATACAGTGATAGATTGACAAATACACATCACTGACCATCGAACTTAATCTTTTGAAAGTAAATTTAGGTCGTCAGGTTATGATATATGTAGTCATGGACGAACGCCCTCTGCGTAATGGCATTCCAAACAGCCCATTAAGCAAGGCATTCAAGGTTCAATCATGATGAATTTTACGAAAACAAGAACCCACCACAGCTAAACTTAACATACAGACCACCAATAATAAACCCACATACCAATTGGAACTGCCACCATTATGGAGGGCGACGGAATAACCAAAATACTGAGTCCCTTGAGAAGAACCTGGAGACTGCAACACTTTCACTGTGCTTGGGTTTACATCTAGATTGAAGGCCGCTATACTCGGCCAGCTTAAGAGCAGGGAAGTCAAAATTGGGATCACCTTTCCAAAGGCAGCCATCACGGCACTATATGGGCGAAGATTAATAACTGCCGCTGTATCAGATGTCCAACTTTATGCAGACAAAGGGAATGTCCACACTGGTGTCAGTCTTGGTTAAACAGGTAATTAAACAGCTGAAACAAATGTGAAACTTTCTGGAACTTCTGCCGTATCCACCGCTCAGTTCCGTTTGACAAATGAGCTGCCCTCCGGCCTCGAGGTGTGTCTTTTTGGAACGCGCGCTGTGGTTGGTCGGGAAACTCAATACACGTCACGAGAGGAACGTCATTGTTTTATTTGTCCGTACTCTGTAACAGAATTCCGCTCAGCACTAAAGATACAGAAAGTCGAATGTAAGGTGGCTAATAGCCTGGGATACAATCGTCTCATGCCTCACGTCACCCGCAAGTATTAAGCAAAGAAGAATTCTAGCCATTAAATTCGGTTTCCAAGACAGACAGCTGTAACCCCAGACTGCCTTTTGACTCTTGCCTCGCCCACATATATCCTGTTCGGGAGGTTCGGCCTTCAAGGAAGTGACGAATGACACAGGAAACGCGGGAAAATGCACGAAAGTCATACAAGACTGCTCCGGGATCATAAAATCGATGGAATTTAAACATATCGATTAATCCAAGCTGATTTTGGCACTAAGAGAACTGCGACCTTTGGAGTTCGAAACCGAAAGTGAGGAACGACTGTGTACGGAAAATCCTTGTCGCGCTTGCGTTGAGCCTGTTTTCACTTGAGCCTGACTCGCTTGTGAAAACCAGGCCAAGAAAGTATAGTTTTCGAGAGGTCAAACTTTACAAAAAACCTTGATTGACTTATTAATCCCGGGGGGAGGGGGGAGGGGGTACTCCCATAAAAGGTTATGTGTCGCCCCAAAGGGTTTCATTTTCAACATTTTAGTCTGAAATAGGATATCGATTTTAACCTTTGGCCTGGAATAGGGTCGGAGATTTTGACATTTGGTCTGAAATAGGGTCGAAAATAGCACATTTTGGTCTGAATACTCCCACTCAAAATTTTAAGGAGTACCCCTCCCCTCCCCTCCCCCCCCCCCTCTCTCCCCCTACCCGGGAGTTTTCGAGAGGTCAAACTTTACAAAAAACCTAGATTGATTGATTTAATAATATATCAACAAAAGTTCAGTTGACTGTACGTGGCTGCTGTTCACTGTAATAGGTTGAAGTCAGTCGCACTGGCTACAAAGAAGTGCCGGTTGCCTAAACAAACGTTTTATCATCGTGCATTAGACAAAACAGGATTATTTCTATATGAAAGACTACCCTATTTAGAAAATATCTGAAATAACCCGAATAAATGCCCCCTCCCCCCCTAAACATAATGTGAAATGCCGGGGTGAGTTGCTTATATCACAGTTTGGTTAACTAAACTGAAATACCCAGCCACACGTAAAAACAAGGTGGATCTGTCTCTTCGTATGCTAGATAAGGCAACTCGACATGATACGTGACATTCAGTGCAAAGTAAGAGGATTTCCCGGATTAAAAGTCTATCCACTCGTCCCCGCCTCGCTAACCTATCAGTGTCCCGGCAAAAGTCTCAAATGAAAACATTCACTCAAGAGCAAAAAGTTCGTAAATTCTTTTGGCTCACCGGCACCACATATTCCGGCGATGCATACGGGAGTAGTCTGTAGGAGTGTCTCGATTGTTTTCCGAAACGTCGGAACCAATTCTCGGCTAGAAAATGAGTTGTGCAGGGAATTTGGAGGGTAAATCGACTAGATGTTCATTGGTTCTGTTTCATCGTATTGCGGGTTGGAGACATCTTTACCGTATCGTTTTCGTTTGAAGAATCCCAACTGAAAAAAAAAAGCATCAATTATACGATAAGTATCTTGTCACTCTGAAAAAGTTCGCCTTGCTACAGTCGAGGATTCTTTTGTATTGAGTGTGAATAAAGTCTAGCAGTCAAGATCCGTTGTTGTATATTTCAGAATACGAACACCTTCACCGTGCAACTGGCTAGCAGAAAAAACTCGTCTCAATGGGTCAACGGATAAGAACCATAAAAAGGACTAAATGCTCTCTCGCGACTCAATTCATATTCTGTTTCCTTATGCATTGCAAGCAGAGAACAGCAGTGAGCTGGACTGAATTACTGATTTGTTAACCAATTGTTCGAGTGTTTTCGTTTTCCGTGGCGGCATTTTTATACACGTCCCGAAGAGTTGATTTTAATTCGAGTAGCATTTCATAGGCATAGTGTAGCAGAGAATAGCATATTCGTTCTTAAATTTTCCATGAGTTTGGTAATTCTTTCTCCACTGACAACCCGAAACGGGTGAGCCAAGCAGCTAGAACAAATAACAGTGAGCGAGACTGCACTACTGTCACGAGTCACTGTATAGGAGTCGTGAAAAGCGAAAAAGACATGCACGGATACAGGAACTCCCTGCATATCCCTGGGAGATGCAGACGTATACACAAACTGAGAGAAGAGTAGAACCAGTTGAAGTGGGCCGGGATGCGCGCACTTCCACGAAATTGCTTCGCGCACTGAGCAATCTGCAAGCATGATGGCTGTGCAAGTATAGTACTGCATGCCGTGTACAGTTAATAGCACAAAGGAGAGCCGGAATCTCACCTTGTATAAGACACCAACAGCTATAAGGAGCAACAAGACTCCACTTAGGACAGCGGCGAAGATGATATACCAAGGAGTTGACTTGCCTTTTTTGACACTCTTGCTGGCCGAGTAAGCACGAGTTATTATCTAAAGAACAACAACAGATTTCCATCAGCTTGATTCACTGACAGAAAGTAACAATTCTATTGTTTATTTCTTCTCTCCCCTGTCACGTGATGTTTTACATTGCTCTGTGCTTAGTCCTGCCCAGTCACCCCCCCCCCCCCCCCCCCTGTGTGCTGTTCTGTTCTGTTTCTACTGTCCTGTTCTGTGCGGCGATGTGACATGCTGTTCCGGTTTACTGTCCAGTCACTTTGCTGTGCTGTTGTGTTCTGTTGTTACTGGCTGCCTTGTGCTTTGCGGCTGTGTGCTGTCTTTTGTCCTAATGTTCTGTAGTCCCATCTTTTCAGTCCTTGTTGTTTCCCCTATATCTGTAGACTTACCGTAACTCGGTCATTTTCTTTGTTAGGCTGAGAAAATTTCTCTGGAAGTTTGACCAGAGCAGTTATTTCCAAATCGACCACTCCGATTTTTTTCTGCGGGAAAATCGAAAACAAACAAACAACAAACAAACAAACAGGTAAACAAATTCATAAGCCAACCATCATGAAGTTTATGTGCTTACTATTAGACAAAAAGCTCTGTATATCAGTAGGAAAAGAACTAGACACAGCAGCGACAGGGACTATCCAAGAGACAAGAATAGATAGAAAATTACCTTGACAAGGGTGCTCTGCCACAATCGCGTTGTGATTTCGATTTCCACCGTGCTCCCGACTTGTAGCAGTCCCAGGCTGCATTTAAATGTCTTGCACGTGGTCAGGCGACAATCCTGCAAAAAAAGGAAAAAAGTGTTTTAAAACCGACAAAACAAATCCGCATAAACTCCTTCACGGAATCGATGCACGAGGGTAATCAGGGCAAGCACAAATATACATGGCGGCGATGCGTGTGAGAAATCTCGATTTAATAGTGAAATCGCTCACAATCTAGAACCACTGAAAGCTTGCAAATGGCAATTTGGATTGCTCCGAAGTTCCATCGATCAAAAAAAAAAAAAAAAAAAAAAAAAACGAATGCACATGCAGTTTATTTGCCCTGATTATCCATCGTATATCGAATTCCGTGAAGGGGTCTATTTTATTCAAAACCGTTATATTTACCAGTATCATGGACTCCGCCTCCCGTCGCTTTCGGCGTTTATTTTCTTTTTCCGTTGTTCTCAGGTTATTTCGTTTCTGAGAAGGTAAACAAGGAAATTGATCAATGAAGAAACGTGTACAGTGGGATGCACGTGCTATTTTAAAAGAAGTATTCATATAAACATATTATTTCTCAAAAACATAGCCATAACCATACCTGACACAATATATTTACACAACAGCTATAACCGTAACGTAATATCCAAACTCAACTGAGATGCAACAATCATAATTACAACCAAGCAATGGTTCGATCAAGCAGCTGAATAATAAATTAATGAAACCACTTAATTATTATATAAAATAGATAACAAGAGCACTTGTAACCGTGAGATCTCTCTCAAAGATTTGTATAATAAAGAACACTTACCTCAGGAATGTTGTCAGGATTGACGATAACGTCACAGGTTCCAGCAATGCCAACAAGCTATTGTGGAATTGAATTAATGAATCAATACCGGTATAAATAGTTCATCAAACAATCTGTCAATCAATCCGTCAATCAATCAATCAATCAATCA
Organism: Plumapathes pennacea; assembly: GCA_964036295.1. NCBI lineage: Eukaryota > Metazoa > Cnidaria > Anthozoa > Antipatharia > Myriopathidae > Plumapathes > Plumapathes pennacea. Next base: position 25,667,095 of record OZ038464.1, on the reverse strand, counting down.
ACCCACAATCAATGCGTCAATCGATCAATCAGTCCGTCAATCAACTGGTTGCATGACCAAGTAGTCAAGGATTCGAGCCATGAAAATTAAACATAAAGTCAGTCAAGCCCCATCGTGCTTGATTCGAATAAATTTGTGATCATATGCATCAATTTATCTATTATAGCGTGCACAAGTACACTTTGCGTACATACATACTGAGACGAATACAGAAGTAAACACAACTGTACACATACGTACACGGCATACATGCATATAACCAAAATGTACCTACCAATAGATACATGCGTTCATAAGGTGGGATCGTAACAACTGCCTGGAATGTGGTCACGTGTCAGACATAAGCAGATACTTGCTTACCTCTACTTTCAAAAGATAAAGCAGGTAGTTCTCTGGCCCTGTCCCTCCTCCGTATAAACTGGGTATGCTGATCAGGACCTCGGATCCGTCAACTGGACTCGGTCCATTGTTGCGCACCTACAGCCAAAACGAATCAGCTTTGTGTGACAAAAGTTCGGCAGCCGCGCCCAGTACGCAGGTATCACACCTACTGTAAAATACTTACTTGAACATTGTATTTTAGAGCCCGCCGTCTAGGATATGATCGAATCCCATTTTTCTCGTTCACTTGCTCGAGTACCGAAGACAACAAAGAAGTTGAAAAATGGTTCGTGTGCCGCGCCCGTATCGTGCCACTCAAATTTGGTGTCGCATTCCATCACTTGAACTATCCCGTTTATGGCCCTTTTGTGCCCAATTTAATGAATATCGGTGGAAGATGAAGGGAAAGTGGAGGATATAGAACGGCTCGATCTTAGCGTCATATTTTCTTCACGGAATCCTCTCCACTTTTATTGCTCTGTTTAGGAATATAGTTTATTGATATCGTACAATACTACCATACCTGTAAAGTGTAGACAATCTTGGGTCCGATGTCTTCTTGAAATTCTTTTGATTTCTGAGCATATTTCTTGGAATGCACAACTTGATTGGGGCTGCTGGAGCTGTAAATAAAAAAGATAAACAAATAAACAAACAGAACATAGAAAGTAAGACTTTGTCCTGGACTATTTTTAACGTATTCTTTGCACGAGTCACTCACCCCTCCATTTCCAGATCGGTTTCAAACTTGACTTTCACATGGAATTCAGCATTGTTGTTCGTTGTGTCGATATCTTCCACAACGCCGCTGCAGGGATAATTCGTTATCTTTACTAACTCTTAACAAGCAAAGATGAAGAAAATAAAAAGCAAGAAACAGGGAGAAGGATGCAAAGTATACCTAGAAGCTTCGACTTTAACGTTAAAGTCGTTTTCCACCTTTTTCGTCGAAAATTTTACTCCAAAACGTCGCTGAGGAAAAAATAATTCACTATGAATGTATAGTAACTTAAAAAGCGGACGGGCCAATAAATGAGGCGGTGCCTCCCTTCCCCTCGGGGTGGGGGAGGTCTTTAAAACAGTTGTATCAAGATGTTGCCTGGAGTTAAATTAACGAAAACCTTTGGACTGCGTTATATATTACAGATAACGGTATTTTACTTTATCAATGTGGGAAGCAGCTATTTTCTGTGTATCCACTATAAACACCAGACTAATTTAGTTCATGTGCCCATTGCAGATGAATAATTTAACTGTTTTCTTTACGTAAGACAATGCCTGGGACAAAAAGGGTTTAGCGTCTTAGCAGCAGACCACAGGTATATGTAATAATGCCTTTTTCACCGCGAAACGTACTTAATGCCTCTTTGATGCAATGCGTGTTATATAATATCTACCTTAGAGAGACCAGTCATTGGATTGGCAGGGCTACCCACGGTACATATCAAAGTACCGGTGCTGTTTCCTCCTTGGCTTTTCGCACAAATTATATGCTAAATAAAAACAATCGCAGATGTTACACCAGAGGAAAAAAATAAATAAGAAGAGAGGGCATGGAAAACAAAGAAAATATATGTCTGAGAGTAGATGAACGAAGAGGAAGGGAGGGGGGTGGGGTGGAGGATCCTTCACGTGCACGCGTCAAACTTGTGGGTAAAAAAATAGTTTTTGTGCAGTGTCAGCATACCATTATACCTTTGAGAAAACAGTCGGCATAACTATGTTGGAAAGTCGAAGTGAATAAAAACATAAATCTACGCGGAAGTTTTAAATGAAAAAAAAAAAAAAAAAAAAAAAGCAGAAGAAATGCTTCTTGACTAGGTAGGGGTTCGGGCAGGAAAAGTTTCGGCGCGATCAAAGACGTGCTGACGGGCCGAGCTCCTTCAGCAGACCATAATATAATGTAGTGCCGGTTTATACCTCATGTAGCGTGACTCCAATATAGCTCAAGAAGGAAGGGTAGCTTAGGATAATCTTGACATCATACGCTGTGTCCCGCTCCTTGTTTTCGACGGTCAACTGGACAGTCATCTCATTCACCAGGCCGAGCCTCAGCTCTTTGTGTCCGCTGGTGGATCAATCATAACAGCAAACGTTTGCAGCAGTGCATACCGATTATCATATGAAATAAATTCACTCAAAGCTGACCAAGTAGACCTTTTAATCGACAAAGACAGAAGGCAACTCCTTCAGTCATGGCGTTTTCAATGTGCACAAGGTAGCCAGTTTTCTTGAGTTTATAATTCTCTAATTTTGGCCTTATTTGTGTCATTAGATTGGCCACCGAAGGTTTTGGTCCTGTGCGACCTTTAAATTAAATCTTACCTTTTGAAGTCGATTTTTCCACTGATGGCTAAATCGAGGATACACTTGTCACTTCGACATTTTTTCTGGAAGAGCGCCTGCGTGGAAAAAAGAGTCACGGATTGAACGGGACAGCTCGGGTTCGTTTAGACTCTAGTTCAATATGACAGGAAGAGTCCTCTATTCCCATCAAACTTGAAGATTTTGCTCACATAACGGGAGGAAGGATGACATGCACGGACAAGCATAATTCATCAACGCAACTGTAGGTCGCCGATGCACTAAACCAGTTTTTTCATCACACGACTCACCACAGCTCGTGCTGCACTTTTCATGTAGTCATTCAGCACAGGACACAAACTGTCGACACACCCGGATGTTTTATTCAGAGAAAACGTCAGATCGAAGGTCAACTCGCTGAAAACATCAGCAATCTTTTCCTTTTCCTGTTGATGAAATAAATTTACGAAAGTTATTATAGCTAGTGCTGTTGAAAAGATTCATTTGCTATAAGAGGAAAGCAAGGCTGTGGTACTGCGTAAATCATTGGGACGGACATATTTGGAGAAGAATTATGTGTTGGAGTCCCGGGGGGGGGGGGGGGGGGGGCACTCATTATAATTTTGGGTGAGGGTGTGCCGCCCGGTCCTGAAAACCCTTACCCTACTTCAGACCAAAATACCTGATTTTCTATACCCTATTTCAGACCTGACTCCAAACATGTATACCCTATTTCAGACCTGACTCCAAAATGTATACCCTATTTCAGACCTGACTCCAAAATGTATACTCTATTTCAGACCTGACTCCAAAATGTATACTCTATTTCAGACCTGACTCCAAAATGTATACCCTATTTCAGACCTTTATTTAGAGATTTTTTTGTTCTTTTGCAACGATTTTCGCCCTGTGTTGCTTTCATTTGCCGTGCAATGTCCGCGGCGACATATTTCTTTTAAAATCAGACCAAAAAGACAAAATCGATACCCTAATTTCAGACCAAAAAGGCAAAATCGATACCTCATTTCAGACTAAAAATGCTTGAAAACGATACCCTTTGGGGCGGCACATACCTATATGGCTTATATATGGGAGTACCCCCCCCCCCCCCCCCCCGGGGGTTGGAGTAATATACTTCTTTCACTTACAAGATGTTAAAAGCATGGAGCACGAAATATGTATACACTCAAGAACAACGTGAGCAATGCTACTAGAATCAATGTACGAGTTGAGAGCTTTAGTTTGATTGGTCTAGGCTTCGTTTGACAGAGGAATTGAATATTTTATACTCTGAGGTCAAATTTACCCAACGAGCAGAACCTGACTATCTGCTCGCAGGGTACAGTTCACAGCAGGTCAAAATCAGCTTTAGACGTAAAACGGTCAAAGTACCCACTGCCTATTCGTTAACTGTAAATATCATCAACGTGTCTAATGACTTTATTAATACAAAGACAAATGCTCAAAACAAATTAAACCCACCATGACGTACACAGTGCGAACGAGCGCAGTCTCAAATGTATTCTGTCGTTGGAGTGTGAAACTCTCCTTGGATATAAAACTCCTTTTGCCCGACTCGTCTATGAAATGCATTCTACGCAAATTCTCCGGCACACTCTGGTCCAGTTCTAAGTTATATTCAAGCGTCAACTCTGAAGCATAAAACAGAAGAAACATTGAGTAACTTCGATCAGGAGTTATACCTCTCCTATAATCGGCTGTATTTCTGTTTCTTAATTTTGTGCCATATTTTGTGCTGTTATTGTTGTTGGTGATGTTGGTTGGGATTGTGGTGGCAGTGGTGGTGGTGGGAGAGAGAACAATAGTAAAAGACAATGGTTTCCATAATTTCTGCATTGGTTCTTTTTACCTTGGTCTCCTGGTCTTGTTGGATCACTGTACTTGAAACTTATAGTGACATTTAAGCTGGAGAAAAACCAACAAAATTACGGTTAGCCTTATTAGTTACAGTCATCTCTCTCTGAGCGGATACCTCTCTGAGGCGGACACCTCTCTAAGGCGGATGCTAAATGCTAGTCTCGAGGCTGTCCGCCTTAGAAAAAGGTCACTGTATATTGATGCGGTCAGCGTGTGGCTACCGTATCCCGCTAGTAATAATTCGTGACGTATGCACTTTAATAATTTGTATAGACTGCAGACGGTGATCTAGTTGATGTGGTTGGCTGGTTATGAGTGGAGTGGTAATTGATTCTCAATCAATGTGAGACTGTACAGTAATGACAATATGTACCACTCGTGGAATGAGCTGTCGGCGTCCTTGCACAAATTCGAGTTGCTGTCCAGAACAATTCGTGATTTGCTCAGCGTCACGTCACCAGTGACATCGACAATCCTACGAGATCTGCAGGCAAAAGAAGTTGAACGTGAGAGGAAACTAGGACGATGATTAAAAAGGAAATTACTGCATTATAAGCGGAGTACGTTTCACATTAAAGCTGCAATGCGTATTTAACTACATGAGCCTTTTCAGCAATAGGCACAGTGTTATCCAAAACCCCAGCATAAAGTACCTCACAAAAACGTCCAACAAACACCATTTGCATTTAACGAAAGAAATACCCTAAAGCAAACCGCCTTCTCTGGAGAGATCATACAATCGCTATCAACACAAACATTGTTTATGATCAGGACTGCCATTGGCGAGCCATTTCCTAAAGCCTTTGACGGCTCAGAGCAGAATAGTTCCAAATATATTTTAAAGGCGCTGGATGGTCGCCTTTGCAAAATAATCGTGACTTAGCTTTGGACGGCATTGCGAGAGACGGTCTTTTGATGAACTAACCTCAGTAGGACGACTTTCTCCGAACCGTAAGCTCCTACTGCTATGTCTGTGGAGTACATAAGCCACATTAGTGATGACAAAAGACCCAAACTAACTCAACATCCTTATTTGAATCTGTCAATCTTCCCACAATGTTTGGCTCACTATGCCCATATCTTCCCGGAAACCGCGTTTAGCAGGCCCGCATTAGGACCACAAAAGCTTTCTGAACAAACCTGGATACTTGTTGCCATCCACGTCAACGTTTCCAGAAATAGATTGACCAAACATCTGCAGGCCCGCTTGCACCACCGAAGAACCCAGGATTTTCTGTCGGGACAAATCGAAGAGCAGACCTGCTTTCAGGAACAACATCAGTGATAATGACATCCGTAGGCACAGATCCGGGGGAGGGTCCTCCCATATTGTATAAGACATTTGGTGTGTGCCGCCCCACAGGGTATTGTTTTCGGCCAGAATATTTCCCGTTTTTGGTCTGGAATAGGGTAGTAGATTTGTTTGATTTATTAGTTGCAAATTTGGATTACACGTCCAAAAAGGAGTGCAAATTGTCAGGTACAGGACTGAAACAGTGTGAAAAGTTTGGAATATAGGTCTGAGAGAGGTTATGGAAAATCGTATATATTGGTCTGAAATAGGGTCCGGGTTTTGAGAACCGTGAAGCACAAAAATTATCAAATCACCAAAAATTGCAGTAAACACATGCGGTGACAATATCACCAAATCGCTTCAACAACAAATCCACTGGGTCAGCTGGTGATATGAGGGTTATGCATCACATACCTGCCTGTGCTTGCTTTCTATTCCTTCGCTCGTCCCGTGATAAATATACACTGCACCGCTTCCAGTTCCGTCTTTTTCATATGGTGCACCGATGGCCACATCTGTTAACAACATTGCGTGGTTAACACATCTCTGCCTAAACATAGATGTGCTAGATATCCCCTCAAATAAAGATAATAAATTGAACAGCATGTGCCCAACAACTTTGAATTAACTGACATTAATCCTTTTACTACCACGCTCAAAATGCTCAAAATGCAGATTTTCCCATCTTGGAATGTGTGAGTGAGAGAAGTGGTAGTTTGGTCAACTTCCATCTGAACAAGCTACACTCAAAGCCACGTTCGTCATACTGTATGATATATATCTCGTGAGAAACTGAAGGGGGGAACTATGAGTTGAGTACTCTTGGGAGTGAAAGGGTTAACCCTGTACATGAAACTTTTGCGATTATTGACTATGGGCCCGTTCACACTAGGCAGTTAAAGCGATCTCAGATCGATCCAGGCGTATGCGGGCCAGGTGTGAACGGTCGACGTTTCCTATAAGCGATCTCAGATCGATCCAACTCAAGGTGTGAACGCGCGCCGATGCGAACTCAGTGCAATCTCAGTACCAATCTCGGATCGAAATCAGTACCGAGCTAAGTGTGAAGGGGCCCTATGATAAATTCATGTAGTTGTGCGGACCGTGAAGACAAATGCATCAAAACGGCTAAACTGGGGAAGACTTCATGAGGCATTTCAGAGTGGTTAGCTAGGGAAGTTTGCACTCAATAGACATCTAAAAAATTATCTCGTGTCAAACTCTCATATATACATTATACATTTGGATGTCAATGTGCTGTTTATCTATCGTGCACTTGTGTCTAATGAATTCAACAATAATCCACATCGAACTGCTGTAGTGATTCCCAAATTTCAAACCATTAACTTAATTTTTAATTGCAAATACAATTGATTCATGCCAGGGTCAGATAGTTACGAATACGATACGTCTGGTTCATAACATCCTCACCTCCAAATCCGTCCTTGTTTATATCTCCAATAGAAGCAATCGCTGAGCCAAACTGGGCACGAGGTACGTTGTCGCCTTTGAGAACAGTCCCAATTGGATTCAGTGCACCCTGGGAAAAAAACATACTGGCTTATATGGAAACAACAATATGACGGACCTCAATAACCTTACCGACCTCTCAATGACGTCACTGAAGATGACGATGATGATAGAGATGATGGTAATAACGGAGGTATTACTAATGATGATGGCGATCTTCATTGTGTTCTTCATGATGGTGATGTTCATTGTGTTCTTCATGATGGTGATGTTCATTGTGTTCGTCATGATGGTGATGGCGATGAGATGATTATGATGATGTTTATTTTATGATCGTGGCGCTGGCAATTAATTGCACAAATCAAATTATACCTTTTTATTGTTGATGTAAACAAACACTCGACCTTCATCGATGTTGTCCGTAAACCGTGGAGCACCAACTAAAACGTCTGTATAGCTGCAAATCAGTTAAGAACGAGGTTTATATGATCATTTGGTCAATGTAATGTATTTTGAGGAATTGTACAAGGAATTATCACAAAATAATATTGACTGTACCTGTCAGAATTGAGATCTATCGCACACAGTGCACTTCCAAAATAGCTACCGATCTGAAAATTAAACGGAAAATACATTTGCACAAGGAATTACAACACATCCTTGCGGACTTCAAATCACCAGCGCCAATTACTTCAACAACTTCTGCTGGTTGGCTGAGAGTGTTTTCTTACGGCCTTCGTGATTGGTGTCATGATTAATTTAGTTTTGGTTTTCAAATGTCACCCGCAAATCGCTCTGTGAGTAGCAAAAGAAGTTCTGGATGGTATATGTTTTGTAGTCCATACCGTGATGTGTTTCGGCTGTGACAGAGGCGACATCACAAAGAGATCAGAACCAGTCTTACTGTATATCAAGACCTTGTGAAAAGAAAAATAAACAGACAAAATACAAAGAATAAGAAGAAAGCGTTAGAAGTTTGGAAGGGAACTATTTGTTGCGCAATGCGACTATTGTTCAAGTACCCGCATGCGCATAATAGCGAATGATGGTGATAATGATGTCAAGGTTAATGATGATAATCAATGCTGTCGATGACAATGATGATGATGATGATGATGGTGGTGGTGATGATGATGATGATATGATGATGATGATGATGATGATGATGATGATGGTGATGATGATGATGATGATGATGATGATGATGATGATGATGATGATGATGATGATGATGATGATGATGATGATGATGATGATGATGATGATGATGATGATGATGATGATGATGATGATGATGATGATAATGATGGTGATGATGATGATGATGGTGGTGGTGATGATGGTGATGGTGATGATGATGGTGGTGATGATGATGATGGTGGTGATGATGATGATGGTGATGATGGTGGTGGTGATGATGATGATGATGATGATGATGATGGTGATGATGATGGTGGTGATGATGATGATGATGATGATGATGATGATGATGATGATGATGATGATGATGATGATGATGATGATGATGATGATGATGATGATGATGATGATGATGATGATGATGATGATGATGATGATGATGATGATGGTGATGATGATGGTGGTGATGATGATGATGATGATGATGATGATGATGGTGATGATGATGATGGTGGTGATGATGATGATGGTGATGATGGTGGTGGTGATGATGATGATGATGATGATGATGATGATGATGATGATGATGATGATGATGATGATGATGATGATGATGATGATGATGATGATGATGATGATGATGATGGTAATGATGATGATGATGATGATGATGGTGGTGGTGATGATGATGGTGGTAATGATGATGATGGTGGTGATGATGATGATGATGATGATGATGATGGTGATGATGATGGTGGTGATGATGATGATGATGATGATGATGGTGGTAATGATGATGATGGTGGTGATGATGATGATGATGATGATGATGATGATGATGGTGGTGATGATGATGATGATGATGATGATGATGGTGGTGATGATGATGATGATGATGATGGTGGTGGTGATGATGATGATGATGATGATGATGATGATGATGATGATGATGATGATGATGATGATGATGATGATGATGATGATGATGATGATGATGATGATGATGATGATGATGATGATGATGATGATGATGATGATGATGATGATGATGATGATGATGATGATGATGATGATGATGATGATGTGATGGTGGTGATGCTGATAACGACGACTTAGTACAACGGTTTTATTACAGCTGCTTTGGGAGAGTAACGTTTGAAATGTAAGGTATAACATTTATATTTTACCTTTCCTTTGACATTATCAGCTCTAGGTGCCCCTCCTACAAACTCTGTTGACAAATCAGAGCAGAAGAATAATCGCTATCATTTAAATCATAATGAGGTATAGCCCTCTCAATAAATCCAAACGATCAGGGAGGTTTTCGTTTGATGTGTAACTGGCTGCACTCGTGGACAAATAAATAAAAAAATGAACCATCTTTTAAAAAATTAAAAAATATCGAAAATATCGCGCGTGCCACATATCACTGGTTCTTTAAAAGTCAGTTGATTATATACGTTGGATTATTGTGTGAGTTCGCATTTTAAATGCACGCGCATACTCATTAAAAAGTCAAAGCGTTGTGTGTCCTTTTTTCCACAAAACCTCTGCCTCGCATGATAAATAAGAGTTCGCTATCAGTATGCCGTTTGAGCAGATAAGCTTGGAAAAGGGACTCAAATATTTTGATTTTCAGGCGTTCACACAGGACAAAGCAGAGCTTGGAATAATCTATGCACGCTCAAACTTATGTATGATTACAAGTTCACTACTGATTACACCTTGATTACTAGATTATATGAAAACTAGTATCTGCTTACACTCACCGTTGCCATCAGGGGAAGAAATATGGCCTTCTGCTACTGCATAACCTGAGCCAAAAAAATCACCAGAAATGCACTGAAGATATTTTTATCCCACAAGCCAATTATTTTGTAACTCAAGTTATGATTATTAGTTTAATTATAATATTTCTCAGGTTCTCCCATATGGTCTAGTGGTTAGGATCCGGCGCTCTCACCGCCGTGGCCCGGGTTCGATTCCCGGTGTGGGAAAATATCTACTTTTTTTTTCCTAGAAAAAGTATCTATGTTTCCTTCATTTGACCTCTTGTACAGAAAACAAATTCAAAAAAGATGTAAATGATTATGGGCAATCATAATAAAGGCGAAATCTTCCCTTAAAAAAACTAAAACAATATTTTTACTTACAGACAGTTGCATAGACTATGAATGTGAACATGCAGATTTATGCATTTCTGTATGATCAGAATCATTTTGGTGTGAGCCAAAAAAATTCTTATCATCTTGTTTGTCAGACATGTACCATGTGACCACACTACTGATGTTGATGTCATATTCGGTACGGTCGTAAAGTTCCAGTGGATATGAGACCTTTAGTTGTTGGGGCTTTCCGCTCAACTAAGCGTGCATTGTTTTCTTCTTGTGCTAACTTTACGTATTACATCGTGATGGATAGGATTTCAGATAAAACTACTTACCCATATAATCATATTGGTCAATCTGATCCTGTGTTGAGAACACAGGTGGATCATAGTTACGGCTGTAGCTTGCAAGTCCACCTTGAAAAAGAAAATGACGAACCGAGTGTAACTTTGATACAATAGCTGAAGAAAGCTCTGACGAATAGAGACCGGCATTATTCTTAGATCTGTGAGATTTGAAAAAATGAAAACGAGAGTCATTTTCTACACACAATGCCATTGTTATTTGACTGACAAAGTACCATACAGTGTATAACCTCGTTATCTCGAACTCTGAAGGGAAGCAAGAAATAGTTCGAGATACCGGGGGATCGAGGGATCGGGGTTCTGTCAAAGTAAATTTCTACTATGTTCATTTCAAGGGAAATCGGATTCTGTTGGAGATGGCGAGAGTTCGAGATAACTGAGTTCAATATAGCGGGGGGGTCTACTGCAGTTACCTTTCCCCGATGATATACCCACGGCACCCATTACTACACTGCCTGTGTCGGTACATCTAGCGCTCATACCAGCTTGACAAAAGGCGGTCTTGCTCTCGAGCTCTGCAAAGATAATGTTTATAGGATGACGGATTGAGGGTGCTTTACGAAGTCACAACTGTTATAATGGCTATAAATAATTTTCAGGATTTTTCGTCTAGAATGGCCCATTGAAAACCAGCAATTTGTAGTAAGACCAACAACTTCCGTTACAAGGAGTGCCCAGCCCTGGTGCACACATAAAAAACTCTTGTGCACAAAAATATAATGTGATGAGCACACAGTATCTTACTGCACTATACTGAAACTTTTGTCCAGTTCTGATTTAATTCGCTCATTGCACGGTGTCGCCATCTTGGATTCAAAGCGAGGCTATCCTGGCACGAAATTCGCCAGACATGAATCAGGAGAGTTTCCTATCGCTCTAAAGTACCAGGGCGTCTTCAGAAGATATGCACATGTTTCATTTGGGGAGTTACGTGCACAAATTTCCAAGGCAACTTTCTCAATTATGCCTGTACAACCTCGCTTTGCAGCTAGTGCCAGTTTCCGTGCAAAGAGTCCATTAGAAGTCACTTCAAGTTGAATGTAAACAACACTCACTTTCCTTGCAGGGTTCTAGGATTTTCTTGACGCTTTCCAGTCCATCCTCCAAGACAAAGCAGCGGCCTAGCGGCCAGCGGTGATTATCAAGGGATTCTCTGTAAATGTATCTTGGTGCGCAGGTCTTGAAAAACAAAAAAGTGTGTACACTCAAAGAATGAATCCGCAAACTATCTAAAGTATATACAACTGCATCTTGTGTTACAAAAGTTTTGTTTTGCAGCCGGCCTATAAAATCTTCTGTATAACAAAGCTTTCGTTGCTGCTACCAAAAGACTTGAGATTTTAAAGGCAATTTCGCGCGCATCCAAGATTAACGCATGAAAATTGCGCATCATTCCCACAACTGCCAAGATCGCTTTTTTTTTTTTTTTTTACAGCTTTTGTTATTGTTACTTTATGGCAGAAAGGAGGGCTGGGAAAAAAACTTAGGAAGCAAATTGGCTATGAATCTAACATTTTTAAGAGTACTTACCACAACTTTACCGTCCTCGCTATGTAGCACTGCTCCGAGCCATTGGCCAGTCTTTTCTTCCACGTTAAATGTAGTCGGCCGTTTGTTCAGAGTGGCGTTTTTTGTCAAGATGGCTATAAAGAAAATAGAGCAGCCGTGTACGTAGACCTGCTGGCGTTTACTGATATGTATGTGTATGCCTTTAGTTTTGTTTAAAACTATTTTGTACAATAGAACGGTCTGCAGATTTATACTCACGTTTATGGTCAACGACAACTTCTCGACATGAATAATTGGGTTTTAATCTGCACTTGTAGACAGTACCATAGTTCAGGAGACGAGTTGATACGTTCGCCAGCGGTGCTCCGATTAAAACCCTGGATCGTAATTGAAAAGACAGGGAAAAGAAATATACACATTTATCAGTTCTGAAAATTGCAGATTGATATATCAAACACAGAACTAACAACAGCACGGTCAATAGACCAAGCAGCAACTAGCAGTTCAAACGGCTTGATTATGAAAAAGGAATCCAAATTCCTCAGTCCAACCTCTTGTCCAAAAACTGCAGGGTTTTGGTCAAAGACGACTACAAAACTTTACATAGCTGTAATGAAAGGATGATCTGTGTAATAGTAGGCGCCTTGATCCGCTCACCCCCCACTTCCCCCCCCCCCCCCCCCGCCCCCCTTCGAGTATTTGCGTGGGCGGGCACCGATTCGTGCGTCCGCACCCAATCGAGAATTAGAATAATTGTGCTTTGAACAGCTGAAGGCCTCGCATAAACTGTAGACGGCCACCTATCCAAAAAGACCGCCCTGCAATTTACCTTCAGAGCTTGTTCTTTGAATTTTTCTTTTGCTTGCTGTGGCAGCCCTACAGTGGCCCGTACGGTGGCCACAAACATGGAATAAGCCGATCGAACGCAAGGGAACATCTTCGAATAAAACCGTTTACTTTGTGCTATGAAAACAAAATGCCAAGTGGGACACAGTTGCCATTCCGGCCATCATTCTGATATAGATTCGACTTCAGATATACACTTTGCTCTTAGGCTACGTTTACACTATACCGGATCACAGGATTTTGAGCCGTTGCGAAAGCCTATCCGGTACAGTGTAAACACGAAAAGATCGGTCCGGAGCGACTTTAGCCCAAAAACCTATCCGGTACAGTGTAAACACAAGGCCAGTGCGGAACAGCTTTGTCACAATCAATTAATGCAAATCGGAGCGTTTTCCTATCCGATACGGGTCCGTACCACTTTCAGAAGCGGAGCGGAGCAACAGCGCTCCGTTTCAAAAATCACTCCGAAAACAACGTATCCAATGTAAACGGAAGGCCTATCCGGTACGTTTTTGCGACGCTACGGAAAGCTATCCCGTATAGTGTAAACGTAGCCTTACACATCTTTCCCGTGTTCAGGTTGCGTGATGATTTTTGAACATAATTATGTTAATGACTTGTAAGTGCTCGTGGTGTTGACCGAACTACTGGTTACGTCGGATCAAAATGAAGGACTTTCAAAAGCGGTAACACATTCAAGTAGAATGTCATACGGGTTGCTTTTATAACCAAAACGAAGCCCGTCAACCGGACATTTTTTTCCCCAAAACTTGGCATTCTATTCACGCACTGACGTCAAAATGCTTATACAAGAAGGAATTATTTGAATAATCCTGGATTAACTTAATCGAGATCCGACTGACTTGGCCTAATGGACCCAAACGCTCTAAATTTCTACAAATGCGTTATAGACGAAGGCTTGTCGCAGATTGTTTGGGCCTTTGTTGTTTCATATGATGCGGAATGAATATGTACGGAAATCCTTTGTACGTTTCATTTGTCAAGCTGTCTCAAGTTCAAGTGTGCGTGCAACCTATATGCGAATAATTTAAAAAGGTGTTTATACAAAATAGTTATCTGATAGCATTTATGATAAACCGAATTAAGAGCAATGAGTCGCAGGATTCTGATCCCTTCCAGCTTTCCAATCGGTTTCAGTTTTGTTTCAAAACTCGTCACGTTTTGTAAAAATGAAGTCGAGCATAAAACGAGGGGATGGTAGGCAGCTCAACGGAAGTGTTCAAAAGGATACAAATTTTTTCTGGCATCAGCAAACAATCACATCCTGACAACAAGCAGAAGCTTGCCAAGTTACTGTTTATACATACTATTGAAAGAAAAATACTTTCATGAGATCATCCTTCAGTAAACACGAAGAAACGCAGTTCACTTTTCTGTTGGAAAACGATACACTGTAGGTATAATAAATAGACGTATACACTTTTATAATGGTCAAGTGCCCCTAGCTATGCCCAGTATATTTAATACAAGCACGCGCGCCACTGGCGAAAGGACTAAAACACATCAAACGCAAGTTTTACATACCATTTGGAACCATTGCTTGAGTTATGAAGGGCAACTGAATAACCGAAATACTGCTTCCCTTGCGGTGCGTCTGGAGACGTGAATACAGTGACTGTGTTTGGGTTTACATCTAGATTAAACGCTGTTATACTTGGCCAGGTTAAGAGCAGAGAAATTAGAATCGTCGTCACTATTCGCAGGCCAGCCATCACGGTACGAACGGCAAGACTCCCACGCTGAGCAATGTGTGAGGCCAAAATAAACTAAGTGAACCACAGACGACTAAATATTATTTATGAGATCATAAATTTGACATGGATCAAATACCTGACCAATCTTAATTCGATTGACTATTTATAGGCATTGAATTTCTATTTCGGAATGAATGCGACAAATAAGCTGGCAGCATGTCAAATATGAACAACCGGACCTCTGGTCAACCATCGCTCCGTTTCGACAAATAGTACAAATTCTTGGTGAATGCTTGAATATTTGTGTCGATTCGAATTCAGACAGAACGCAGTTAGCTGATTATTTTATACACATTTTTCTGATGGTGTATTTTGTGACGAGGACGTAACAAAGTATAAAGTCTCAGTCTCAATAAAGACTCGTTTACGGTCCCTTTTTTTTCTGTCTACCCCACCCCACCCTTCCCCCAGCCTTTAAATAATCAGTGATAATGTTTTAAATTATTGTGCCAAACCAACTGAGCAATTCATCAGAATTTTGTAAGATATACAGTCCTAATTAAGAGTTCAACTGAAACTATTTTTCACGGAAATATTTGGCTTTTGAAGGTGAAAACTTTCGGTTTTAAATTTCTTTCGGAATGATGACAGTTGTGCTGTAGTGCATACTGAAATGACAAAAACACAGAATTCCAGACAGCGTTCTTTCGACATATTCAGCCAAAATGCGTTATTTTCGGACAAAAATAAGCTTTTAGGTGCTATTTTTGGAATTTGACCGAATCCCGCGTTGAATATGGCTGTTTGGTGTATATGGAGGTATTTAGAAGAAGTTCTGACGTTTGCAATTGACCTAAAGTAATTTGGTTGGCTGTTCAGTTTTGTTAGTTGAAATGTCTTCACAGTTAAAAAAGTAGTGACATATTCCAACTGCAATCGCGCGAAATACCACGGGTTTGTTATTGAATTCACGTGACATGACTCGACCAATCGTGTACGGCAGTGTCAGGACAAAGAACCAATCGGCGTCAAGGAACGAGAAAGCAAGAACAAACAAACAAACAAAAAAGAAACACGAGAGCAATATTCACATTCATCGATTCCCAGAGGTTTATTTTTTTCACCCACGCCAGCTCACTTGATGCTACGCAAAGCGAGTAACACCAAAATGCCACTAAATTCCCTTTATTACACACTGATCAGTTTCTAGATGACAGATGAGCAGACCGGGGGCTTCCCTATTTACAGCGATTTTCGGATGATGTTCGGAAAACCAAAATCAAATGAAACAATTACATCGCCAATTATTGGTTGTAAGAAACACTTTCAAGCAATCACAGTCCAGAATAAGTTGCTTCTAGTTTACTTTGAAGAAAAAAAGAAAACAATCAAAAGTGCAAACAAACACATGCCACCACCGCTTGTTTTGCTCTTGTTCCTGATTGGCCAAGAATGTTGCAAATTTGTTTGGACCAATCAAAAAGTGTAGCAAACGCAAACCAAAGCAATCACACGGTTACTTTCGACAATCATCCGAAAACCACACGATTACTATCGACAGTTATCCGAAAACCACACGATTACTATCGACAGTCATCCAAAAACCGCTGTGGGACCCGCTCTTACGCCAATACAAAGTGCATCATTACCTAATGCAATTTATTCGCATTTCTTCTGAAACTTAGTTTTCCTTATTAAATAATTATAATTATAATTACACACTTATATTATTACACACTTATACTATTCGCAAACATTATCTAAAAAGCTGTGTCCACTGTTTTACTACATGATTGGGTAATGACTTGTGTAACCGCCGTTCAAGAAAAAAAGAACTGATTGGAGAGCAAGCGCGGTTTATAAAAGTTTCGAAAAATTTCCTTTTGCAATCGAAAAGGATATGTGTGGACGGATGGACGGGGATAGCAAGAGCCATCGTTTGAGCTAAGTTGCCTTTAGTTCAACTCGTGAAAAACTGGCCATAGACTCTGTCTAGTCTTCTTCTTCATCGTTCTGTGGATTCGAGATTTCTTTTCCAATTCGTTTCCGTTTGAAGAATCCATACTGAGGACAAAGTGACGATTAAAATATGTTAAAGACTACTGTAAATTAAGATATTGTTAATAAGCTGCTAGTGTTACATCAAGCTATTTAACAATTATTCGCCGAAGTGGAGGTGAATAGTGGTGGATATTATTTTACCGAGCCGTTTCGGCGAGGTAAATATCCACCGCTATTCACCGACACTGAGGCGAATAATTGTTTTAGTATATACCACACAAGTTTAATAGCCAACTCCCAAATAGTTATTTCATTTCCGACAAAATTGGGCCAAAAATTGGGTTCGCGCGCCATTTTGTTTTACCGGAAGCCGCCGGGAGGTGAATAGTACTTGATATTCCGAGATTGAGGAGCCAATCAGAGCGCGCGAAAAGCACTATTCACTTGTGTGGTATATACTAATTTCTGCTGTACATGACAGTGCATACAACACTTGCATAGGCACAGAGAAGAACGGAAGACAAAGCAACACAGCAAGGAACAGTGAATTAGATCGAGAAAGTATGTTAAAATGTTACTATGAAATACAGGGTATGTGCGGGAATACCGTCCACTGATATTACTAGCTCGTTTGCCACGCAAGGTGACTGATAAACGTGTATCTACAGAGTGCAGCGTTGGTATCACGTGTACAGATCAATTGCTATACCATACTTCTATCATCATTTTGTCCACACTCAAGTAACTGGCAATATAAATGTCCATTGCTTTGTGTGCAAATATACCATATAACTCGATTTGATCCTGAGACTAGGCTTTACCTTTTACGGTCTTCCACAAATATAATGATGGCAACAAAATATTAACATAACGCCTTAGCCTGCTGGTAAGTACCATTGCTGCACTAGGAAACTTTAATAATTCACATCATACAGTAAATAAACAATAAACTGTTTTTGCTTCGGAAATATGCACGTATAATTGTCCAAGGATATTATCTTTTCCGAGAAGCGAACAGTTGGCCGAGAGCGAAGCTCGAGGGCAACTGTGAGCTTCGAGAAACAGATAATGTCCAAGAACAATTATCTGTGCATATTTCCGAAGCCAAAAGTAGTTTATTGTCTTTATTATCCTTCAAATGTTTCCTTTCGCAGCGCAAATAATGGCGCAAGGACTGTGAAGCTTGTTGGTGCTTTCTGGAACTGCTTTTTTGATAGATGAATTAATGTCCTCCTCGGTAATCATTTTGTAATGCTTTTTGTGATTAAATGCATAAAACTGTGTTCGGATATTGTCAATAAACAGCGATGGTTCGCCAGGCGGGAGTTATTTGCTGATAACGTCCGCTCGTAAGCGGACGTTATTCGATCACGTGTCACGATTCCACCAATCACGCGCGGGAGGAAATGTTTAATGGATCATAAAAGAATACATTCTTACCTTGTAAAGGAGAACGACAGCGACGACAAGCAACACGATTCCACCCATGACAGCGCCGAGGATCTCATACCAACGAAGGGACGTACCTGCTGTGTCTGTCACAGCCGGGTTAGCACGTGTTGTTATCTGAATTCCAAAACAGATAAATTTGAACTTCTTCTTAATGCTATACTCTGTTGTGTTTACGGCTTTACAGGTCCTGTCCTATCCTAGTTGTTCTGTCACTCTCCTGTCCTGTCCTTTCTTACCCTTCTGCAGCATGCATTCTGTCCTTCCTAACCTAGCCTAGCCTTGACCTGTCTTGTGTTGCCTTGTTTAGAGTTTCTTGTCTTATCATGTTATATGTAATTCTCTGCTCTATCTTGCTGTTATTGATTTTTGTTTTGATGATTTTGTCTTGTCTACAGCGTCCCTTGCCGTTTCTTGGTATCCTTTCACTGTTTGCACCTGGCTTATCCTACTTCATTTTAAACTTTGCCCCGTCCAGTTGTTTATTAGCTGGTCTACGCCCGCCAAAATTTCTTAATTTCGCAGCCCTCAGTTTCTCCACATAATTAGGAGATTTTATTCACGTTAATACTGATACCTCACATACAACAGACGTACCGTCACTTGGTCATTTTTTTTGTTGGGCTGAGAAAACTTCCCTGGAACTTTGACCCGAGCTTCCGTCTCCAAATCTACCACTCCAACCTTATTCTGAAGAGAACAAGAAAATGAAATGTTTGAGTGACAAGTTGAGAGAGCTTTATATAGAAAGAGGGGAAGGGAAGAGGGCGTACAGGAAGAGTGAGAGCGAGGGGAGAGGGTAGGGGGACATGCACAGGGAGATTCAGGGAGTTTGAGCATAGATAAATACGCCAATGGAAAGTAATATGGCCATCTTACCTTGACAAGGGTGCTCTGCCACAATCGAGCTGTGATTTCGATTTCCACCGTGCTCCTGACCTCTAACAGCCCCAGGTTACAGTTAAACGTCTCGCATCTGGCACTACGGCAATCCTGCGAGGAAATATGTCAAAATTTAGTATCACAACCCACTGTGAGGATCGCGGACATATCAGTGATGCACTCTAACCCAACTCCCTCCATTCATATTTGTGCCTACCAATGCTTTCGACTTCGTTTCCCGTCGCTTGCGGCGTGCAGGTGCTGTCGAGTTATCCTTTTTCTAAAATGATAAACAAAAAAACTTCACCAAGGGAGCAAGTGTACAAGGTCAGTACCAGGAATTGATACACTTAAAATACGAATAGATAAGCATTTAAGTTGTAGAAACAAAGAAACAACGGTTTGAAGCAAAGTGTACAATAAAAATACTTCACCTCAGGAATTTTGCCAGGATTGGTCGTAACATTATAACAGGTTCCACCAGTACCAGTAAGCTGGAATTAGTGAAAGAATCAGTCAGTTAGTCAGAGTGACAGCTAGCTAGTCAATCAATTGATAGGATAGGTAGGAAAGGGTGATATGGATAATAGGTCATGTTAGTTTAGTTTTGGTCCGTGTGGTAAAACGTGTTAGTTATAAAGGTAAAGTTGGTGCATACAAATGTAGATTGGCTAAAACATTATTCACAATATGCGCCATATCCTGATCAACCTAACGTTGTTCCATTCAACAATCAATCGGTCAGTCGGTCGGTCGGTCGGTCGGTCGGTCGGTCAGTAAACCAATACTGAAGGTATATGCAGGTTATGGTAGCTCATAAGAGCGAGGTGAATGCTTGACGAATGGGACGAACGTCAGGGTCACTCAAGGCTCACGTATTTGCACGGGTTTGCATCCAAACAGACGCACACACCAATTATTCTCTTATCTATTTACATCTTGTATGTACGTAAACACATACAAAGTGAGGAGATAAGAAATGTATGTGAACTTCTAGTGTGATGACAGATTTTTAACTTGAACAAAACACTTTTTTACCTTAACTTTCAAGAGATAAAGAAGGTAGTTATCCGGCCCAGCAGCTCCTCCATATGAAATGGGAATGTTGATCTCGACTTCGGAGCTGTCAACTCGACTCGGTCCATTGTTACGAATCTACAGAAGAGGACACTTCAGCTTGACAGTGGTGCCCATTTTAACCCATAGCATGCTGAACTATAGTTAGGACAAGTTCCTATGGCTGAGCTAACTACCTGTCTATAAGTTCACCATACTATAACTTTTTATCAGAATGGCTTTCGAGGACAGAATGACGTACCATGATTACGTCACCGCTCTCTAGAATAGGTGTACCTGTAGAGTTTGGACAATCTTTGGTCCAATGTCTTCTTGAGTTGCTATTGTTTCCTTCACATCTTCCTCTGAATACACAACTTGGTCGGGATTGCTGGAGCTGTAGCCGATTCGAAAACAAACGGACTTTGATGAGGAACATGCTATTGTGAGAGTTCTCTTTTGCTTTCTGAGCTCACAATGTTGGATGAAATATTTGTCTCTGTTTTTACTGAAGGAACACACACGACATGACGTTTGGTTTCATATTGAAATTGTAAGTTATGGTAATTCATACGATGTTACAGAATATAAAGCATGACATATTTTGACCAAGGTTGTAACTTACCCTTTTATTTCCAAATCAGTTTCAAACTTGACGTACACGGAGAATTCAGCTTTATTGTTCGTGGCGTCTGTGTCATCCACCACACCGCTGAAATGATCATTTCGCGTATAAAATTTAAGAAGAAGGATAAAAATGACACAATAAAATCACAAAAAGAGTAACAGTAGACAAACAGTTTGAGTTCCAGTTGACAATAATAATACCTTGAGGTTTCAACTTTGATGTCAAAGTCGTTCTTCACCTTCAACGTCGAAAATTTTACTCCAAACTTTCGCTGTAGAAATGACCAAATATGTACATGTCAGAATAGACTGAAATAAATATAGAAGCCAAATATACACATGGAAAATAACTGCGTTATGTTCATTATTTTACAAAAATACTTGTAATTGTGTAAATGCACTCTCGATTCAAGGTGATCTTATACTGGTGACTTACTTCGAAGCCGCCATCCAACGGGTTGGCGGGGCTAACCAGAGTGCAAGTCAAAATGCTGGTGCCGTTGCTCCCCACTGCACTTTTATCGCACAATATACGCTAAACGAAAACAAAGACAGGTGATAATGAGAAAATGAAAGAGTTAAAAGGAAAAGGAGAACAGGAGAAATTTATCGGAAGTCTTTCCAAACTGTGTAATGGACTTGTGCCGACATTTCTACGAGCGTTAACACTTCGTGGACAGTTGCTCCGACAAAGTGCTAACGCCTCGAAACGTGAGCTCAAAAATCTCAACGGCGTCCAGATTTCACACATCGACCCCTAGTCGATTTACCATACATTTTTCTCCTCGCCGATGCAGTCCAAAAGCAGCTCTCCCAAGTATACTAGTTTTCTAAATAAGATTAGAGACGTTTATAGAACTTCGGTTTTTGTCGCAAAAAAGTAAAAAAACAAAAAGAAAACGTGCAAAAAAAGTTGGTAATGAATGCACGATGACCAATAATAGTATCAGAGTTAAAACTATAGCACTATGGATCGAAATGCTGTAATAAAAAGGAAGAGAAAACACATGCTACAGTAAATACCTCGTCAGACTTGACTCCGATGTAGTCCAAAAAGGACGGGTAGGCCAAGAGGACCTTGGCATCGTAAGCTGTATCCACTTCCTTGTTCTCAACTGTCAACTGAACAGTTATCTCATTCACAAGGCCGAGTTTCAGCTCTTTTTCACCGCTGGCGGAACAATTTAGAACATGGAAAATGACGACAATTAATTCACTTTGACTCATTTTGGCACTCAATTTGGTCTAGCCGTTCATCTATCGAAGTACAATCTCGCAAGTCAGTAGTCAAAGCTGCGACACTTGAAATGATTTACCTACATGCATATGCGGGTTTATTGGTATTGGAAACTGTAGTCATGTAAACACTTATAGAAGGTTGGCTGGATTCACTCACTGCACGGTGCCGCCATCTTGGATTCAAAGCGAGGCTAACCTGGCAGGAAAATCGCCAGACATGACACAGGAGAGTTTCCTATCGCTCTAAAGCACCAAGGCGTCCTCAGAGGAGACGCACACGTTTCATTTGGGGAGTTGCAT
The DNA here is from genome assembly GCA_964036295.1 of Plumapathes pennacea. Lineage (NCBI taxonomy): Eukaryota > Metazoa > Cnidaria > Anthozoa > Antipatharia > Myriopathidae > Plumapathes > Plumapathes pennacea. The sequence continues at coordinate 25,644,531 of OZ038464.1, read as the reverse complement.
GCACAAATTTTTAAGGTAACATTCTCAGTTTTGCCAGGTCAGCCTCGTTTTACAGCTCGTGCCAGTTCCCGTGCAAAGAGCCCATAGGAGTCAACCCTATACGCGGGGTCTGAGCTTTATGACTTGTACATTTAGAAAAACTTACCCCTGATACTCAATTTTTCCACTGACGGATAAATCAAGCTTGCATTTGTCACTTTGACACTTTTTCTGGAACAATGCCTGCAAGGGAGAGAGAGAGAAAGAGAGATCCAGTTGAGGGAAAGTGGTTCGTTTAGAATTCAGTGACTGGAACGAGCGCGAGTGTCAGTAAGTGAATGAGGAAGGGACGGTGACGAATAAACAGTAGAACGTTGAAGTGTATATGATACATTTCAGTGAAACAACTTCAGGAGATGACACTGATTTAATTAAGCCAGTTACTATCGATTTATGTTAGCTACGTTAGGCAGGCGCGGATCTAAACCGGTTTGTCACCGGTTTACGGAAAATGGAAAGATTTTTAAAATTTAGTCCGCCATTCTCGCTTAGGGCCAGGTCGCACTAGAAAGTTTAGTCGATAATAACTCAGCATTGAGAGCAATACGAAGGCTTCTTCAGTGTTTGGTAGTAGCAACTTGCTGACATATATTTCTGGTGGCAAGCGCTGTTTGCACTTTAAATGATGCAAATGTCGATCAGCAATGTTGTTAAAGTTACGAGTGCGACCGGAGCCTTACATTTTCCGAGCGCGAGCATGCCGTCACACGCCTCAGAAACTCGGCTCACACATTTGGGGAAACCGGTCAGATTTTCGTCTGGATACATTAGCTCCGTTTAGGTTTGCCAGAAAGTTCGATTTCAGATTTTCAGTTAGTCTCAACTTATATCAATGCACATTGTACAGTTCTGCTAGTATTGTGAAGACCTGACTCACCACAGCCCGTGACGCTCTTGGCTTATAGCTGTTCTGCACAGGACACAATCCATTGTCACACCCAGATGTTTTATTCAGAGAAAACGTCAGGTCAAACGTCAACTCGCTGATAACGTCGGCGATTTGTTCCTGTTCCTGTGGTAAAATAAGTTTAAAAAGAAGGTCAGCGTTGGTTAGGCCCAGGTCAAACGTCAAGCTTCACATAAGTCGAACTCAATGCAAATTAGCTAAAACAACGGATTTTGCCCCTTTGCATTGAGTTTGACTCATGTAAAGTTCGACGTTTGACCCGGGCCTAAGGACGACGTTTGATGAGCTCTGAGGAGGTAGGGGTTTAATATGACACCATACAAGTGTGAACCAGTATCGAATTTCGTGAGCTTTTCGGTCTCAAACAGAGGCAATCACTGCACAGTTCAAATGCCCGACTCAAATACGGATCGAGTTTCGTGACCTTTTGCTAATCTAACATGTGTTAACACGTTTTCGCAAACCTATTGTTGATTCTGTGGAGGTTCGGGACGGATCCCTGAGTGTACTTTCGCTCTTAGTTCGGCAACTGTCGGTCGACGTCGGTATACTTTCGGTTGACGAGTCGGTCAATGGTCGGGCGAGTCTTGCTGTCAGGGTTTCAAGAGTTAATGAATAATCGACGTTGGACGCCGTTGTGGCAATTATAACTTTCAAATTTTAAAGTGCGAGACGTCAAAGGTAAAAGTATAATTGCACAGAATCATTAATAATATATCAATATAACTTGTATGGAAGTTTATCGAGATAAAGCATGAAGACAAACCAAAATGGCTATCCTTGTTTTCAAACCTTGTTTTCTCTTATCAAACTGAAGACATCACAAAACACCTACCCTGATGTATACTGTTAGTTCGGGCAAAGTGTCAAATTTATTCTGTTGGTTGAACGTGTGGCTGCCCTGGATTGAAAAACGTCTTTTGCCAGATTCTAAGAAATACATCCTGCGCAGACTTTCTGACGCACTCTGTTGATCCAGTTCCAAATTGTATTCAATTCTCAAATCTAGAGAAGGAAACAAAACAAATGACATACATATCTCCAATTCGACAACACGCCATGTTTGTGTTTTGTGTGTAGCCTTTCAGGGGCGGACCCAGGAGAAAATACGACCGGTTTCCAAATGTGCGAGCATCAAAGGAAGGGTCAAGAAACGTTATGGGGTTGTAATAACAAAACATCAAAATTAAAACTCATTGTACCGCACGGCGTGCGTGTGTGTAGTGCAGTGTCCACTAATTTAGTAGTGTGTATATTGGAGGGAAGCAAGGGATATGGTAGTAGGGGCGGGAGTGTAGCTACCTAGTATTTTGTTTAAGATAAAGTACTGTCCAATCATTCTTACCTTTGAATTCTGGTCTTGTTGGGTCACTGTACATGAATGCCATGGTAACTTTTAAGCTGTAGAGAGCGGAGGCAATCATTAAGTATTCAAGTACTTTTAGGACATGCTAATGGTAGTGTTGATAAAGTTAGGACCTAAATGTTTAAGTATCTTTGAGATATTTGAAAGAGACGTCGGCACTCTAGCCTTACCACTTGCGCAACACTCCGGAAGGATCTTTACACGAGCTCGTGTTGCTCTCAAGAACGATTCGCGAATTGCTCAGCGTCAATTTGCTGGTAACGTCCAAAATCCTTCGGGATCTACGTAAATAAGACATGAAGAAAACAATGATTGACAAAAAGCTGAAGGGATTAAATTAATTTCAACATTTCAAGGTCTAATCGACTTTGCATATATGACCAAACCTTAGGAGAACGACTTTTTCCGAACCATAAGCTCCAACTGCTATGTCTGTGGAGTAAAAGAGACATCACGTGATCACATCAACGAGAAACGGAAAACAACAAAGTCTACACATGTACACGCACGCACGCACATAACGAACACCCACCCACACGCACGCGCACATACGAGCACGCGGGCACAGATATTTACATACACACGTCGCATAAACCTATCACATCACCAAACCAGACCGACTATATTTTGCAAACAACTGCAAGCTTGTTTTCTCTTGCCAATGAATGGGTTACAGCGGTGCTAATATGACCACAAAATCTTAACAAACCTGGGTAATGATTGTTGTCCATATCAACATCTCCGGAAATGGACTGACCAAACATCTTCAGGCCGTTTTCCACAGAAGAACCTAATATTTTCTGAAAGGACATGTTCAGATAGACGATATATTATTTCTTGGGGTTTTGTAGCTGCATGGCTACTCTGCATAATTTCAAAAGCGACACGACGATACGGCCATCGCTAAAGAAAGATCAGGAACGGGAAATATACCAGCACTGCTACAGCACAAGACAATAATCAACATCTTCCCCCTGCACTCCAGAACTTCAAATGAAATCCCCAATCTCCTCTAGATCATTTGGCTTAAAGTCTTGAGCGGTGACTTTCGTCCGATAAAGTGATTTGATGTCGCACAACAAATCCGCAGGGAGAAAAAAACAAAACAAAACAAAAAACAAAACAAAAAACAAACAAAAAACAAGGACAAGTAGTACACTTTGAAAAAACTACAGCATCTGCTTTCTGAAGGCTCGAAATCGAGGTGACTGCTCTGAGTTAAAAAAACTAACTCCATTGTCTTGGGCAGTGGTTTCAAAGACTAGTTTACGTTGCTTCATGCATCACATACCTGCCTGTACTCGCTTTCAATCCCTCCGCTCGTCCCGTGATAAATGTACACTGCACCGCTTCCAGCTCGGTCTTTTTCATACGGGGCACCGATGGCCACATCTGTTTACAATATTGCACGATTAGCACACCTCTGGTAAAGCCTGGATTGTGGACTGTGGATCAGTTTTGTGTTGACGGCTTCTTTTGGATCTCACACTTACACGATGACATAGCTAAATCTTTACATGTCTGCACTTTTTGAAGTTTCGAGATCAAAACAAAAAACAAAACTAATAAACAATCCTCAGAGAAAAGATGGCTATGATGGCCCGGGAATTGAGCAGTAAACAAGTCTTCAGTCCTGTCCCGGTATGGACAATGAAGTTATTGGTTGTATTATATGTCATACTAAGGAACAAATGGGTCATTTCTGACGGTAGACCTGGATCCCTTTCTTATATGCTGAAGTATAATAGCTTTCCAACCTTGATAGCCATCCTTGTTTATGTCTCCAATACACGCAATTGCTGAGCCAAACCGGGCACTAGGAACATTGTCGCCTTTCAGAGCAGTGCCACTGAGAGTTAGAACACCCTGGGGAAAATGAGATTGGCTTACTATGAAAAAACTATACTAAAATGATGACAGAGGAGAAAGAGGAGATGTATTGTACCTTCCCGTTCTGAGGTTGATTGATGTAAACAAACACTCGACCTTCATCGATGCTGTCCGTATACAGTGGAGCACCAACTAAAAGATCCGAGTAGCTGTAGTAGAGTTGCAAAATAAAATACAACCTTGATCAATATACAGTAGAACTCCGCTAAATCAAACTCGGTTAATTCGAACTTCCCGCTAACTCAAACTCGGTTAATTCGAACTCCCCGCTAAATCAAACTCGGTTAATTCGAACTCCCCGCTATCTCAAACTCGGTTTATGTCGAACTCCCCGCTAACTCAAACTCGGTTTATGTCGAACTCCCCGCTAAATCAAACTCGGTAATTCGAACTCCCCGCTATCTCAAACTCGGTAATTCGAACTCCCCGCTATCTCAAACTCGGTTAATTCGAACTCCCCGCTATCTCAAACTCGGTTAATTCGAACTTCCCGCTAACTCAAACTCGGTTAATTCGAACTCCCCGCTAAATCAAACTCGGTTAATTCGAACTCCCCGCTATCTCAAACTCGGTTTATGTCGAACTCCCCGCTAACTCAAACTCGGTTTATGTCGAACTCCCCGCTAAATCAAACTCGGTAATTCGAACTCCCCGCTATCTCAAACTCGGTAATTCGAACTCCCCGCTATCTCAAACTCGGTTAATTCGAACTCCCCGCTATCTCAAACTCGGTTAATTCGAACTTCCCGCTAACTCAAACTCGGTTAATTCGAACTCCCCGCTAAATCAAACTCGGTTAATTCGAACCGGCCCGCTAACTCAAACTCGGTTAATTCGAACTCCCCGCTATCTCAAACTCGGTTAACTCGAACTCCCCGCGAACTATTTCTCGTTTCCCTTGGGAGGTCGAGTTAGCGGAGTTCTACTGTAATACTGAATTAAACCTGGAAAAAACGCAACATTGAGGAAGATCTATACAGCCATGTAAAACAATTTTTAAAAGTATTGTTGGCTTCCTGAATAAATACTACTAGAAATACGATAATCGCATATACCCCCTCACTCTGCCATTGATGGGACTTTTACTTTGGTAACTCCCAACAAGAGTAGCCTTTGTTTTACCGAAATGTTGACTCAATCTTTTCTTCGAACTCAAGTGCTACACGCAAAGGAAGGAGAAAAAGAATGGTGTGTGTTATACTTTTGCGTTGAAAAAAGAATCGATTGCGTGACGAAGTACGTATTTCCCACGGTCGGCACGTCAAATTAATTCATACAGTCTGCCAAGCACGTTCTCGAAATTTAATACTCAAAGTTTGAAGTTGGTCGGCCGTCGTAGTACGGGAAAAAAGGAACACTGATTTTCCAATTTTGAATTCATAGGCAGTACAATTAAATAGTGCGATTTGTTTTTACTACTGCATGCACCAGACTCAGGCATGCATATTTAATAGGCTCGAATTGTTTTGTATGTGAACCCACTCAAAACAGAAAGATTTCTCCCAGAATCAAAGCAAAACTTGAACAGTTTACTTCAAATTATACACGGGCTTCAGACCCAGTAATACTTCTAAGGGCTTGTGAACGATTCTCGCTGCAATCACCGCGTGCCAGATTACAGAAAAATAAGACATCTGACTAAATCATTCAAGACTCCAAGTTCCGATTGCTCTGAGCGAATACGGTAGCCGAAACTAGCGACAGAAGCGTAGTAAAACAATACTTCGAGGGAAAATGATCAGCATACAGATATTAATACATTCTTGAAGTGATCGAGTTACAAGCTATACGGGATAGAATATATTTGTCACGGTGATTGTTCGATTTCCACTGACTAACCTTTGTTGCTTGTCCTTTCTAAATAAATATCTGAGTTTAACACAAAACGGCGTCTGAAGCTCCCGACCGATTTGCTTTCAAGCGCTGTTCCCTTTGCGGAGTTGTCTGTGTTACCCGCTTCTGTTCATGTCGCTTTTGGTCGGCATTCATCGCTGTCGTCTTTGCGGAGTCTTCTCTTCGGCCCGCTTTTTCTCCTAAAGTTTCCGATTTGCGTTCAAGCGCTGTTCTCTTTGCGGAATTGTCTGCGTTACCCGCTTCTGTTCATGTCGCTTTCGATCGGCATTCATGCGCTGTTGTTCGCTCGTTTCACGATTTCGCCTTGCTCGTGCCTGTTCCTTTCTCATTTGAAGACGAGCTTCGCGAGACTGTTGTGTTTCAAGTTTTTCAGTTAAGTTTTCCATTTTCGTGAACGCAGCTACGATATATTGTTGCTTCGTTCAAATCTAAATGCTTCGTTCAAATCTCATCTCTAAGTTATTCCGAGTAAAACAACAGGGCACACGTGATCGATCCGACCTTTGTTATTGGTTAGCGGGGTAACCGCGCCTAAAGTCGTACGCCAGACAGACAGACTGACTGACAGACAACGTTAAATTTCGAGATGGCGACAGGCTTGGAGTCCCCAAGTAGGCGGTATAATATTACTGCATTAGTGTCGTGAGTATTTCCCTCACTTCGTTCGGGGATTATCATTCAATGCTTTTTTCCCTCTCTTTCGACTGGCCGAGAGACTGCTACGTCACTTGCAAATAACTGCCTACAAATAAGTGTCAGCACAAATTCTCTATTTAAACTCATTTCCGATTTTTAAAAAAACTGTGGCCGGCATTCGAGGCCAATAGTTTCACTCGATGTTGCGGCCATCTTCGATATTTTTATGATGAGGAAGCCTGGGAAAGAGCGTTACGGACATACGACGGACTCTTTGAGTATTATTTTATATATTACAAATATTACTATAATAATTACTATTGTTGTTATTATTATTAAACCCTACTGTACCCGTCAGAATTGAGATCCACTGCACACACTGCGCTTCCAAAATAGCTGCCGATCTGAAAATGGAATATAAGGTTACGTTTACTCCATACTGGATATAGGCTGTTTCTGGAGCGATTTTCGGAACGGAGCGTTGTTGCTCCGCTCTCTTCCAAAAGTCTAAGCTTCCAAAACTTTGCCACTTGTCACTTAATTGTCTTTCTTATTCTCTTTTGGCCTGGCAGCAATAAAACACGAAACACTTTAAAAAAGGTAATAAAGCCACAAAATTAATTTAGATTTCAATACATGTTTCCACAATATCACTCTGCAATAATACATACAGGAATATTGATTGGAGCAACTACGCAATGCAGGGTGTGATGAGCAATTTTTGGAAGCTGTGAGTCGCGAATTTGCTTCTAAGATGAAAAATATACATACCCCGAGTCGAGGCTGTGGAATGGACGACGCCACGAGACTGCTCTCGAAATCATCTATGTAGAGCAGAACCTAGTGAAAAGAATAATGAAGAAGGAATGAGTAAGATTGTGGTGGTGGTGGTGATGGTGATGGTGGTGGTAAGTTTTACCTTTCCTTTAGTATTGTCAGCTCTGGGTGCCCCTCCAACGAATTCTGTTTGCAAATCAGAGCAGAGATAACATCAAATAACGTGCAATGAGAAATTATCGTAATTGTTTGGGGAATCGAATGTCTGCGGTGCGTCTATATCGAATTTGTTGCTAGACAACCCATCACAGATATGTATATTTCAAAAACAACAATCGGCTCTGAGCACCAATTTCCCGCATATTTGTCTTGCAACCATGATGCACCAAAGATGTTAAAATGGTTCATATCCTCTTCAACTTACCAACTTCCTTCGTTTGAGTAAAATGGCCGCTGGCCACAGCATAACCTGAGGAACATAATAAGAATGCTCCCTTTATTACCATTGCGCACTTGCACTGTGAACTTAAATTTAGATGCTGTTAAAAAACACACAAATAAACCTCGCTTATGGGAAGTGAAAGGGATAAGAGGACATCAGCCATATGTGTTGCCATACGAAACTACATCCGGGACCCGAGTGGCGTATTTTCCATATCCTCACTAGACTAGTGAGGATATCGTTTGCGTCATTTCCCGCTTTTGCACGGTTGTTTGTGCAATCTCTCGTAAAACACTCGTGTCTAATATAATAAAAAGAAAATTACACGGCGGCTTGAAAATATGACTTTTATTTTCTCGTGGTTAAAACAATATTTTACTCACTTGCGAAGCGCTCGTTCGTAAAATATTGTTTTTACCACTCGAAAATAAAATTCATATCTTCGCGCCGCCGTGTAATATCCTCTATATACGGTGGTTGGTATAGACCAATTTTTGCTGAAAAAAACACTTACCCATATAACTATGGTCTTGGTCAAGCTGATCCCGGGTTGAAATCAGAGTTTTTTTGAACCCTTTAATGTAGTTCGCAAGTCCACCTTAACAACACCAACAACAAAATAAGACCGTTGATACTTCATAGATTTCCACTGGTTTGCCGTGGTGTGGACTCTTATTTACCACGATTTACGTCATCACATGGTCAAAATGTTGTGGATTCCGGGGCGCTTCGCCGAGTGAGTCCACAACTAATTTTGACCATATGATGACGTAAATCGTGGTAAATAAGAGTCCACACCACGGCAAACCAGTGGAAATTTGTTTTTTTACCACAATATTTAGAAATATACAGGAAAGTTTCGTTGTATTTTGCTGCAAAGCGTGACATGCTGGCATCAGCATCGTTGTCTGGACTCTTATTTACCACAGTAAATCGACTAATCAGAGAGCGAGAAACTAGTGTGTTGTGGTAAAAAACCCTTTAGAAATCTCAACCTCGGTGCAGATTTATGAGTCTGTATACAGTACCCTAGGTGTAACTATAGTTTACAACACCTTATCGAACGAAGTAAAGTTGAGGCGATGTCAAGACGAAGTTTACATGATGCTGATGAATATGGTGATAATGATGATGATGACGATGGCGACGATGACGATAATGATGATGGTGTAACTATAGTTCACAGTTCACAATACCTTATCAAACAAACTAAAGTACAGGAAGACGTCAAGACGAAGTTTAACATGTTGTTATGGTGATGATGATAACGATGAGTATGATGGTGGTGGTGATGATGATGAAGTTGATTATTATTATTATTATTATTATTATTATTATTATGAATATAATGATGATGACGATATTGACGAGTAGACGAGTAGATTTGAAATTTGACACCAATACTTTTGCAAAAAGATAAAAGATTACTAAAGAAAAAAAGTTCTATCTAGTTCTTTAAAGCGGAAGATTGGCGTGAGTTAGCGGGGGAGTAGGCAGGTCTGTCCGTGTCTTTTTCGCTATATTTGGCCATTTGCCAAGCAACCTACCCTTCCCATCTGACACACCCACAGTCCCCATTACTACGTTGGCGGCGCCGTCGTCGTACTGGGCGCTCATGCCCGCTTGGCAATACCTCGTCCCGTGATCGGGCTCTACAAAATGAGAATAAAACGATGAACTTAAACTACTGAGAATCTCTGCAAATAATGGGTTTCAACTTTAGTAGAGGAAAAACTAAAACAGCTTTAGTCCTACAGTCCACATTGGTCAATCTGGCCTCGACTTCGGAAGCCAGCCTAAGATATATTTATCATCTGCGACGGCACTCATCTTGTTAAATATTAAGTGCTGAAAAATTCACAGTTTGGTTTTTGTATTTTTTGTATTTTTATTGAAAAATTTAAAGTTACAAAAACATGAATTGTTTTGGTACAAGATTTAATATCATTTCCGTTTATCCTTAAAATGGAAACTCGACTTACTGCAAGGCTCCAGAGTATCTCTTACAGAATTCAGCGAATCCTCCATAAGGAAGCAGCGTCCCAATGGATATATGGACCCACTCTTTTTGACGCTGTATCTTGGAGCACAGGTCTGGAAAAAACACAGCAATGGGCGTGCACGTAAGAAATCCAACCTACTCGAAAACGGCTGGGTACAGGAAACTCCCGAACACAAAATATTATTCACAAGCATCGACAAGAACAAAGGCTAAGATGTATGGCAAGACTAGGGATGCCAACCCAGGCTGTTCAAACTTGGACTATTGGCCTAATTTGGTTCTTGGCGACACTGCACCTGCTTCGGCACTTCCCGTCCTTCCACTTTCAAAGTTATAAGAAATGACGGGAAGTGACCAATATGAATATCAAGACTCCCATAAATGCGCGGGCATGGATTTAAAGACATGCCCAGATCAAAGTCAGTCTATTGTTGCATACATACGTACGTACGTAGCCTTGCCAAACCCTCCCGCTCATCTGCGAACTCATGACGTGAAAAGCGACTCCATAGGCATTGCTTAGTAAAAGTCGGTTCTAGCACAAAATGTTAGCTTCCAATCAAATCCCGGCATCTTCTGAGAACTTGGCTTGATTGAGTAGATCTCTCTTAACCTCCCGCTAAAAATATGTCGAAGTTGATATTTCTGCGTGCCTACGCACGCGAGAATCTGAGGGAGTGACACTATATAGTTGGGTACTTACCACGGCTTTCTATTTTTTTTTTCTATATAGTTGGGTACTCACCACGGCCTTCTTCCCTTGGCTGTGCACCACTGCTCCGAGCCACTGTTCTTTCTTTATTTCCGTCGAACTCGCAGCTAAAGAATTTCAAACCAGTGTAAGCACACCTATATTGTGGCAATGAAGACTTAAGGTCTGTCAATACATGAGCCAGGCTGGCCCGGTTCTCATGTAATTGCTCAGTTGTTTTATGGTGTGTTTCACAACCATACCGGGAACTCGGCAAACCGAGCCAGCCTAACAAATAGGGCCAGCCCGGCTTGCCTAACCGTGCTAGCCCGCATCATGTATTCAGGCGAATAATGCGTGCTGGGAACCAATAGAATGAACTCTCTCAAAGATGGACACCCTCGGAACTTGGTGTACTGTAGCTGTCCGTCTTATAGAGGTGTCCGAATATACCAACTGACAACGACAATTTGTAATCCACAATCAGAAAATTCTTGACTTGTGGGCAGCCTCGCTCCGAGGCCCTTTTCCCTGGGGGCGGGGTGTATTAGACAGCTCATGAATCTGCGCGCTCGCACTCGTATCTTGCACAAGCTACGAGGCACGCAATGATTTATGAGATTTTCAGTCGTGATTGAACAATGCGCTGATTGGCTGTGGAAACGCATAACAATACTTACCGTCTACATCAACATCAAGGTTTTTACAATTCACAGGATTATAACTGCACTTGTAGACGGTACCATAGTTCTGTAGATTTGCAAATGTTACATTAGCCAGGGGGGCTCCAATTAAGACCCTATGGAGAAAATATACATCGTAAGCACTGCGTTGCACAAGAAAGACAATAATACGTCACTATAGTTACAACATTTTTTGCACTTTCCGCCTCGTTCTCAGGTTCTTTATCCTAACGCCGCAATTGTTGCTCGCGGGGGCCTGGGGCCCACGAGAGCTTAAAAATAGGCATTTTTATTTTTACTTGCGAGAATACTGTGTCGAATTTGAACGCGCGCCAAAATATCTTAATATTTAGTGCATTTATTACTTTTAGTTAGCTGAAACACTGGCATTATGAAAAACCAATTCAAAATCCGTTTCATTCGGAAGTTCAATATTTACATAATTCTGTTTGTGTAAGCTCGACAGTCTTCTTTGCTCGTGTAAACTGTGATCAGCTTTATGAACAGATTAATTAGCCTTTGAAGCAAAAAAGAAACATATACTAATATAGTCGAAACAAAACGATTAAACCCCGATGAACTATAAAGGAATTTGCAATGCGGTTACCTTGTGTTCATTAAAATGACCCTTTTGTTGTGATAGCCAACAAATCGAAACCTAACCCAATCTTGCTACAAATCCTTGACGCCACGTAAAAACACGAAGAGGGCGAGGACGAGAATCTAAACATATATGGTACGCTTTAATAGCTTGCATAAACTTTCTGTTGACTACAAAAGATCCGAAATAATAATACAGTCGTATGATTTTTGCTACGATTATTCGACAATTACATAGGTTATAGTTAGCCCACTTAACTAGCTAGAAATACTAAACATATAAAGTCATTGCGTAGATTGTAATGGGCAACGATAGTAGATCGTAGCACAAATACTTAGGTGGAGAGTCGTTCATATTATTAAACTAAACATGTCAAACTCTCTCGTGACAGCTGAGTTTGGGTCAGCACAATTACTAAGACGCTAAAAATATCAGCCTAAATTTGCTTTTTCACACTTATTTTAGCTCAAATTGGTGAAGTATATAAAGTTTTCTATTATACAGGACATCCTAAACGCCTCAAATGAGACCGTTTCCCCTACCAGAAGAATCCCAACTCCTGGACTGTAAAATGAAACTAAGATGTATAACCCCAAATGAAAGCTGTGTTCACTTCCAATTCGTGAACTTTCAAATGAAACCTAAAGGTGTGACTACTCAAATGAAACCTCTCAATGAGTACATTATAAGAGTAATATTCCCCCACGACTCCTGAACTGTCAAATGAAACTTAAAACTCTCAATGAGTACATTCAAACAGCAGTGTTCACGTAGCTATACTGAGCTGAGTTAATAATTTTGTGTTTAGACAGGACAGGGTTTATGCGGAAGCAACTATTAATATCTCGGTGCATGTTTTCTTGTAAGGAAACAGGAAAAAAATGTTACAAAATTGATGAACACTTCCTGTCAAGCTTTAGCATCTTACGATATAAAACAATTGTTGTTTAATTGGACGGTGCTACTGTTACAATTTTGCTGCTACTTTAGTAACAGCTGCATCAATTGCTGAAATGATAAAGAATACGTAGTCTTTCGCTAAAAAAAACAACACCAAACGTTGACCTTATTACAGCAAGATTAAACATGAAGATAATAAAAACAAATAATGATGACTTCGCGTACCAGTTGGAACCACCACCTGCATACAATGAGACCGAATAACCAAAGAACTGCCTCCCTTGAGATACCACTGGAGACTTAAACACAGTGGCGTTCTCTACACCCGCGTTGAAGGCTTTTACACTTGACCAGTTCAGCAGTAGAGAAGTGAAAACCATCACTGTTAGAAAGGATGCCATCGCACTGTGCCGAAACGACACGATCACACGCACCTGACCGTTGCCAAAAGTAGCAGAGTTGTACGCAGAGGAAATTATGATCTCACGAACCCACCACGTGCAAAATCGCAAATGCTTGTTATTTTGAGTGAAAGTTAAAGATTGCAGCAGTAACTACTCTTTTCTATCCTGATGGGGGCGTTGCAGAGTGTTGTTCGGAAAAAATACCGCGCGCTGTGATTGGTCGAGCTTTAGGTCATGGTTACGTCACGAGCCCCGCACACTGGGCACGTCGAGAGCGTCACTAATCGAAGCCATTAGTGCGAGTTTGGAGTTAAAAAACGCCACAACATGGGTTTGAAAAGGAATAAGGTACGGAAAATCGAGAGAGGTATTATACAGCTCCCTGTGAGATTTGAACCACCACAATTTTGAGATATGACCTCAATAAAAAAAAAGTAACGCAAGTCACGCAAGTCGGCCAAGTAAAATTTCACCTTGTGTGTCCGTTTTTCTTGTTATAGAACTAACTTATAGTCGAGTATCGAGCATTGAGGTTTTACAAGCGTTTTTCACTGAACTATGAAATCTGCGCTTGAATACACAGTTTTGTACAATGACCGCTGACTCCAAAATAAGTTGACCGCACGACGGAAAAAAACATATTTGTTCTTGAGGTGCGGCCGGTTCAACGAGTGACGTTCATCCGTTGTTCGCAAACTTCCGCTAACAACATTCTCGAGGAGTGATCTCTCGATGACGCTCTCAGACTAAGAGAGTTATTATTCTATGAGTCATTTCCAATTAGGCAATTTCCTTGAATATACAAATTCAGCGATGTGTTGTTCATTGTAAAGAATACAGCACTGCAGCACTTTGTACATGCATTCTATTCTTGAAACTAAGGCAGTTGGAAGAATTACGGTCTTGACGCTGGGTTTTGACAGCGTTTACGTGCATGCGCAACCTAATCTCCACTCTACCACTTGTACAAAATATGCAAAATAGCTTTTATGGGAGGTTTTTGTAGACATCACGAAACTTAGACTGAATTTCGCTCGTAAAATCATTATTATTTCTAACATTTTTCTGTGGCATCTTTTTATCGAGACAGATAAAATATTTGGATAGAGTATTTGGAATCTATACGCTCAATTTTCAAAACTTTTATGCTTTGTTTACGTTTTTCGCGAATATTCGCGTTATTCGCGATGCAGCCGGGGGGCTACTAAGAACTCTCTAATATTCAATAACACACTCCAGCAGTCGCATCAGCATATTCTGAACATATTTCGAAGATTCTCACAAATGTATACTAGTCATGTCCTTATCATTATGTTAATCATGATATTATATTCGCGAAGATTCTGTTAGTATGGTATTGAAAGCGTACACAAGTTTGCTGAAAACTTTACCGCTACAGCGAGACTGCACTCGGCATACAGACATTGATATAATCAAAATAAAAATAAAAATAAAAATAAAAAACACACACACACAATGTAACTTTTACATACCGAGAACCACTGCTTGAGTTGTGAAGGGCAACTGAATAACCGAAATACTGTTTTCCTTGAGGTGCGTCTGGAGACGTGAATACAGTAACTGTGCTTGGGTCTATATCCAGATTAAACGCTGTTATACTTGGCCAGGTTAAAAGCAGAGAAGTCAAAACCGTCGTCACTATTCGGAAGGCAGCCATCATCAACAGCGCGAACGAGACGTTTACTCACTCCAAAGACTTCTGGGGCCGAAATGAAGTGAACAACATCAGTGTCATGACATCACGATTTCTGACGCGGAAGCGGACTTGATGGAATGTCCGATTTCTTTGTATATCAATCTTTACGCAAAATCGTTTCAAAATCCCGCAACCTCTCTCCAAAGCCCAATAATTGTGTGTAAAAACGTTGGATCATTACTTTGAAAGAAACTGAAAGATTGGTTCGATACCCTTGAGGATGCGAGGGTGATTGGTTGAGCCTCGATTTACGTTTTGTGATTTCCGCTCCTACCCTACACACCCCTGAAGTGATTAAGAGGTGTGCAGTCACGAAGTACATTTTGAGATATTGTTCAAATGTAACTCATTGTTCCATGTTTGGATTCCGTGATCGCCCCTTAGAGTGTGGAATGCACTTTCAGGATATGAGGTTCAGTATTAATAATATATACGCGCAATCATTACTTGTCAGGCAATCGGTTTTGAAACTTTTACTGAACATCAGTATTGCTCTGTAACGATGACAAAATAATCCGTTGTGTGTCCCACACACCGCGCCAATATAACAGATGTAGACTCACTTGAGATGAGGCGCAATAACTTTCGCACAGTTTTCTTTTTATCACTCAAGTAGATGAACTATATATAGTGATAAGCTTGTGAAGTGATTGGTAAATACGTTTTTGTATCAAATATAATCTAATAGTATTAAAAAGGAAGCGCGAATAGCCATGATTTCACAAAACCCGATTCATTGGAAAGCACGAGTTTATACGGAAGCGAAAGCGAAAGACAACAATGTTGGGCGATGTTGTGCCAACATGTTGCGTTCGTTTGCACAGGCCTTTTAAGCCTTTTAGGTCTTGGAATCTTGGCTTTCATCACGTTCTTGACCTTAGTTTTGAAACTAAACATAGCTTCGCATCTAGCCAGCGTAGCAAGCGGTTCCGTAAGTTCCAGAGCGCATACGCCTAAGACTTTTTCGATATTTGACCGCGCGAAAATTAGGCCGAGTTCTTTGACTACCGCGGGTTCCGTGGCCTTGCTTGTGAAACGCTATCTTGTGCTAATTCATTGCAAATAAGTTTGACAGCTTTCCACTTGAGTGAATAATTCCTTGTAAAACGCTTTTTGTGGCGATTTACCGTCGATTCAATTTCGGACGTGACCAATTCTGTCAATATGCACCCACTCATGAATGGAAGTAAAAATGCGGAACAGCACACGAGGAATTGGCGCTTGACACGGGACGTTAGAACTGAAAGAAAGCACCCAGCTTCGGACAGTCAAGCAGGCAGACAATATAGATGCGAGTACAGTTAACTCAAATTAGCCGCATGTAGGGTAGCGTAAGGACGGTACTTATGTTTACTAAATCATTGCAATAAATGAATATTGATGTACATCAATGTAATTATACATGAAGGGAACAGAACACACAGCTACATGTTATGTAGATTTGCAATTCCTGAAAGCGCGCGATGCTTGGTTTTCAAGGTGCTTGATCGATAAAACTGGAAAGTACTGCAGACTGAAAATTCGCCTTCTTCGCAGCATTTTCACATTGCAAAGTCTCTCCTCCCTTTTCCTGGATTGTAATTTGCGTGATGCAGTTACAGAAGAAAGGTAAGAGTTGCAGTTTCCTGCGTTTGTATTTCTCAACTACTTCAGTCCGGGATTGTAGCCATGGGTTGAGTTTCCCTCAAAGCTCAACTTGACGCACCACGTGGCTGTACGTGCCTGCTCACCACACCACACGCCGGATGTTCAGAGTTTGCGCCGCGAGAATAGAGAGAAGGTACGAAAGGTCCCAAGACGGAGGGCGGTGTATCTGAAGCGGGGCTCCCATTCGGGCTTTGCTTCGCCTTGTGACGGGGCGATATCTCCAAGTGATCAGGTCTCACCGTTAACTCCTGATTGGCGATTCGCTCGTCGGGTCCAAGAATCCTTTGCATCGCTACAAACATCAGGAGAACAACCAGGCAAGCTATACCGTAAAATCGGAAAGTCAAATCCGTTCCAAGCACGTGGATAAGAAGTCCACCCACTACAGCCCCACATCCCCTCCCGAGTCCGTGATGCAAGCCCTGCAAAACACCTTGCGCAGAGGTGGCGTATCCGGGGGGTGCAATCCGCCCCATATAACTCGTACAAGCAGCCCAGACCGCGGCGTGAGTTACTCCTTGTAAAACTTCCAGCGGAAGCACCCACCAAGGATTCACTAACCAGGAGATGTATAAAAAACGTACAACGTTTCCGAGAAGGCCTACGTAAAGAACTCGGACGTGACCCACGGAACGGATCAGCCGCCCGACATTAAAGTAGCACGCGATTTCCGAGATGTGATCGATTAGCGAAGCGATTCCGAACAGTGTCGGCGGGCCACCGAGGTCTTCGAGGTGCCAGAAAAGGAATGTGAAGATAAGACCGACGCCGAATCCCATGAAAAACGTGACGAGCAGGAAAACGCCATAACGGAGGGAAAATAGAATCTGGCAAAGACTTGCGTCCCGGCCTGCTTTGGGGATCTCGCTATCCACTCTCGACTCGCTACTGTTCAATGAGAAACGGGTGGCCACCAGCAAAGCACAAGTCATGAAAACAATAAAGAAATAGAAACCAACTGTGTAATTCTGACTTATGATCTCTCCACATACTTCGACACCTTGCATACTGTCGATAACAAACCCTAATAAAAACATGGCCGTACCCCATCCCAGGCTTCCCCACATGCGTTGCCGTCCGTACAGCTCCTTGTTTTCGCCGAGTAAGTCGAGCGTCGCTGAATCAGCTAGGGTGATCGCCGGCGCGGAAAAAAACTCTCCAATAACCGTCAGAAAGAGCAAAATCAGGAATACTTGATGAACTCCTTCGCTGTCGTAAACCAGAGAGCTTTTGGTTTTGAACTGTGGCTCGGCTTGATCCGGGGTGTTCGGTCCAAGAAAGTCTTTAATTTCGGACGTTTCACCGTCGGCGACTTGCGAAACATTCTTCGTGAGGACGAAATACTTGCGACACGTGACTGGAGCGGGTTTGATAAAAGCGAAGGAAAAAGTGAAGCATATCCAGCACAAAAGCGAGAACATCATGAGAGTTTTGCGTTTGTTCAGGCGATCGGACAGCGAACCGAGCAGGGGCGCACTGAAGAATTCCACCATCGGACGACAACCGACCAAAATTCCACTCAAACTCGGGTTCATGCCAAGCTGCTTGAAATAAACGCCAAGAAGTGGGAAAAACGAACCCACCGCTCCCCAGTAACAGAAATAAAATATCTTTGAAACAAGTAGTCTTTTGTTTAGGCTAACGCTTCCAAACGTGTAGTTTTTCATGGTTCTCTGTGAGTCGGCTTCGGCCTCCCCTTGTGGGACGCTCATAGTTGATGTTAACTGAATGCAGGTCAGTGAGTTTTTAAAACTGATCCTCAACAAAAGACCTCCAGCAAAACGTTCTTAATATTTAATGTATCACTTGCAACTGTGCACTGGATACAGCTTGTATTTTTGGGGTAGTTGTTTGCTTTCACCTGCCCCGCTTCCTTCATAAGACTGTATTGAAGCGCGCTTTTGAGTCAAACTATGGTAATAATTTTTGATCTTTGAAAATTTCTTGAAAATTAACCCTTTCACTCCTAAGAGTGATCAACTTCAGTTTCTCACAACAAAATATGTGGTACCACAAGGACGAATTGGCTCAATGGCTTTATTAAACCATCAGTTCTCACTACATGACTTACACATTTTCTTCTCAGGAGAATTTGTATTTTGAGCTTGGGAGTGAAATGGTTAAAGGAATTACAAAACAGTGTAATGAGAATGAGGCCTCCGAGAATGTATTCGTCACCAAGCTTTCTTTCGAGGTTGCATCTGTTTTGCACTTTAAGAAAGGTTTTGGATTGCAATTATTTTTTTTGTCGCAGTGACTATTTTTGAGTAAGATTCCAGTCAAAACACTGGGGGTCTGGAAATGACGGATCGAAGCATTCGACGCGCAAAGGACTGTGATCGAGAGGATTCAAAATAATCGCTACAACACCTAAAAAAGTTAAGCTTCTATTTTGCATCTATTTCTGCCGTCTATCAACTGTCTAACTGCCGGACCAACCTCTGCTTCAGTGCTTCCGTTTCTTCCTCTGCCTCAACTTTGAACTTACAGTGGCTATCCACCACAATCCAGAATTACCTGGTGGAAGGCATACACATGGGGCTTTAGAGCTTAGCCACAAATTTAAGAACATTAAAGCAGTTTATTGAGTACAACCGTAAAATCCCGGTTATAACTCTTCTTTCCTCCCTCTCCCGCCCCCTCTGTCCTCCACCCTCACCGTTTCACATAAAGTTACACTTGAACTCTGAGAAAGTCAAGGTACAGTAACTATTACTATCGTGTTAAAATCAAGCAGCTATGTTGTAACAAATAATAAATGATTCATTGTCATGATATTTTAGTGAAGCTGACGATTATAAACAGCTTGCATAGACAAGAAGTATATAAGACACTAGTGCTACTAAAACTATTTTTCCGTTTACGTACTTCAAAACATTATTATTTCAAGGGTTATAACATCCTCGGAGACCAGGGCCAGATCGTGAGACGGCGGACAAAAAAGCGGCCTTCTTAATTCTACTTTTCCTCCTTCCCCTTATCTCCCTCTCTGCCGCATTTTGCCCGCCGCCTCACAATCTGCTCCTGGATCTACGAGGATGGGGTTATAAGCCCCCTTAAAAAACTGTACACGCACACAGCCAAGATCAATTTATCCCAAGTGGCATAATAAGACATTGAATCCCACATATTTATTTGCTTTTATCAACTTTTGATGCATTTTGTTGTCCCATGTTATCGACGAAACAGGTTTTTGTTTTACAATAATACAGGTACGACTGATAAACAAACGATATGAACTAGAATGTTTACTGCATGCACTGCAACCAGTGGAGGTGAATAGCGGTGGATATTATTTTACCGAGCCGTTTCGGCGAGGTAAATACCCACCGCTATTCACCGACACTGAGGCAAATAATTGTTTTAGTATATACCACACAAGTTTAATAGCCAACTCCTAAATAGCTATTTTATTTCCAACAAAAGTGGGCAAAAATTGGGTTCGCACGCCATTTTGTTTTACCGGAAGCCGCCGGGAGGTAAATAGTACTTGATATTCCGAGATTGAGGAGCCAATCAGAGCGCGCGAAGAGCACTATTCACTTGTGTGGTATATACTAATGACGATCATTCTAGTAACCCCATTTTAACTAAAAGTTCTTGCTACATATCTTTATGGTGCACTGTATTGTACTGTATATAAAAAATAACCTTTCCAACAATAATTTTTAACAACAGCAATAGTTTTTGCCTAAAATACAAATGTGTGTGACTGAACAAAAAACAAGTCTCAACCCTTAACTCCTGAGAGTGATCAACGTCAATGTTCTCTTCTCATTTTCTCACCAGAGATATAAAATACATACAGTAAGGAGAATTTGGCACTTGATAGTTTGTTCTGCTAAAAGTTGACAGGATGATCAATTCTCCCTTGGTACTCATACATTTTCTTCATATTGTTAAGAGAAATCACTATACTGAAAGGGTCAGGAGGTGAAGGGTTAAGTATGCTTTGTCACATGCAAACATCATAGAATTAAACACAAGGTCTTGATTTGAAAGAATAATTATGTGGTGGTTACTAATTTTGTATGATTTTGACCCCGGCCAAATGTTTGTACTGCAATTCAATCTGTTTTTTTATTTCTATCCATAAACTGTTTTGATTTTTGACTCCCAGGTACAAAAAGTGTATTATTATAAAAAAAAACTTGATCTACTACATATTCCCTTCCCCCATCAAAGGTAACACTGTGTTGTATATACCATAATAATGCACTGATTGCATGTTAAAGTTACCAAGACAAGCCAAAGGTAATAGCACTTATTACAGTTACAAGCAGTTTCCATGTAAAATCAAACAAATCATGAACTTCACTTAGCAACACAGCTACTGTTATATTAGAATGCACTCATAATTTGAGATCTTTCAAGGGTCTTAGTTTTCTGGGTTGGGTCTAATTTCTTTAGCAGTGAAAGGACTCAATCAAAAAAAGTCCCAAAAACCAGTAGAAATATGTTTACAACCCTGTGATTACAGTGTACCATACCTTGTTCTTGTGTCAGCCACCATCACATGTAAAGTCAGACACGGCAGGTAATTCAACTTCATAGCTCAGTGCTCGACATTAAGGTTTTAGGTTGGATGCCCTTCGGACTGTAGATTGACTTCAAGGAATAGAAAGTTTCATAATTTCTGGTTGCCTGGCCCAGAATCAGTACCTGCCGACCAAAAGTTTTGGTTGCCCCGGGCAAGCGGGCAAGCAGGCAAGCGGGCAAGCGTTAATGTTGAGTGCTGTAGTTGTGGTGACACTTGCAAAACCTGACGACTTAGCCAGGAGACTCAAAACTAAACTGACACTAGAGTTCAATGCATTATGTACGTTAGTTTTGCACAAGAAACATTATGTGGCATCCTATCTCTATGTTACTGTAGATGGGAATCAAATGAAGATTAATGCTGACCAACCAAAGTGATGTCAAAAAATGTAGTTTCATAGTCTGTGTGAATGCAAGTAATGTTGATGGTTGCTTGATGTTGTCAGAGAATCACACAGTCCTCTTTTTTCTCTCCTGTGCCATCCTGGTACTTCTCGATTTCATAAATCATGGCTTGAAATATCTCTTGAACACACTGGAAATAACAGAGACTCAAATGTAAATGTTTACTGTATACCATCTCTTGGTCTGGACTATAAAAAATATGACTTTTCAAGGCCATAAGTCTCACTTTAAATGCTCAGTGGGGACAGACCTTCATTACACTGTACATGAACTGCTGCAAAATTTTGTAAAATATAATTGTTAGTCCTGGGTTTATTTTTATATTTGTTCAATAGGTCTTTACTTGGGCTTATTTGTGGGGGAGATTATTACTGGAGGGAATTTTACATTTCAAACAGTGATCTTTTCATAGGACAATCAGAATGCTGCAGCAGTTGTAACTTTAAGAAATAAAATTGACAGAAATTTGAATGATAATTTAAGTTTGAAAAGGGGCAGTACCCCTGAACAGTATCAGGGCATAGCAAAAGCCTTGACTAGTTATTTTTTCAGACAACTTGATCACAATAAAGCTGTCTGAGCTACAGTATCTGGGTCAGTGAGTCATACTGAAGATGCCAAAAATACTTTCATTCCACTTACACTATTTTCCCTGGCTGACGACTCCAAGAATGCAGCCTTCCAAGAGTTTGCTACAGACTGCCCTGCCTCAGTACTGACCACTCTACAAAGAAGAGATGCAGCAAAATGAGATACTGTACAGTCATGGTGAACGATAGCATGAAGCAAAAGTTAAGTGAATGTCTTGTAAATGTACAGTTAGTACCACATTAGGATTTTATAGATATGGCACAGGAAGTATAACTGTATTACAGGTATATAATGTAAATTACAAGACCAGTGTTGAATGGCAGAGTACACAACATGCACAGTATGGGTAAGGTACAGCATTTCCTCTAGAGCTACTGTAGGGCAATTATTACTAAAACATCTGCACATACCTGTCTACATGTAGATCTGTTTTATTTCCCACAAGCACCATAGGGACACTGAGAAAGAGATTTGGAAAATGATCCAGCTCATACAGCAAATACAAATATTATGCAGATCATTATGTATTATACATTACACACTCTTCATCCCAGTTAAATCTAAAGTGTATGTCTGAAAATTGAAATTAATCTAAAATGATAGAATGCTATCATGTAACTTTTGAATTTTGCTTTTTACATGTTGTAAATTCAGCTCATCAGCAAAAAAAAAAAAAAAATTGTTTGAGGTACACTGTACAATGTATAGTATATTAGATTACTGTGTTAGTCGTATTGGTTGGTATAATCTCAACAGTTATGATTGTGTACATATAATTATTATATTGTAGACATACTTACTGATTTTGTCCTGTCATGTCTAGCAGCTTTTCATGTATGACTTTGACAACTTCAAAACTATAAAAAGAGAAAAATAACAAAAAATGATTATGATCATGTGTATATACTAAATAATAATTAGTAATAATTACAAAACATGTATTACATAAAATACAGGTCTTGGAGCACATTTTACAGTGCAAAGTATTTCGAAGTACTGTACTGTGAGTGAACAGACTGCCATCCAGCAGTTTCCCAAATATGATGAACTTTCAGTTCAAACTTCTAGGACATTTTATTGTCACAATATTTCAGAAATGACTTCTTGGATATCTAATCTAACAGAAAATCAATGATATGATCAACATAAAGTGATCTACACATACCTCTTTGCTGATGTTACAGAGTAAACAAGCACATATCCATGGATTCCCATACAGTACTGCTGAGGAAAGATTGAGTACTCATCCTGGAAAGGAAAATAAGCATTTTCAGGTATAATAAAAAGAGGTTATTACACAGGAAGGAGTGCAATACGGCGGAGTATTTTTACGAGTCCGTTTTATTTTTTTGAGCCTGCTTCAGGCGAGAAAAAATAAAACTGACGAGTAAAAATACAGCCGTATTGCATGACTTTTCGTGTAATAAACTGTTTATTACACAACAAATGAAGCAGGGCAAACATTCTCGCCGTGCGCAAAATGGAACAAAAAAATGACGCGTTCGTAAACTTTGCTTGTGAAAACTGATCACGTAAGCTAATAAACTAGTTAAAAACCGGTTCCTGACGAGTGCAATACGCTCCCATCTTTGCACTCGTTTTGGCCCGTATTTGCACTAAAAAATGTGAAGTCGTGTAATAAATATGTACTACTGCACAGTACCAACAGCAGTGGGACAATGACATAAAACAGTGCTTTGAGCCTAATGCTCAAGCCAATCAAATCAGGTGTAAAATGCTAAAGGCTATTTTTCAAGCAGTTCTTTTTCTATTGTTTTTGACTTTCAAAACATTAAACTGGGTTAATTTTTTTAAACCAAATTCAAATTTTGGAACTAAGAAAATTTCAAACTAACACCATATTAGCTAACTGTAAACCTACACCTGCACATATACACCCTACACATTCTGACAGGCCATTTCCAAGATGCCTGTTAATTGCCTCTGTTTCGAAATGAGACCAACAGTCTCACAGGTATAGCCAAAGCTCCTAGCATGCATTATATAATATATATGATACCCGCTGCGGCATTGCATAACATCATGACAATTGGATTTTTTAAGGGTTTGTATGGGACATTTTGGTTGGTCATGAAACTCAAATTTTACTAGAATGTTAAAGCTGAAACTTTCGTACCTTGTTTCTGTGTGTATTTTCTCATCACTGTAGCAATTTCAGAGCAATCTGCTTGCTTGATTACCCCTGATTCCATAAAATTAGAGTTTCGGGACCGACCTCGACCAACCGCGACCGACCGAAATCTCCCATACAAACCCTTATAAAATCCAACAGTCATGATGTTACACAATGTCGCAGCAGGTATCATATATCATATGAACAGTGCTAGGAGCTTTGGTTACTTGTGCTGTCAAGTGAAAAACCTGTGGTTTGAAAATGAGTTTCATTTCCATATGGGAGTAAAACTAATTTTCATAAAAAAGGTTTTGCACTTGGCCTCATTTTGAAACAGAGACAACAGACATCTCAGAAATGCTGCCTAAACTGATCCGCCCAAAACTGATTGACCTTAACTCTGGAAATGATATTGATGACGCAAAATTTTGTGTGGTTCTCATCGCTTGGATATATTATATTTCCAATATAGAGAGCATCAATATCAGTTGAGTCTTTAATTATTACAGGTTGGGTTGTATTGCCATACATATAATTGTGTCTGCACACACACACACAAAGCAGAGAGCATAAACAAAATAACAAAATAATGTTGAAAACTGAACATGTCACGTACAGGTACTGTACAAGTATAATCTGAAGATTGCAGTGTACATGATTGATCCGACTTCATATGCGCGGACGTGATCAGAAAAGTCATAACAAGCACGTACGGAAAATCTGATACAATACCAGCATGTATTAACAAAACAGGTTAATGAATTCAACATGGTACTCGAAGAATCGAGAAAAACAGGCAGCGTGGAATGCAGCGAAACTAAACAGTGGACATCGACACAACCATTGAATTAATATTTTACGTGACCTTGGGATGTCCAAGAGAAAATTTTTGAAAGTAGCACGGATGTAGCGCGACTATAAGTCGCGACATTTTCCGCCGATTCCCCAATGCAAAACAGGTTTTGATGCACGAGTAATCATGTTTACCTGGCCTGCAGTATCAATAAGGTCCAGGCTAAAATCTTGACCTTTGTATTTCCAAACTTTTGTGAATGCTGAAAGAAAAGGACAATAACAAAAAATTACTTGCAATGCAACGAATTATGCAGTAAACAACTGATAATGATCGTAAAACGTCGATCCAACAGACCGGGACGCCAAGAAAATTTCTTACAACAGCAACATGCAAAACACATATCGACTTACTGTTTTCTATCGTTGGATCATATGAGTCTACAAATTGCCCTTCCACAAACTGAATCGTCAACGATGACTTTCCTGCATGACAAAATTATAAAATGCGTATGAACTTGACATAAAAATATTTCATACAAAACAGAAGGTCAAAAAATCGCATTTTCCATTCGTCATTTACCCACTGAGCGAAAACCCATGACAGCTATTTTCCTTGACTTTGGAGGAGCCATGTTAAAGATAAATGTTAAACAGACGTAGAACAGAGTAAACCAGATCGTTTACGATAGCATAATGAATACTACTGTCAGTAGAAAGATAGAGAAAGTGAGAGATCCCGCGAGATCCTTTGCGATCACAGCAGCGGTTAGCTTCAACCTCGTCCCCAGGTTGCTTGAGGGCTGTGTGAGGGGGAAGGGGAACGGGAAGAGCTTTACCTCTCCTTTTCTTCTGCGAAGTCTAAAATTAAAGAGTAAGTGTTTCAGTGAAAAGTAAGTATCTTCGTGCATCTTACTGTAGCAATTCTGAGATTGTTATTATGTGGTGTCTCTGCAGGCCGTACGGGTTCATTTCCCCACATATTTATTCCCCATCCCTCTCCCCTGAGCAAGCATAAAGTTGAGCAAGCCATGCAGAACGAGTCAGCGGATAACCTATCTCGCTCCAGCCCTCTTCCTATGTTCTTTATCAGCAGTTCAGGTAAGAAATTGCTTTTCACCCGTACCGACGATCTATGCTACAAAATTTGTTGTTCTGCCAGCGAGAGAAATGATCGATTCGTTGATGACTACTTTTTGATCACTAGCGCCAAATCGAGCGACTGGCCGCCAAACCTCAACAATGTACTTTTAGGGAACAAAACACCTGTACATATCTTGACCAAGTATATCTGAAAAAAGAGCAATCTAATGATCAGGCGAAAGGACTTTTCCTTAACGTCTTGAAAAATAGTAGTCACCTTTTGATACACTACGGTAGTTGCAGCTACAGGACTCGTTGTCCAGTGACAGCATGAAGAAACTGCGAGGTGATCACGACTCAGACTTGCTATCAATTCTCCTATTAACGCTAATATACTTTGCTCAGTGCAGGTACTGTAGTTGGGAGAATATAATAACCCCTCCTGGGTCAGCACAATGGAAAGACTAGAGGTTCTTGCAACAGTTTTCTTTATGTTGATATGCTTTCCTTGCTGTACTTGGAGTCAGAAGGACAAAGATCTATACTGTGGAGGTAAATGGACAATTAATAATAACTAAAAATTAGTGACAGTTTTAAAGTACTCTGGGACCAGGGTAGTAGGTATTAGAATTTACATAACAGAGAATACTATGTTTTCATCATTGATCACCATAATCACCATTATCCTTCACCAGATGCAATGAAAGTAAATTTGGCAGCTTGCCCAAGGGCAAGTTGTAACTATGGTGATGACTCATATACTGTACATTATTACATGACTTCACATTTTCGAGTGCAAATATGGACCAAAACGAGTGCAAAGATGGGAGCGTATTGCACTCGTCAGGAACCAGATCAACTGGTTTATTAGCTTACATGATCAATTTTCGCAAGCAAAGCTTACGAACACGTCATTTTTTTGTTCCATTTTGTGCACGGTGAGAACGTTTGCCCTGCTTCATTTGTCGTATAATAAACAATTTATTACACGAAAAGTCGTGCAATACGGCTGTATTTTTATTTGTCAGCTTTATTTTATCTCGCCTGAAGCAGGCTCAAAAAAATAAAACCGACTCGTAAAAATACTCCACCGTATTGCACTCCTTCTTGTGTAATAACCTCTTTGTACTGTAGTTCAAACAGAGCAAATTGTCCACAGGGAGCCCACACTCTGAAAAAAAAAAATGTTTCTTACAGAATTGATATAAGAGGTCAGACTGTGTGTCTTCTCTGGAAGCAATTTTATTGCCATTAATCGGCTTTATAAATATCTCCCTTGCAGTGTGCCATGTTATAGCTGATGAAGTAGAATGGGAGGTTTCTAAAGTAGATCCCAGGAAGACACTAGAGGCAAGTTAAACTCTGTTTTTACCTTCAGATACATTGAAGATTGTACAGTCGTACATGTTTCATATTTATATTGATCATTTAGTTCACAAGGTGACATGCACATCCAAGCTTGTTACATGTAATAGGCTAGTAACAGCATCCTATATTGTCTAAGTCTTCTAACTTTCAAACTGCATTTGAAGCCTTTAGGTACAGTTTTTGGGTTAAACCCTGAAAGGCAGCTGGATTTGAATGCAATTCAACTTCAAGATGATGAAACATTTTTCAAGAGTTGCAGGTCCTGTGCTGCATGTAAGTTCTTTTTAACCCTACACTGCAGGTGGAGAGCTTTCGAGTGGACCCAAAGGGAAATCAAAAAACCAAAAAGGTACAATGCAATATACTGTTTTCCTGTAGATATAATTAGTCTAAATTCACATTGTATTTGTTTTATTATTTTTGGCCTCAGTCTACTGTAAGTGTACTGTACCTTATACTATGTTTCCTTTGATTTTCTCATACATGTCCTTTTCTTTTGTACCTCCCTTTTAGATACAGTATTCTAGGTCAGAGACTTATCTCACAGAAGTCTTAGAGAAGATATGTAAAACAATTTCCGATTCCTATGCTGAGTCTACAGACCCAAAGACCAGCAAGAAATCCTATGTGAGAACTTCATCACGGAATGGGGAGGCAATCACTTTATCTAATGTGGCTATTAGTGCTGACACTGCCAGGAAGATCAGGTTTGCTGTAAGTGGAGAGATTTTAGTGTTATGTTATTTGGTTGTCCTGCAAATTGTATCATAAAGCTTTTACTCTATGTACTGTAACATATATAAATATACTGTACATTGACCTCAGCCTGGCAGCCAAGTTTTATGTGTGCTTATTATTTGCCTTATCATTACATATGGGTGGAAAATAAATAAAAGCATCTAGGAATCTGATAAATTGCACTTGTCTTAAGAAGTGTCAAGAACACTTCTATCCTTATTGCTTGCTGGCTCTTAATTTTCCCTGGACCCAAAAACAGCCTGGCAATAAGGACATTTTTCTCTGCTCTTTTCTCATGTTTGATTCATTCAATATGGAGTTCACAACATCATTAAATAATTCATGATTTTATTAGCCAACATTAAAGCGCATCCCATTTGGCCGAGTGAATGGGGTTTGATACAGCGTCAAACACTGGTTTGAGTGTTTTATCTAATTTCCAACTCTAGGGATAACATTTCTTAATTTACATACATTCCTTTGAGTAGTTATTTCAAAAACCTGTGCTTTATTTTTGATGAGGGATTTCAAGCACCTCAAAACAATAAAAGCACACGGCCGAAGCGGTTTCTTGCTTTCATTGTTCTCGCTATGTTTGGCACTCCTTGTCAAACACTCGCACTCGTTTTTGAAACATATTGTATGGAGTTTTGAGCAGATATTACCATTAATACTACATCAAACATATTTATACTCTTTAATAGTGTGAGACGATAATTGAGGACCATGATGATGATGTCATTGAAGTTTTCAAAAAGAAGCGTGAAAATCCAAGGAAGGTGTTGTGTGAAGAGTATGCAGGTGAGGCGCTGTAGGTCGAGCAGTGTATAACGTCACTATGCGCTGTCGTGAGTTTCTTGATTTTCATCTGAGAAACACGCTGAAATCGCTACAGCAGCAAGAAAACCACCACAACAACAAGGTTAGCAAGTCTAAGCTTTATTCTCGCAATATTTTTCGAGTTATCGATCGACTAAAATCTCCCATACATTTGCTTATAAAACCCGACCGTGACGTCACACAGTCAATCAGCTTGGGCCGCCTGTGGAGACATTGGCAGAACCTCGTACCGTGCATTAGGAACGTGACGAGTTGGAGTAAAGTTTTTTTTTTAGCACTTTATACATACAGTTCTGTGCTGCAGTCTGGCTAAGCTGAGCCTGACGGACGTTGCATAAAAAAACACAAGGTTTAGTGCCACAGAATATTGCGAGTGTGTCATTTGAACAAATTGTGCTGCAAAACGTTCAAGTTCAAATATTCTCCGCGATATCGTTTGACACCAAGCCGAGGACTCCCGCATCGCGTACAACGGGGTACATCCATTTTGTATAATATAACGTGTCAGCATAAATCGAAGAATGGCACTTTATATTCATTTATGTTGGTGTTCCGCATCCGTGTCATATTTCTCGATAAGACTGAACGGTGAGCACTTCCGTATACGTCTTCTTATCACTTTTTTTTTCAGTAATATAG
This sequence comes from Plumapathes pennacea, assembly GCA_964036295.1. Lineage (NCBI taxonomy): Eukaryota > Metazoa > Cnidaria > Anthozoa > Antipatharia > Myriopathidae > Plumapathes > Plumapathes pennacea. Next base: position 25,614,846 of record OZ038464.1, on the reverse strand, counting down.
TCTTGCGGCTAGTATAGTTTGTCCGGCGATAGTGGTTAGCTTGTTATGATTTTCCGGTTGAGCGTGTTTCGCTGAATTGGTGAAATCGCTACAGCAGCAAGAAAACCACCACCACAACAAGGTTAGCAAGTCTAAGCTTTATTCTCGCAATATTTTTCGAGTTATCGATCGACTAAAATCTCCCATACATTTTCTTATAAAACCCAACCGTGACGTCACACAGTCAATCAGCTTGGGCCGCCTGTGCTAAAACCAGACACGTCTACACCGAAGACGTTCTTTTTGTTGAAAACGAGAGCCTCCGTTTTCGAAGTTATCCACCGCCCACGCTGATGTGTTTTTCTTTTTTTAATTGAAAAACGATTTCAGACTACCGTCCACACTGATTCGACTCATTTGAAAACGCATGGCGTTTGGCAAAAAGTCTCCACTTTGGAAGTCTCGGGTTTCTGGTGAAAACGACGCCTTTTCTGAAAAACGGATATTTTTAATGTGTTTTTTACTAAACGAAAACGTGATAGTGTGGAAGGAAAACATACTTCCCGATATGACACTTACTTGACACTTACAACTTTTTTTAGTTTCAATTTGCAAATGGCGCTCTGTCGCTCACGAATATGTCGGCCTGAGTTGCTACAGTACGAAACTTCAGAGATACCCTCGGCTTTCTCTGGAGTGGATACTTAGTGTTTATTAACTAGTAAAAAATATTACATTCCGGGTAGGCCCGTTGCATAGTTTTGAGATGGTGTCTTGTGTATTTTATGTCTTGCAGGCTTTTGTGTGGGAAGCGATGCTGAATTTGACGACGGAGAAGAGGACGATGACTCAGGCCATGACGAACTTTGACATCAACTGAGTTCCCAGAGTGCTATATTTTCCAGTATTGCGTGTAGCTATTTCTAGAAATACCAGTAAATAATGTGATATTGAAATGCATCATTTTCGAAGCATCCGTTTGTTTTCAGTAACATTTTCTAAGAGTTTCCCATGCTCTCCTTTCGTTTTCCTGTCTCGTCTTATCTCATTCCCATATTTTCTCGTCTAAGTAGTCACGTCTTTTGCTCTACATTTTTGTGTTTGGCTATCGTCCCAGGAAAAAATAAAGTAGTTTGTGTTTTTTGCATCATCACCTTTTGTGGGAAAATATTTGAGGGCCGGTGCGATATATTGCTCAAGCCGAAATAAAGAACTTTGTCACCTAATCAGGTTCCTCTTTACTTCAATCTTTGTTCTCGGTAGTTCTGTTTGCTTTGTGCCTCTTTTACTTCACTAAATATCTCTAGCCATCCGTCTGGTTTAGTCACTGTTTCTGTCCTTCTGTCGACTTTTTCTCCTGTTCAGCTCTTCTTTCTTTAACACTTGTAAATTCCGTCCATTGACGGACATTTTTGTCAGCATTACTGACTGAAGATGCGTCATTCTTCTGCCAAATAGTTGCCCTCCAACGCGGAAATGTTTATTTGACTTTCTCATTTCACCTTCTTGGGTGTGACCTGTTTTGAGCCACCGGAAGTACGTCACGCGGCGTCATGCCTGTGGGCACGTTTTCCCACCCAACCTTTCATATTTGTGCATGATACCCAAATATGGAGCAAAGGCATTTGGCCACAGACTTCCTTCCATTTTATGCTCATTCAAGTTGAAGGAGTGGACTGTTTTCTAAAACGGTGAACGTTTTCTCTATCTCTTTGTGGGTGGCGACAAGTCTTCTTCAAGTTTGTTCAGGTAAAATATTCTCAGATCAATTTCAATTTGCCCATGCGCGAGTCAAGAAACATAGATGTGCATTGACAAAGGATCGAAACGATATCATCAGGGCTGTTTTCTTTATAGACTGCTTTTGAAACAGTAATATCCATCGTCTATACAGTAAGTATAAAGTGTTCGTTATGGAATGGCTGCTCTTTTATGTGGACTTTGGTATCGAACTTTGATATCGAACACCTCAGATCCACAAAAAATACTAAAGATGTTTGCGAAGTTTGAATTCAGCATGTCAACTTTGCACTTATCATAATTGTTTAGTAAATTACTTGAATTGATGTAGGCTTTCTCTCCCCTTTAGCCTAACCACAGGCAGTCTCGACCTCTTCTTGTTGGCTTTTAAAGTCGATTAATTTGCACAACATGTGGCAACACAAACTGTTGTGTGTCTGGATAATTATCATCCCCCTTATCATTCCTAGTCGAGGTAAGTTGTCAGTCCTCTGATTAAAAACAAGTCTTGATGTTGGAAATATTATAGATATTTGTATGAACCCTTTTGTGGATTTGTTACTTTCTCTCTATATAAAGATCAGGACATACATGTATATACAAAATGCCTTCAAATCCGTACATGTTTCACTCTCCTGTTTACGGTCAACTGTGTAGTTATATTTCCACCATACAAATATATGAATTGATAACATATATGTGAACATACTGGGAAGAATCCATTACAGTACTGTATATTAGAGTTCTCTTTTTTTCTGTCTGCTGTGTCAATCTCCATGATCTATATACTGTATTTGTATCTTGTCTTTCTTTGTGCACTTCTCAGCGGCCATCCCAGGGGGTGACCCTGGGGAACCCCTGGGAATTTGCACAATGACATAAACAAATTCCCCATACCCAAAGACAATATTTTTCAGTGAATTAAACTTAATGTTGTCTTTGCGGGTCCTGAAAAATGCAAAGTAATCCAATCCTACTAAAGATTGGCAACAAAAGTCAACAAATCTTGTGCCATGCCCATGTATGTCTCCAGGATAAACTTGGGGATGGACAATGGAAGTTCATATAACAACCTCCTGCCTGTCAATTTTTTTTTAATTATACAAAGACTCTCTCTGTTGATAACTGTTGGTTTACAGGCCAAAAATGCAGCAATGAGAGGTCTTGCAGTGACTGCATATCACGTGCCGGCTGTGCGTGGTGCTCTACAGAGGTGGGGACTTGATATACAGTAATTTCTTAAAACAGCTAGTACTCTATATAAACCTGATTCAGGGAGAAAGAGCTTATTGTACAGCACCTGTTGTGCAGCAGGATGGCCACCTTTTAGAAGTGAATGATAATATTGTAGTCTGTTTTTTTTACACACTTTTGTTTTATTATAATAATTCTTAATTTAATACATAACTTTGGACTGACCTGCAGGTAGCATAGCTAATCAAGGCAGCTCAGTCTCTAAATATACATCTCAATAAGAGAATATAATTAATAAGAAATAATTACTATTTTACATTGCAATCTTATTACATTATGTACTTTACATAGATTATATACACTAGATACACTACATTACATTGTTTTACATTATTTTCATTGTTCTATGTAATTTATAGCATTTGTATAAATGGGCGCTGAGAAAAGGGAAAACTAGTGAAGATTTTGGAGAAACTAAAAAACAAAATGGCTTTAGAGGAATACCATGTGATCCCATACTTATAGTTATTGTAGTACAGTATGGTACATCCTTAGGTTTGAAGGGACTGACTCCTGTATGTTATATACTTTGTAATTTATATATATAGAGGATATTACACGGCAGCATGAAGATATGAATTTTATTTTCGAGTGGTAAAAACAATATTTTACGAACGAGCGCTTCGCGAGTGAGTAAAATATTGTTTTAACCATGAGAAAATAAAATCCATATCCTCAAGCTGCCGTGTAATTTCTTTTTATTATATTAGACATGAGCGTTTTACGAGAAATTGTACAAACAACCGTGCAAAAGCGGGAAATGATTCCAACGATATCCTCACTAGTGAGGATATGGAAAATACGCCACTCGGGTCCCGGATGTAGTTTTGTATGGATTTTACGCACGGTATATTTTCCAGTAAAACACTTGTGCCTATATAATAAATTACAGTATTTCAAGGCTATCCAGTGTCTTCTGTTTTAGATTTGTCAACTTGTTTTGATTGTGCTTTGTCATGGTTACTTGCCTGATGGAAGAGTTCCTAGGAATTTCATATTCTCTTCAGTGCTTGACATTAACAGTTACTGGGCCCGCTCTGCCTGGGGCAACCAAAAAATTTGGTTGGGCAGGTAAATTCAGGGCCAGGCAACCAGAAATCATGAAATATCCAATATTCTTGAAGTCAATATATATACGTATAGTCCAAAGGGCAACCAACCAAGCAGTGCTCTTCTAAATAAATATTATAATATTGTAATGATGCAAAAGTTATATTGCAGATGTCAGTGGTGACATACAAATGAGGCGAATGGGTCATTTCAGCATTGTATTGACCTGCAATAACAGCTATTTAAGTATCACGAAAAATTACAATAAACTAAATAGTATATAATATTGTGTTCATCAAACTGACATAATGATTGTCATTATTTCTAATAATTTATCTGTATTTATTTATTTTTATAGAAATTTGACAAGCCCAGATGTAACACACTCGATCAGTTAAAAGCTGATGGCTGCCTGCTTAACAATATTTCCAACCCACAGAGTTCTTCTAAAAACGATAAGGTACAGTACCACGTTGTTCCAGTCATTGCTAAAACATGTGATCAGTCGTTCCCTTGTGAAAATCTTTGTGGGATGCTACTACTGTATTAGGTCATTAACCAAGGATTATTATTAAATATAGTATAGAGATCCTGGTAAAATCCTTATCATGATTCAATAACTACAGTACAGTATTTATCATGACCCTCCGTCCTTGGGTGGGGATGTTAAGCCGTTGACCTTAGTCTCTCAACCTTCACTAGCCCAATATGAGGGACTTTAAAGAACTCAAACAGTACTGTACTTCTCGAAAAGAGCAGAGAAATCCTTCAGTACCATATCGCTAATTCAGTGATAATTGTAGTGCATTTGATCATATACTGTACACATGAAATTTGCACTACAGTACTGTATATACTGGTAAATGCTAAATCATCAATCTATTCGAAAGCTCTCAATGAGTAAGCCTAAGGTGTATTCTTGATCACATTCATATTTTTAAGCTGTATTCCTTTCCAGGGAGAGGATGTTAGTGAAAAAGTCCAGGTTACTCCACAAGAAGTTAGTCTCAAGCTTCGTCCAGGCAAGTCAAATGTTCATGTTGCAAGTATGGCAAAAGTGACAAGTTAGAGATTTTCTATTGCTTGGGCTAATTACAAAGCTGCAATAAATTTGCATTACAGTAAGTTACAATGCTACAGCCACTTCAAGTCAGTTGAATGTTTTGAGCCTGCAGGGGGTGAAAAAAAAAGTGAGCAGCCAGAATTTTATAGTTGGAATGCCTTAGCCTTAGATCTATCAGTGCTGCTCACATGCTACAGTATATCTTCAGGGAACAGCCTACAGTACAGTAGGAGAATATTATGCTGTAGACCTTGCTAGATACAGGGTATTGCATGAACATTTTATTCCAAACATGTAACGTAACCTTTCTAAAGCTTGACATTTTAAACTCTGTTTTAGGTGCTACCGTTAATGTTGATCTGAAAGTCCAACCTGCGGAGAACTTTCCTGTTGACTTGTATTATCTTATGGACATGTCCAATTCCATGAAGGATGACTTGGCGAACTTGAAAACGTTGGCTACAAAAATTGGTAAGACTGCATTTAACCCTTACACTTCTGAGAGTGATCAACATTAATGCTTTCCTTCAGTCTCTCAGCAGATATATGGTTTGGTATGGAGAATGTGACATTTGATAGCTCATTCAGATGAAAGCTGATTGGCCTATCAATTCTCACTACAGTGTATATCTTTTCTTGAAAGTTAGGAGAATTTGTAGTCTGAGCCCAGGAGTGAAAGGATTAAGGAAGACTGCATTCAGAACTATGTAATTTAATGGAGTGGGGTTATAAGGACAGGCAGAAGCAGCTGAGCAATATATTACAACTTTTAGGCACCACTGTATATACAGTATATCAATGAAAAAGATACATACTGTAGTTACACATTTTGGGTCCCATTGCATAATCAGCCATTTAAGAATCTTGAGTACTTGTACTTTGCACTTCTGCAATTTATATTTTTTCTGGGGAGATTGTCAGTTACTGATTTCGACAATACCATGACAATCGACACTGGGCAAAAGCCAAACAGGAACAAGTGCCAGAGTTTTGATTCCAAGTTTGAGTTCCTTTAATGCACAAACAGTATAGTACTAAAGGGTACAAACAGTATCTTACAGTAACTGAAACATGGTGGGTGCCTGTAGGGGTCTCTGCAGTGTGGTAATTTTATGATATAGCATTACTGCAGCTCAGAACTAAGCGAATAACTCACATGTGCTTTGAACACATTCGACATGCAGCAAAAACATGTGCTTGCATTTAAAATACCGTGTTTTTTTGCATGCAAGTTCAAATGTCTTTTGCTTTGTTATTCATATACATACATGTACTTATACGTACATAACTGTATGATTCTTATTCTTAGCTGAAAGCATGCGGAATATCACCGCAAACTTCAGGCTTGGATTTGGTTCCTTTGTGGACAAAACAGTGTCTCCTTATGTACGAACAGAGTAAGTACTGTATGTTAAACAGATTTAAACTAAAATGAAGTGGTACACTGTACATTACACGCATGCATTGGTTTAACTTATACATGCACTCTAATGTACTAGATATCCCCTTGTCTATCTATATAATAATAAGCTTATTGTACATACTGTTGTGTCTGTCTGTAACACTTTCCAGGATACTGTGGTTAGTACTGTATCATCTAAAAGAAACACTAAAAATTTCTAGATAGCAATAAACAAATTAAACTAAAATACAGTAAAAGCCAACTTATTTGCTATTTTGCTAAAAAGAATTCCCTGTAGTCAAGGTATTTGACAAGCTGATTATTTAGTTTTGCAAAGTGACCACTTTCTCATGGAAATTGGTAAGGAAATGCGATATTTGGATGTCATCAAGTAGTTAAAGATGCTTCTCTGTGCATTCTCAGGCTAAAACTGCCATGTGATTACCCGCAAACAAAGTGTGTAGCAAGTTATGGCTACCATCACGTTTTAAGTTTGGTAGATGATGAAAAAAAATTTCAGGTGAGTAGTGATATACTGTAATATTTTGCCCAGGTAGGATTATCTATTATTATTGTATCATTATCCACATTTAGTAAGAATACTATACAATACCAATTGCCTGTTTGCAGAATAGCACTGTTACAATAGTTGACACCAAAAATACCTCAGGCTAGCCTGAGTAATAAAACAACCAACCTCGGAAAGTCTGTGGTATAGTGTACTGTATTGATCACACACCAACAAATGTGCCTTATAAGGCCAGGTTCAAACGTCGCACCAGCATCGTGTCGAACTCAATTATATTAAGTTCGACTGCAGCATGACTGTGGCACGACGACTGATTCAAACGTCGCTCTAAATTCCATCGCGCCATAAAATACTCTCGCGACTCGTACCCAGTCGTCTCTGGAAACCGCATTGTGAGACTGGGTACAAGTTGGCTGCGAACCCCGCCATATTCTAAATGGACACTACACACGCGACGTTTGAACCAGGCCTAAGTAATTATATTAAATGGAATATTTTATTAACAGGAGGAAGTTGATAAGCAAATCATTTCTGGCAATCTGGATGAACCAGAAGGCAGCTTCGATGCCCTGATGCAAGCTGCAGCTTGTGATAAGGTATTTTTATCTGTCCCATTGGAAGTTGTACATCTAGTAGTATCTGTACATGTATGACTCTGTTGGTGAATCCATCAGCTCAACCCCTCCCACTGGAAATGAAAGTGACTTAACCCTTTTACTCCTGAGAGTGATCAACTTCAATTTTCTCTCTCAGTTACTCACCAGAGATATATCATACAGTAGGGAGAACTTGATTTTTGATACCTTGCTCAGATAAAAGATGATTAAACTATCAATTCTTGCTACTTCACTCATACATTTTCCTCTTAAAAGGTTGGGAGAATCTGCATTTTGAGCTTGGGAGTGAAAGGGTTACAGAAATCCCTGTGGGGAAATTATATTTTTGTATTCCAAAATTCATTGGCTTGTGGACTTTTTCCAACTACATAAAACTCTAACACCTGTATAGTTATGTAGTTTATAATGTTGCTTGATTTTCAGGATATTGGTTGGGCTGCCCTGCAGAAATCCCGCCGTCTTGTAATCCTTGTCACTGATGCCCCATTTCACTTGGCTGGAGATGGGAAGGTACTGTATAAAGCACAGAGTCTGCAACAACATAACTGTATGTACTGAGAACTTCTGTGTTACAATAGGTTTCATATGATAGCTTTTTGTTGCAGGAGTGATCAAAGCCAAACTGCTAATATGTACAGTCGTGCAGATGTATGGAGAGATTAACTGGTGATCTATTGCTTGGGTGCAATCAGAACACCACTACTAGGGTAGCCCACATTTTCTTCAGAGGAGAATATTATTACACCATAGTGTACAAAGGACACAGTTGATCTTGGAACTACTCGAGGGTTAAGATTGGCACTTTTTCAAATCAATAGGTGAAATTTTGTAGAAAGTATAAATTTGTCTTGAGTGCCAATTAAAGGCTTTTTTGGAGCATTTCACCTTTGTTACAGTCAATTAATGCCAGTGTCAACACATTAATGTTTTTCAATCAATCAATTGCTCAATGTTAATTTTTTTATTATGTCAAATTATTACATGACTTCACATTTTCGAGTGCAAATACGGGCCAAAATGAGTGCAAAGATGGGAGCGTATTGCACTCGTCAAGAACCAGATCAACTGGTTTATTAGTTTACGTGATCAGTTTTCGCAGGCAAAGTTTACGAATGCGTCATTTTTTGTTCCATTTTGCGGGTGGCGAGAAGGTTTGCCCTGCTTCGTTTGTCGTGTAATAAACAATTTATTACATGAAAAGTCAAGCAATACGGCTGTATTTTTACTCGTCAGTTTTATTTTTTCTCACCTGAAGCAGGCTTGAAAAAATAAAGCCGACCCATAAAAATACTCCGCCATATTGCACTACTTCCCATGTAATAATCTCTTTGTATTGCACAAAATTCCTGCATAACAAGGAGGAGCAGGTGACTGTCTCTCTCTATAATTTTATAGACATACTGTTTCGTTTTCTTCTCCAAGTACTTTTTAGTATGACAAGTAATACCCATATTATCTTGTAGCATTGTAGTTTCATTTTTCTTTTGAATTGTGCTGGTGTATTAGATTCTGTGATTGTGCTGGGTATGCTTCAGTATTTCATAAATGAGTTCCTTTTTCCTTATTTACTTTTGTTTTCTCTCAGCTTGGTGGTATTGTTGCACCCAATGATGGATTGTGTCACTTGGAAAATAATGTATATGTTAAATCCAACTATTTGGTAAGTTTTTTCTGCTGTGTACGCAAACGCGTGTGTGCGTGCGTTCGACACGCGTTTTGAACGCATTTTGAATGCGTTTTTTGGTTCGCTAAATTCTGACCGGTACTGTACACATAAACCTGCAAACATGCTCAGTAAGTCATTTGGAAACTCAAACACACATTATGTTACAGGATGTAGATGATTATTATTATTAACTGTATACAATGGTGACATTAATGGTTGCCTGCTATGCCCAGGGCAACCAGAAATTTTGAAACTTTCTATTGCTTGAAGTCAATCTACAGTCCGAAGGGCAACCAACCTAAAACCTTAATGTCGAGCACTGGTATACATGCACTTACAGTACTGGATGAGTCCTAAGCAATTCTAGGGGAATACTTTACTGATTTAAGAATGGAGTATATATTTATAGCTTTCAGTTTGCAAGTGTCCTGAGAGTGGCACTAATGTACTGTGTCCCTGAAATTTGTGAAGGGTCTCTGCTCACTTTAGTGGTTACAGTAGTTTGAACTACTCTCTGGAAAATCAGAACATGGGGACATTGCAGCTATGCTGGACCCACCGACTGTAGAGCTAGCATCATGAGCATTCTCTCTAGACCAACACTCTGACTGTAATATTTCTTACTGCAGGACTATCCGTCAATTGCCCATTTGAAAGAAGTACTCTTGGCGAGTCAAATTCAGCCAATTTTTGCAGTGACAACCAAGGTGCACAAATTGTACGAGGTAAACATGTATTGAATTTACTGTATGATGAACCGACGGAGGGTCGATAGTTGGAAACTTGCTCTCTCCTACCCCATAATTCCTTACTCTGACGAAAGGCTAACGTTATCCTCGTTTCCAGGCTCTTTCATCTCCCGGCCCCTGCCTCCGCCTCAGCCTGGGAACGAGGTTGTTAAAACGTCAGCTCAAAACTCTTAGCACCGTCCAGTTTTTCTCCACGTCGGTGTTGTCAAAAACTAGTTTTCCTACAAGTACAACAGTTGTTTCAGTTACTTGCAGCAGCTTTCCACAGTATTGAATTCATTGCCTTGTAGAATGCAGAAATTGCAAGGCTCTTTTTGGACGATATCACGACCGATGTCGAAACTTTTGTACTGTGCGTTCAATTGAACAGTGTTGTCCAGGAAGTGAATTATTTCACATGTCGTGATCTTGTCTTCAGAGTCTGAGCTCCACATGGGCAGAACTGGGTGCGGTGACAGGGGAACTCAAAGATGATTCATCAAACATTGTGGAACTCATCAGAGAGAGCTATGCGGTACGTTTCTCCAAATGTATCACACGAAATCATGACGCGCGTTCATCCCCATTAACTTGAGCACTTCCATGTTTTTAGATCCACGTGACCAACACAAAATTTTTTCTTTCCATCCTTTGTAAAGATATGTCATGGTACAGTAAGGAGAGTCTGGCAAGTGTACTGTAGCTTGCACAGGTGGCATTTGATTGGGCTATCGATTCTCACCACATCACTCGGATAGAGCCGTTTTCGGATGACTGTCGAAAGGAATCGTGTGATTGCTTTGGTTTTGTTTGCGTTTGGTACACTGTACGCTTTCCGATCGGTCCTAACAACTTAGCGGCATTCTTGGCCATTCAAGAGCCAAATGAAAACCTGTTTGCGATATTCTCACGCAAGAAAGCAAGTGGCGATGGCGTGTTTTCGCACTGATTGCTTTCTTCAAAGTACTTTGGTATCCGATTGTTTCTTACAGCCTTTGTGATTGGTGGTGTAATGGCCTTGGTTTTGGTGTCCGACGTCATCTAAAAACGGCTCTGTATCATCTTTTTGAATGGTTAGGGGAATTTGTCTTTTGAGCTCGGGAGGGGCTTACAGAGACAGACATGTCGAATAATAAACTGCGCGTGTACGAGCAAAAATGGTCAATTCAAAAAGAAAATGGTATGTTTACTTTATTACTTTCGTGAGCAGTTACGTCTTTGTCAGAAAGACGGATAGACATGACTGTAAGGCGATTTAACGCGCGGTTTTAGACGAAAGACAAAAATTAAGCTCTTCAAGAAATTGTGGGTGTCACAGTCCACGACATTGTCCTGTATAATCATGTGTAGTTGATGACTTACAAATGTTTCGGCTGCAGAAAATTGTCTCCACGGTGAAACTCTCGTATAAAGCGCCGGATGGCATCAAAGTGGAAGCCACTGCAGACTGTGGGTAAGTCTCTCAATTATGGGTGCTTTGTCTTCAATTCTCATTTCATCGCTCATACATTTTCGTGTTTTAGGTTGGGAGAATTTGTATTTTGAGCTGGGGAGTAAAAGGGTAAAACGCAATAAAAGTTACTCCCACAGCACGATCCGAGTGCAGCGCGATGACTCAGAGCAACGCCATAAAACCATCCGGGGAGGAGGACTCCCATGTAGAAAAGGACGGGGATGCTCGTCGTGCCGCTTAGGGGTCAAAATTATGGTTTTGGTACCGCTTAGGGTGCTCAATATCAAACACCGACATTTTTATGTGACTTGGTAGCGTTTAGGGGTCGGGTGTCAGTCGAATGAGCTCTTTTTGTTTGAAAACAGCAAGAGATAAAGTGCTTCATGATGTCATCTTTATAGTTATTAAATGCATTGAAACTTTAAATGCTTGGTATGCTTTTATTGGTACCTTTTTGGGGCCAAAGTAAGCTCGAGCCACGCCCGTTTTAGTACCTCTTAGGGGTCAAAAGGAAAATTCCCGACGAGCATCCCCCCCCGTCATTTTTATATGGGAGTCCGTCCCCCCCGGGAAAACCGTGCACAGGGAAGAGTTGAATCTTAACCTGCATATTTATGTTTTGTCACCAGAAACTTTGTTGCTGAAGGTGAGGGCTGCAACAATGTTGGTCTCGGCAAGGCAGTAAGTCTTCACGATGATCGAGTGCACACTGTTTATATAATACCATGCGCTATATGGCCGCGAGTTCCACTGTGCGAAGCCAATTTTCTACTCGTAAACACTGCAGAAGGAGCCCGTGTACTATGAGCTACCTGCAGAAACGTTCTATTAAGATGAGCCTTTTCCTTTTAGGTTAGGTTTTCAGTTGGTGTAACTCTGGAACAATGTACTCCGGAAGTACTAAAAAAAAAGAATACGAGGTAAGAGAGCCGATAAATGAACTTGATGATCCTACAGCAAAGTGAAAGCAGGCGCCTCACTCGAACCCTAGTCCTAACCCTAATAACATGATATGGTTAGTGACGACGTGTGACTAATTATAAAAATTATGCGTGTTTTATTTCTTCAGCGTATCATCAACTGACAGCAAACTTGCTTCTTTCTGTCCTTATTTGCAAACTTATAGCTTGCTTTGTCGTAGCGTTTGATGACAAATGTCTGTTTGTCTTCCAGTTTTTCCATCCGTGTTCCTGGATTTGGATCCGTGCGTTTAAATTTGGACTTTGTTTGCGAATGCGAGTGTGAGCAGGCAGCGTACAGAGTGAGGATTTAGTTTGTTGTTATTTCTTTCCCTTTCTTAGTTTTAATTTTATAATAGAACCGATGAAGTGTTGGTGGTTAATATCCATACTGTAACTGAATTGAAAACGTGCAAAATGTGTGGGTTTGTTGTGTCAGGTCACTGCATGCAAAGACCAATCTCTGTTAAGAACTCAGCAACATGACAGTACATTTTGCTTTATCATGGTGCGGTTTTTGGATAACCATCGAAAATAATCGCGTGATTGCTTTGGTTTTGCGTTTCCTGCACTTTTTTGATTGGTCCAAATAAGCCAGTTTGACAGCATTCGTGGCCAATCAGGAGCAAACAGCTAAAACCAATTGCGATATTTTCACTCGAGTAAACAAGTGGAAAAATGACATACGAGTACTGCCGATTGGTCTGTTGTTCAAATTAAACCAATCGCAAATGACTTTGGCTTCCCATTGGTTGGAAGTGTTTTCTTACAGCCTTTGTGATTGGCGCTGTAATTACAGTACTTCGTTCACTTGGTTTTTGACAGTCGCCTGAAATCGGCTCTTAATCCAGCTGTACTTTTGATTTATCAGGAGGATAACAGCACCAAATGCTCGGAAGGCAATGGAACGTATGCATGTGGACAGTGTGACTGTAACGATGGAAGGTTAGTGGAGTAGAAGGAGGTGTTATTTTCATCATGAAATCCGATAAACATGTGGCAGCAGCAGGTACAACGTACTTTATTTTATTTTTTTTATTTTTTTAGGTATGGGGATTTTTGTGAGTGCGACAGTCCATTTGACAAAGGCGAGGACCAATCCAAGTGCAAACTGTAAGTTCTGTATATAGTGCGTTTCTTCATACTGTACTCAAAGCATGACTAAGCTAATCCCGGATTAGGTCTGAATCTTAGTGTCATTTTTTGACCTGAAAATGAGATGGTTTTGCTCACAACATGGCTTCCTTGGTGTGTTTTAAGCAAGAACAGACTTTTTAGTTGTTGTTGTTGTTGTTGTTGGTGGTGGTGGTTTTTTTTTAGTTAACACGTTGCACTTTGATGGCCAAGAAATCGGAAGAAAGAATTTGGATAATCCTGGATTAGCTTAATCGGGCTTTGAACAACATGGGCCCTAGATAACAAGAGCTCTTACGACATACTGTACTGTATAGTTTATAAGTTTTATAATAAGTTCAAAATATTCAATGTTTATGAATCGATGTTCCTGTTTGTTCAAACTTGTCTCTACATCCAAATGTTTGTAAAGGATTTTTTTTTCGGCTGTAGCGGTACTTTTCATAGTTCTAATTACCTCAATCATATGTAACCTCCAGCACGAATTCCACCAAAGAACCTCCGTGCACTGGAAATGGCCAGTGTATCTGTGGGAAATGCGTTTGTAACAAGGTTAGTCACAGGACCACTAGAAAAACCTTTGCCTCTGTATAAATTCAAAATATCCTGGTAAAAAATTTTTTTTCAGTCCCAAATTGTGAAGAATCTTTTGTGTCATAGAAATAACATGACCACATCGTGGAAATATTAAAAAAAGAAAACAAAAATAAAAACAAACAAACAAACAAACAAACAAAAATTAAGAAATTTGCTATTACTGTTCAGTAGTATGGACCAGGTCCTACTCTGTCCTCGTCTTTTTCTCTCCCTGCGTTTCTCGATCGAGATATTTTTTCCTGAAGAATCATCGGCCAGTATTGTGCATTATAGATCAAAGTTGTCTGAAGACTAATAGTGTTGTTGGTATTTAGGACTCTCGTGGCCGAATCTACGGCGACAAGTGTCAGTGCTCTGACTTTTCTTGCGACGAGTTTGAGGAGCAAATATGTGGAGGTAACGTAGAATCTTACCTGTGCAATATCTCCACATACAGTTAACTCGTTTCTCTTATTTCGTACGCCTAGACATATTTCATGGTGCAGTCAGTTATCTGCTTAAGCCTGACACTCCTGATGATGAAAAATGATACAAAAGGGATATTAACACAAAACTTATGTGGTTAGAATTGAGAACAGATAAAGCTTCCCGGTTCTCCACACTGTGATGTGTCTGGTTTGGAATTGAAACGAGAAAATTTGGCGTCAAAAGGTTGCGTTTTGTTTTGGGGAAACTTTGAACTCCCAACTAACTCGCTGTTGTTTTGTTCTAGGTGCGGAACGCGGAACATGTGACTGTGGAGAATGTGTGTGCAAAGGAGTGTACATTGGGCAAAACTGTGGCGACGTTAATTGTGAAAAGGTGGCGTTCCAGTGCAAAAATGACGACAAGGTGGGTATCCTCTTTTCGCCTGTCCGGGTTTAAGGGCTTTTATTTGTTTGTTTGTTTAGTTTTGTTTAGTTTTGCGTTGTTTTTGCTTGGAATGGTTAAAGGGGAAGTGTCATGAGATGCGCTCGTTTGGTCGATCTTGAGAACTTTCGCCCAATATTTTCAAGTTTGAAATCCAAGATGGCGTCCACAACGGCGGCGAGCGATCGAGCGGCAGATCCACCGCCGTTGTCAAATAAGAGCGCGACATGAAGCATTTACATGGAGGCCGAACACAGTCCGCCGTTAATGAAAGCTAAAAGTTGAATTTGAAAGTCTTGACCCGTCAAACTTGGATGCGTGCGCAACTTTGAAAAAATGGCCTATTGCAACATGTGCGCCTCAGAAAAACGTAAAATTTAAAGAACGTGCTCGCACAAAATAAAAAAGAAAAGTTCGCACAGCATTGACAGTGAGAGAGGACTTGTTTGACCTGTACGTGTGCGCGTTTTTATATTTACACTTGACAACACTGATATACAGCTGGATTATTTTTGCAGATCTGTGGTGGTTCTAGCCAGGGCGAGTGTAATTGCGGCAAATGTCTTTGTAAGAATCCCTACAGTGGAACTTACTGCGAGGAGTGCCATGTGAGTGTTCCCATCTGAGAACAACCGAGAATATTAACCGGGCATGCTCTCACAAGAAACAGAGGATATTACGTGGCCGTGGACATACGAATTTTATCTTTGGAATGTTGATAACATCTCTCATGAGTGAGAGATATTATTAACCTTTTCACTCCTAAGAGTGATCAACTTCAATTTTCTCTTTTCAGTCTCCCACCAGAGATATATCATACAGTATGGAGAATTTGGTATTTGATACCTTGCGAAAATGACAGCTGATTAAAACATAAATTCTATTTTCATCACTCATACATTTCCTTATTTTATGGTTGAGAGAATTTGTATTTTGAGCTCAGGAGTGAAAGGGTTAACTCGAGAAGATAAAATTCGTATCTCCGCACGGCCATGTAATGTTCTGTTTATTACATAGATATCGATGAAATATCCAGAACAAAGACGTATCTCACAGCCTTTATTTTCTGTCAGAACTTGCTGTGTTCAAAAGTCGCGCGCACAG
The DNA here is from genome assembly GCA_964036295.1 of Plumapathes pennacea. Classification (NCBI taxonomy): domain Eukaryota; kingdom Metazoa; phylum Cnidaria; class Anthozoa; order Antipatharia; family Myriopathidae; genus Plumapathes; species Plumapathes pennacea. The sequence goes on along the minus strand of OZ038464.1, from coordinate 25,598,722 downwards.
TGAACATCATTTTTATCTTTCAGTACGTGTGAAGATATCGCACGCGATGAAAATATCAATTTTTAGAACTGGAGAAATCTTGGTGTTTCATTGATATCTATATAGTAAACATACTATAGTATCGCTGATAGGTTTGTTTGGATGCCTTGACTAGCCTCTTTCGCGGGTCCGTTATGTGTATGTGTCATGTGTATTACTGACTCGAGTGCTGTTTTTGTTTTGTTGTGTAGACTTGTGAAGGTGGGACGTGCAGTCGAGTGCATGACTGTGTGACCTGTGCGACGTTCGATGGCAATTCTTTGGAGGATTGCAAGAAAAGCAACCGATGTGAATCAGTGATTAAAAGTGTTAACACTATTGACGACATCGCCAACTACGCTGGTAAGTACAGTTTGTGCTGACTAATTGCATTATCATTGTTGAGCGGTTTTTGTTTTGACTGATGTTTTTCCTGTTTGTATCTCAGATGCAAATTCGCGATGCGATGCAGTCGATGATGACGGGTGTACTTATTACTTCACTTTCAAGAAACGGCTGGACGACGAGACGTACAATTTGTACTTGCAGGAGGAAAAAGGTACCCCCGCCAATATACCTTCATCACAGTGAAATGGCTTGGCCAAACACAGAAATAAAACAAAGCCCTGGAGTTTAGTAACTGGACTAATTTAAAACTTCTAAATTCACAGATCAAGGAGCCGTTAGTTTCAAATTTATACGATTGTGACTAATGAACGGGCCTAGCCTGCAAACAGGCTCTCTCTCCTAACCGAGAGAGCTTGTTTCCAAGGCTCCACCGTTCAGCTCAACTGGCAAGCAAAACGTTGTAAAATTACATGCTACATTTCGTTACTTTGGTCTAAGACTCTATGGGTCGATTTTTTAAACAAAGCCTAACTTAGACCTGGTTTATCGCTAAATTGAAGTTTAGACGGACGCCGTAAAACAGGGTTAGCCAAATGGAAAATTGCATTTTTAGAACATGGATCGGAGTCGGTTTGTAAAGACGACGTTTAGCCGTTGTCCGTTAAGCATGGCTATTGTTTCAATCTTGTTTAGACCAGGACTTTCTTAACCGCGGTCTAAACCTTATTTAAAAAATCGGCCCTATTTGTCCACTCACTAGACTTGGTTAACTTAACACAGGCCAGGCTTGCTTCTTCGCTCTTTCCAGTTGTTTTTCTTATGTTTGTGTTCAATCAGAGAGCAGTTATTCCGTGATTACGACGTGTTTTGCTTATCAGGAGCTTTAGTCTGGCAAGATCTAGCGAATTTCCAGTGACTTAAATACGCAGGGCTTGGTGTATATTGACATACCACCAACTTCAGAGTATTTCGTGGCCTCTTGGTTCGCTAGTTAGTAATGTGCTGATCACATATTTTGCACAATCATGAAACAGCAAGCATGAACACGCACCGAAGGAGACGAAGAGTGTGATCGAGCCCAAAGCATAACCTTTTCACTGCGTGGTAACGCCATGCTTGCCTCCCAAAATCAAGGCCCTCTTTTATCCTTTTTGTCGCATTTTCCCGCCTGCGCCCGCGTTTCTTTTCTTTTCTTTTTTTTTTTTTTTTTTTTTTTTTTTTTTTTTTTTTTTCGCGCCAATTTGTGTTTACACTTCACACGCGCCGTTTTTCCCGCCAGTTTGTCCGGAGAAGGCACCTGTTATGTGGATTGTGATTGGCACGGTCCTGGGAATTTTGCTCGTGGGTCTGCTGCTGCTGCTGATACTCAAGTTGTTGGTTAACATGGTGGTAAGTTGTCTGGTCGGCTTTTTAACTGCTACAACAGCTGTGGTGAAACATGCGGAGTATTTAAATGAGTCGATCATTTTTACAGGATCGTTTGGAGTACCAGAAATTTGAGCGAGACCGCATGAGGTCCAAGTGGCACAGGGTGAGTGGATTTTCTTTTTTTCTGCGTCTGTGTGTCTTTGATATATTCGTTAGTTGCTTTTGATGTTCCACAATCGCTTCGATCTTGTCCATATTTAGTACTTTTCTAATACTTTCATCTTTACTGCGACAACAGGAGAAAAACCCCATCTACAAGGAAGCTAAGTCCACATTCGAAAACCCAACATACGCGGGTGGTAAATGAACACGGATATCCCGGATGTGCGACTCTGGCTCTGAACTGTTAATCAACCATCGGTAGACAACCAAATAAGAGCGATTTTTAAAGGCATTCCCATTTTAAAGGGATTGTAGTCTCGTGTTAAGTTGTCTTGATTGTTTTTTGTTTTCTTGTTTGTTTTTGTTTTTGTTGTTTTTGTTGTTGTTGTTGCCTTTTTTCTTTTTGATTTGAGTGTATAGACCAATCTAGCGTCATGGGAATTTCAGCCAATTTGAAGGACAAAACAAACGAGATTTTAGTTCATTCTGTGAACACGTAAAAAGCTAAAAATTGGCTGACACTCGCGGACGTACGGAGTCTTTCCCTTCATTTTACATTGCGAAATCAATCAAAAAATCTCCAATTCCTTAACTGCATGTGAAGTAAAAACCTAAAGGTTTAACCACTGTAGTGAAAGCTCTCAATGATTATATTCTAAAAAGTAGGAGATTTTTGCATTTTTTAGTTTTGTAATAATTATTGTGCATTGTTAAAAGTACTGTACTAGGGTAAAAATTTGACTATACTTCCACTAAAATGTTAAGCATAGATAGAACACATTGCGTTACACGCTGCATGGTGATCTGTCTAGAGTTGAGTTTATACGCAGGCGCCTTCTCCTCCAGCTTCCGCTGGAAACACAAACCGGAGTATTTTGAATGCGATGCCGGTGATTTTGTTACCAAATTCGATCTTTTTCTTGAGGAGGAGAAACCGCAGCATAAGTGACTGGTTATTTTAATTAGTTGTGATCCACTCTAATCCAGAGGTGTAGTAAATTTTCCTAAGATTGTACGTTTTAGACACCTTATTACATGCAATTTCCTAAGGTGAATTAGTAAATGAATAATTTTGTAATTGAAATTGCTTAGTATCAACAAATTCATGCCCTTTGGGTCCTAGCAGTGCTTAAAATACATTTTCTCCTCACTACCTCGGAGCAGTTGCATGCAGTACGGTATGGAGGAATTAACATCTGATCGCTTGCACATTAGGCAGCTGATCTTACCATGACCAACTATACTTGTGTCACCCATACACCGTATGGAAAGGTTAAAGGAATTTTCAAAACAGGCAGTATAAAATAAGTATTTAGCAGCGTGTGTACAGCCATTTTTAAGAAGTAGACGAATAAAATATATTTGCTGGACGTTTTATGTCATAGTATGTGATAAGATTTATCGCCCGACTGGAAGTAATCGAGGAACTTTTTAACCACCGTAAATTTTTCTTCTGAATAGGAGGAAGCAAGTAATCTGATCTCGTGTACATTTGACAATCTGCTTTTAGTCCGATAGGACTTGGCTTGACAAAATATGCGTCCCGTTTTGTAGACTGAATATCTAGTACGACAAAACCATCGGCAGGGATACCATGTAAACTTTCACTTTAATTTATTGGAAGAAAACGATGGAGCTGATGAAACTGGTTTATACTGCTAAACACTTCGGAACCATATAATATGGGCTGGGGTGGTCACGTGATTTGTTACTATAGCAACAAGACTTGAAAATATTTCTGTTGCAAACCTTCATAAGAAGCCAAATCAGCGCGCCAGAATGAAAATAATCCAAGCACATCAACGCCTCCAATACTTAGTTCCTTAGAAGATCGGTGCAAAGCACTGAATTGGGGGTGTCATTTGATGAGGACAGAAGGGGTGTTAAAGTTTGACAGCGGGTGATAAAAGCTACCGCTGACCATTGATCTGCGGCTGCAAGAAGGTGAGAATATATATATTTTTTCGCAGTTTTTGGTCATTGCTAAAACGCTTGAAAAAGCCGTAGAATGGTCGCTAAAACTGTCTTTTCGTACACATTTTAGAAACGACGGGGCGTAATTTACGGACCAACGCGGAATTTACAAAATCAGCCGTGAAAAGGTCAGTGTTGTTTAATAATATGAGTGTTTGATGGTCTCTCTTTGCCAAACGGTGCGTTGTCTTAATTTACTGGTCTTATTTTGCTGCTTTAGTTTGTACATAACTCATGGGTGATTACATTAAGTCGGCCTCAAAAATGTTTCTGTAGAGGTAATCCGGAAAGGCCCGAGTTCCGACCAGCTTTGCCGTTTGAATGGGAAAATCATGAAACTATGTGTAGGGACGATAAATCAGTGGGCTTTGTGCAAAGACAGAAGATTGGCGCGCTAGAAGCGTGGCCTCTTTTGGCATCTGTTATTTTTAAATTATTTCTCGACTGTCAATTTGTTTGTTTATTTATTTGTCTGCGCTAACCGCGAGCCAAATGGCTGTACTAGACTCAACTAAACTTTTTGTGGTAAGAAGAAGGGTGGGAGGGGAAGTGGTTGTTACTGAAAAGGCCATTGAAGTAAACATGTTGGTTCAAGCCAAGAAAATAATTATGTAGAACAGTTGCATAACACTTTCGCTTCTTCGGTCCACTGCATGGACCACAAGAGAACGCCCGCGGTGGCGAGACATGCAAATCAGGGTCAACCCTTCATTGGTCGATAATTTTATGATTTCCAGATTTGCATAAAAGCCAATTAGCTCGACATTCTCAGATGTCACGCGAACACTTTTTACTCAAAGTGCCCTTGCAGAAGGTTTGTTGTATGCGTGTAGCTGCAAACGGACAATCTATATGCCTGAAGATCAAGAGAAAATTTGAGAAGAAATATTGAAGGCTTTCCGCAAAATACCTTGTGCGACTTCGACTGAGTAGCCGGGGGCGATCGTATTATTTTTAGTCGCCCTAAAGTCTAGTTTTCGCAAGCGACATAAACACAAGAAATGGGATGCTTCAACTGACTGTACAGAGAACTCGAACGTACGCAAGTATTTATTTTTATCTTTCTGCATGCGCCGGTGCTTGCGTCAGTGCTTGTACTTGCGATAGTTGCGATATACTTGCGATACTTGAGGTACACTTGCGTCGAGCCTGCTAGTGTTTTTACTGTGAAATGTAAGACTTGTGCTTGCATCTCCCTTGAAAACCAGTCTAATAGGGAGCGATTGGAGCGATAAGATTATTGGAAAAGGACGAACTGAATATTTTAGCATTGTTAACTTATAGGTAAGTGTAGTTAATGTACTTCCGCGTGTACCACACTGAATACCTGCACGACATCAACGGAAGGGCTACAAAACTATTAGTCTTAACATTTTGCTCCTGGCGTTTTTGTTCAACCATTACTTGAGGTGATGATAACGGCCGTTTCCAAAAGCATCACTCTGCATTGAGATTACATAGTTCATCATATACAATTGAACTCCAGCGTGGAACGAGACGATAGCAGCCACAATTTCGTGACTTCAAGCAATTATGATGCGACAAATAACTGACTATAGCATTCTGCGAGACAAGATTTAGTGTGAACCAGCATGCCATGCGAACTCAACCACAAGGTGTTTCGTCTGTTACAACACGTTCAATTTTCTTGATTACAAAGTTAAGTATGTTGCCACTACTCGATATTATTGGCCCGTTAATACTTAAAAAAGGAACTGCTTCATCTCACGGGAGAAAAAGGAACGAGCAATCCATGGAATATTCCCAGGTCTTTAACGCTGATCCAAGTTGTTCCAATTGACAATCGGTCCTTGAATCTGCCGTGACTGAGTTTAGTTTTCACAGTCAGTGGTGTTTTAAAACGAAAATTCAAGAAGAAAAAATTCTGTCAATAGGTACTTCAATACAAAACGACCGCCCATATAAATAATATATCAGGTAAAAGTAAGCTAAAATTTAAATAACTTTTCGTCATTAGCTTCGCGAATGGCTGTACGAGGAGTTCCGCGAGTGGCTATGTAATTTTCGTACAATGGGACTGAACTGTTTGCGATTTTAAACATCAAGTCTGAGCTGCTCCAGAGGAGGACAAACATCTCTCCTTTGGGACTCTGTAAGTCGTGGCATAATCATGTATATGCTTCTTAGTAATTTTGTCTCGTAACACATAATTTTTTGTTGTATTTTATTTTTGTGTCGTTTTGCGTTGAAAGATAGCCGAATATTCAATCTCTTCCAATAAATGTGGGTTACAGTTGCAATAATTGCTAAAACATGCTAAGAGTGAGATTCTTGTCGCGGTACTCTATCTACTGTTAATTAACAAGTCTGCCAGGAAGCGCAATATTGGACAAAGCAGGGAATTAACACTATAAATACAAGTCCCTCGAATTGAACATTTAGACTGTACACCGGACATTGGTCTGTTTAATGAACAAAACGACGCACGACATTTCATATGTTAGGTTTTGTTCGCAACGTAGTCGACTCAGACAAATTGCATTGTAAATTAAAATGTGTTAGCGCGGCACGGGTGTTTAGAATAGGCCATCTCATATTCTTTCAATATGTTTTTTGTACCAGTGCATTTTTTGTATTATATAACAGCCTTCAAGATACTATATATGAGCCGCTCACAGTTTTCACACTTCCTTCAATCAACTTTGTGCGTACAAAGAGTTCGGTTATTTGATGAATCGGATGACACTTCCTTTGTGCTGAGTAAACTTTGTCAAATGGAAAAAAAGAAAGATGTTTGTGTTGTTAGTCGTGGTCACCTACAGACATCTGCAGTTCAATTCGTAGATAACTGTCTATTTGAAAGTATAATTTGGTCCACTATTCTTATCTGAATGACAATAGTTTCCTTGCGAGTAGCTCTTGAAGTAACGCTTGCATACGCTCGAGAGGCTGACTGTACAAGGTAAACGTGGAATCCAACTCTTGAGCTATATTGTAGTAGCCGTATCTTAGGGAAGAACAGAGGTCGAAGAAGACAAACACTTAAAGTCTCTCCTGGCGTGTTCAATGATGTTCTTATTAGAGTTTTTTTTAAAACTAAGCTCTCTTGAATGGGGCGCCACAAATCTGCCGCCTTATTCGAGGAATCAGTAGTAGAGCCTGTGCTAATGACAAGATCATATTTGGCGTTTGGTTTAAGTGTATAGTTTAACATTTTAAGTAGACTCAGTGTTGGTTGAAAATAGCAGTTTTTCTTTTGTGTATTGTGACTAACTTCCCCCGCCAGTGCTTTAGAGCTGATTTTGGTCATTACAACTCTTGGCCACACAAATATGTATCTTGCAGCAATAGTTTCTCTTTGTTTCAGAGACCCGAGCAGTTTACAAGTGTAAAGGCTAATAGAAAGCAAAAAGAGAGAACGAAGGGAATTATAGCAATCCCATGGGGAAACTTGTCAGCGTTTGAATACAAAGGTACGCAGTCAAAAGAAATGAATTTTAGTTCGCGTTCTTTCTCGATAATCTAGTCGTGTTTGGTAGTTTTCATTGTAAACAGCTTTTATTACTTCTGTCAGGTGTTCGCAAATATCGTTTACATTTCGCCTCCTCCGGTTTGCAATTTTAAATTTCTTGTCAGAGATGCGTCACTTATTTCTCACCGAATAATGCACCAATGTTTGTACTGAAAGCAATCACAACATCAAAGGACCTTGATCATCATATTCCCCCCAATTACAGTTATTTCCTTTTCTGTGGGTAAACAGGCCGCCGCCGTTTTGAGACTATTGAAAGATCGGGAGAGAAACTAAGATAATTATTGGCAACGCAGACGGAGGTTCTCTTGAATATAGTTCTTAAACGGTATATTAATATTTGACTACGTGTACATGCGGCCTTGATCGAGTGCCGGAGACAATATCATGGTGGAATAGGCACTGAAATATTAGAAAAAATTCTGTCGATTTCAAATTTACGAAATTAAAGAATCGATCGAAAGAGAGCATGATGGGACTTTAAGATACTGCCTGTAATATTTTTGCCGTTTGTACTATTTGCACAGAAGGCAAAAGTCATAAGCTAACTGATACCCGTTAAAAGAAGAAAAGCTGTGGAGTTAGAGCTGATGCATGTTGCCTCTGTTTTTACGAGGACTATTCCGATAGCTTTCTTATAAAAACGAGTTTGATTTACATGAAAATAAACTAATTTTCATAAGAAAGGTTTCGCACTGGGCATCGCTTTGAAACAGAGGCAATAACCAAGATTCTCGGAAACAACAACAACAGCAAATGAACCAAAAGGGAAACAGAGAATTTTATGCCCAAGCGATCAACCAAAAAGGGAGAAATTCATTCAACAAAACAGAAGCTTGACTGACTATAAATGTCAAGGACACTTTTAACCATAACAGTAAGAGGGACTAATAAAGAAAGTCAGAAACCTCCAAGCGGACAAGAAGGCGAAGATTGTGGCGCTTCTAACAATAAATTACTCTCTCTATATATATGTTTTTTTTTGTTTTTTTTTGTTTTTTTTTTTTTTTTTTGCAGAAGTAGCTTTTAGCTCATAACGAAATCAACTTCGGGACTTTAAACAGCCTATTGGGTTTTTCGACTTCTGATATTGCTAGTGAACGTAGCAATAAGAGCTTGTTTTATGACAAAATAATCTCACATCAAATCCCTTGATTTATCGCGATAGTTATCCTCATATCCCATCAAAAGGTCAGGACGCATGCAGTACTGAAATTTTAGAAAGTCCTTGCAAATCCTGCGTTGAAAAGCAAATTATCGCCCTTTGTGATTTTAATTATCAGGTTTAAAACTTTTTTTTATTATATCCGAAGTTTGATTTACAGAATCAGATATTATTCAAAACCGGTCAAAATTGTAACAACGGGGAACTTCCTGGCCTTATCTTCTTTTTAATGTTTAGAAACATTTTTGCGAGTGTATATATTTCTTGTCATGAAAATGTTGCTCTTAAAGGCAAGGCTCTTGGAAGCAAGTGTTGGATAACTCAGCAAGCAAGTAAATTAACAAGTATAAAATTAAGTCGGCGAGCGAAGAAGAGGCGAAAGATTTTAAATGTTTTGAACAAAAGTGAATGTTTTTGAATGTAAAACAATGGATGAATGTCTTGGGTTTTTGTTTTTGTATTTTTTTGTATATATATATTTTTTTACTTAGCTTCCTTCGCTAATGATGAAAGAAGGCACAGAATTTGATTGGTTTATCTTTTTTGGTGTTCTTTTGCGGTTCCATTTCAAGTTTCTCAAGGATGCGACTTTCAGGGGAGATACCGAGCTAATGTTTTGGGCAACAAGAGCCAAGCACTGAAGACAAGTAACTACAAACATCAATGAAAAAAGTTGCTACGCCGCAATATTGAAAAAAAAAACTGAACGTCACAAACCAGGTGTAATGGCCGTAATGGGAAACAAGGTGACTATATTGATGATTATAAGCCAAACAATCTTATTAAATAATAAATTGAAATGTGCTACGAAGTAGTAGCCGTCCTGAAAATACAATTATTTTCACAGTTGAAATGAAAAAGACGAGTTTTTATGACTTGAACTTCAGCGGCCTGAATTACACTATTCCACGTCGCATTTTCTTATTAGAAAATGACTAAATTCTACTTTTCGTGCGTTTTAACAAGATAATTAAAAAGACGAAATCTTTCAAAGTGATTCAGTGGTCTGGGTGGTAAATGACTTCTTGATTTCTGTAGAAAGCCGAAAAGTAATTTGCGTCATTTTTTGAAAAGGTCGTGTTCTAATTGGTCGTCGAGCAATCAATGTTTTAATGCAAAAATCGAATCGCGAAGGATGATAAACCCCACCCTCTCGTTTCGTAAAGTTCTCTATATCGTCCAAGTTGCTTGATAATTGGAGGCCGCAATATCAGTTCATTTCAGAATTTTTATCGCCGCAATCTATCTCTGGTAGTATACCTCGCGAACTCGCAAAGGTAAGTATTTTGGGATGCCCGCTGTATTTATTTATCCGTTTATTAAAGCCAAGCGTTACGGAAATAATTCTTTACCGCATCAAACCGCATATACGAAAATCAGATGCAAATCTTCTCCAATAACTAATCGACGTTTTAAATTTGTCTATAGTACCACTAAAGTTACTTCTATGAAACGAAGGGGTTTCACGATGAAAATGTTGGCAAATGAGATCCGACGTTTCACAAAAAGAGCCTGAATGGGGTAATTTGAGAATATTGTGTTATCATCGATTTCTCGTAGCTGGAGATATATAGCCAGAATTTCATATTGGACATTTTTTATGCGAACATTTGTAATGCTGTTGGTTTTAAACTTCCTCGAATGTTTTTGACGATAGATATACATGCGAGATTAGTATTATTTAATGCTGTAGATATTCTTTTGTAAGAATTGTTAGTTTTCGATTTAAATGTAAATTTAGATTACAAGTTAAGAGCTTTAAAGTGCACTATTTGAAGATGGACGCTTTCATGAGAATATATATTGTGAACATTGAAGTCAATTAGCAAAAGGTCTCTCAGACGAGGACTTTCTCGTATTTGTACTATTATCACACCGTTAAAGATTTTCGTGGTTTTAAGAGCTTTTTTATTGACTCCCAACCTCCGCCGGACATCTGCCATTGAAAAAGGTGACGATCTTTTCAGGAAATATTTTACGTCCCGAGTAATTTTCTTGAGAAAAATTAATCCTCGCTCATTAATCTTTCAGGTGAAAACTGATAAGATACAACACATCAGCGAGAGAACATCCATCTGCTCATCCGTCCAACTCATTCGACTACCGACCAAAGATGTTTAACAACAGCTCGTCAAACCTTTCGACCGACCCTTCAGTCATTTATCGCAATTCCCTGCCGATGACAGTTGGCATGACACTGGGGTATGTCGTGGCCATATTGGGTGGAACTGTAGGCAATTCTTTCGTGATACTCGTGGTGCTGTTCAACCGTTCTATGCACACAAGTACCAACTTTTTCATATCGAGTTTGGCGGCGGCTGATCTGATCGTCACTTCTGTTTGTATGCCGTCGTTTTTTATCTACAACGTTTTGACCTGGCCCGTTTGGCCGCTTGGCCTTACCGGTTGTAGAATCCTCTCTTATTTGGTGCACGTGTCAGTCATAGCATCCGCCTTTAGTCTTCTGTCCATCTCCTACGACAGATTTCTGTCGATTTTCTTTCCATTCAAACGGTTGGTAACTTTGTCCAGAGCCAAGAAAGTGATCAGCGTGATTTGGGTTATCTCGCCTCTACTTCTGCTTCCGTCTCTATTCCACCATGAAGTCGTTTCCAGTAAGAACGGAGGCGAGACGGCGCTGAAATGCGTGGAGTCTTGGGACACTATCCAGCAACTACACAGGTACCAGATGTACCGCATATCGTTCTACTTTCTGTTTTTCCTTCTAATATCCGTCGTGTACTGCTTGATAGGAGCACGTCTCTACAAGAGGCAACAACCCGGGGAACAGACGTCACAGGACAGGGCCAAAGCTTTGCTCGCTAAAAGAAAAATCATCCGAATGTTGTTCCTTGTGGTAGCGATGTTCACATTGTGCTGGCTGCCTTATATGATCAACAAACTGTTGAACATTTTCCCTCCAAGACCGAAGTACGAGATTCCAAATTCCTTTGTAGTGATTGGGAATTTCCTGGGGCTACTGAACAGTGTGGCCAACCCCGTAATTTACGCAGTTCTGAACCAAAACTACCGAATTGGCTTCCGTTACGCCATTCGTTGCAAGTTCAATTTCGAAAAAGAAGAACGCCGAAGGACTTTAAGCGGTGTCAGTTTGAAGAACGGATCGAGTTTTTCTAGAGCTCAGAGCCGTATAGGTCGAAAAGGTACCAAGCGCCGAAATAGCTCGCTTTCTACCGAAAACGTCGTCCTTCCTGGAGACGAAAACGACAACTCCCAGCCCATAGTGTGTTTATCGTTCGTCAAAAACACCGACATTCCTCTGCAAGACCTCTCTGATACTGTTACAAGTAGCTCCAGTAACAACGATCTGGCTAGAAGACGCGTCAGTTTCGGCGGTGAACACTTGACGGGCGTTGCAGACAAAAACGAAGATGGCGAGGATGTCGACGTTGGTACTGAGATTGTCAGATGTGCTATAAAAGAAGAGGTATTTGAAGAGCAGTTCGCTGGTAGGAGTTGCACAAGTACTAGTTTGTCGAATGGATGGGTGGGAGAGCCGGAAGCCAATGTCAATCAAAGTTATGAAGAGGACATCTGAGAGCGGAATTTAATTGACTTTTGTAAAAACCAAATCAAAGTACTTACAGCGTTAATCACAGAGGACTCGAGAAAAACTTTTAAGCAACAAGAAGCCAAAGTATAATTTGGGATTAGTGGTTTTACTTTGAAGAGAGACCAATTATAGCAGTGAGAGAAAACGCCAACTCAGTTCTACTTTTCGCAACGCGTTGCAGCAACTTGCAACGCCTTAGTTTGCACAGTGTAACTCCCCTCCAGCAACTTGTCTCGCAATTTTTGCCTTGGCACGATCAAGAGTGCATGTGCACATGTATAACACCCACATTCGCAACTGCAACGAAAATTATTTAACCGTTGCGAGACAAGTTGCTGAGAAAATTGCAGTGTAACAGCGCCTTCAGTGACTTGCATGCGTGAGCAGATTGCTCCTTATTGACCAAAACACTATCTAGTCCAATATCGAATCAATCATCAAAGCGTACCAAACGCAAAAACCAAAAGCAATCAAGCGATTACTTTGCATTCCAAAGTCAATTGTAAACTGTTCTGTCATGCATCTGTAAATAATAGAGACAGCCGCCGACAACCTTAGACACAGGCATGGTGTTTGATTAGTACGTCAGAAGCAAGGAATTTTTGCCTATAGATTACTGTATACCTGATTGTCCAAGGTGATTGTACAAAAATACTATTAAATACTTTTGTGTATTGCTTGAATGTGTTGAGTGTAGTTGCCACGAGCAGTGTTTTGGGCGGGTTATAGCTCACCACATTGGTACTGTGATTAAAAAACGATTACAACACAGCTGCCGTTCTGAAAATAATTAGAGAGCAAGGTGCCGGGAATTAACTAAACTAAATTAAAGGAAACACGAGTAAAGGTTTACATGGTGACAACTGTGAAGAACAAGAGCAAGAACGAGTGCACACAATGTGAACCAAAAATTGCCCAAACAAGTAACTTTCAAGACTAACACGAACAACAACAGCAGGCGGATTGATCCAGCAGAAGAGGCAAAAGTAGAACAGAATAAACACACACACACACACACACACACACACAAAAAATCAGACCTAAAACAAAAATAAAACACAACACAACGAGAATAAAAACCTGAGAACAGAAAAGAAAAGGAATGTAACAAGAACGAGCACAAACTAGAACAATGAAGAGCAGAAAGAGAAACGAAAAAGTAAAACGTATAGAAACTGACAGGACAAGAACAAAAGCAGAGCAGAACAGCAACGAATAAGTACAAGATCAGAACGGATTGGAGAAGGCTGTCAGGGGAAGGGGCTTGGATGGTGCTACTTTTAGGGTGGGGAGGGTGGAGATTTTTGCAAGGGTGGATGCCTTTATTTAATGGCTGAACTCCCATATATTCATGAGTCGACCAGAGAGACCAGTTGCACTTGCAGTGGAGTGCACATTCCCTTCTTTTCCCCAGACTGTTTGAAGTCTACGCTTGTCTCTGACAAACGCATCATTTTCATTAACTAGTAAATTTTAGCAGGTACTATAGGCAGCCTGGATGTGCGGTTAGCTACAAATGTCGACCGCCTTGGTACATTTAAATAGCGTAAAGTGATTTATATTTTCATATTAAAACTTATACAACAGCAAAGTAACGATCCAACATGGCCGATGTGTCGTACGACGCACGCAAGGACTCATGGGCTTTTTTTATTTCCAATTGTGCTTTCCGGATGCTCATTGGCTGATGAAGCTATATCTGACCAGATGTTTATGATCCATTGACCGAGTTTGTAATTAATTATCAGACGGTGGACAATTATAGAGTTTGTGTTATGCAATAGCGACCGCGTATTCCGGTCTTCAATTAGTGGTGTAAGTATATAGCAGGTAAACAGAACCTAAATCACAAACTTTAGCCTTAAAACTTTTCAGTTTTGTAAATTCAATCCAACTTCGACTAGCCAAAGAAAAGGACAACAACGAAATTAAAGACAAACTATAATGCGCAAACATTTACAAATGGATAAATTTACCAAACTTCAATTTATAGTGGATGGTTTATATATGGTAATTGAAGTGTCGCGTTCGAAACTTCGCCATGTTGATCATAAAACTGGATTATACAAATGCGTCTTCGCCAGACATTGTTCGAAACTTTTCCTCGAGGCAGGAAAAGGTAAAGCACATGCATTTCCGGTCACTCAGTTTGTTACATGAATCACTTTCAACCACAAAACATGCGCCCAACTTCCGAAATGTCAAATGAAGCCTGAAAGTGTGACCATAAGCTCTCGATGGGTACACTGAGGAGTTTTTTTAATTTTTATTTGTAAGTTTGATTTAGACAGAGAACGTTTATCTCAGTTCACATCTAACAGTTCGACACTTTTACGTCGGACTATGACTCGATACTGCGTCAAACCGACGGACCAATCCGAGCAAACGATACACAACGAACTTGATTCTTTTCTTCAAGCTCCACGACGAAACGGCGCGGCAAGCCGTTTGGGCCTGAAATGCATGTACCCTTGTCAAGTTTCGTGTCTTTTAACGGTTTTGTTGCCATCAGATTAAACTTCCTCCTTCTTTCTTCTACGTCATAATTGCATTTGCATCGAACAGCATAAGCGAAACCTGTGCGAAAATTTCTGTTAAAAATCGCGTACACCACGGGGTTAGTAACGCTGTTCAAAAGAGCCAGAAAATTACCAGCGAACACAAACGCGTCGGGAGATTTGTAACCCTCTTCTGGAGGAAAGATATTCAACAATTTGTTCATAATGTATGGCAGCCAAGAGAATGTAAACATGAGCACGACGAGGAACAGCATTTTGATGATTCTGCGTTTAACTGGAAGCGCTGTGGCCCTACTCTGGTTTGTTTGAATGCCTGGTGGTTTCCTCTTGTAGACCTTTCTTCCGATTAGGCAATACAGGACAGTTATTTGAAGAACGAATACAAATTGGCACAATACTCGAACCATCTGGTACGTGTGTAGTCCCTGAGTTGATTCCCATGTCTCCACACACATGACAGCCGTCTTGCCTTCAATCTCAGTCCAAACGACCTCGTGGTGGAATAAAGATGGAAGTAGGAGAAGCGGCGACGCAAACCAAATTACTCCGATAGCTTTCTTTGCTCTTGATAAAGTGACCAGCCGTTTGAGCGGGAAGAAAATTGACAGAAACCTGTCGTAGGAGATGGATAGAAGACTAAAGGCGGACACCGCCACTGACACATGCACCAAATAAGAGAGGACTCTACAGCCAATGCGGCCAAACGGCCAAACGGGCCAGGTCAACACGTTGTAGACAAAAAACAACGGCATACAAACAGAAGTGACGATCAGATCGGCCGCCGCCAAACTCGATATGAAAAAGTTGGTACTGGTGTGCATGGAACGGTTCAACAGTACCACGAGTATCACTAGTACATTGCCCACAGTTCCACCCAATATGGCCACGACATTTGCGAACGTTAACACGATGGACAAAGCCAGGGAGTTATGTTCAGGATTTGGTGCAGACGTTTCGTGAATCGACAGTGGAGCTGTCACTGATGAGTTCATAGTCAAATTCATGCTTGTGTTTGTCATAGGGTTAGTACGACGTTACACTTCCAGAATCTGATGGGCTTCTGTGGATTTTAAAAAAATATGAAGATTAAGTAGTGATACGTGTTCAGTCGGAACTAATCATGGCAAATACTCCTCCCTTTAGTGACGTAACAGCCCTGTAATCTAACACTCTTTAGAGATAACGTGAACATCGCTGTTCAAACGACCTTCAACTAATCTCAAAATTGCTTTCTAAAAATTGAAAAGCGTAGTCTTACTGGTTTATGAAGGACACGGTAGCGCCTTAGTTGTTTGTCCAAACAGCTGAAGTGGGCTGATCATGGATTCATCAGATTTTGGTAGATGATAATTAGGAATACCCAGGATTAGTCAGTGAATAGTTAGCATTTAGAATTAAGGACAATTTTGTAAATTAGCGAGTACCATTTTTAGGAGGTTAGTTTTCTGTAAATCTACTCGGTAGGCTTGGCAACTTTTTTGCTTTGTATTGCATTCAAATCAGCCGAAAAAACTGTCTTCTAATTAAATATTGTTAGAAGTACTTGCGTCATGGGCATATGAGAGAAGCTCAAATCATTACAAGGAAAATCTTATACTAGAATTTCACATAGGAAATGTAAACATGAAGGAAATTAAATTCACTTTGTTTTAAATGTCAGAAACATAAAGGAGGTAAAAAAGTTTGGTGAAAGTCTAAAAAGATTTATACATTAATAATATTTTATCTCAGGTTATTTAGATTGTTAGTCCCCTCGAAACATTTCGAAGCCACCTTAAAGTTTTAAATTCTTATCAAGTAATGCTTTACTCTTTTAATCAAACAATGCTCGACTTTAAATTAATATTTCTCCAAGGTCCAGCAGATTCAAAGCCGTATTTTATAATGAGGAAATAAATTAAGTTTGTATCCTATGGAATCAATAATTTGAAGTTGCGTTGGGTAGGATTCATTGTTATGTAAAAAAAAAAAAAAAAAATTGCTTTTGTGGGCCGATTACAAATTAGAGATGTCTGTCGTTACCACTGAGCCAAAAAAGCTTAAAAGCTTTTAAATTACCATAAATGAATTTTCATACTATCATATTTTACAACTGAGATTACTGACACATTGGTGTTAAAAAAAATAAAGTACAAAATAATTAAGAGCAGGAGGAAGAAGGAAAAGGGAATTAAAAAGACCAAATTGAAAAAGAAAAGCAAAAGAAAAGCAAGAAAACACAAGACTGAAAGAAGCAGCACCAACCAAGCAGTAGTGACAACCGAATGATATGAAACAATTATTTCACAGAATCGGACGGTAAAACTACTTTTCAATAAATAGTGTCTTTCATTTTTTTCTGACTTCATCTCGGCCCTATCCTGCTCCGCTTTTGCATACAAGGTTTATTCGGTCGACCGTGCGAAGCGGCAAAGAACAGTTGTGTAAAAACTGAGCCATTTGTAAACCGAATGACACCATTGTACTATTGCGTCCCAAATACTATGTAAATGTTGACGGGATGACATTAACAGCGTAAACTCCGTTTATGACTCCTGTGACAAATTTGGAAGAGAATTTGCACTGTCCATGCAGGACATAGCACTGTTTTTCTAGTTGTGCAGTATTTTGGAGAACCGCTTGGAGAGTTCAACTCTAGCAATCAAGCAAATAAAAGTCGACTGCATGCAGTTTTTCCATGCAACAAAAAACAAGCAAAAATTCAAGACTCGTCGTGTTGTGACCTGAGCGATAATTTAAACGTTTCAAGAAAACAAATTAGTAAGGACAGTAAGTAAAAACTACGAACAATTCGCTAAATTATACAGTCGAAGAAACATTCTAAGCAATTTGTGCTGGCGGGAGCCATGTTTCCTCGTTTTTGATTTAATTTGGTTGATTTCTCGGCCTTCTAGCACATCACCATGCGCCATCCAATCATTTCGATGTTATAACAAATTTATAGAATGTTTTTGGTTTATAAAGAATTTCCGCTTTCGGTTGTGTGAAAGTCAATCCGAGGATCCAAACATTTTGTCATGTTTGCCCGAAGGGTTTCAGTTTTGGCTGCGGCCCTGTCTTCCGCAGTTGAGTGTTGATCAAACACTTTGTTGGGTCAGGAGAAATTGTATTTGACAGGTTAATGAAACTATGTTTTGCGCCAGGAGCCTGTTTAGTGACTGAACTTGTGAAGCACAATAATGAGCGAGGTAAATAAAGAAAAGCACACCAGGCAAAACGAAAAAACTAAAGGACCAAATAATATAGGCACAGTTTCCCCGTACCGTATAGATTGAAACTAGATGAACGTTTTATATTTTCGGGTCATGGTATATATAAAAGGAACTTTATATATAGTTAAATATTCAATAACATAATAAAACTCAATCTCAACAAATTGAACCATCGCATTTACATTTCACTGTCATAAACAAATTCGTCTCGACCTGCGACTCCACCCCAGCACGTACATTAAATGCGCATTTGATTACAACTTGGTTCGAAAATAATGATAAGAACTATATCAATGTTTGCTTTTGAGAGTTCTCGGTGTTAAATACTGATAGCAGCTAGCGTTCTCGGTGTTAGTACCTAGCCGGTTTTCAGACGTTTTGAGTTCGTCCCGCTCGCTCCTTCCCAGCGTGACAACCAGTTCGAGACGTCTGGAAATCCAGCAAAGGTTTCATGCTAGTTGCTAGTTGCTAGTTGCTAGTTGCGATTTGCTAGTTGCTAGTTGTTAGTTGCGATAATAATGAATAATGAATAATGAATAATAATAATAATAATAATAATAATAATAATAATAATAATAATAATAATAATAATAATACAGTCAAATGGAAAATATTAGCTAAGTAGAACGGTGGCAACTGTCCATCTGTAATGGGAGCTAAGTGTTATCTAAGAATTTGCACAAGGCGATTGTGAATTAGACTGTAAAAGAGACAAAGAAACTAAGCTGTCAATAAACAGGACTGGTACACAATCCTCGATTGTTCCTTTTTCTCCTCTCCCCTCCCCCCTCAACTACATTTTTGCGCTCGCCCCAATTCTCGCGCAGTCATAAATCGAAAAAGTCCCAGCAGCTCTAATGCTTGCTACGCAGGCTAGGATCAACTGAGTTTCTAGCTTATAGTTTGAGTAGTTTCTAGTTTATGGGAAAAGGTCTCTGGTACTAGACAGTTCAAGAGTCTGTCGCACCTGTCAAAAGTCCATTAAAGAGGTGACAACGGGGCGTTTATGTTCGATTCGTGAATTGCGCCACCGTATTCAGGTTAAAGGACTAGCAACTAGCAAATCGCAACTAGCAACTAGCACGTTAACTTCTCTCCTGGAAATCAGTCTAAGCTAATCCATGTTTTGCGTGCATGTTGGACAGAGGAAGTTCGACACAAACACGGTAAAAAAGGACTACAACCGTCATAAAGAACTCGAAAGACAGGCCTAAACATCACTTTCTTAAGTATGCATCAACAGGGCTATATATACCTTCATGTGTATGCTTCGTTCCTTCAACACGTCCACACGTCCACTGATTTTGAGTCAATAACACAAAAAGACACCCACACGCAGTTATAGGTTTATTTAGCTCGTTTTATAAACGTATTTTAGGACATTTATCAAAAATTATAATTGATTTATACGTCGTATGCCTACGTGTAATGAGTCAGATGGCCGACATTAGAACGAAACTGAAGGGAAAATGTATTGCAGGTGTGAACAATGAGCTCACTACTTAAGTCAGTTCTATTTTTGTAGGCCATCTATTTATTGCGTCCGGTTTGAGTTTCAGAGGCGGTTCACTTTATACGAACTCTGTTTACTCTACTTTGATGCAATAATAACAAACGGGTAATAGAGAAAATCAAAACATGTTTGAGAGCACGTACGCATACATGAAAGTCAGTGTATGTATGGAAAAACGCTGGATTGAAAGTGGAAGACAAAAGTTACGGTTACTTTTATTCATTCAGGAGACGAGGAGCTAAAAGCGAATATCAAGTTGCGGGGACTCAAATGTAAACGTTCCCACTAAACCACCGAACGTACGGAGGGGGGGGGGGGGGACACTCCCCACGACAGGTTGTCTGAAGCTCTCTGGTATTTTCATGGGTCGATAAAAAGGGTTGGAATGAGAGAAAAATCGTACTGATATTTTATAGGGTTCTATTGTAACTCCTTGGTTGAGGTTGAATTGTCGCTTATAAACGGAGGTGCGTGAAAGCATATTATATCGACCCCAGGGATGCAGCCAATTACGAAAAAGTTGTTATTTACAACCACAAAAAGCGCATTTGTTACTGGTGTGAATGGGCTTGTACTTATGTCAAAATGCAAAGAGTCTCGTCAAAATAATAATGTACCTGTCGGTGTTCACACGTGACGCAAAAATGCACCTAATCGTATGGAGGTCTGCAATTATTTTGGGGAAAAAAGATCCGTATTCAAAATTCGATCTACTTTCCTATTAAATTATGAGCATCATTGTAGTTCTTGTATTTTTGGAAATTCCTAGAAAGTGCACCGAAAGAATCCTCGACATCCAATTTGAAACAAGTCACGATCAAGTGTCATGCTACAAAAGCTTCAATTACAGTCACGTGTTGCGTGATCTTTTGGTCACTGTTTCATCATTCATATCAACCACTTTAGCATGATTGTCTACAGCTGTTGCTCAAGCAAGTCTCCACAGCTTTGTAGAGCAACAGTTGGACTCCACTCTGACTCACAACAGGCCCCAAGGTTTTTACTCAGACTCTAAACACCTGTTGATGTTTATGTTATTCCTGGGACCAATTTAATAAACGTGTACAAGTGTACTTCACAAGCCGGACCATTTTCTAGCTCCACTTAAACGTAAAAATCTTTAATCTGCATATAAAAGTCTGTAAAACGTTTCATCCGGTTTTATGCGGATCTGTTAATTTAGTATTGAACAATCGCAATCACAATAAAGGCATGTGTGTGTGTGACTCAGGCTTCAAATGCATGCAACTGCAACAGCATTTGGTCGTAAGTTGTAGCATTAAAGTGTTTCAAAGCTGAAATCGCTTTCATAGTCACTAAAATCGCCATCCCGCCCACCAGATCCCATGTTTGTTTCACACGAACATGAAGGAGAATTGGTCCAACTCGTAAAATTCACTTGTAAATGCTATATTGAATTGGCCACTGACCAGCGTAGTACATTACTGACTGTGAATGGCGCGCTTTTCAGTCTGACGGCATTGTCCTTTTCTCCGTTGTTTGGGGACCATCGCCTTCAAAAAGAAATGAGAGCTTTGAATAAGCAATATGTCTCTGCTTTCATTGTCACCGAAGTTTCTAAAGGGTCTGATCCCGGAACGAATACACTGGGCATGGATAAAACCACAGTACATATGATGTGCATCGATCGTTAAGAAGCAGAAGAAATGATCCAATCTGTTCTATTTTTCCCTCTGTATATGTGTGATGTGTGTGTGTGTGTTTTCTTTTTTTTTTTTTTTTTTGTACTTTCACGCCATGTTATGAAAACTAAATCTTGTCAAACTCAAAATGAGCTTAGAAGTACATTGTACAAATTCCGGCTGAGGGAAGCTAGGATACACTTTAATGTTCTGAAATGGGGGTTGTCATGAGCACTTCAAATTCTCCCTGACTATAATAGGGGTACACTCTTCTAGAGGTATATCATTGTAATGACGTGAGTTCGTGGGACTGAGCGGGAGACAATGCAGGAGTTGGCAAGCCCGCATCAGGGCCACATACCTTTGTATGCATATTCCAAAGCGCTAGCAATTGATGTCATGTCAGCCTCTATCACTCTGGACCAGTTTTCTACATCTCCAAGTTCCTGGGGATCAAATAGATACCAGACCCTTAAACCTACAGACTTTGATCAAGTGCAAAATCCATACATGTAATTCAGTGCACAGAACTATGCATGCCAACCCTGCCGAGTGATTTTCAAACCAATGAATACCTGCAAAGAAATCCTTGTTACAAGGTGGTACAGTAAGCTGGAGTTTGCTCATTGCTGTTGCCTGTTAGGGGGCAAGGATTTCTTTGACTGTGAAAGTGACCTTCATAGTCATGAAACAGTTAAAGTACTTAAAGTACTTAAAGTAGTTGCAAAAATATAGCCGGAAAAAAAACCTGGGCTTCAACGGGAATCGAACCCATGACCTCTGCGACACCATGGGTTTTGATTCCTGTTGAAGCCCCAATTTTTTTTTCAGGCTATCCTTAGTTTGCAACTGCGTTGCTTCATAACTGCAAAGGTCACTTTCACTGTCATTCTCTAACCGCAGTTCATTATATGTGCTTTCTCATATAAAAATTGTATCAAGGATTTCTTTGCAAATATTCACCAATTTTACCTCAAAATCGCTGTGCAGAGCTTAGTTCTGTGCAATGTAAAATGCAAAATAGTTCTGTTGCCATGGAAACAAAGTCTAAGTACTGTACACATTCACTCAACAGCAAGCCAAACAACAATCACAACCTTATTACAGAAACTTTTATTATGTACCTTTAGAGCCTTATTGAAGCCCTCTATCATTTGTAGCCATTGGACTGTTTGCTTGGAATAACGAGCTAGACAAGAGAATCACATAATCAAAAACAGCAACAAAAAATGAATCAAAAATACAATATATTAATAGCTGTACTGAAAACATAACTGTTTTTTTACAGCACTCTGTAAAAACCAAAAAAAAAAAAATGAAAAAACAATGATGATTATTGTTGATAATGATTTAAACAATATGATAATGGAAAGTAGATCCTTCACAGTCCCAGAGATCACATGACCCAAAATCCACTGTGTGAAATGTATGTAGAAATTGCAAAAGTTTGAGGTCGACATATCATTAAAACATCAAGTATTGGTGCCACTTTTCCTAGGTTGAACATCTTGGCAAGATTAGGCTTTTAATGTATTAACAATATTGCAAACCAAAACAACAACATTTTCATTAATCCCTTTTGTCTTCTTTCCCAGCTAATCATAATCATTAATCTGACCTGCATGTGCCTGAAGTAGTTTGGCCTCTGTTTCAAGTTTTCTTTGATTGTGATATGCCTGTTCCACCCTGTAAATCATAAATTATTTGACTTTATTTGAAGAAAAGTAGTCCCGGCCGGGAACTAGGGAACACCATCCTACCTGAAGCACTCTGGGTAAAACTTGGCTTTATGTTGAGCATTGCTCTTTTTTGAAATCAGACTTAGTTTGGAAATAGTAGGTGAGCTGTCAGATTACCAGATACTGGGCTGATCAGATGGGGCCATCCCCGTATGAAGGTCAGATTGAGGGACTGTATTTAAACTCATTATTTCCGAGAGTCTCTTACCCGGAATTAAGAGTGTCCATCATTCTATAAGTCAGCTTTGAGGCTCCAACTGTGGCTTCTCTCTTCAAGCGTTCTGTAAAGGAAAACATAAGAATTACTGCAGTACTTTTTTGTCCCAATGAATGTTAAATTATGATTTCTGTCCCATTAGTCTAACTTGTGATATATCTGATCAAGGAACAGTAGAACTCTACATCTTCCAAAGGACTATGGGAAAAAAAAGTTTTGGTGGGGGAGACGCAGGGGGTTGAGAACAGTGAGAGAGGGGAGAATTTTTACTGCCATTGCAACATAAAAGCCCAACATGTAAAAGGACCCAGAACCATCCTAAACCAACCTTGCTTTTCTTTATGGGACGCCTGCTTGGCCTGATGTTCCTTCACAACTCTGGAAAGCATGTTACGATGCAAACACTATAGATCGTCAGGTAAAAAGCTTTGATTCAAATAAATCTATATCAAAACAAACATGGCGGAGTCACTGTAATTTTTTTACACGATATTTGATTGGACAAGATGAAGACAATTTGAAAAGATGAACCAATCAGAAGGATCGACAAGTAAACAGGCTGCGTGACCGAGCCTCACGCGAACGGCCCTGGGGATGCGATTGAGATCTGATCTTCTGATTTTTCAGACGATACTCAAATCTATGTACTGGAGGCAAAGTTTATCAAGTTAAAGTAAAATAAGTCCACATCAAAATGGCGGACCTAGACGTGATTTTTACACAGTATTTTATTGGATAGGATGGTCATACTCCAGCCAATTTGAATACCCAATGATGGGCCAATGAGAGCGACGGACAGGTCACATGCGCGCGTGAGCGGACGTGAATTTATTTTTTAACTCACAGCATATGTTTGTCACGTTTAGTACGTTTCGTTTTCTTTGATTGTAAAAATGGATGCAAATAGTAAACTGCAAGCATTTCAAAGTGTGGTGATAAACAGTTCGGCGATGAATATGACCAACAGCACCAGCGTCCCTTCCTCTTCTACGATGGACACATTCAACAATCTCTACCCAGCTTTACTGCAGTGCTTCACTGTAATCCTCATTGGTTATTGCACAGGCCGCATGGGACTCATTACTCCAACATCAAGTAAAGGCATAGGAGTTTTTATATCGCATGTGTCGCTGCCAGCTTTGCTGTTCAAGTCGATGGCTGGGCTGGATTTCTCTGCGGTCAATTGGTTGTTCCTCGCCAGCATTTTGATCGCGAAAACCGTAGTGTTCATCACTGTTGCAGTGTTTACTCTAGTGCTTGTCAGGCCCACGAATTACGGCAAAGCTGGATTATTTGCGATATTCGCAACACAGTCTAATGATTTGGCTCTGGGATATCCTTTACGTGAGTGTTCATTTTCTGCACTGGATTACATATTAACCCCTGTCAGTTGTATGACACTATCTGTTAAAGTAATGTATGTAAAAAGACACGAGGTTGATAAAACTGAATCCTTTAATAACACACGCCTTCCGAGCCAGTACAAAGACTAACAGCCTGGCTGGCTAGGTTACGTAACCGCACCCCGGGGGGGGGGGGGGGGGGGGGGGGGGGGGGGGCTTATTTAAAAACATTAGATGACAACAAGAGGTACTGTATTTATGGCCGTGTGAAGTTTATAGATGTGGGAAATGTAAAGTTCATATCACCAAGCATCTAATGCACATCATTTGTCAATGTTTCTCAGCTAATTTTGGTGCTCCAAGTTGACAGAATAGGGCTTATTAGAGAGGGGGGCTTATTTCAGTTATTGGCCTTGTAGAGTGGGGAGGGGGCTTATTAGAGTATTTACAGTATGTTCTGTATTGTACACACATGTACAATACATGCATACATTAATTTTGGCTTTGAAAACTGACCCAAAATTCTGAGGAGTACCCCCTCCACCCCACCCCACCCCACCCCCACTGGATTTTACATCTTCCATCCTGTGCAAATCATGTAATAGTCAACACAAGTATAGATTATGTAAAGCTTTCAGTACCTTCATCATGATCACATGTGTAACCTATTTATTTTAAAACATTTCAGTGGTAGCAATATTCAACAAAACCTACCCAGAGCTGGTCAACTACATATATCTGATGGCACCGATTTCCCTTCTTTTCCTCACTCCCATTGGATTCATTCTCATGGAAGTCCAAAAACAAAGAACTTCCCACCAGTCTCTAAGTACTGGCACGATTGCTGTTTCAACAGTCAAAGGAATGATAAAGAACCCCATTGTGTTCATGACATTTATTGGAATTATTGGTGACTTTATATTCAATCACAATTTGCCAGTAGTTTTGAAAGATATCCTGGATGCCCTGGGATCTGCTTTTTTTGGGACAGCTCTGTTTTATCTTGGATTAAAAATGGTTGGTAATATGAAGAAGAAGATGGGGTTTGGTCTCTTGGTTCCATTTCTTTTGGTGATGGCCAAAACGTAAGTATTGGTTTACAGCCGAACCCCTGTTAAGCTGCCACCCTCGAGGGAAATGGCAAGTGGCCGCTTAACAGGGTTGGCCACTTTATTAGGGTTCATCAGAAATTAGCATAGGGCATGGTCTATATTTGAATACAAACATGAAAGTGGAGGCTTGTGACAGTTGTTGCATATTACGATCTATATAATAATACACTTGGTCTGTGTGTCTGCAATGCTCTTTCCCAGGCCTCCTCATAAGAAATCCAAGATGGTGAGGTGGAAGGGGCAAAACAGATCCATTATGATCGAGAATTTTGATCCGCTAAGATGAGTAAAAGTCAAGCAATGCAGGTGCGAAAGCTTCACCCCAGATGCCCTCGGGGCACACCTGGCTGGATGGAGTTGACCACCAGCTGACCAACAAGTCTCAACGTTAACTTTAGCCACATTATAATTGTAATTGTGTCTATACCATGCATAGTTGCATGCACTGCATACAGCTATCATTGTATTTGGTAACATTACTTTGTTTATGTATTGTGTCTGCAGACTCTTTGTCCCTCTAGTTGCCTGGGAGCTGATTGAAGTTCTTGGAGTTGGGAAGAACAGTTCAATTGACACAAATATCTGGAGCATGTTTGGGTTCATCTATGGCACATTTCCAACAGCACCATCTGTGGTGATATTTGCTGCAAAATTTGGCCTTGATGAGGAAAATGTAAGTGATTCAATGTTCTGTGTTGACTGCAATTGGGCAGAGTTAAATAGCCCTGCAGAGCTGAAAGTAGAACAGTTTTTTATTATATTAATATTGTATTGTATATTCTAAATGATCATTATATAATATTGCTACTTTATTTTTTTGTTATTTTTCACACAATCATAGAAAATATATTTTTATGTAAAATATCTGTGACTATAAGATAACTACAGACAGTAAATTAATAATAAATAAAAAGTTATTACACGGGAAGGAGTGCAATATGGCAGAGTATTTTTACGAGTCGGTTTTATTTTTTCGAGCCTGCTTCAGGCGAGAAAAAATAAAACTGACAAGTAAAAATACAGCTGTATTGCACGACTTTTTGTGTAATAAATATTGTTTATTATACGACAAACAAAGCAGGGGAAATGTTCTCGCCGTGCGCAAAATAGAACAAAAAATGACGTGTTTGTAAACTTTGCTTGTGAAAATTGATCACGTAAGCTAATAAACCAGTTGATCTGTTTCCTGACGAGTGCAATACACTCCGACCATCTTTGCACTCGTTTTGGCCTTTATTTGCACTTGAAAATGTGAAGTCGTGTAATAAATCTTATTATAATATTTAGTGAATACTGTATGTGACTTTCTTGTTTGTCAGATGGCCAGCAGTATGGTGTTATGCACATTCCTATCTGCCCCTCTCATGTTCTTGTCGGCACAAATGAGTTTGCTTAGATACACCAACAAAGTTGACATCGACTTCTTCAATGTGTTGAAGAACACCATGATTGACCTGGGCAGCATTGGCATTCCCACAGGGGTAAGTAAGCATAGACTATAGTGGTTCATTCTGATTTCATACAGCCTAAGTGGAAATTGACTGCTCTATTGTTGCTTTTTTTTAGGTTTGGGTCATTGTGGTGCTGGTTCTCAGCCGAAGATACCAGAAACTCCCCCACAGATTTACGCTGTTTCTTGTTTGTTGTCAGGTGATGAGAAACAGAAATCTCCTTTCAGTTACATAGTCAGTTATCCATAGTTCAGTATGGAGATTATAGCAGGTGATCTTTTACTTCGGTAAGCTGCTTGGATGAACAACATTCTCTTTAACACTACTTATACACAAGGTTGGGAAAATTAAGGCCTACGTACATGTCTGGAAATACCTTACATACCGATGTATACTTACAGTACAGTATTGTTTATCCCGATTATTTGTATCTCTCTTTCAGCTATTGATCTGTTTATCTTCGGTTCTGTCATTAGTCCAACTAACACACAAAGCATGGTTTGTATCATTGACTCTGATGTTTTGTGTTGGCTGCTGGGGATCACGTTGTTGGACAGCAATGGTGGCAGTTTCTCTGTTTCTTGTTCGCTGTAAGGGAGATGGTGCTATCAAAAAGTGGAGAATACCAATGCATGTATTTGGTTGGGGGTAAGTGTACTTTTCTAGTTTACTGGGCCCGGTTGTTCAAATCATGATTAGGCTAATCCTAGATTAGGTCCAAACATTTGTGTCAATATTAGGTCTGAAAATGAAAAAGTTTTGCTCATAATACAACTTCCTTGATAGACTTTGATCGAAACCCTGCAGTTTGTTGGTCAAAACGAGCTTGAACAACCAGACCGTTATATACAGTCAAAGCTCTCTGGGTAGACACTCTCGTAAGCGTACAGCTCTACTTACGGACGCCTGTACGAAACCCTGTTTAAACTCTAGCTCAGTCAAACTCTTTATTTATACATTCTCCTACTCGTAAGCATCCAGTTGCAGTTACGGACACTTTTTCTGCTTCCCGAGAGTGTCCGCTTACGGGAGAGTTAACTGTATGTTGAATTTCGTACTTATTGTTTATTTCTTTTGAGATCTACATTAGAGAAGGTAGCTTTCTTTGTTTCGGATTGATTTTGTTTGTCTCATGCTTTCTTTGTTGTAGGGTGCCCATGCTGTCATGTGCTATAACAATCGGACTGGTAAACTTCGATGACCCAAAGATAAAAAGCTACCAGCCTTCTTTCATTTACTACACTATGGTCCAAGTAAGTTGCTCACACACATGTACGCTATTTTCATTAGAAAGAAAAAACCTTGTAGCACGAGTAACCTTACTGACCACATACCAAACACATAAATGAGTAAACTTTACCGACAACACGTACCAACCACGTTTACCGACAACAGGCCTCGTGTTTTAAGTAGCTTTACCGACAACTTGCTGTACCGACCACATGGGTAACTTCACTGACATCTCCAACATACTGACTACATATATTGAGTAACTTTACCGACAACATACTGTAACGACCATGGCCCGGTTTTTCGAAGGTCGATTAAGCTAATCCAAGATTAACGAAAGTCTTTCTCTTAACCTCTCTGCCATTAAACTGGTTGGTTTTGTTCGAAGATGGATTAGAAACCTTGTTCCAGCTTAAAACATTATCAAGAAAGTCGTTGTGGACGAAACTTTTGCGTTTTCAGGCTAAAAAAATTACAAGAAAGTTTACACCTAATCCAGGATTAGCCTAATCGTGCTTTGAAAAACCGGGCCCTGATGAGTAACTTTACCGACCTTTTTTTTTTCTTATTTAAACATATTTGGGCGTTTACCCCAAGAACTCATGGCTCATCGAGGGGGCTTACGTATACATAAATTTTACATTTTTACAGTCAAATACTGATAGATAAAAATAAAGTATAAAGAACCACACATACACATATGCGCACACAACACACACGAGGATCATAAATGGATATAAAGTTAGAAAAAAAAGAGGAGAAAGAGGAAAAAGACCGACCTTCGTATTAATCATCCACGAGTAACCCGTTGACTTGAGTATGTGGTTTCTTTTCACAGGAACCTGTGACGGTGATCACGATTTTGGTACTGTGTGCTTGTATGGTGATTGTTTCGCTGTCCATCGTCAAGCTCAGGCAGCGTGACCGTTACTGTACGTGCTCCAATAAACGTGCAGCGTGCGAACAGTCAGAACAGCACGAGACCAAGACGTGCGACGCGGCTGCAGGGGATTCTGAGAGGTCTGCACAATAATAGAGTAAAGGTGATGTTACACGAGACGATTTTTAACGACGATTTTTAACGACGATTTTTCGCCCAACACCTAAAATTTTGTAGCTAGCGCTTTGGCTTTTACTCTAAAAACAAAGGCAGAATTTTGTGCAAAGATTGCTATTCATTGATAGTTCGACGATTACTAGGCAAGAAGTATAGAAAAAATGATGCGCACAAAATTGTCGTTAAAAATTGTCTCGTGTAACATCACCTTAAGGGCGCGTTCGATTGAGTCTATTCCGGAATAGGAATAGCTAAAACGACCCAAGATGTTGCTTCATTGCGAGGGATATTTTGTTCGAAATTGTTTTGAAAACCTTCACACTAGCATTTCGAACAGCTCTTGATGCTTCTTTACCCAAGTAAGCTCCAAGCCAAAGCATTTTATCGATCAGCCTATTCCGGAATACACCCAATCGAACGCGCCTTAAATAAACCTTTTCCGCGATTTAGTGATGTCTGTCATTATGGCGCCTGAGGCGAAGTTTAGGCTTTTCTCTGCCATATCACTGTCCAAATCAAACCTTTCGCTTCTGAGCTCGAAATGTAAAATTCTCCCCCAAAATATATTAGGGATGTAGTGAGAATTGTTTGTTTTGTGCATGCACGACATATATTTGGTGAGACAATAAAAAAAAAAAAAAAGCAACAACAACGCTCCGTTGTACCACAGCGGGGACAGTTTTACGTCTTTCAGAATGTACTCATTTTTACCAGCTTCTTTTAGAAGTTAGAGGTTTTGCAGTTTCAGTCGTGCCTGGTTTTCTTTTTCTTTTTCTTTTTTTTTTTAGTTCACCATATTTGTTGCTTTTGACCAGCCGGCTGAACTCTGATTTAAAAAAAAAAAAAAAAAAAAAACCTATATATATAGTTTTTTTTTTTTTGTTTTTTATTTATTTATTTATTTTTCAGATGCTTTCGTTGTGTAGAAAGAGACCAGCAAAGTACTGAACAGTGTTCTCAGTCTTGCCCTGATGATGGGGGTGGCAGATCGTTAAGTGTGTGCGCCAGCGCAGAAAGGCCAAAGGTGATTGACATCGAGGACTTAAATGAAAGCACGTGTCTGCTAAGTAATGCTGACGACAGTCGCCGGCACAGTGTACAGGCGGAGGAGGAAGGCAGTGTACAGAAGCTGGAATTGAAACTCACTTTGGAAGAATACTACAGAGGCGACAGGCATCAGCTAGGCCGACATATCGTCATGCTCATTCTTCTGCAGCTCTCCATGTTTTTCGTAAGTTCCTCTCAGGTCGTTCAATGAGATTAAAGAAATATTGTAAAATAACTATAATACTACGTGCGTTCTGATTGGCTAAGAAACCATTTTATATTTAAGTACGAAGACATGGTTTTGTGAAGCACGTTTAGCTATTTCATGACATAAAATAGTGATAACAATAATAATAATAATTAATAATAATAATAATAATAATAATAATAATAATGATGACAATAATAGTAATAATAATAATAATTGATAATAATAATAATATTAATAATGATAATAATAATAATAATAATAACAATAATAATAATAATAATAATAATAATAATAATAATAATAATAATAATAATAATAATAATAATAATAAAAACACGCGTTTCCATGTCTTTGTACTTTTATACAAACACTTGGAATGTTGTGAGACACTCGATAAAGTTCAAAATCACTTGCCATTTTAGAGGTTTGGAACAGGCCTAAGTGTATTTGCTTTTTCAGTGTCATGGTTTGTTTAGTGTCTGAAAAACTACGAAGAAAGGAAAAATACATGTGTGTGGTGTGTGGTGTGTGGTGTGTGTTGTAAAGAATGCTCATTGATGTTGCGCTATTGCTGAGTCTGCGCATTTGATTCTTTTGTTAATACCAGGGTTTGTTTCTGTGCTTGTGGTCTGTACTAAAGGAAAACACACAGTCCGGAATATTCATTGCATTGCGTACAGTGGACGTGTTTCTCCTGTTTGGGCAGGTACTGTGCGTCCCGCTCAGAGTTAAACTGCGCGTTTCATGTACCTTATGTACCTTATTAGTGCGCGTTTCATGTACCTTATGTACCTTATTAGTGCGCGTTCGATTGGGTCTATTCCGGGATAGGAATAGTGATGTTAATCGGTAAAATTCTTTGCTTTAGAACTGACTTTGGTAAAGATGCATCGGTAGCTATTCGCAATGTCTGTTTGAAGGTTTTTTGCTTTAGAACTGACTTTGGTAAAGATGCATCGGTAGCTATTCGCAATGTCTGTTTGAAGGTTTTCGAAAAATTTTCGAACAAAAATTATCCACGCAACAAGCAACACTTTGAGACATTTTAGCTATTCCTATTCCGGAACTAGACCCAATCAAACGCACCCTTACTGTATATATAACTTTTCTTGTATTTGATATTGCTAAACGTATGCGGATGACGAACAGTTTGAACCTTTCAGAGCCGGATATAATTTTTTTTCTTTTTTTTTTTACAGTGCTTTATCGTGTTTGCATGCTTTGGAATGGAACGTCAACTGATCATCGTGCCTTTCGTGAAGCGGTAAGAGACAACAGCACTTCAGAGTGACGTTATCCATCAGTTGTTATGAACAAATTGTTTTGGTTAGGTCTTTCTTTTTTCAGGAATGGTTTTGTTTGTGTTTTCGTATATGTGTGTGGTGGTGGGGTAGGTACGGTATTAGGCGATAGGAGTAAAATTCCATTTTCAATATGGTTATACATAATGTAAGAGTCGTCTTCCTGTCCACCTCCCAGTCGTCTACAAACTGCTTAAACGGTAAAGGTGGATGTTAGAAATTTCGTCCATTTTCTTGTGTGTTGCAGGTGGCGCAAGTTCTGGTACGGCGTCGAGGAAATAAAACTCGCGAGTGTAGAAGATTTGGATCCAGAGGCGCGGCATTTGTGCGACCAGTTTAAACGCTACCACAAGAGACGCTGTAGGCAAGAAATTGTCCGAGATCAGAGGTTAGTTTTTTTTTTTAGGTTTTTTCCAGTGTCTTTTCATTTCCTTTACCAGCGGCGTTTCATTTGTTTATTCTCCAGGCATCGTTTCCGCAAGTACAAGTCAGTTTTTCGTGGAGACAAATTGGTCTCCTGGTTGCTGGATGTGGGCCTTGCCTCTGATCGCCAAGCCGCGGTGCATTATGGTAACTGTCTCCTGAGTGGTCGGATAATACACCACGTGACTGACGAACACTTCTTTTACGATTCACCGTATTTTTATCAGTTCGGTGAGAGTCAGTAATGATGTCAAGGTGTGATTCATGTAGCAAACACTATAGACATGCTAACAGAAAAACGGCTCCTGGCATTTTGCAATTCTCGTCTGGGGGACATTGTGTTAGAAGTGACCGCGAATATCTTCCAAATTGTGCTACACTAGTTTGATGTGCTTGAATCACTTGACCGGGTTGTCATGTGGTGAATAACTTGTAAATATGCATTTGAAACTGGCTTCAGTCAGTCAATCAAATACCGTCTTTAGGAAGTAGCCCGTATCAATGACAAAAACGACGTTAATAACGTCGATGAGAATGGTGAGAATGATGAAACCACGACGAAGCATTTATGCTGACGATTCCGACTATGACGCTTAATTTGACGATATTGATGAAGGCTATGATGGTGATGATGACGCTTAGTTGACGAAATTGATGACGATTAAATTGATGATGATGATGATGATGATGACGGCGGTGACGATGACGATTAAATTGATGATGATGATGATGATGATGATGACGGCGGTGACGATGACGATTAAATTGATGATGATGATGATGATGACGACGGCGGTGACGATGACGATTATGCTGACGATAACGACGGCCACAATGATGCATTTAAAAAGGGCAAATATTAGAAATATAAGTTTATTTATTGATAAAATAAAATAATTCTCATAAAGGTCTAGGGCTGTAAAGTAATGGCACCAGTATACATGTATACACATATACGTGTCTTCTGCTATGATGTAAGAAGGCTGTAAAGTATTTTTGTAATAATAAATTCGCCTTCGCTTGTTGTGTTTGTGCTATTTCTATCATTACAAATTCGTGACTTTGCATTGATTTCAAGTCCAGAGCTGGAATTTAGTTTCATTTATACCCGAAGTATGAAAATTACTATTGAAGATTTAACCCTTTCACGAAACATTGGATAAGTTATTTATATTTTGTTATGACCAAGTTATTTTTAAAGCTAGCTTCTCACTGCATTAGTGATGTCTTAGAGAAAACATTAAGGTATTAGAACTGGCTAAAATAGGTTGTACATTATCACAATTTGCTCGAAATTGGCTCACAATGTCAAGAAACTCTGTCATTATCCTGAACCTGCATAGGATAGAGTTTTTAAAATTAATGTCAGAGGTGTCAAATTTCACACCAAGGTGTGAAAATTGCCGCTTGAAATGCGGGCTCAGAAAATAGTAATAAGGGATTTTCGTGTACTCTTGAAACGAAAAGAGTCTGGGGCCAGGTTCAGTTCACAACAAGCTGTTATTCAAATTTCGCACGTGTCACTCCATGCAACAATTTTATACATTAAAATTACTCAAGACACCTGCTATAAACAAACACACCCAACTTTTACCGTTTAAAAACGGTAAAGCCGAATATAGATTAAACCACCAAAACAGTCCAGCAAAATTCAGTTTGTTTCAAAGATTAATTGAAATGATTGCTGCCACATCAAAAATAAACGTGTGAGACCAAGTACATTATAAATTCATGGAATAACTTTCCGCTGTGGTGTATTTTGTCGCGGTAATACATGCTTCCTATTGATGTGGAGGTGATTTTTCTCAGCTTGCGTGGCAAAGTTTGAAGCTTGACAGCAAGTCAAGCGCTGAAGCACATAAACCTAGGGAACAGTTTATCCGATCCACTTGAGACGAGTGTTGAACGATAATTTTTCAAAAAATATAAGTTGTTTTTTTCTGTAATTGATAAACGTTGTTTGTTTGCTGTGGTCTCAATAACGGAACTCATTAATAGTTAACAAAGTCCATTACCGTAGGGTTTTTAATTCGTAGCAACCACACTCGACAAGAATAACATCAGGTCGCGATTAATTATACCGAAGTCTCTTAAAAGTCTTCACCGTGAAACTGATCCAGCATTATACAGCTCAGATCCTGCGATCAATGTCTTGAGGTAGTAACAGAAAGATTGTCGGGGAAATTATTGATCACCCATGGTCATGTTACGGTAAACAGGACAAAGTTGGGATAGAAGTTCACAATGCTTGCCGCTGACGAGAAAACGAGCGAGAAAGAACGAGTTTTGCGAAAAAAAGTTCTGAACAACCTCGTTGCGACGAAGTTGAGGAACGAACGCGAGAAAGAGAAGTTGAACAAAAGACTTGATAATCTCGTGAAAGAAGAAGAACTGCGCCTGAGGAAGATGCAAAGAAGAGTGCTTAACGTGCGCAGAGAGCTGTTGCAGAGCACCAGAAGTGTTGAACCGGCGAAGACTGACCGCAAAATCTCACACTCGAGTACGCGAGTGGAAAAACCACTTCAACCGGCGCCCGAGCACGAACCGAAGACCGACCTCGAGACCGAAGCGGAACCCGAGACGAACCCGAAGCCTGTTCGTCGGAGATTTTCCGTGCTGAGTAACCCGACTAAAGTGCCGATGAGTTTTCTGGAGTTAAAGCAGCTTCCTCCGTTGCAAAAGAGTAGCGCGGGTATGATAGGGTGGCCGCCTAAACCAGAGCACGACTCAAATCAGGCGTTAATCCCACAATCGAAAATATTGGGCAGAAATCGGTGCAGGAACACTGTTATGTTGCCCCGGATCGCGGGAGCAGAAGTGGTTGATTCTGACAGCGCTGTTCCGTCGCCTCGACGGGGTAGATTCATGTCTTCACATGCCGTGTTAGGAAATGTCCGAAGTGTCTCTGAAGAATTAATCGTTGACAACGATAGCAAGTGAATAAGTAGCCGTGTCGGTCACTTTGACCCTTTCCTGCATTTTCTTAGTCTCTCAATGGAGATTTATGGCACTCAACACATCACTCGTATTTTTCGTTCTTGAGCGAATTGGGAGAAATTGTATCCTGAACTCAGGAGTGAAAGTTCGACTGGCTATCAGGTTTCAGTAAAATACTTTTTCTCCTCACAACCTCTAGGGGATAGAGTGCGGTGTGAATAACTTAATACCATTTGATCCAGCTTTGAACTCTCTTTGTGTCGCTTATTACTGTATCCTTGTAAAAGAGAGTACTGCCTTGGTGGCCGAGCGGTTTTGGGGTGGTGGACTTGAATCCGTAATGAAGCTCCAAGCCAGGAGGCCGTGGGTTCAATTCCCACGGCCGGCAGTAGTAAGGCTTTTCATCCGAGGAGGCAACTCCAACGGTTTTTCCCTTCTGTCTTCTTTCTACAGGTATTCCACCGGCCGGACATTTGAAACATGAGCCTCTGATTCGGGAGAATGGGCAACCACTCCCTAATGCTTCGACTTTAAATAAACGATATTTATTTTTTTATCATTTTTTTTTTTTCAATTGACTAGTGCATTAAGTAATTGGTTTGTTCTCTGAGCATCCGAGATACACGGTCGGGACTGCTTGGTATAAAGGCCTTGGTTAAAAATAATAAAAGAAATGTCACGAAAGATAATCTTTTTTTAAGTTATTTAGCCCGGGACGATTATTTTTCCGACGATTTTTGTTACATCCTCTTTAGGTTGGCCACTGCTGTTCAACATTGTTTAATCAAAATAACCCATGCAACAATCACGTCGGGCGGGAGTATCATTCGCTATTCGTGGGCGCATTCACACGTGGAATATCCATCAACCAAACAGCAGATCCAAGAGTTTACTGATATAATGGCATAAGTCGCTGTTCCAAAAGCTCCACAACAATCTTCATTGGACTATTTTCTTTAGTGCTTGCGGCTTTAGTTTTGATGGCATCTAATTGATCAGATACACGGATACGCCACGACTGATAACCCGGACATTTATTCGCGATCTGCTGGATAGCCCACTCGGTTCCGTCCTTTATCTTGGCCTCCAAAAATTCCACGCGTCTTTCAGCGATCTCCCTTCCTCTTTCGCACTCGATTTGCGCGTATTTTTCGTGATTTTTCAGCTCGCGTAAAGGCATGGTTTTAGTCACCTCCACGCACTGTTTAGTCAGTTCCTTCATTTGAAACTCAACGGCCAAAATCAAGAAATCAACGGCCTGAGCTGGAGTTTTCTGTCGGTCTATCAAGTATTGCTCGCAGCGCTCTGTCAGTTGTTCCATTTGATATTCTCGAGCAAGATTAAGGAGGTAGTCGTAGTTGTGTTCCGTCACGGGTTTGGTTGTGGGGTAGATAACCAGAAGCATCTCCTTGATCTCTGAAGCCTTCTTCCCGGGTAGCGGGATCTCCGCTGCATTTTTCTCACTAAAGTCGGAAGAGAACATCTTCTCGAAGACTGGAGACCAAATGGACAGCATAGTTTTGTGCACGTGAAACGTTTTTTCTTCCACAACAAGCACTACGTCACTTCTCTGCCAAGGTTCCGAAAATTCGGATTCGTTGCCCTTCTTCTGCATCCCGCTGAATCAACAAAGATTTGCAGTTTTAATCAGTCAAATTGACTTCGATGTAAAATCATTACGTATGAGTCAAGCCAAACGCGATTATTATCCTCCCCCCTCCCCGGGCAAACCCCCGGGCATTTGGACTTTTTTTTGAAAATTTTGGGTCTAATGCCCCTCCATGCGGGCAAAAAATCACGGTCAAATACTCCTCCGGTTGGGCTCCACAACCTACAAATAAACGCGTTCTTTTCATCGAAGGAACAGTTACCGGAATTACGTTGTCAGGCAACGAAAAACAAAGCTCAGATGGTGGAAAGTAAACAATCACCACGAACAGTTGCAGTTTTTTCCAAATACAGTTTCACGTACGCCGTCACCAACACGAACGCCTAGACGCGCGCGAAGGAACATTGCGACCGCTGACCAACATCTTGTCAACAGTCAAATGCCCGACTGGGCGGGCACAAACTCAGCATAGCAGCGGACAGAGAGATACTGAGATTCAGAAAAGGGAAGACTGAAACATTTTTCGGCCTGATTTTTTAGGCTATAAATCTCTACTGAAAAGAGATAATCTGCAATAGGGTTAAAAAGTGGTACGCGCTATTAATGCATAAACTGTTCTATTTGGGCAGAAAGCGCATGATATTCCTTTCACAGTGGCAACTAATTGGAGTACATTCAGTAAACAAATTGTAGCGAAATTGCGCGATCGCAACAGGTTTGACTGTACGTAGTTGGAACTTCTGAGTAATAATCCATTTATCGACGTATCTTGTGTGGCGAACACGATCCATCGAGCATCATCTAGAAGCCGGAAGTACTGGTAGAGAGTTCGACGAATCAGTTAAAATCAGATGCAGTCGATAAATGGACTAGTCCCTTCCACTGATCACTGACATAGTTAAATTAATATCAATAGGACTACTTCTAGAATACACATCGACCGAAGTGTAAGGAATCCTAACAGCTAGAGTATCGTCACTATACGGACGGATCCAGGCTAGTGAAACAAGCAAATGCAGAACGCCGTAACACACGAGTAAAATAATGTATCGACAGCTACTGAGAAGGACTGTAATATGACAGGAAAACCATAAAGCACTCACCTTTCAAACGCAATATTCAGATAATCAGTCCAGTCACTTTTGTTGGCTGCCGTGTCTCCCCGTGTCAGTCACTTCTCAAGGCAAAGGACTGGGGAGAGTGTCATCTCTCAATAATTTTGCAAAAGGGAGAGAGGAGAAGGAAGGATACCGCTGAGCGAACCTCGCTTGTCTTGTATTTTTCTTTTCTATTGATGTGGAGGTGATTTTTCTCAGCTTGCGTGGCAAAGTTTGAAGCTTGACAGCAAGTCAAGCGCTGAAGCACAGAAACCTAGGGAACAGTTTATCCGAACCACTTGAGACGAGTGTTGAACGATAATTTTTCAAAAAATATAAGTTGTTTTTTTCTGTAATTGATAAACGTTGTTTGTTTGCTGTGGTCTCAATAACGGAACTCATTAATAGTTAACAAAGTCCATTACCGTAGGGTTTTTAATTCGTAGCAACCACACTTGACAAGAATAACATCAGGTCGCGATTAATTATACCGAAGTCTCTTAAAAGTCTTCACCGTGAAACTGATCCAACATTATACAACTCAGATCCTGCGATCAATGTCTTGAGATAGTAACAGAAAGATTGTCGGGGAAATTATTGATCACCCATGGCCATGTTACGGTAAACAGGGCAAAGTTGGGATTGAAGTTCACAATGCTCGCTGCTGACGAGAAAACCAACGAGAAAGAACGAGTTTTGAGAAAAAAAGTTCTGAACAACCTCGTTGCGGCGAAGTTGAGGAACGAACGCGAGAAAGAGAAGCTGAACAAAAGACTTGATAATCTCGTGAAAGAAGAAGAACTGCGCCTGAGGAAGATGCAAAGAAGAGTGCTTAACGTGCGGAGAGAGCTGTTGCAGAGCACCAGAAGTGTTGAACCGGCGAAGACTGACCGCAAAATCTCACACTCGAGTACGCGCGTGGAAAAACCACTTCAACCGGCGCCCGAGCACGAACCGAAGACCGACCTCGAGACCGAAGCGGAACACGAGACGAACCCGAAGCCTGTTCGTCGGAGATTTTCCGTGCTGAGTAACCAGACTAAAGTGCCGATGAGTTTTCTGGAATTAAAGCAGCTTCCTCCGTTGCAAAAGAGTAGCGCGGGTAT
This sequence comes from Plumapathes pennacea, assembly GCA_964036295.1. Taxonomy (NCBI): domain Eukaryota; kingdom Metazoa; phylum Cnidaria; class Anthozoa; order Antipatharia; family Myriopathidae; genus Plumapathes; species Plumapathes pennacea. The sequence continues at coordinate 25,559,853 of OZ038464.1, read as the reverse complement.
GATAGAGTGGCCGCCTAAACCAGAGCACGACTCAAATCAGGCGTTAATCCCACAATCGAAAATATTGGGAAGAAATCGGCGCAGGAACACTGTTATGTTGCCCCGGATCGCGGGAGGAAAAGTGGTTGATTCTGACAGCGCTGTTCCGCCGCCTCGACGGGGTAGATTCATGTCTTCACCTGCCGTGTTAGGAAATGTCCGAAGTGTCTCTGAAGAATCGTTGACAACGATAGCAAGTGAATAAGTAGCCGTGTCGGTCACTTTGACCCTTTCCTGCATTTTCTTAGTCTCTCGTTGGAGATTTTAATATGACGGCTTATAACTCTCAACACATCACTCGTATTTTTCGTTCTTGAACGAATTGGGAGAATTTGTATCCTGAACTCAGGAGTGAAAGTTCGACTGGCTATCAGGTTTCACTAAAATATTTTTTCTCCTCACAACCTCTAGGGGATAGAGTGCGGTGTGAATAACTTAATACCATTTGATCCAGCTTTGAACTCTCTTTGTGTCGCTTATACTGTATCCTTGTAAAAGGAAGTTTTAATTGACTACTGCATTAAGTAATCGGTCTGTTCTCTGAACATCCGATACACGGCCGGGACTGCTTGCCAAGGCTTTGGTTAAAAATAATCAAGAAATATCTCGAAAGACGATTTTTTTTAAAAGTTATTTAGCTGGATGATCATTTTTCCGACGATTTTTGTTACATCCTATTTAGGTAGGCCAATGCTGCTCAACACTGTTTAATCGAAATAACCAATCCAATAATCGCGTCGGAGTATCATTCGCTGTCCGTAGGTTTAGTCACGTGGAATATCCATCAACCAAACAGCAGATCCAAGAGTTTATTGATATAATGGCATAAGTCGCTGTTCAAAAAGCTCCACAAAAATCTTCACTTCACTATCTTCTTTAGTAGTGCTTGCCTTAGTTTTGATGGCACTCAATTGATTAGATATACTGTCATGGCAAGTTACCAGACAACGCGGCCGACAATTCTTCATAATCTGCTGGATAGCCCACTCGGTTCCGTCCTTTATCTTGGCCTCCAAAAATTCCACGCGTCCTTCAGCGATCTCCCTTCCTCTTTCGCACTCAATTTGTGCGTATTTTTCGTGATTTTTCAGCTCGCGTAAGGGCGTGGTTTTAGCCATCTCCACGCACTGTTTACTAAGTTCCTTCATTTGAAACTCATCGGCCAAAATCAAGAAATCAACGACCTCAGTTGGAGTTTTCTTTCGGTCTATCAAGAATTGCTCGCAGCGCTCTGTCAGTTGTTCCATTTGATATTCCCGAGCAAGACAAAGGAGGAAGGCGTAGTTGCTTTCCGTCACGGGTTTGGTTGTGGGGTAGATAACCAGAAGCATCTCCTTGATCTCTGAAGCCTTTTTCCCGGTTAGCGGGATCTCCGCTGCATTTTTCTCACTAAAGTCGGTAAAGAACATTTTCTCGAAGACTGGAGACCAAATGGAGAGCATAGTTTTGTGCACGTGAAACTTTTTTTCTTCCACAACAAGCACTACGTCACTTCTCTGCCAAGGTTCCGAAAATTCGGCTTTGTTGCCCTTCTTCTGCATCCCGCTGAATCAATAAAGATTTGCAGATCATTAAGTATGAGTCAAGCCAAACGCGATTATTACCCTCCCCCTCCCCGGGCAAATCCCCGGCTTTTAATGCCCCACCATGCGGGCAAAAAAAAAACACGGTCAAATACTACTCCTCCGGTTGGGCTCCACAGCCTACAAATAAACGCGTTTATTTCATTGAAGGAACAGTTTCCGGAAATACGTTGTCAGACAACGAAAAACAAAGTTCAAATGGTGGAAACGGAACAATCACCACGAACAGTTGTAGTTCTTTCCAAATACAGTTTCACGTACGCCGTCACCAACACGAGCGCCTAGACGTGCGCGAAGGAACATTGCGACCGCTGACCAACATCCTGTCGACAGTCAAATGCCCGACTGGGCGGGCACAAACTCAACATAGCAGCTGACAGAGAGGTACTGAGATTCAGAAAAGGGCAGACTGAAACATTTTCCGGCCTAAGTTTTTAGGCTGTAAATCTCTACTGAAAAGAAATCTGAATAGGGTTAAAAAGTGGTATGCATAAACTATTTTATTATATAGACACGAGTGTTTTACTGGAAAATATACCGTGCGTAAATCCATACGAAACTACATCCGGGACCCGAGTGGCGTATTTTCCATATCCTCACTAGTGAGGATATTGTTGGAATCATTTCCCGCTTTTGCACGGCTGTTTGTGCAATTTCTCGTAAAACACTCGTGTCTAATATAATAAAAAGAAAATTACACGGCGGCTTGAAGATATGGATTTTATTTTCGAGTGGTAAAAACAATATTTTACCACTCGAAAATAAAATTCATATCTTCGCGCCGCCGTGTAATATCCTCTATATCTATTCGGGCAGAAAGCGCATGATATTTCTGTAAAAAGCTAATACTGGTAGTAAACTCAGTATTTATTCACTGACAAGCTGTATCCCCAATCGCTCCTCCTCGCGTCCGTAGTTTTACTCGCACGTGTGTTTGTTCAAGCAAGCAACGATGTGATTGGCTTAAATTAACAATAACACAAAACAGAACTAAACAGTAACGCAACTCGTCACATCTCCCCTTTTCTCACTATGCTGGAAATGTTCGGTTCGATCTCAGGTGTGACTAACTATTGTTGCGACATGACAAAATCATTCTGCCATGCTGGTGGCTTTCTGTTGCGCTGTGATCTACGCAATGTTTCTCGGGGTGGTAGCTGCTCAGGATCCTGAGGAGTAACCGTCGCTTCCGTTTCTTCGTCCGTGCGTGGTTCTTCATCGTAAGCTTCTCCTGGTAGTGTGGCTGGCGCTGACCCACCGGTGCTGATGAGGTGCCTCCTATTACGCCGGTAGATTCCCTCTCCGACCTTCACTTCGTAGCTCCGAGGACCAACTACATCTGTGCAGGTGCCCGCACTCCAAGTGCTCTGCCCAGGTAACCTCATTCGCACTGTGTCACCCCTGTCAATGGGCTTAAGGGGTTTGCTGCGCTGATTGTAGTAGAACTGTTGGCGCCTCTTGACACCAATCAGTTTTTTGGGTTTCAACTTCTGTAGAGTACCTAGGCTGTAGTAGCGACCCAGCGACAGGAAGAAGTGTCTTACAACGCCGATCCATTAAGCGCTGTGCAGGGCTGGTGCCGATCCCCTCAGTGGGCGTGTTTCGCCAATCTAACAGGGCCTGGAATTCTGATTCACCTGATGTCTTACATTTGGCAAAGAGCCTCTTTATGGTCTGGACTGCATTTTCTGACTTTCCGTTGGACTGTGGATACGTCGGCGACGATGTCTTGTGCTCAAACATCCATGTCTTCGCAAACACGGCAAACTCCGCTGAGGAGAACTGTGGCCCGTTATCTGTCACTAAGGTATCTGGAACTCCGAAACGCGCAAAGACCTGTTTAAGTTCCTTTATGATAGAACGGGAGGTGGTTGTATTTACCCGGACTACTTCGATGAAACTGCTGTAGTAGTCGCTGATGACTAACAGGGTTCTGTTGTCCAGCTCACAGAGGTCCGCAGCGACTTTCGCCCAGGGCCGCGCGACAAACTCATGCTGCAAAATTGGTTCTTTTCCTTGTCCACTGCGGTGAGTTTGGCAGACATCACACTTGGAGATGTATTCTTTAAGCTCTGTTGTCATTCGCGGCCAGTAGAGAGAGTCTCTTGCTCTACGGATGCAGGCCTCTATACCAATGTGCGTTGCGTGGGTCTTCGCCATGAGCTCTTTCCGCATCACAGTAGGAACTACCAGCAACTGTCCCTTGAAGATCAACTCGTCTTGGACTGTTAGCTCGTCGCGTATATCAAAGTAGGGCCGCACACATTCTGGGACCTCTGCCTTGCTTTGTGGCCATCCTCGTACGATGGTCTGACGAAGCCTCTGCTGTACTGGGTCATCTGCTGCTGCATTCTTTAGCTGCTGCCATCGCTCCTCAGTCACGGGTAGCCAAGAGCGATGATCGATTTCTTCCAGCTCTCTCGTAAAGTCGCATGCGTTGACTTCGGGAAGATAGGCTCGACTAAGCGTATCTGCTAGGTGCATTTCCTTTCCTTTCTTATATTTGACAAGTAGGCTGTATTTCTGCAACCGCAGGAGCATCCTCTGCAGACGCTTAGGGGCAGAATCAAGTGGCTTCAAGAAGATTGGCTCCAGAGGCTTGTGGTCCGTCTCCACGTTGACCCTGTTGCGGCCGTAAACGTACGCGTCAAAACGTTCACAGGCAAAGACTATTGCGAGCAGCTCTTTCTCGATTTGTGCGTAACGTGTTTCGGCCGACGTCAGGGCTCGTGACGCATAGGCTATTGGCTGCCCGTTTTGCAGTAGGGCGGCACCTAGTCCTGACTGCGAGGCGTCGCACTGCATAGTAACCTCGTCGTTTACGTTGTAGTACCGCAGGACCGGAGTGTGAGTGACGGCCTGTTTCAGCCTGTCCAATGCAGTTTGTTGAGCTTCGCCCCAAACCCAAAGGACGTCCTTCTGCGTTAAGTCCCTTAGCGGCTTGGTGATGTCCGATAGGCTGGGGAGGAACTTCGCGAGGTACTGCGCTAAACCCAGAAGTCGTTGTACTCCTGTCTTGTCCGTAGGATCTGGCATCTCGACAATGGCTCGGACTTTGGTGGGGTCCACTCGAAGTCCCCTGTCTGTTGCCACGTGTCCGATGAAGGGTACCTCTGACTGTCTCAGTTTCAATTTCTCGGCATTAAGTCGAACGTTCCGTTCTTCGCACCGCTTCAGGAACGCTAAGAGGTTCTTGTCGTGATCACGTGTTGCTTCTTCAAGCGTGCTGCCATAACCCACTGTGATGAAGTCATCGGCTATAACCTCAATGCCCATGAGGCCTTCGATGAATTCGTGCATCCTTCTTTGGAAAACCTCTGGGGCTGAGGATATTCCGAACGGCATGCGTTTCCAGCGGTATCGGCCAAAAGGTGTCTGGAATGTCGTGAGGTAGGTTGATTCCTCGTCTAGACTCACATGCCAGAAACCATTTCTCACATCCAGTATGGTAAAGACCTTTGCTCCGTGTAAGCGTGTAGCGATGTCTTCAATCGTGGGAAGTTGATAGTTCTCTCGTTGTATTGCACGGTTGAGATCTTTCGGATCGAGGCATATGCGCAACTTTCCAGTTTTCTTCGGTACAGCGACAATGGAACTAATCCATTCTGTGGGCGTGGTCACAGGTGCTATGACTTCTTGAACTACTAAGTCGTCTAGTGCTTCCTTTAGCTTTGGTCGCAGCGCCACTGCGATGCGACGGGGTGCGTGCTGTACTGGTTGAATGGTCTGGTCGAGTCTTATCTTGTATTCGCCGTCTAACCGCCCAATTCCGTCGCCGAAAACCTTCGGAAAACTCGCCATCAGCTCTTCTTTAGTGATCGCGGTGCCCGGACTTTCTACTGCATACACAGGGGCTTGGCCTGTTTCCGGTTTATTCAGTAGGTCATTATCCTTGTACTGAATAATGTTCATGCCTACACATGCCTTACGTCCAAGTATTGGGCGTATCTCTTCACTGTCAATGAGTCTACAATCTAACAGACAAGACGTGTCGTTCCTCCAAACACGAATGCATACTTTACCGATGACTTTTATCTTTGCTCCCCCATAGGCAACGAGAGATGTCTGGAGGGGCTGGACTTTCTCAAGTTCGCTGTCTCCCGTTGCTTGCTTGTATATGTGTAACGGTACGACGTTACACTGGGCTCCGGTGTCTGGTTGGAATCGTATAAAGCTGCCAGACGCGAGTTTCAGCGTTACCAGCTGCGAGTCGTCAAGCTTGACAGCTGAGATTTCCTCCGTCTGGTACATTTCAGGCTGATGCATGCGCATTTCTTCTGCCTCCGCCGTTTCTTCAGTTGCATTTATTGCTTGTCTGCATTTGGACGCGAAATGGTTCTTGATCCCACATTTTAAACAGTTCTTTCCTTGAGCTGGGCAGGACTCTCGGTTCGGAGCGTGTCGGTAGCCACAATTATCGCATTCTTTGCCTTGACCTTGCCCTTGCTGTGGCGGTCTGCGACGGAAGTTCTTCCTGTTCCTTCGTTGTCCCGAAGAATGCTCCTGATCCGCTACTTTATTTACTTCCGACCCGGTGTTGTCTCCGACTACTTTCATCTGTGCCATCATGCTTTCGGCTGCGCGGCAAATCTCATCGGTTTTAGCGAGAGTTAATTTGGCTTCACGCAGCAGTCTCTCTCTAACTTTTGTATCGCTTATCCCAAATATCAGTCGATCTCTGAGAATTTCCTCCGGCGTGATAGTGTTGAAATCACAGCCCTCAGCCAGCTTTCTCAGAGCTGTCTTATACTGGTCATAGGATTCACCGGGTTGTTGTGTTCGGCGATTGAAACGGTAGCGCTCAAACGGCACGTTCCTTCGTGGCTCGCAGTATTCCCCGAACTTCTCCAAGACTTTCTTTATTTTATTCGCGTCGTCTTCTTCAGCCCAGTCGCTGAACGTGGAATAGACGTCTCTGGCCTCTTCGCCAATTACCGTAAGCAACGTTGCCACCTGAACCGGTTCTGACTTCTTGTTCAGTTCCGTAGCGAGCGAATAGTTTTGCCAGGCGAGAAGGAATTTTTTCCACTTCTCTGAAGCGTTTCCATCGTGAATTTCTAATGGAGCTGGCGGCGGCAGAGCAAAAGGCGATGCCATGTGTCCTTAAATCGTCTCGGGCGGTGGTTCTTACACCGCTGCCACCATGTAAAAAGCTAATACTGGTAGTAAACTCAGTATTTATTCACTGACAAGCTGTATCCCCAATCGCTCCTCCTCGCGTCCGTAGTTTTACTCGCACGTGTGTTTGTTCAAGCAAGCAACGATGTGATTGGCTTAAATTAACAATAACACAAAACAGAACTAAACAGTAACGCAACTCGTCACAATTTCCTTCCACAGTGGCAGCTAATTGGAGTACATTCAGTAAACGAATTATACCGAAATTGCGCGATCGCAACAGCTTGACTGTACGTAGTTGGAACTTCTGAGTAATAATCCATTTATCGACGTATCTTGTGTGGCGAACACGATCCATCAACCGAACGTTGTCGAGCATCATCTAGATTGAAGCCGGAAGTACTGATCGAGAGTTCGACGAATCAGTTAAAATCAGATACAGTCGATAAATGGACTAGTCCCTTCCACTGGGCACTGACATCGTTAAATTAATATCAATAGCACTACTTCTAGAATACACATCGACCGAAGTATAAGGAATCCTAACAGGTATCGTCACTATACGGACGGATCCAGGCTAGTAAAACAAGCAAATGCAGAAAGCCGTAACACACACGAACAAAATAATGTATCCACAACTACGGAGAAGGACTGCAATATGACAGGAAACTATAACGCACTCACCTTTCAAATGCAATATTCAGATAATCAGGCCGTCACGACAGAGCTGACAAACGCATTGCGCATGTTGGTGACGTCATCAGTCCGTCCGCTTGTTTATCTTGTTCAGAGTCACTCAGGTCAATGTTTTAATTCACCAACCTTCGAAAGTTTACATTTTTACATTAAAGCCTGCATTAAAACAATAATAATTGTATCAATTACACTTACAAGAGGAAACTTTTCCTGTTTTACCACATTTTTTTATGTGGAGAAAAAAATGGCCTTAATTGGGTTACATAATCGCTGGGCCGTCGACCTCTTTTTTGGGTCTACAAATTGACAGTCTAAAAATGACAGCGCAACTTCTAGTGACAGAAGAGAACGCGCAATTCAACGAACAGAGCATCGAATTTCTGCTCAAACTCCGGAAGTGAAGTTTATTTGACTCAAAGAGGTTAGGCCTGAGAGCGACATCACTAAGAAAAGAGGACCCTATTCGAGACACTGAAGTGTAGATTGTATACCCTGTTTTGTTATTAAAGACAGAGAACCCGACCCTATTCAGTGGAACGTCCTTTTTGTTTCCTGAAAATATACGCATGCATGGTACGAAACCCCAGTGACAGCAATGAGGAGCGACTGCACATTGTATTGTCTTAGTAACATAAGAAGGAAGCAATAAATACCCCACTAGAAACACGTACAAACCTCTTAGGGCAACAAGCTGGGATTGCACGATAACTTATAAACGGAACAAGTCCCTCAACTTTCTCTTCAGTTGTTCTAGACGTTGCACTCTACCGAGGAGGGCCTGGGAAGATTATCAGGAAGGATCGCGGGCACTGAATCACCGGCTGGGGACTGAGCATGATTCATAACAATTTGTCAGACTGTGAAAAGATTTCCAAGAGGAGAGGGAGGGGGTATTTAATAGGGACGTTGCAATATGGTTTTGGTTTTCTTAGTGATCGGGATAAATTGAAGTACGTTACCTATTGCTTCCAAGTTAATACGGCCGACATGCCCATGTTGAGGTCCAGTCTTTTGTAGCTACACCATATTTGGTTATGCATTTATATATACCCAGCAGAATCCCAGTAACTCAAACCCTTGTTAACTTGAAGCAATAATTTTGTTTCTATACACAGTGAACCATATATGAACTAACTGCACTTGTTGGTACTTGAATAGAAAGTGAGAACCAAAATGGGATTAGCATGAGCCTACTGTAAATTAGCCTGCATAATTCAGATGTCCTAACTGTAAATGTGCATGTATAGTGGATTTAAGTCTTGGCCAACTCCAGTCTGCAGCTATTCTGCCATGGTTGGTAAGAGTTAGAGCAACAACAATAAAAACTGTTTTACTACAAAACACATTTTATTACAAATATGCAAAAACATGTTTGAATCCAGCTGATGAAGTGAGGCAGCTGTTTCCACAGGCTACATTATCATAAAAGTTTGCAAATATATAAAAACATAATTTTTTGACAGGCATGCAGTGTGTAGATGCAGAAACTAAGTACCTTTGACCTTGCTATTTACATGAAAAATGTTCGGCCTGATAGAAAACTCACAATCCAAAATAAGAGAGCTTTCAATAATATAATGTTTGTGAAAGAACCTTTTTCCTGTCTGCCTTCATTGATTTTCTGTTACCTTTGGTTTAAATGTTATCTATACCTCTGCAAGTGTTTCAGGCAAATCAAGTGGTTAATATTATATTGCTTGATGAATACAAGATGAATAACACGCTTAACTGTAGGCAGGGGCAGATCCAGACCGCTTTATACCGGTTTAGGAAAAGCAGTCAAATTTTTTGAAATTTTTTGAAAGTTCTCAGCCTGAAAAAATGGTGTTTTGGAGAGCCACATTTAAAAATCTTTTCAATCTGGAAGCTCGCTTGCACATTTGGAAACTGGTCAGATTTTCTCCTGGATCCGCCTCTGGTAAGAATAAATTTCTCTGCCATTGCCTGCATGACAACATGTTGATCAAAACTTTTGAAACAGTAACATCAGAGAAAAATCTGTAAAATGATTTGTGGAAACCTGCATACTTTAAAATGGTGTGGAACTTGAGTTTAACATGTTTTCAATAGCATTCAAAAGATGTTCAATATCAGCCACTGATATTGGATCTAAAGGGTCAAAAACACCTGATGATGCCAACTTCCAAGAAACACAGTGATCTGAATTGAAAATCGACTTCAAGCAATCAACAAACTGTTTTTTCACCTTTCTTATCTCATCTTCAAGGAGTTCTGCTCTCCCCATAGCTATTTCACTAATGACTTTACAGCTAATTGATCTATATTCCTTTATCTTGCGTAGTTTTTGTACCTGTATCGTCTTGGCAATTTTAATGCAATCCTTGTGCAATTTCTTCAAATCAAATTGTCGTGCCAGGAGAAGATACTTCACAGCATCACCATCATTTTTCTGTCGCTGTAGCAGGAACTCTTCACACCGCTTCGTGACAAGATCTATCTGATACTCTTGAGCCAGAGGAAGTAGAAAATGAACGCTCTTACAATTGACAGGCTTAGCACAGGGATATAAGACCAGCAGTAGCTCCTTAACTTCATCAAACTTTTTTCCAGGAAGTGGGATTTTTTTGGCATGTTTTTCCTTAAAGTCTCCATTGAACATGATCTCAAACACAGGTGAACACATGGAGAGGGTGCTGCGATGAGCATGGAGTTGTTGGTCTTCAACCACCAGAATGACATCACTCATGTGCCAGGGAGAAGAGAAGTCTGGTTGATCTGTGACTTTCTGCATTTCTTCCTAATTTCCTAAGAGAGAGATCAGAGATGGACTAAGTTACATTTATTACAGATGTAGCTGTATTCCCCCGGGAGCTGTATAGAACTGTGCAAGGCTTCTAGTCAGATCAGGAGATAATAAATAAACACACCAATCATTAAATTTTCGTGTTATTCAATTCCCACTAAAAGTCTTATTTGGCCCTGTCTAAACTGTCCCGGAGACCCAAGGCAGTCAGGGCCTAAATGGCACAATTCAACTATTCATTGTCACGGTGAACGCGTTGCTGCCTCTTGTTGCATGCCTTTGGTTCCCAAATAAACTTTTCAGTCCTCCGTACACAAACGGGGCCTAAGATCAGACCCAGAATCAATAGAATGTGTTTACAGTTTTATAAATTCAAATGACAATCGCTGTTATAGTACGATTTGCAAATCAATAAAACGTGTTTTACCTGACTGAAAGTACTACATCGACTACCAGGATTAATTTCACACACGAAGCAAGCGGTCACATAATTTGTATAGCTAGGGATGTAGCCATACGGCACATGTGACGGGTTCAAAGGGATTTGTGACGAAGAAGAAAAGTAACTGGTGTTATCAGTGTTTGGCGGGAGAATGCAAAGCGCGCGGAGGCTTGCGGGAGAGAAAACCAAGCGTCTCTTCCCGTCATCCCCTGCGCGCTATGGCCATTGTTTATTTATTTTGCTGGGTGTCAACTTCCGGCGGAAACAGTTCCGCTGACCAGTGTATAACACTGGCGCAGGCCTTACAAAAAAAATGGCGGCCAGTTTACGACCGAGAACACTCGGCATTCAAAGCAGAGGTTGAGAGTCGCAAAAGCGATGAACTGATCTTTTACTTTCTGATTTTTGATTCTCAAGGCACGTGTTATTGAAAATTAAGATCGAACTGCGGACGTCACCTGGATTTTACAGTTCGGTCGATCGAAAGCTTTTTTAGTAGCACCTTTGAATTGAACCGTAGCGTCACAGGCGGCCCAAGCTGATTGACTGTGTGACGTCACGGTCGGGTTTTATAAGCGAATGTATGGGAGATTTTAGTCGATCGATAACTCGATATATGTCTGGGTTTTGTGGCCATACGGAGGTTGAAAGGCCGCATTTGAGAGACTTTTCTGGAGCCATTCTGGATGCCAGATCGACCGAGTTTCCAGCCTTGAAATTCTTTCTGTTAGAGAGGAAAAATTCAGCGAAACACGCTGAAATCGCTACAGCAGCAAGAAAGCCACCACAACAACAAGGTTAGCAAGTCTAAGCTTTATTCTCGCAATATTTTTCGAGTTATCGATCAACTAAAATCTCCCATACATTTTCTTATAAAACCTGACCGTGACGTCACACAGTCAATCAGCTTGGGCCGCCTGTGGGCGATCACTCACGATCTTGTCACGATGCGAGAGCACCCAACGAAGATATTTTTCAAAATACGTTAGTGTGCACAAATGTATGGTTATTTGTCCAAAATATAGTTTATTTTCTGCTTTTTTTACGTTGCTGGCAAACACAGAGGTGTTCCACACTCCCAGGGAGGCAATTCAGAATATCCGTTTCCCAGCAGAGCGGCCCCAGAAAATCTCCCAGCCAGCAAGTTGATGGTGTACCACTTTGTCAGAAAATGTCAGCAATTCAAACAAAAATGTAGCCTCGATTGCAGTCTCGCTTGTTCCCATGCCTCCAGCGAGACTGAAAACGGCTATCTCTCTCCCAGCAGTCCGATTTATTTATTTTTTTTCCCAGCCAGCAAAAAGCAGATAGATCTCATGCAAGCCAGGACAGGTTGCAGTGTGGAACACATATTTTGTGGAACAGCTCCGATGGGTGCTCCTCACGATGGCTCCGCCAAGAATCGGAAGCCTTCGGAAAATCCAACATGGCCGTTGCGGATCCCAGCGTTCAGTGATCTTTAGTGCGTGTTTCCCGAAAAAATGCGTAGTTCCTCCAATTACGTTGGCAAATTAACTTTCGAAAGAAGATACCTTCCCTCGTTCTCTTCCTTCCGTTACCTCATGTTTTGCCCCCCTCCACCCTCTCCCTACACAACGTGAACACGGAACTCGTATAACTCCCTCCCCCAGAATGCATCACTTCCACAATAAATCTGAGACACTGGGAGTTCGAAATGGGCTTAAATTTAGCGTGGATCGATCTCAGATCAGGCCTTGCGAAAGCTTCGATTTTCGGAATGTATCACTGAGTCCCCTGTGTGTGTTCCCGCCAAAATCTGCACGACACAGCCCCGGGAACGCTGCCTGAGCCATGCCCAATCCGTACACGGCTACGTGGTGCTGAGTCCGTGCAGTTTTTAAACACACCGATTGGCGCAGGCCGAAAATCCCCGGTAAGCAGTTACACAAGTGGGAATCACAACATACACGAAGTATTTGTAAATTGTGACAGCTCCGATTGGTGCAGCCGGAGAATCCGTGCAGGCAATTGTACAAATATTCGGCATACAAGAATTGAAAGGCTGGGCCTCCGATTGGTTGAGCGTTGAATTCGTTACATTTTTTGCACGCTCGTCAGTCTTGACTGCCATGTGGAGAAAACCAGATTGATGTTTCCCAGATTCATCAGATGTTCCAAACGTTCGAGGCGTAAAGAGGTGCTGCAATGGGCACTGAATGCTGAACAAGCAGCACTCACGACCAAGCGCCACGAGGAACTGAGCGCGTTTGTCTTTTTGGGGTCATCGCGAAGAAGCCACTAACCCGACAAACTATTATCTGGCTTCGCTGCATTGAACGGGAGATTGCAAAGATTCACTCCACCGTCAAGGTTTGTCAGTCTTCCAATTTTTCTTTGCTCTTCATTATGACCATTATTATCATTTTGCTCGAAGGTTTTAGGTGCAGTGACATTGCAGTGCAAATAAATGATTGCAGATGTTTTCTTTATTTTAGTTGGTTGATACTGACTGTGAGAATGAACTCTGGAAAGCATTATCCCGTCGGATGGCTCAGCAGGAACTTTCTTCCGTTGAAGTTGAAGGTAAAGCGAACTTCGTATTGTATGGCGCACTTTCATTGAGGCGGGACGAGAGAGCGAAACTGACATGTATCTCTCGATAGCGCGGAGCGTAGCGACCACTTCGTCAGTTGTAAATGATAATCATTTGCACAGAATTTGATTCTTTCTTATTAGTGTAAATTGTGTAGTTAGTTTCTTTCATGCGCGCCTGTGTTTCTTCCCCCTCTTCCACTTCTCCTTGTACAATTTCTTGTGTTGGAGTGGTGTGTTTGTATTTGAATACGTTTCATTTTGTTCTTTTCAGTACCAGTTTCCCTCTCCGCCTTCTTCTTCGCCTATTTTGATCAGCTTTACATATTGGGAATTAATATACGAATGAGTCCTGAGATATGTCTCGGCAGAAAAAGTGAACATATCATTCATGATGCCGGTGGCATGAATTGACTAGGAATTAATCAACAGTTCTATTTTGCATGTTAAATCTGCAGCCGCGACATGTGACTTATTCAATGAAGAATAATTGTAACAGAGCCAGGAAAAGCCTGAAACCTTCAGTACCACGACAGCAACCATAACGCGCCAGAAAGTCAGTTCCCCTCAAGTGGCAACTCCGCAGTGTCTTCAGCAACTGGCAGGTATTAGAGTCTCTCCCAACCCACCCCTAGCTAGTATTTAGTTTCGTCAAAACAGTATCAGAGTTCGGTTTTTTGCGAGATAACGGCGAACCAGCTAGTTTTGTGTGCTAGTGTTCGAAAAAGCGAGTCGAAATCGAGAAGGAAACCACACCTAGCTCCACATCGGATCTGCAAGCGTGTCGACCGGCCGGAAGGATTCAACGTCTCAAGCTTGGCGTTGTAGGAGCGTGACACATTGGAAGATGCGTCAATGTTGGAGCCCTTAAAAGCGGCTTTCGGTACCACATCTTGAGTCATGTGTGTTGTATTTAATTTTAGTGACTTTTTAATCGTTTCACTGCCATGTTTGTTTGCCTGTCCAAATGTATTATTTTGATTTGCTCGACAGACTCCGTGAACTGCTTTTGAGAGCTTTTCATTCGAGTCGTCACATTTGACAGTCTAGTTTGAAACGCATCTTTGCTGCACGCATTTGGCAGTGAAAGGATTAAATAGAGGGGGAAAGGGTAACAGTTCACCCTGCGATAAAATACGCAGCTTAGGAGACAAATATAGGGCATATAGGCTAGAGTACGGGGCTTATTGGGGCCTGGTTGTGGGAGACTCTTTGAGTATACGACTTGGAAGGATTCAGAAGACATGAAGAGGTATGCTTTTCATTTGTTTGTAACGCTAGTCAGTTTTTTAGATTTTTTGTTCGATTTCTAGGAGGGCCAATTTTCGAACATTCGGTCAATAGTATACTGATTCGATTCGTTTTTCTGGTTTTCTTTCGTTTTCATTTTTATGCTTCGGATTGATGGCTTTTTAGGATGTTTTCTAGTGATCTGTATTTATTAGCATATAGGATTGATGCATGGACTTTAGGATCTGTACTGTTGTGGCCGACTACTTACGTTAACATAGGTTGCATGGAGCTTGTTTCTGTTTTTGGAACATATTGTACATGTATAATGTCACCGGCCATGTTTAGTAGAACCTGGTTGGTTATAAGGACCTTGATAACTTTGGTTGGGGCCTTTTTTACCCAATTTGTTTTGCTCGGCAATAGAAAATGCATCGCAAATGCGCCGCTCATCATGCACTCGTCTTTATCGGCATTTTTGACCATCGACACATATTTTATGTTATCTGGATGGTCACCTTCCGCCTGTGCGTATGAGTGTCTTTGATTTATTTAGTGTCCAATGTGCACTCGTACAATTTAGAGTGTGGTTGCCGATTATTCGCCTTTGCATACGTTTAGAGGGGTGGGCAGGCGGACATTTTGCCGTGATTTTATCTGACATATTTTGGTCATACTTCGTAGTGCACATGATTCAGAAAAAAATATTAACTTGTCTGCTGTCAGAGCTTCAGTACGAGTTGGGTAGGGGCCTTTTTAGGGGCCTTTTTTCCTCGATTTCTTCGGTCACGTCAGTCGTGCGTTTAAGTCACGCCTTAATGTTATCTGTAAGTACGTTAGTTTACTAAGTTGGGTTGGGACCTTTTCCCCCGATTTCTTTAGTCAGATTGTTTTGTTAATTGTAATATGCATGCTCTGCTGCAAGGGCGTCAGCACTTTTGAGTTGGGCGTGTCTTTTTTCCCCTGCTTTTTAATTGGTATATTTTGGTAAAATTGCGTTTGGATGCCGTACACGACATTTTTATCTACATTCGTCGTGTTGATACTTTTGGAAATCGTTTCTCCTTTTATTGTGTCTGGTCGACTTTGGCTTTTTCGCAAGACATCATCACCGAATAATTTTGTCTACTGTTGTGTTGTTCCTTTTGGAAATCGTTTCGCTTTCATCATCATCGAGCGTTTTCCTATGCCTTTGCGTGTTCTTTTTCGTTTTGAAAATCGTTTTGCCTTTTTGTGCATCTGGTCTTTTGTTTTGTCAGCAAGACATCATCACCAAACATGTTTTCCTCGTGTTCCTTTATCCATTGCGCCCCTTTTCTTGCGTCTTTGGCTTGTGGTTTTTCAGCAAGACATCGTCACCGAACATATTTCTATGCCTTCGCGTGTTCTTCTTTTTGGAAATCGTTTGCCTTTTCCAGCTGTTTTTTTGGTTTATCAGCAACGTCCCTGCATCCTCACCGAACACTTTTGTCTACATTCGTCATGTTGTTACTTTTGGAAATCGTTTTGCCTTTTATTGCGTCCGGTCTTTGGCTTTTGGTTTTACAACAGGACATCATCACCGAACATTTTGCTATGCCTTTACGTGTTCTTTTCTTTTTGGAAATCGTTCTGCCTTTTATTGCGTCTGGTCTTTGGCTTTTGGTTTTTCAGCAAGAGGTCTTTTACTTTGTCAGCAAGACATCATCAGGAAACAGTTTTTCGTCGTGTTCCTTATCCATTTGGAAAATCGTTTTGCCTTTTCTTGCGTCTGGTCTTTGGCTTTTGGATTTTCAGCAAGACATCATTACCGAAAATTTTTGTCTACATTCGTCGTGTTGTTTCTTCTTGGAATCGTTTTGCCTTTTCTTGCTTGGTCTTTTGGTTTATCAACAAAACATCATCACAGAACATTTATGTCTACATTCGTCGTGTTCCGTTATCTTTTTTACTCGTCTAACCTTTGGTAATGTTGACATCGTTGCACCAAACATCTGTTTCCGCTGCCTTTACTCGATTGAATATATATTTTGTTCGTTTTTGTCCGATTAATTTTTTGATTTTCTCAGCAAGATATCATCGCCGAACGTTTCTTCTGCCTTCACTCCACGTACTTGCTTTGCACCGATGTTGCCATTATGTGTCCGACGTTTTGTTGCCGGGATTTTTCAGCAAGATGTACAGATTGATACAAGCAGAGGGATTACAACAGTTCACAAGAGAGGCCCGTACCAAACGTTCCCGGAACCCAACAAAAATGGAACGTATACTTTGTATTTTTGTTGATGCATTATGTTTTGATTTGCCTCATGAATATTTCTAATTTTACCACTCACGTAGTTGTCTTTTAACATTCTCTCCGTTTTTAGGTCCAAAGATTTGAAGATTTGATGGTGTCCCTCGACTTGATGTTTCCAAACAATAACTTACATGAAGCACAAATGTTGATATCCTTTTCCTTTATGCGTTTGCCTTGGCTGTGTTGCGTGTACGTCAGTATGTATAAACGTATTCCACGATGTACGGGTGATATTTGCCATGCCATAATAACAAACTGATTTCCTTATTTATTGAACTAACAGCACTTCAGTCAACAGGCGGGAAATCTCGGGAAGTATCCTTTGCAAATAATTTATGACATTTTATCTTCGGTGCATCCATTTCAACATTCAATAGACTGTGGACGCGGCAGTTATTCGGATGAAAATTAAAACGATTGTAAAACCAGAGTGAATGTTTCGTTTCGTGTATTCAATTTGAAAATGAGTAAAACTTTTAGATATTTTAATAACCAAATTAACCCTCGGTTGCTGTGGTCCGCTCTAAAGCAGTAGTTACCTTTTAGTTTGGGCTTGTTTGTGTTGGAAGTTTTTTCCGGTCAGATTATTTTAGCCGGTGCATAGACCACGAAACGTTCTGCCAAGAACCTGGCGTCCCAACACCCGATTGTACCGGACAGACCATTTACATGGTACACACTGGCAAAACGGTCCTGGACACAGACACGGGAGAGGATCAAGCGAGAGAGGATCACACGCAGAGCAGTTCCCTCCCCCCCTCCCCCGCCTCCCCCCCTCCCCCCCCCTCACCAAGTCAGTTCAGACCAGAAGGCTACATGGATGTAAGTGTCGCACTCGAAACAGTCCCTCACAGGCCAGAAGGCCGAGAAAGCATGCAGCCCCGGAAGACAAGCAAAAGCAACCCATACAGCCTAATAGGTAAGTTTCGTATTTTGTATCACGGGTGCGGGGCTACTGAATTGAGACAAGGGTGTGGTCCAATCGGTAGAGCTTTATAGGTTCCAGAGTGAGTGATATTCGGTGTATCACCACTTGGTAATAGCCAAAGTATATAGATTGAACCATGTTTGTATATGTATGTACAGCTGTGTGAAATGTGTGTGTGCGTCCTGAGCATGTTTAATTATAAAAAATACATTGTATGTATATATAGATCAAACTTTAGCAGCTTATTGGAATTTTGGCAAGCTGAGGGTGTACTTTTGTCTTTTTAGGCCTGAATAGCACCTGGAGAAAACTTCATATGCACTGTTGGAAACTAGACGGATATAATTAACCTTTTCATATAATCACGTGCGCAGCGCGTGTAGGTCTGGGAAATGTCAATATCATAGGGTGTGTTTTTTGTGTTGTAATGCCTTTGTGTGATGCGATCAGATCTTTGTAGCGAGAGAAGTGAGAAGTAAAACCTTTAAAAGAACGTGAGTGACTGTGACTGTTTTGGGAGTAATCAACGCGGAGGCTATTTCCAAAACGTGGCACCTCCGACGGGGAATCGGTGAGTATACCTAGCTTGAAACATAGCAAAGTGCGCGACCTTCGGCATGGAGCCAACAGAAACTACACTGAAGACCAAACTCGTGCAGTTGCGTCTAAATATCGGAAGGACGGACACCATACTCGCATCGGGAAAGTATGAAGTCATCGAGAGGCACCAGATAACACTCAAGACTACACTATCCGAGGTAAACCACCATAAACTCGCGGTAGAAGCGCAAAAAATTGCCCAAGAGCTGGACGCGGCGGAAATCGAGAAATGGGTAACCGAAGTTGACAAAAAGATGTCCGAAGCTGACAGCGAGGTCGAGCGCCTACAAAAATGGCGCGAACATTACAAGAGGGAAAGTGAAGAAAAACAACACGAGGAACAACTCAAATTCGAGAGAGAACTTCACGAAGTAAGGATGAAATTCCAAGCAAAGCTACAAGAAGCGAAGATTGGCCCCGAGACACACCCTAAGAGCCAGACAAGCCACGACAGCCCACAGGCGAAGTTACCCAAGTTGAAAATAACCGAATTCAACGGATCATATCAAGATTGGCCTCGCTTCTGGGGACAGTATATTGAAACTATAGATAAAACCGGGATCCCAAGCGTCACGAAGTTCGCCTATTTGAGAGAACTACTGGAACCGAAAATCAGGAGGACGGTGGAGGCGCTCCCATTCACTAGTGAAGGGTACAACAGGGCTAAAAGTATCTTACAAGACAAATATGGGAATGAAGCAGAGATCATCAAAGCATACACGGGCCAGATCTTCGACTTGCCAACAATTCCAAACGTCAACGTTCGCAAGATCCATGAGTTTAGCGACAAATTGTCATATGCCGTACAGTCCCTAGAAACGATGAAGAAACTCGAACAGGTCAACGGAAATACGGCCATGACGTTGGACAAATTACCCGCCATCCGCGGTGATCTGGTGAGAACCGATACAGCATGGGAGTCATGGGACTTATTGAAACTAACAGAAGCGCTAAGATTGTGGACCAGAAGAAATCCGATCGACAGCCAAGCTCGAGACAAGCCCACGAGACAACCTGATGACAGTTTCCGGAAAAGAGACAGCCGGCCATTAAGAGTTTATCACGCACAACAAAGAAGCCAGCAACGCACGCAATCGTGCGTCTATTGTGATGCGCCAGACCACAAGTCATCAAACTGTCAGACGATAAAAACCGCAAGTGAACGGAAGAAAGTCCTCGCCCAGAAGAGACTTTGCTTCAACTGCGCTAGGCCATTTCACAGAGCCAGTGAATGCACGAGCAAGATCACCTGCCAAAACTGTTCACGCAAACACCACACATCCATATGTGACACGAATCCAGAGGAACCTAAAGAGAAATTCCTCAGAGCCCACAAGACGGACGATGCTGACGTGGTGTATCCGGTCGTACTTGTCGAAGTTGAGGGGATAAAAACTCGCGCATTGCTAGATACTGGGGCCGGAGGCTCTTATGCGTCGGCCAAGCTTATAAATGCCCTACGTAAAGAACCAGTGGAAACAAAAACGAAGAAAATTGAAATGATGATTGCATCTACGACCACGAAAGTAGAAATATACAACGCAGAAGTTAAGTCAATCGACGGGAAATTTAATATGAATGTAAACTTCACCAAAGTGCATAAGCCGGAACTCCTATGGGTAGAAAACCCTAAGTACAAGGAACTAATGTCGAAGTATTCACATTTGGAAGGCGTGCAGATGGATGATGAGGACACAAAAAGCCAGTTGCCAATTCATCTCGTACTCGGAGCCGCAGAATTCTCCAGGATCAAAACAGACACCAGACCGCGCGTTGGCGGTGAATACGAACCAGTGGGGGAACTTACGAAGCTAGGATGGGTACTAATGGCCCCAGGTCAGGAGTTTGACCGAGATCTAATGCTACTAACCCAGACCAGCCAAGCAGACTACGACCAGTTGTGTCGGTTGGACGTGCTGGGACTAGAAGACTCGGCCGAGCATGATCAACAAACAGTGTTCACAGAGTTTAAAGAACAACTACGAAGAGATCCAGAGGGATGGTACGAGACAGCCCTACCATGGAAGGGAAACCACGCCCCTCTGCCCACAAACGAGCAAAACAGCCTACGTCGCCTTGATAGTCTTACAAGGAAACTTCAGCGCAATGGCATTACGCAGGACTACGACGCCATCATCCAAGAACAGAAACAAAACGGGGTGGTAGAATCAGCTGACCAGCCGGCACAAGGCAAGGAGTTCTACATACCACACAAAGCGGTTATCCGGGAATCGGCAGAGACTACCAAGATGAGAATAGTCTACGACGCCTCAGCACGTGCGACCCCCGACGCCCCGTCTCTGAATGAATGTTTGTACCCAGGCCCCTCGCTCCAGAACAAGCTCTGGGATGTCCTCATTCGACAGCGGGCGTACCCAGTGGTGATAACTGGCGATATCCAGAAGGCGTTTCTACAAATCAGAATAAGAGAGTCTGAAAGAGATGCCCTCCGGTTCCACTGGCGGTGCGAGCCATCTGCAAAGCTAGAAACGTTGAGATTCACAAGGGCGTTGTTCGGATTGGCACCTTCGCCATTTCTCCTAGAGGGAGTGATTGAGTGCCACCTCGACGCCTGGAAGGAAATCTACCCAGAATTTGTAGCCGAACTCCGACGAAGCCTCTATGTGGATGACCTACTCACTGGAGGGCAAACAATCGGACAAGCCAAGTCATGCAAGCAGAAAGCTACTGAAATCCTTGGGGACGCTACATTCAAGCTACACAAATGGAATTCCAATGAGGAAGAATTAGAGGTGGACAGTGAACCCCCAGGGGATCATGATGAACTAACCTATGCCAAGCAGAAATGCGGAGTCAAACCTAACGAGTCAAAGTTGTTAGGATTGCTGTGGCGGAAGAAAGAAGACACAATAACGGTTGTGTTCCCCTGCGACAAGAACGCCGTGACCAAGAGAGGAGTGCTAAGTGAATTAGCAAAGATTTACGACCCACTGGGGTTGGTCTCGCCATTGACCCTGAAAGGGAAGTTAATTTACCGTGACGTATGCAATGCCAAGACAGCCTGGGACGCTGACCTCAGCGAAGCGTCGAAGCACCAGTGGATCAAATGGCATCAGTCACTTCCAGCAGAGGAGACAGTACCGCGGTCTATAGTAGACCACAGAGAACCAGTATTAGAGTGGGAACTACATGCGTTTGGCGACGCATCGACACAAGGGGTCGGAGCAGCAACCTACGCAGTTGTCCGACAACAAGCTGGCACAACGCAACGCCTTATTGCCGCCAAAGCTCGCCTGGCCAAACAAGGCCTGACAGTCCCGCGCCTTGAGCTTATAGCCGCGCATATGGCGACAAACCTTGCGATCAATGTGGGACAAGCGCTGTCCAACCTACCGACACCCAAGGTATACGCCTGGCTGGATAGCACTGTGGCGCTTCATTGGATTCTCGGCCATGGAGAGTACCGACAGTTCGTACAAAACAGAGTACGAAAAATCCAACAGCACCCAGAGATAACCTGGAGACACGTGCCCACGTCAGACAATCCAGCTGATCTGGCCAGCCGAGGGGGGCCAGTGGCAGAGACAGCACTCTGGTGGAACGGACCAGAGTGGCTCCAAAACCCCGACAAATGGCCGCCAAACCCAGTACTGAAGTCCACCAAAGAGAGCCAGGCTGAGGCAAGGATTACCAAGGAAGTCTTCGCGTGCGCAATTGAGAAATCTTACGAGGTCGACGTCTTTGACCAGCTGCTAGAAGCGCATGACCTACGCCGAGCCCTGAGAGTGGGAGCGTGGATAGTGAGATTCGCGCACAATTGCAGAGCCCAGAAACGCAGAACAGGTCCTCTGACGACGGAAGAAATACAGAGCCACAATCATTGGTGGATTTTAAGAGTGCAAGAACGGAATCAAGACGAGCCAAGCTACACCAATGACAAATTACGACTCAACCTTCAACCAAATCAGAGTGGAGAATTGGAGTGTCGCGGACGCATACAGGGTCACTTCCCGATCTTCCTTCCGGCAAATGCTCCCTTCACAAGGAAACTAGTCCAAAGGACCCATGTCGAGACCCTTCATGGGGGAGTTGGCCTAACCATGACAAGTGTCAGGAAACACTACTGGGTACCACGCCTAAGACGACTAGCCAAGCAGTCCATTCGAGCCTGCAATGGTTGCCGGAGATTCCAGGCGCGGGCTGTAGCAATTCCGCCTCCCGGGAATTTGCCTGTAGACCGTACACAGGGTACGCACCCATTCCAAGTGATCGGGGTGGATTACGCTGGCCCACTAAAGTACAAGAAACGTGGAAAAGCCGAAGGCAAGGCATACATAGCGCTGTATGCTTGTTCCCTGAGCCGAGCACTGTACTTGGATCTGATGTCCTCCCTGGAAACTCAAGAGTTTATCCTGAGCCTCAAGAAACTCATCGCCAGGAGAGGACGACCTCAAAAGATCTACTCAGATAATGGTACAACCTTTGTGGGTGCCTCCAGATGGCTAAAAGATGTCATGGGCGACGAGAAGGTGAACCAGCTACTCGCAGAGCACAAGATCGTTTGGCAGTTCAATCTTAGCCGCGCCCCCTGGTGGGGCGGTCAATTTGAGCGTATGGTTGGCTTAGTAAAGAATTCGCTCAACAAAACCATTGGAAATGGTTTTCTAACGTGGAAGGAGCTAGAAGAAGTGCTACTCGACGTGGAAGTTACTCTCAACAGTAGGCCTCTAAGTTATGTCGAAGATGACGTGCAACTACCAATCCTCACTCCTGCGTCCATGCTGTATCCTCAGAGCAACGTGTTACCGGAGTTAGGTCCTCGCCACATTGCAGATTACGATCTCCGAAAGAGGGCAAAACACCTCCTCAGATGTAAAGAAGCCATGTGGAAGAGGTGGTCTGGTGAATACCTACGCGGGCTAAGGGAGAGGCACAACCTGAACCATCCAGGAAAGCCGTTTACCTTGGCAGTCGGAGACGTGGTAATTGTGAAGTCCGAGGACAAGAACCGAGGCAAGTGGCCCCTGGGAATTGTGGTGGAGCTGTTCGCCGGACGCGACGGAGTAATCAGAGCTGCTAAATTGCGGGCGGGTAAAAGCTTCTTGGAACGACCGGTACAACACCTCTACCCGCTGGAGTTGTCCTGTGACAGGACCAACGCAATCATCCCAGCTCCTCTGAATGTCGACGCGGCAACTTTTCGTCCCAGACGAAATGCAGCAGTTGCAGCCACTTTGCAGATCCAGGATATGGCTCGCGATGAGCAGGAACTCTGAATCCGTAAACTTTGATATACTTTGTTACAGTTGACATTGAAGCCTGAGCTTCGAACAGTGCTTTCATTATTACTTAGTTTTTCAAGTTACTCTTTTTCCAAGACGCCAGTTTCCATACTGATTACATATGTTCCGTACACGAAACATATGGGGGGAGAGTGTTGGAAACTAGACGGATATAATTAACCTTTTCATATAATCACGTGCGCAGCGCGTGTAGGTCTGGGAAATGTCAATATCATAGGGTGTGTTTTTTGTGTTGTAATGCCTTTGTGTGATGCGATCAGATCTTTGTAGCGAGAGAAGTGAGAAGTAAAACCTTTAAAAGAACGTGAGTGACTGTGACTGTTTTGGGAGTAATCAACGCGGAGGCTATTTCCAAAAGCACGTTCAAGAGATGCTGTTGTCCTTCTGCGCCTCAAGAACGCTTCAACCCGCATGATAAAAATAGCTATTCCAAGCTGTACTATAGTCAAAGCTGGACGCCGTGAAAGAATTTGAAGCTGAACATTTTGCTCAGACAAAGAGCTAGCGCTCGAAGCGTCAGCTTCAAATTCTGTCACGGCGTCCAGCTTTCAGACATCGACCCTCATTCGATCCAAGTTATACGTATTTTTCCACGCCGACGCAGTCAATCTAGTTCTTTCTCACTAACTTGATCACGAAAAAAAAAAAAAAAAAAAAAAAGAAAAAAGAAAAAAAACGAAGAAAAAGCAGTCGCGGAACAATAGAGTTGAAAGTTTCTAGTTAGGCTTAAGTTTCGTTGAGTTGAAAGTCGCTAGTCAGGCTTAAGTTTCATTAATAATTAAAATCGTGGTCGTAAAGGCAACACTTGCAGTGAAAATTCTTTTTCTCGTTTCGAACTCTACCGATTGAGTGTCGGCTAATAAAAATGACTTTTTGCTTTGTGTTTCTGTGAAATCCACCCTGCCCCACAATCTTCCCTCTGCGCTGCGATTGATTTTATATCTTCCCTCGTTCTGTTTCCAGTTCATTGTCTCTGTCTCCCCTCTATGTCCGTCTTTTCCTGCCCGTATTAGTCCTCGCACGTGTCCCCTCCCCCCTCACCCTCCCCTTCACACACCCGCACAACAACTTGTCCTGAAATGTTTGAAAATGTAAGTATCTGTGCAGCGCGATCTTATGAAGGGAGGGGGTGGTTGGGAAGAACTAGTGACTGACGCTCCGAGCGTTGGCGCAAAAACTTCTGGGCCCGGTTTCATGAAACTCTAATGCCCGGTACTGGGCGTTGATAATAATGGAAATTCAGTTCTTCCTATTGTTAATAACGAAAAGTCTCGGGCGTCAGCGTTTTGTTCAACCGGGCCCAGATTTTCAACACGGCGAATTTTGAATAGTAACAATAACAACGACAACAACAACAACAACAACAACAACAACAACATTAAAAGCGAGGCAAGTGAGGTGCGGTGCTCTGTTGAACCGCAATTCTTCTGCAACAGTTCTCGTTGGTCCATTCTGCAATTAAGCGGAGCTATAGGGCGCACGAACCCAGACAGCGCAAGCATAAAAACACTTTGCACACTGTAATCTCTGCCATTCTCTAATTCCGTTAAGTACTACTTGTACGAGGCAGCGCAGTAGATCACGATAGCGTGAGTGCACTACATGTATGGCTTTGAAATGATTAAAATGATCTGTGTAAAAACAAAGTTCTTTGAGAATGAGTTGTCGAAATCTGTCTGCTTTCTAATATATTGGGTATTCCACCATATGGCTCCGACCAACTGCAAGTCGAAAATATTTACAGCGTATAAATAAAGTTGTTGTGCTGTGTTGTTCAGCACTCGTGATTAAATGTTTTAGGAAACCACTTTGAAACACAAAACCATAGTGTGCGTTTACGGACATGGTATTGCTTTACTACTTTGAAGTAGTGACCGCACCCTCTCTTTGCACAACAATTTCCCGCCTTTCCTTTCAACAAGCGATTAAATCAATGAGGCTGTCGTGTGTCTGAGTTCTGAGAAAGTCCTCATAAAATACCAGGCCTAAAAAAAAAAAAGTTGACAAGGACATTCCTAAACAAAAATAAGAATTGCACATTTGTGTAGGAAAAAAATGTTCCCTGATCATTTAAAAATCCGAGGCGTAAAAACGGAATTTTTTGGTGTCTTCCGTACAGCCCATCGGGAGTTTCAGGACTGTTTCTCTCGCCACATAAGTTGTGGCTTTAGGCCTGTCAAGCTTAAAGTATGCAAACGTGTTCAGAAACTTTGTACAACAATATAAAGATACAACCAAAAAATACACTCAGCTTTAATGTTGGGAACGAAAGCATTTCTATTCACAAAACTAACTCCAGTCAAAGAAATGTGGTTTGTCGATCTATTTTAGGAACAGACAAACGATCTGCTATCAGATTACAATGTCGTAAGTTTACTTAGTAGACAACTGACAGATTGCCAGCAAAAGCAGACGAATATTAACTCCGTCTGTTTCTCCGCGCAACCGTCAAATATCTCAGCAAAACAACGGGCAGACATCTGTCCGTTTGCGCGGGCTGACTGCCAGATGACCAAAAATGGAAGTCAGTGTAGCAAACACGCCAAGTCCTGGGGAGTCATTAACTTTATTGAAAATATTCAACAAAGTTTCAAAGCCACGTGGTCACCCGGTATGTTACTGTCTGATGTCTGCTGCTTTAAGTATTAGGTTAGGTAGAAGATGAATACATCTGAAACATTAATTTAGAAATGTATGTCTTACAAATTTAGAACGACCTCAAGGTATATAATTGTAAAATTTAATGAAAGTCTGTGAAAGTCGTTTACAATACAGCTCTCGAAGGTACATTTATTTCAGTGGTATTGGTCAGCAGGAAAATGCATTGAGGTCAAATATACGTAAACATGCACTCAAGTATTGTGGTGAAACAAGGCTAGTAGGCCTTATAGAAAAAGCAGTGGTGAGATTGGGAGGCGGGAGTTGGACTGTTCACGCAATTCGTAAGCTGAAGATACAAATTATCCGTTACAGTGTTAGAAATTATAGACTGTCTGTTTCACTTATGCCTGTATTTTTCTGTAAGAGCGGAGTTTGGCTCGGTCAACTTGAGTGACATGTGACGTCACGGCGGCCATGTTGGATGGACTTCACAAAAAGATCGCTGATTACGTTCTGTTGTTAGTGGCTCCAACATGGCTGTCTCTGTAATTTGAGCCTATAGGTTAGATTAAAATTCAATAGGGCAATTCCGAGTTGCTTTTGCATCATGCAGTGAAATCTTTCATAGGAAATCAATTTTATTACACGTTTAATTTAAATTCCGTGCAAATCAAAGTCACGAGGCAACTCGAAAAATCACCTATTGCATAGCTTAGTCAGACATTCCAAGATTCTGGCTGAAGTTAGATGTTCACAGAAAAAACTCGGTTCATCTCCAGTCGGTTACGGATGTGGGAGCTGTGTTCATAAACTTCACTAAGAGTTCAACATTATATATTCTCGTCAGCCAGTCTCCCGTTGTGTTATTCTTAGCAATATCGAATAATTTTTTCAATGCCACAGCGTTACGAGGGGCTATTTTAAAAGCTTATTAAATGGTCCGAGAGCTTCTTCTTTGGGATCTGTTTGCAGTAACCAAGGTAACGCAGCACCTGTCAAAGCACCCGTAACCCAGACTGGAGAATAATTAGATGTAAAGACTGAACACAGCGGACTAGCAAATCATATGGGTTTAATCAACCTTTAAACCGCTGGACAGCCGGATGACAGACACAAGGCTGCACTACTTATCTGCATCGCGGTCAGCGTTTTATTTCAAACTCACGCGCTCGATGAATGAAATTTGCGCGTAATGTTGACATTTCGTACATTTTGGCGTTATATTTTCTCGGTAGCATTTCTGTGGGCCTGTACCTATGGTGAGTATTTTATGCCTTGAACGCATCTCCTTGAACGCGTTACTTCATTAGAAATTCCATCTAGTTATATGCACGGGTGATATTATATAAATCTTTCAGAGAAGTAGTTTTGGCATGGCCGTAAGATTGTAAATGCATCAACGTTGATGCGTGCTATACCGAACGCGGTAATGGCTTTATACAAATTTCTTGGCAACCAACACATAATTTACGGCGTTCGGTATATCCGCATCACGTTTCTACATTCTGTGATACTTATATTTATACTTAAGAAAACTAAGTTTGTGTTGTCGGTGGTGATTCACGTTCTACTCAGTGTTGTTGAACATTTAACCTCATCTCGACAGGTTGCGAAAATGTTCGTGTCCACACCGGTAATACGCCTTCGATATTGTACAATTTCCCGAAGCAACGGCAAGGTGACGAGGAAGTCGCCCAAACTGGGTGCTCAGAAAATCCGACACAAATCTCCGAAAGTTTCGATCAAACAAAAAACTCGACGAACGTGCGGATGCGAAATCCTCGCAAATTAGTGATTCGTAAACAACTGGTGACTACACAAGGCTACTCAGTGACTCAGAGGGACTTGTGCAAGGAGAATTACTTTTCCGAAAGAATCCCTAGTTTGCAAGTACCCGTATCGAAGGGGCTCAAATTTATGAAGCACGCATTTAAATTGGAAGACTCTCGAAACAAGCGAGAACGGACGAGGAAAAATTACGTCATCCCCTGGTTCGGGAGCGCAGGTAGGCAGTCTATGTTTCGTGTTTTATTTATTTTTGGTTGGGCATTGAGGGGTCTTTTGGCTATGAGGGGCAGTATTCATACGTTTCACGCATTATTTATTTTGCCACCCATTGCTCAACACAAGCAACTCTTTTGCATGATAAACATTGCGTTGTCCAATCAGTGATATATTCTTTGCATTTTGAATAGATAATCAGTTCTCGCCTCGGGAAAACATAATAAACTTGAGGAGAAAAACACACGTAATGTCTGAGAAGTGTTGAGGAAAAAGGAACGAAGAACAAAGAATTGTATGGGAATATTCAAGTTCGATATTACACATATATGTGTGCACCTGCAGAGACAGAGTCGATTCGAATCGGTCAGTTTTCCGGAAAACTATATAACTAATATAGCACTTACGTAAGAATGTGCTCATGACGTATAAAAATATAGTATATTTAATTCGAAACTAGCGTTAGCTATTCTGTATCTGTTAAACGACAAAATGGAAATTGAAAGGTCGGCTTTGCCACAATCACTTTGAATACAAGTTATGGTTATATTTCAGTTTACTTTTTTTTTTTGTGACAAGCCCGATATCTTCAGTAAAAAGCGTCCAGTGTAGTCGGTGCGGAGAAATAAGTGTGTGAAATCATGGTGAAATACAAGTACCAAACCAAGGAGATCTTTATTATAGTTTTGTCAACCACAGATAATTTGACCAAAGGCTGGTGGCGCCGAATGCCGGAAATATCAAACCTGACGGTTTTTCCGATCCAACTTCAAAATTTTTCGATTTTAGCTGATTAGCTTGCTGCCAAATGTCTGTGGGCATATCAGACACTATATCGAACTTCTAAATATCAAACGAGTTATGCAGGGAAGGTCCGGTGCCAAAGTGTATAAAAAATAGTCAAAATATATTGCTTTTCTGTTGGCAAGGGATCAATACAAGGTGGTGCCATGTCGTGATTATAGTACATGCACTCAAGGTGCACATGCATTCTGCTCAATCCAACCCTATCTCATGATGCCCACAGTGATAAAGTGATATTAAGCTGAACAGCTTCAGATCCGTATATATAGGCAGTGCCTTACCAGAGCCGGAAAATTGAAGTAGCTGTCGTTTTCCATGCAGAGACACCGAGTCCTGCTACAAGTTTGAGTCGTAACTAGGAAACGCAGCAAACATCGGAAAATGCAATAGAAGAATAAACATAAATCTTTCAGTTAGATTATACTGAATTTACATGTTCGCTTTCAATATATTTCTCTATACATTTTATTGTCCGGCGATGCTTTCAAAATTTGTTTCTTCATTTCTTTAGCTGCAGATCTTGTATTCATTTTACACAACCCAGTCGTTTTGCATGAGTTTATTTTCCTCTTTGAACAAATGGTATTATTTGCTTTTCCGGGCAAAGGCTAGAAAATCTTACTTTATTTTCTTACTTATGAAATCATCCAGTTGGCAGCGTTTTAAAGTTACGACCGGGTCTAGTGATGACATAATGACCTGTAAAGCAAGATAATCGATCAACAGGCAGTCTTTAGATTGACTGTTGACTGAGTAATATAATTTTTTGAAAGCAAAATAAATCTCTGCGATTTAATTTAGCTGCGGGCTAAGTCACGCACTAGCACTGGAGAAAAGATGTGCAATGGCCGTTGCTCGTGTATTGCTGAGATTGGTCTCTTGTTCAAAGTAAAACCGATTGCGAATATTACATAGCTTGTGGTTTACTTGGCTCATTTAATCATTTCCTATCGGTGGCCTCTGCATATCATTGGCGATTCCGCAATTTTGGGTTTTCCGGCAAGAAATCTAACCTTAGTGTTCTTGTTCAGCATGAAAGCTAAATAATCATGAACGTGACCTTGTACATACGGTCTGTTTGGAAATACAGGCTCGGAACATGTAGGCCGGGTTTGACTAAGGTCTATGAGTCAAGATGAATCATCTTAAGATACTGTTCGAAATTCACTTAACGTATGGTGTTGTACTGACACTTAAGAAAAGAATAGAATATTGACTGTAGAAGCAAAAACCAGGCGATTCATTTCAAATTCCCTTTCAAATGAATAGGAAACTAAGTGACACTAAGTTGTACTGCAAAGAGTTTGGAAACATAATTTATGTTGAAGTATCATTTTCCCGACGTTAGTGGCGAGTGCTTAGACGAAAGGTTTAGGTTCAATATTAGACCATTATAATTATCTTTTAAAGGCAAAAGCCTGACCAAAAGTTAACCAAGGTAGTAGTTAGAGCCGTTTTCGGATGACTGTCGAAAACCAAAACCAAAGTAATCACACAGGTCAATCACAGAGACTGAGAGCAAACAGTTCAGCCAATTGGAAGCCAAAGTAATTTGCGTTTGGTCTTGCGTTTGGTTTTACTTTCCAGTCAGCAGTGCGAGTACACGCCATCGCTTGCCGGAGAAGTGCTTGGTTTTGGTTTTGTCTCTGATTGGCTGAGCATGCTGACAAACTCGTGTGGACCAATCCGAAAGCGAAGCAAACGCAAAACCAAAGCAATCACACAATTACTTTCGACAGTCATCGGAAAACCGCTCTAAGCAGAGGAACAAGGGGAGTAAAATAAAAAACGAACGATAAGAGAGAATCTGAGTCATTCAGACGCGGACAGGCAGAGGATTCAGAGATTTGGGGTGAGGAGGTGGAGGAAAATCTAGGCACCAAACAACTGCAATTTTCTTTGCTCTTTACTCTCTTGATATTTTGGAGTGTCTCGTTCTATGACAACTGATCCATAATGCACAGTATGCTGGTGCTTGGGCCCGTGATTTGACCCCTAAGAGGTACGACGAGCATCCCCGTCCTCTTTTATATGGTAAAGCCCCGCCCCCCGGGTGCTTGAATTCACATAGCATGGGCTGGAGGACTGGAACCATCAGTAAAACGACCAATTCTTCGTCTCGCCTCATCCGCTAACACATGTCCCAGTGTGTCTTGACCAGAAAGTAACACTCTTTGAAGCAGTAAGAATCGAATGAATCCGACCGGCGTGCAAAACTAAAATTACGAAATTATCCTTTACAGTTCCACTGGAAATCCACTTCACGATACGCATTGTTGGGGGTGCAAGTTTCACGCCTCTTTTGGCTGACCCTACATCCGGGGCTTACATGAACCTTGCACGTCGAGTACAGGCCATGGTAAGATATATGTATATATACTGTATAGAGCGGTTTTTCTTTCGAATGGCTGTCGAAAGATAACCGTGTGATTGCTTTGGTTTTGCGTTTGCTGCACTTTCCGATTGATCCAAACAACTTTAGCAGCATTCTTCGCCAATCAAGAGCAAAATCAAAACCTGACTGTGATATTCTCACGCAAGAAAGCAAAATATGACGATGGCGTGTTCTCGCACGCTGATTGGTTTCTTCTTCACAGTACAACCAAACGCGGATTAAATTGGCTTCTGATTGGTTGAAACTGTTCCTTACAGCTTCTGTGATTGGCAGTGTACTTGCTTTGGTCTTAGTTTTCGACAGTCATCCGTAAACAGCTCTTAGTAACTTTGTTGAACACTTCTTGCAAGGAATTTTTTTTTGTTGGTTTTTAAATGTCAATTTGCTTTTTTCGTGCACACGGTTCATTGACGTCCTGTTTCATTACTAATCCTTGTGTGTTTTTACTTTTCCTTCGTCTATAGGTTGATAGTATATACAGAGCGTCTCCTCTAGCCGCGTTGTACCTCTCATCACGTGTCGTGAAATTCAGGTAAAGTCAGGAATAATAGCATTAGTATGTGTTCTTCCCTAACACTTCTACCAACGACTTTAATTCCTTGCTCACGTTTAATAAATATGTCGCTTTCTTGCCTGTTCTTCTTTTCTCGCCTTCAGTCTTTATAGGTTTCTGACACACGTTGTTCTCCCAGCTCCTCTCCCCTTCTATGCATCACATTCATCAAATTTTGTATATTAATACATCCTATCTGACCACACACCCAAAATTAAAAAGAGAAAAACACCATAACCAAAAACCTGCCAGTAATATACATATCTTATAAAGTGAACTGATAGACACCATCCACCCACCATTCCTTCATATAATCCACCATAAAAAGAGCTGGGCCCGGTTTTTCGAAAGCCGATTAAGCTAATCCAGGATTAACGAAATTCTTTCTGACGACCTCTCTGCCGATAAAATGCAGGGTTTTGTTCAAATATGGATCTAAAAGCTTGTTTTAGCTGAATACATATCAAGGAAATCGTTGCAGGACAAAATCTTCACATTTTTAGGCTTATAAATGACAAGAAAGTTTACACCTAATCCAGGATTAGCCTAATCGTGCTTCGAAAAACCGGGCCCTGCACGTTAGTGAAGCCCTTTTCTTTGTTTAATTCCCCAGGAAAGGCAGCGTAGTGAGTGAGCTATCCGCGTCCTTTACTACTCATCCTGGTGTGGATGGAATCAGCACAATTGTTTCCAAGACAATCTCAGCTAATGGGTCGAGCTACGCAGGCCTCGTGATGGGATCCATGACGTCTGCCCCTTTAGGTAACGTGAACTTAAATCGTAAAAATACAACTGACGATCATTTGGTAGGTGTAAATGTAATGTGAAATAATCCGTCGCGGCAACCCTCGTCGCAGACGATGAAAATAGAATATAGACAAGAATATTATAGACTGAATTAAGAAAATGTGTAAATACAGATCTTGACTAAAAGCTAGAATGTGAACGGGTTCTCGTAAAGGCGTCCGTAAGTAGGGCTGTCCGCCGGTTACGAGAGTGTCCGCCCAGAGAGCTTTGACTGTATCCTCAATAGTCCTAGTCACATCAAGAGACCAGAAACAATAGAATCTGGTGCTCTCTTACTTGATTGGTCTCTGCTGGCCGACTGTATCGTACTGCATAGAATTGATATTCAGTTGTTCGTTATTCCACTGATTCGTCCTTGTCAGTTGACCAGTGTACGGGTTTCTCTTGACATTTTCAGGCATCACGTTATCCACAGGACCTGCACGCACGTCTGCAATACTCAAAGCTTCAACTGACACCGTTAATCGAGAACTCCAAAGTCTACCTCTAACCACAGCAACACCCTCGGCGTCACACACTTGGAATTCCTCCTCACCTTTGCAATCCGTGCAAAAAGAAATGTCTTTAAATGTTTCGTCAGTAATCAGTGCTGGAATATTTTCTGCCTTGCATTCTCCCTCTCCTGCAACTTCAACACGTTCGGTTGGTTTCCATGCGTCCTCATCAGGCGGAGTACAAGAGGTCAATGCCAAGAATGTTCCTTCGTCAGTGACGGCTGTTACGAATTCCATTGTCGTTGGAATGTCTGGAAACGACTCGGTCTCTTTTGTTGCCCCAAAAACCACCGTGTCTATTGCACCGATCCCAAGTCAAACTCTCCATTTGAGTGTTAACAAAACTACACGTTCTACTAAAGACGGGCAGTCCTTGGTGTTAGGATCATCCCACGCAGTGAACCCAAGTTCTACGGCATCAAACTTTGAATCAAAGTCCTCCTCAGGGCCGCTTGCCAAGAACGTTTCGTCGGGAAAAACCAGTCAGTTTTTCTCGTCAACTCCGGGTGCTCCTAATTTGACTTCTGTGAACGTGGTGGGGGGTTCTGACACACTGGTAGCATCGGTGATTAATCCAATCCAAACGTCTGGATCACAAATGTTACCCACCATCGCTGCTTCAGCAATTGCTACAGGCAACCAAAATTCAACGAAGTCCTCCGGTGGACAAAAATTGTCCAGTGAAATACAAAACACAAGCCGGAACCTCGTAACAAGTCAAATTATACAGAGTTCGGTCCTTTTCATAACAAGTGGAACACCAGGGGGCGTCAAACGTTCCCCCACAATATCGTCTTCAAGTAATATGAGCACAAAAGCGATGCCTAGTAAAAGCAAGGAGACCGTCCACACCTTCTCTCTTGGAACGAATTTTCATAACAGATCAGCCCAAAGTGCTGTAGTTCGTTTATCTGTGTCGAGTTTGGATTCCTCTGTAAAAGAATCGCAAGGAACAAATCAGGTTTACATACCTTCTTCTAGCTTGAAAATTACTGCATTTTCCAGTGACGCCCAACGTTCGGCAACCATTCAAGCATTGGGTACAGTCTCTTTAGGAATAACGCAAAAAAATACATCAGCATCAACAAATATTTCACCGGTGTCAAGAGCAACGACCCAAACATCCAGACTTACGAAGACGCCCGGAGGTACTGCCTCCCCTTCCTTTACGCTTGGGGCGAAACAGATCTCTTCAAATCAAAGAGAAACCATCGCATCAGCGAATGCAACACAACTGCGGTCATCTTCGGGGATATCACCAGGCGTCTTTCATGGTTCAGTTAAGTCAGTTACGACTTCATTTGTAGCTCAAAACCGAACACCAGTCGTTTCTCCGGTGGCGACATCGCACGAAGCCATCCAGAGGTCATCAAATTTGCCCGGGGTCACTTCAGCAATGGGTACCTCGGCTCCCCCGGTATCTAGAGGAAGTCAGGTTCTGTGGACATCTAACGCACCCGTTTACACGTCGATGGCAATTGAAAAACAAATAACGTCGGTGGCTTCTCCAGTGATTCCACTTTCCTCAAACGGTGCAATTGATGCGTCATCAGTGTTGCCTGCTGGGTCGAAAAATAGTTCCCTGATCACAAAAACAGCAAGCCTTCGTCCTTCGGACGCGACACGTCTGTCTCCGTCACCAAAGCAAACATCGATGCCCCCAGCAAGGACATCTTCTACTGCAACAGTCGTTTTGGTTCACGGTGCCTCGCCAACGTCTAACTCCTCGATGCCACAGGTGTCATCCGTTGAGCAGGCATTGTCTCCTGGTCCATCGATACAAATCACACCTTCAGCAAGTTACTCTAGTGCATCAAGCCCTTCATTGCCAATGCACAACTCTGCTACTCTTTCAAGTACAGTTGAAACATCGAGAGGGTTCCATTCTACTGCTTTTTCCAAAGCTACGACCGCACTACCCAGTGCTACAGCTGACATCACGAACCAAACAAGAACTGTCAATGTGACCTCGATATTAGGATCAAGTACAAAGCACGTGGAAGCATCTTCTAGTGCTGTTCCCACAGACACCCCAAGTCGTTCTGGAGGTACCAGAGAAATAAAAGTCGAAGCGACCATTGTGAACGAAACCTTTAACCGAGACTTGCTTAACGAAAGTTCAAGTCAATTCCAGGCACTGTTTACTAAAGTGAATAAGTCAGTAAGTACTCCATGTTGCTTTGCATATATTTTCTTTATATCAGACTTATATATCGTAGCCTTAAGGACCCACTTTGAATGTAAAACAGAACGCCACTTTTTGATTGTACTTCCTTCTTAGTTCTGTTGCATATTTGGAAGAGCTCATCTGTTACTTTTTAACGACAGAAATTCATTATTTTTCTACTCTGCTTGCAGCTCACAGAGGTATACTCGACCTTGGAAGGCTTCCAAAAAGTTGACATCAAAGGATTCAGGTAAAACGGCAACCTTAACTTTTACAGGTCACATCGTTCTTGGTGCGTATACTTCATTAAGCATAGTTTCCACATGCGGACGAATGACCAACTAAGAAACAATAGAAGCGAAACCCTTGGTCTGTCAATCGATTACGAAGAGCAAACTTTGCTGGGTCCAGCTTGCGCAACATATCCACGATGCCGGAGCCACTCATGACACCGATCTTTTAGCTTTCAGTTACTGAGCATAATTATATTAATACTAGGTAAACTCTGAATGTTCTAATCCTCAATATATCTTCAATTTGAATAGTAATGGTAGCGTAAAGGTGGACTTCAACGTTATATTAAACAGCACGTCCAACGCTACATTGAACCAAGTCACTCAGCAACTTGCGCAAGCCAAGAACATTTCTTTTAGCGGAGTCTCAGCCAAAGGTAAGAGCAAGAACTTTAGTTTAGCCAAACTGCATGTTCATGTGTATTGCTGGGAGGTACATCGCCTGGAAGTCACTCTCCGTTTACTAATTGTGGTGATGCAACAAATGTCACTGGCTACTTCTGTTCCCACTCCAATGTTGCTAAAATGACGCCATTAGTGTACGTAGAGAAGCCCAAACTCTAAAAGGTTTTCAACTATTTCTGCTTCTGCTTTACTATATACTACGCTTTGAGATTCATTCTCCCCGGTTATTAACTGTCCCACTAGTTTGATATTACTGACCACTGTTTGCCCTTTCCGTCTAGAACTATGTACAGCAAGTTATTGCCTAAACTCTGGGACGTGTGAAAATAAGGCTGTAGGGGCGACTTGCAGGTAAGTCTCCGGCAAACTTCGAGTTTACGGATAATCATCAAAAGCTGTTTTGCCAGAAAAAAAAAAAAAAAAAAAAAAAAAAAATCATATACCCAACATATAATGTGCAACGGATCAAGAAATAGTTGAGGATACCCTAATATTTTTTCTCAACACATAAAGCAAAGAAATGCTTTCTTTTTTAACGAGTTAAATTAAAGTCGCTGTTTTCTTTTGTTTTCAGGTGTGCCGCAGGATACCGGGGTTCGAGATGTCATGAAAGTGATGGTGAGCATCTAACTCTAGTTTCATCATGTCAACTTAGAAACCAGTATTTGACCCAACGTTCAAAACTTTCATTCCTATCGGGCCAGGTTATTCTAAAACTGTAAATATTCTCTAATCCTCAGGGTCGCTGAATGGTGGCTACAGTGCATGGTCAGAATTTAGTAAATGTAGCAAGACGTGTGGTGCTGGTCAGAAGTCCCGCAGGCGCACTTGTAACAACCCCTCACCAAAGGGGGTCGGCCGTAACTGTACAAGTCTTGGGCCCAGCGTGGAATATAAGGAATGTAATGAGGAAAGCTGCACAGGTAGAAAACAAACGTACGCTTGCTGAACTCCGTCAGAGAATGGAAATTTAATCTCTCAGCATTGTCCCGACTTCCCTACTTTTTCACGTCCTTGTCCAATAGCTTCTATGCAATATATTCTTGGTAAAATGTAAGGGATATAGGTAATAGGTTCTTTCATTAGAGGTCCGGGATAGTAATGTCAGGCGTTGCTTTGTATTATTTACAGAAACTGATTGGAAGGGGATCATCATTGGAGTGTGTTGTGGAGTGGTTTTTCTTGTGATCGTCTTATTGGTCATTTTTTTGCTGTGCAGACGGAGAAGAAAGTCAAAAAGCAGGTAAGACAAACCAAAACATCTTCCGTACCGCATGCAACAAACTAACGTACATGTAAGAAGGCGGGCTGGTGTGCGTTGTGTGTGTTAGAATGGTCGGCCGTCCGCCTATCAAAGCGAGGTTGCAAAGAGAACGAATATGAAGACAAATGTCATTGCTTCCTCGTGTTGCCATCGTCGTCCTGGCTAAAGCGTCATCAATTTTTCCATCATGAGAGGTTGATCAATCACAGATTATGTCTGTCGCCATTTAGGCAAGAGAACACCTGTGAATAACGTGTTTCTAGTACATACATGTGTGTTGGTGAAGGCGCTTTCAAATCTTTTGGACAAACTGTCCTTATCGTCAAGTTAACAAGATGTTTTATTGATTTGACTCAGTTCCCAGTCGCTGCACACTAATGGACTTAATGGCTCAACGCTTGTCCCTCTGGAAATAATAGAAAAAGTGCATACAGAACCAAGGGTACCCCCGGACGGGCACGACAACCCTGAGTTCATCAAGGACAAGGACGACGATGATGACGACATCTATAAAGCACAATTGCTTCTGTTTCTTAAGCAATCTCACCTTATCAATCCCGAAACTCAACACGATGACGAGGCTGATACGTCACGGGCGCCTTTCCGAAAGGCATCAGGAATGTCAGTGGAGAGTAATGGACCAACTGGAGGAGAAGCAATGATTTCGCAGGAGCCTGAGCCCAACTCGACACCGGCTCTTGTTGACGTAAGTTGCGTTAGTTTTTATGACAATAATTCATTTGTTAATTTGTAACTTGACAGTAAGGCTGTTACTGGAGGCAGATCCCATGTCATCTTTTCATCCTTCTCAGTGATGGGATTTTGTTTTAAGTATAAACTGAAAACATTTATATATGGAATATGAACTACAGTTCCGTAGAAATGACAATCAAAGTGATTGATCATCTATTTTCACTTCGAGTTAGTTTCAAATTATCAGCGTGTGGAAAGCTTTCTTGGATTTTCCGGCCAAAAGTTCCAGTGCCGTTTATTATCTCTACTCTTCCATAAATTTCTTGGCTACAAAGTTTCCTTTATGTGATTTTACACAACCCTGTGTCCCCTCCACACTCAAATCATAAATAAACAAAATAAATAAATAAATAAATAAATAAATAAATAAATAAAATAAAGTAATAAACAAACAAGTAAACAAACAAACAGATAAATACCTCGCTGCTGCTGGTTAGTTCCATGTGGAACCAAAAGTAAATTGACAAAAGAAGAAAGTTGACAGTCAAAGGGATGTTCCATATTCTCACTCATTATATTCTTTAGGGCAATTCAAGAAAAGATTTGCCGCAACAAACGACAACATTATGGTAAGAAATAAGAGTACAGCAAACAAATAAATAAACAAACAAACAAACAAACTGAATTTAACTGATGCATTTCTTAATAAGAATCCTAGTACTAAACATCCCGGAAACCGTTTAATCTTCCTGTCTATCTCATGTTCATTTGCATGCAGTGACAAGGTGAGATACTCTGTCATTAATAGACCCTGAGGAGCTTCGAAACGACGCAAAACGACCGAAAGTAATTTATGCAGAGTACAGAATAATAATAACAACCACAAAGTATGCTGTACTATGAGATGTTGAGTCATTTTACATAAAAAAAATTCTTTCCGTCTCTTTCTTTAGATGGCAAGGAAGTGAACGTTTGTAGTAAAGCGTTACTGTTACTCCCACGGAAAATATCTGGCAGAAATATAAAGGAAACAACTACCGAGCAGGCGATAAATCGACGCCAGCTGTAGCAAGAGACAATCAAAATGGACGACAACTGGATGCTGCCATGGCTGAGCGACCCGCTGACCCATAAGTACTGCAGTCTGGGAGACGGCGGCGGTTCGGTTGTTCGTCCTTGTTTTAGTCCATATCACAAAAGTGTTAAATTCCAACAGGATAAAAGGTATCCTGCTGTAGTATTACTTTAGTATCGTCGATTTATAAGTAGCAGTTTTGATTATAGTGTGCATGCTAAGCGTGAGTAAGTTGTTGTAATAGTGCCCGCTAAAACGCCACGTGGTCTGTGACCGATGTACTTTACCGGCCTAGGGTAACATTGTAGTTTGTAGAAAACGTCGATTGCATGTTCGACAAAAAATGCCCTTTTGGCGTTGTGTTAAAGAATCCTCTTGAAATGAGTTGTGTGTTATGTGTATCTGGACACAATGTTCGGCATAGATTTATCAGTGAGAGTATGTTAAAGGAGGCAAGCAAAATTTAACAAAATGGGAACAAAAAACACACGATTAACCACATAACTGAACTTCTTTTAATAAATATAGGTTCTCTTAGAAGTCTACAATCATAGTTGTGGGACTACTGCTTTTACACTTTTAAATTTTTGCGACTGATTAATGTTTTATATCGTGTTGATTTCTCCCATTATGTTCACTGGTCGACCTTGGTACTTCTTAGAAATTGCCTGAGCAATCTGACAAAATAGAAAGACAATGGAACACGAATATTACTTTCGATATGAGAAACTATATCCCAAACAAAGTCTCGGGTAAGTTAAGTTATCGAAAGTTTACATATATTTTTGTTTCTCAACAAAACTTCCGTTGCTTTAAACCCGAGTAAAGTCTCAGGAATCCTATTCCTGCAGGAGTATTGAAATGCGTCGTGGGGACTATATTCGCTGTTTATGGCTATCATAAAGTTTCCTTGACCATAAAGCAAATAAATGGGTGACTCATTTGCAATTGTTACATAAATCTTCTCCAATAAGGAGTTTATTTTACGCGGGCGCCTTTTAAATAAAACTATTTGTTTAAGTAAAAAACAAACAAGTTAGTAAGTGCCATGTTTTCTATTACGCCTTTTGTAGCACAGTTCACAGTTTTAAATTACACGAATTGACAAAATTGCATAATTTTATGTACAGAATGTAATGGGTTATGAACATGCTTTATGATATATTGCATTTTGTTCAATTGTAGACGGTACAACGCCTCAGTAAAAAAAGATGGCAATTTAAGATTAGAGAAAGAGGCGAGAGACGTTTTGTATTAGAAAACTTATTAAAATGAGTTTGAAGTCGGTGCAGTACGTCAGGCAGTCAGTGGAGTCAGTCCGAGATTTATGTGTAATTGTCATGTTCATTATTTGCATAGCTTGTTTAAATATCGTAATTTCTATTGTGAAGACAAATGTTTAGCTTTGTCAGACTCCGATTCTTTCTGAAAAGCTAAATCATGCTGGAACCAAAGTCGCTGTTACACCAGCAAATTATCTCGCGATGTCATTTTGACACAAGTTGCCAAAGAATTCAAGCAACTTGTGTCTCAACAGTTTCATTGTGGGTAACGTTGCACAAAGTGGAGCTCACTTCTACTTTTTGCAAGGATTGCAACAACTTTCAAACGCCGCCGAAAGTTGTTGAACTCACGTTGCACACTGCACCCCTCAAGCAATTTGTCTCGCAATTTTCGTCTTTCCATTGCAAGACAAGTTGCTGAGAAAACTACACAGTGTAACACCACATTTACGTGTCACGGTTCATCATACCTGTTCCTTGGTCTCTTTCGTCCTGGTTCGGATGACTTCCAGTTTAGGTTCTAATCCTCTCTGTTCCTCGATAGCTGCTTGTCTCTTGTCAACCATTGTTTTACACGTTGAATGCAGTTTCTCTGCAATCTTGAGCTTCTGTTGAAGGGAGTCTGCCAAGCGATCCACGTATCTAATGAAACACCAAAACAATTAAATAAACAGATAGATAAACATACTCACAATACGAATATGTCTCGCAATGGCACTAGGGGTCATGTCGCAGGGGCTGTGCATGTCCCTGCTGTATGACTCCTACTGTGCTGGAACCTTTAAAACTAAACTAGTGTTGCTCAACTGTGATCTACATTTTTACCATTGATTGACTTTTAATCTGATTAAGGCATCAAACGACAGGTTGTTCTGCACACTGTAAGATATCATCAAAGTTGGTTACTCCTGGGCTCACCTCGGTGAACTTTTGAGTGCAAAGAGATTCTGCAGTTTCACGGATGTGAGTGTTGACAGCACGTCCTTAACTGCTGCCTGCATCGCTTGGACGCTCTCAAGGGACTGTCCCTGAACAATCTGGGGAGCGGTTTGAAACTGAAAACAAATTAAACCAGTTGTAAACAAGCAAACATTTACCAGCGCATAATTTTACAAGCCAGTTACATGGACCATTAATCTCATAACACTAAACGGACTTAAATCTGACGACAGTCAGGAAAACGTTATCGAGACAGGCCTGAAGTGCGTAGCTGCAACAATACTGATTAGACCATGGTCCAACGAGTGGGAAAACAAGTCGGATTGCAAAACACACTTGTAAATGGTATATTGAATTGGTCCTTGGACCGCTCTTGTAATGACATGAATTAGCGCATAAATTCTGATAATGGTAGCGTGACAGCATTTAATCGTCAGTACCGCCGAAATAGAACTTGTCCTTTCTCGGCGATTGATATGACGTAGTTAGATGTTTCCATAATATCGCCTGGATCGTCAGACTTTTTCTACAATAGAAAAATGATCCTGTCGATCGTTACTGCCGAGAATACGGAGATCAGGCCTAGATCATGCCACGAAATGCGAAGAGTTAGTAGTAAATTACCTGATGAGCAGATAAGACGTCCGATTCTTTCTTCATTTCCAAGACTCTCTGACCCAAAAATCCCTCAAGCTGACACAAGGGGAAAAAAACCAACAACAGAAAATAATAAAACGACCCACAGGTGAATATGAGCGGCCACTAAAAATAATGAAAATAATTGATAATCTGCAGTGTTCGCTGGGCATACTACCAACAGACAATAATAATTTAGGTGTTTACACTGTAAATCCCGTATAGATGTCTCACAACCAGAGCATCGAGGAACGTCGAACACATACCTCCAGTAGTTCGTCAATGAACAAGTTCCTGGTTGACGTGTTATCCAGTAGCTTGAGTGCATCCGTGC
This sequence comes from Plumapathes pennacea, assembly GCA_964036295.1. NCBI lineage: Eukaryota > Metazoa > Cnidaria > Anthozoa > Antipatharia > Myriopathidae > Plumapathes > Plumapathes pennacea. The sequence goes on along the minus strand of OZ038464.1, from coordinate 25,517,614 downwards.
CACTTGCGACCTCTTCACCTGAAAAGCAAAACAGTTGAGTAGGAGACAAACAGGAACAATTCTCACGGGGAGTATACTCCATTGCCATTGGCGTTAAACAAAAAGTCACTCATGCTGAAGTAAGCTTGAAGAAGGTCCTGAGAATGTACTGAAAGATGCCACAAAACAACACATGGGTAAAGTGTGACCGTTCAAATGAAAGCTGCTAATGAGTACACTACCATGACACATTTTGAAAACATTTTCAAAAACACTAAATTGACCTGTGACATCGGAACTCAAAGGGTTAAAGGATTAAAAACCGACTTTAGAGAGGCAACGCCCTCAGGAGGAACGCAAACAAATAAGTTGATGTGTTACCTAGAAAGCACACAGGGCAAACTACTGAATCATTTACACTTCCTGTCTTACTCCTACCTTCCCCTGAACTTTCCAGTGTGATTCCTCCAGTTCCATCCTCCTCTACAGAAATACCAGAAGTGTCGCCACTGTCTCCAAAATCTATGGTGTCCGCACCAAAATCTATCGTGTCTCCAAAGTCGATAGTGTCTGTAGCACTTTCTCCAAAGTCTATAGTGTCCGCACCCCCATCTCCAAAGTCAATCTCATTGTTCGCGTTCTCTCCATTATCTGGTACAACTTGGTCGCCCCAATTAATCTGTTCGTAAAATACAACACGATAGTCAATACATTTTTCTTTTATCAAAGTTTCGTTCAAAAGATGTATAAATCGTACGTTTTTCTTGTGTCCAACTGACTTTGTACGCATGTCTGACTGCATGCACCTTTATAGAAGCATGCGTGAGTGGGTTCGTGTGCGTGTTTTTGCGCGTGTCCGACTCACCTTTGCACTTCCCTCGTTACTTGTCTCTTGATTGGATGCTTGAGGCGCTACTGGTGAAAGTACTGCCTGTAAAATCAACGATAGCGAGTTGACAATTTATCTGTACCACACAATTGGGTGTTTAATCCCTGTGATAACTAGCCGGTTTTAAGTCAGATCGATAGAGCGCTTTTTGGATGACTGTCGAAAACCAAAACCAAGCCAACACACAGCCAATTAATGAGGCGAGTAAAAACACGTTCGACCAATTAGATGTACGAGCAAAACAAAAACTAAGTAATTGCGATTGGTTTTACTAACCAATCAGCAGTGCGAGAACACGCCATCGCGACTTGCTTTCTTGCGGAAGAATATCGTAACCAGGTTTTGGTTTTGGTTTTGCTCTTGACTGGCCAAGAATGTTGCTAAACTTGTTAGGACCAATCGGAAAGCGTAGCAAACGCAAAACCAAAGCAATCAGGCGATTACTTTCGACAGTCATGCGAAAACGGCTCTATATCATAACCTATAACTATGCTTTATGGTTTCTGTTTCATACAGTGTTTAGTACACTGATACTGCCTATAGAGGCATTTTTAAGAAATCACTTTATGCAGTCGATCAGTTGACCGGACATCAAGCAACTCACCGAAGGAGCTTTTCCAGTTTTCCACTGGTAGACTGTAGTGTTGCCATGCTTCTGAATGTGCTTTAGCAGAGGTGTAGTTTCTTTGTCCTTGTCCTTTTCTGGATTGTAGCTGTTGGGAGTACAATGTCAGTGTGATCTCGTGCTTCTTCTACTTCACCACTACAATCACTAACACAGTTGTTATCAAAAATCGTCATCATTATTATCGCCATCATCATCACCGTCACCATCCCCATCGCCGTCATCGCCAACATCACCATCACCGTCTTCATTACCACCATCGTCATCACCGCCATCACCATCACCATCACCATCACCATCACAATCACCATCACCATCACCATCATCATCATCATCATCATCACCATCATCATCATCACCATCACCATCAGTATCACTACAATCAAAATGTCATCGTCACGTCGTCTTCAAAGCCGCTACTGTCGTCACCACTAACTCACAGCTGTCAACATCAACATACAGTAAACGCCGTTGTTGTTCTCATCACAATCACTTACTTCGGCTGACTAGCTTCGTTGTCTGACTGTTCGGCAGTCCTTACCTTGGTACAACAAAACCCACAAATGCCTCATAGTAATTAGTCGCGTCAGTTAACGTTTTGGTCGCCTTGGAGATACTCTCGTAAATTTCTGGCAGGTCATTAAGAAGATTCATCAACTCGGATTTCACGTTCTCTCCCTAAATATAAAAAACAAACAATAACTTTCTATGAAAAAACTGTGCAATCGTGTGATAAAATATTTGTAATTTGTATGAACCAACACAAGATTTGGTTTATACTTTGTACATTGCGTGGGTTTCAAAGCCGGTTGCCACAGCTTAAACGTTGCCTCTCACCGCCAATTACTAAACCTTGTGTAGTTTCTACATCAATATCAAGTACAAATAATGGACAGAAACAACTATGCATTTTCGTACATTTGTACTTTAATTCATAGAAATTTTAATTAATTTGATTAATTCTGGAATCTTTACCGCAGTTCTCAACGACTTGAGTCAAGTAAAACGTGCTTGATAATCACCAGACTGGGTCATTTTATTTAACTGTTTTGCCATCTACTTGTTTGCAGCGGTCATATGCCAAAAAAAAAAAAAAAAAAAAAAAAAAATTCTAATAATAAAAAAAATACATACATAAATAAATAAATAAATAAATAAATATATAAATAAATAGTGAAATCCTACATTCAGGCATCATTACCTTAATTCCCATCTGTTTACACACCATTTGATACTTCTCCCTGAAGGATGCAGCATTGGAAGAGTATTCACTCTCCTTCCTGGTGCATTCCTGATATAAAAAAATTGTTGACATGACTATCGTCAGTCACTCCATTCCAAGAATGAACAACTTCCGTTCCCTCTTTCTATGAAATTGTATCTAAATTACCAATTCTCAATCACCACTGTATATATAAACACAGTAGAACCCTGCCATCTTTAACTCAAGCTATCTCGAACAGAAGCCGATTTCCCTTGGAAATGGAGTTGGTGGAATTTCTCTTGGTAGAACCCCGCTATATCGAATTAGTATATACCACACAAGTGAATAGTGCTTTTCGTGTGCTCTGATTGGCTCCTCAATCTCAGAATATCAAGTACTATTCACCTCCCGGCGGCTTCCAGTAAAACAAAATTTTTGCCCACTTTCGTTGGAAATAAAATAGCTATTTGGGAGTTGGCTATTAAACTTGTGTGGTCTATACTAAAACAATTATTCGCCTCAGTGTCAGTGAATAGCGGTGGATAATATCCACTGCTATTCACCTCCACTTCGGCGAGTAATTGTTAACTATTTCCTGTTTTCCTTGAGACTTCAAGATAGTGGGGTTCTACTGGACACTTTTGGAAGCATGTGGCTAATGTGTTGTGTACCTAATGACCAGCACCTTGAGACAAATTGCATAGAAGCATACATCTACTACATACCATTAAAAACATCACTTGGTATGTATGCAGTGCAATACAATACCAGAGAAAGTACTTGCCACTTTTTAAACAGTACACAGCTCACATGCAGTAAAATCTTTAATTACCCGCTGAGCTTGCTGACATCTCCCAATCTGTCTCTTTAGTGCTGGGATTTCATAGTTGACATTCCTCAGGAGTAGATGGGCTGCCTCAGCTGACAAACAAAGCAACAGAGAGTAAAATAGAGATATCTAAAGGTAATGTAGGGCATAGATTACATAATATATTGTCACCTCTCACTCTCAGCTTTGACTTGATGTCCAGCATTGTATAATCATGAACAACAATCTCCTTTAATTTCAGCATATGAGCAGCATGCATAGGTATATTATAGTACAGAAAAGTTTGGCTTGAATACTGTATACAGAGTTTGCTTTGAACATGTCATAAATAATACCATTGTTGAAAAACAAAAAGCTTTATTTTTACCAAGGTACACATTGTCCTTCTCATACAGATTCACTATTTCTTGCCAGTCCTGAAAATGAGGCAAGGTAAACAAAATTGGTATACAGTTGGAATTGTAAATCTTGAATCAAAACAAAATGTAAATAATAATTAACCTGCACTAATAAGTGACACAAGACTGCGCTCCTTCTCCATTTGGTCTGATTTTATAGCTCTGTGTCACTGTAGTAGTGGTCATGCAAGTAAGACACTCAGATATTTTACTTGTGTTTTACTGTTTTCACTAATATGCCTGTTCCTGTGCATGTGTTGTTGTTTTTTGTTGTTTACTTGTTGTTGTTGTAATGTTATGGGAGATGGGAGGACCAAACTTACTATTTCTGGTAGTAAACACTTCATAGACATGTATGTATACACTATTTACCTTCATTCTCTGAGAGGAATATCTTCCAAATATATTCTTTGTTGCTGATTCAGAGACTTTCAGGAGCTCTACAATCCTGAGACAGTGGAAATAGTTTATGACTGAAAAAAATATAATAGAATTAGAGTAAATAATACAATAAGTAATCATAATGGATGCATGCAAAGAATCAAAGAGAGTACTGGGACCCAACCTTGCCAGACAAGAGGTTTCCAAAATGTAAGATTATTGGCATGATTACAATAAAAAATATTGGTACTGATTCTCACATGTTCCAGATAGCAACTGTGTGATTTCCTCCACTTCTGGCATGTCCTGAATTGCAGCATTAATTTTCTCACGTATAACCAGGGCAGTTGCTTGCCATTTTACATCACAGTGTCTTCTGTCCAGCAGCCAATCTTATGGAATACATATAAATGCAATACTTTCAGTCTTAAGGCCACAGTCACCAATAATCTTTATACCTGAGCCTGAGCCCAAAGAGAGGGATCAGGGCCAGAGGGGAGGGAGAGGGGACTGTACCAATATTTTTTTCATGAGACCCATGGTATCTAAACAGCAGGATGAGAATGGGAACAGAGGGAGCTCTCTCTACTTACAGAGGCCTATGCAAAACACCTTTTAAACTCTAGCTCAGTTAAACTCTGTATTTACACATCCTCGTAAGAGGACAGTTTGAGTCACGGACATTTTTCTGTTTCCCAAGGGTGTCTGCTTACAGGAGCTTCAACAGTATATCAATCAACACTTCTCCTTGCTGTACCACACATCTCTGGTTTAGATAATTATATAAAATTATATCTCCCTCACATGCATCTGTGTGGACAGTGCGTGTACTTGTGAGGGTGTGGGGGCAGGAGGTCAACATACAGTCACATATTATGTAGCTTGGCAGGCCTATTTATTTCCTAAAGGATTAATGACAACATTTATGCCATATAAAATTTCTAGACTATCAGAAGTTGTCGCACAATCATCGCATTATCTACATCTATCGGACACGATTTGGGTCAATACGGTTTCCTTGCACTCCTAGAAATACGTGAGTTATACCAGGAAAGCAGTAGCGCTGTAGATACGCCGAACATCGAACTGACTTCAGTGAAATCGCATGTACACGTATCACAAAAGCACAGCTGTTTTGGGATCAACACTTACCCAACAATTTGTTGTAATAGATGTCGATCGGCAAGAGTTCTACCTCCCTAGACACATCCCCTTGTTTCTGCAGGGTACCAAGACATCATTAGCGGAAAAATCGCCCTCAAAACAGTCATTTTCCACTCATAGCTTACCTGCATATTGAGCCTTCTCGATGTAAAATGTGAGCCTGCGATGTGTATGCACAGCGAGTTCTTTGTCCTTACCAGACCCCAATTTAGTCCTCCCGGCCGCGTCTATCCGGTTTAGAAGTAACTTGCGAACACTGCGTTTTTTTTGCGGATGATGTTTAATATGGAGCACGAGTACATGTACGTGATGTGTAGATGATCGCACTATGCGACATGAACGCGTCGAAGAATAGGGTTGCAACTTTAAGACAGGTGATGTAAAAGGAATTGAATTCTCTTCCTATCAATCTGTAAAATAAAATGCTCTTCGAATGAAAGAACACGTAAAATATTGTGATTACAAATACATATCGTTCATGCTGCCATTCGGTTGATGTACATGAATTATAAAAATGGCTCCCCCTATTCAAGTTACTATATAACATGGTATAAGAGTATTCTTCTAAAAATGTTGTGACGTCACGGATCAAGTGTTACGTCTGGCAATTGCGGTCGCCGCTGAAAACCAATCGTTCGGAATCTGTTGCAGACATTACTAATCTTCATAGTATATATCTTGAGTGGACGATTAGGCGTCAACAAGAGATCACTGCTTTTCGTAAAATTCTAAACTACTGCACTACGATGGATAAATGAGTGGCACGAAAAAAGCCGGCTTCATGTTCAGCCGAATTTAAACGTTGAACTGTTCTTGTGTCCTGTCTGTGGTCCCCGACCAACCCTGGCACGCAACTCAGCCGCAGAGGCCATTTTGTCAAACGAACTGTTGAGGAAATAAAAAAAAAAAAAAAAAAAAAGAAACAGGTGAAGTTATTTTATTTAACGTCGGGGTTCCGTCACCTCTGAAAGCTTTTAACAATGGAAGCCGACGGTAGGGAGTAAATAAAACACAACAGTGAAACGATAGTAGACAGGCAAACAAGCAAAACAAGATCTGAAAAGGGAAACATACAATTTTTACCACAACTCAGTAGTTTCTCGCTCTCTGATTGGTCGATTTACCGTGGTAAATAAGAGTCCAGACAACAATGCTGACGCCAGCATATCACGGCAAAGCGTCTCATAAGTCCACCACATTTTGACTATGTGGTGACGTAAGTCGTGGTAAATAAGAGTCCACGCCACGGCAAACCAGTGGAAATTTGTTAATATATATAACATACATAAGATACGAGAGAGATGTGACAAAGGGAAGCAAAGAACAAGAGAACACAGTTTGACGTGCAGCACAACTTGACCACAACTGTGCTGTGCTGTGCTACCTTTACGCTCATGGAGTTGACGTCAAGCGAGTAATATTACCTTCTCAGAGTCTGCTCTCTAACCATATCTCTAACGGCTTGAGAGGATCTAGCTGCTTCGCGATGCTGAAAGAAAATAAGTCAGAAATCACCTACATATTAACAGAGTTTGTCCCAACAGAGACCGAGGATCAGTCACTGTAAGTTCCAAGAGAGGTCAGAGGCAAACTTCTCCACTGGTTTTAAGCTGGTCAGAATATCAATTCTCCTCAAGAGATTCATACATTTTGTTCAGGGAACGTTGGGAGAATTAGGGTCCAGAACTTGGTGCTTCTGTAAACTGGCAATTGTTAACGGGCAGGAGGATGTGCACAAGGAGAAACTGTTCACTACTGTTCTGTCGGTAATGATTAAATAGCTGCACAAACTCTTTCACACCATTTTCTTGATCTCTTCCTTTTCAGTGGTTACCATCTTGCTTCGTTCGTCTTTCACTGATATAATTCCCTGGATCTCCCGCTTCCTCGCTTCTTCTTCTTGTTTCACCCTAAAGAAAAGACGGAAAGGAAAGACTTTACTAACATGAACATTAGTCACTAACTGCACGAGGAATCAAAGGACTCAATTCTTATCCCATCACGCATACGTTTTCTTCTCGAATGTTAAGAGAATTTGTATTGTGGACTCCGTATAATGAAAGTTAAGTCGGTTGTTTAGTTTTACTCACCTTTCGTAGTTCTCGGTGTGTTCTTGTTTCTTGGACATCAGAGAAGCTCTCACCCTGTTTTGCTTCGAAGCCACGTTCATGGACACAACAGCTTCGGCTCTTTTGTTGTTCTAGCACAAAATAACTACAACCGTTTCAGACCACAGTTAATAACCACTTTATTGACCGCGCAGCAGATTGAATATAATCAAGGAGCGTATCTAAGAAAACGCAAAGAAATAGCTCGAAATTACGTGTTTTCTCTAACTGTACACTGCTCTATTCATAGTTTCTTATAATAGACCCCTTGACGCATTTCGATGCATGATGGGATTACCCATCAAAAGCATTGAAACCCGCAAGGGGTGTATTACATTCTGTTGCAGTAGTTCGCTAAAGTGCCTCTCAATAGGAATCATACGTCTTGAACCAAACAATCTACTGTATAACCTTTCGCTATATTTTTGTTTGGAGGTATTTTACACAATAGCTTTTCTCACCTCCTGTCTTACTAACTGTAACTCGGTCTGCCATTCTTCCATCTGTTCTTTCAGCTTTTGCTGCTGCTCTTGTTGACGCTGGGCCCGCTCCATCTTCTTCATCCTACAAATACACAACCCCACCGATCAATCAACTCAAACAGTCAACCAGAAAATCGACCAACCAACTACAGGTAAACATTCAACCAAACGACCACCAACAAACCGCTTGTTGGCTGACATTCGAGCTTTGGCCCTACGTCAGAGCAAAAAGAGACCACTCGAAATGTCAGCGAACTTAATCTTTACGGCGCTCAGCATATCCACATTTGTAACTCACCACCCAATCGCCACCAAAACAAAACAAAAAACAAACAAAAACAAAACAACAACAACAACAACAACAACAACAACAACGAAAAGAAACGGAATTTAAACCAACCACCAGCAAACCAACCAGTTTATAAAGGACGGAGTACGCAGATACTTACATACTAGACATGCAAGAACGAGATGAAATGTAAAAACTGACCATTATATTCACAGTCAACCCATTACTTACTGTTGCATTTTCAGCTCGTCATCTTTGCGAGTAAGCTGTCCTTCGTGATTCGTTAGAGCTTCCATGTGTTTTCTGTTAATGTCCTGCCTGGTGTTAAGTTCTTCTTCCCTTCAAAGCAGGAAAATGAAAAATACACTGACGATCAATAGTGCTACTTAGTACTGGGGGGGGGGGGGGGGGGGGGGAGGGTAAGGCACAGTATTATGCGTAAATCTGTACAGCCCAGGTTTGAAAAAGATGTGTGGACGAGGGAGGGAGAGAGAGAGAGGAGGCGAATTCCATCAGACGAAAGCCAAAAGTATTTGCTCACTTTCTATGCCACGCTAGTGTCTCCTTCTGGGTTTCAATCCTCGACTTTATGGTCTCGTTTCTCATTTTGATTTTCTAAATGAACGTAACAAATAGATAAATGCAGTTACCAAGAAAACAAACAAACAAACAAACAAGCATTACAACAACAAAAAAACCTGCGTCAAGACTCCTGTTTTAGGAGTCAATAAAAAAGACAAGCGCCAGTACTTCAAAAAGTTGGTAGTCTTTGAATCTCACGGCCGTTTCTCTGTTTGTCTTATCTTCACTCGACCCTCACACAATGTATGAGGAAGACAACAACAACAACAACAACAACAACAACAACAACAACAACAACAAAACAAACAGAATGCTACTGTACAAGTCCATATCATCTCACCATCTGCTCGTTCACAGTTCGTACGGATTTCTTTCTTCTAGCCTCGCGCTGCTTCTCCAGGAGATTCAAAGAAGTCATCCTTTTTAACATCTCCTCTTCCTCCTGCTTCTTCCACAAATTCTCTTCCTAGAAAACCGGTCAAACGAGTTAGATACACAGCCAGTAGAGGGAAACGAGCAACAATGCTGTTTTTGCTCACAAACCTGCCTTCTTTTCCTCTCGGCAGCAGATAACCGTTTTGAGTGCAGTTGGTTTCTCTGTTCGCAAAGCAAAAGGGGATACACGTTCAGTCAAAAGTACCGTAAACTTTAGTTGACTGAAACCACGCGTAACTAGGGAACATTCCCAACGACGAAGTTTTCTAACTTGGCCTATAGCTGTAGATTATTCTGATAGATTCAAGGTTAATTGGTATTAACTATATAAATGAACAGGCAGTAATATATTGGAAACAACCTCTGCTGCGAAGAGAAGACAGCAAGATACCAAACGTGACTTGATGACCGAGTCGAGGACAATTTACCTTTGTTTGCTCTTGTTTTCTGAGCTGTTTCTGCAGAGTGCTTTCTTTGGATCGCAATAAGTCTTCTTTGTCTCTTTTCAGCTTCTGTTCGTAGCGGTGGCGCCGGGCGCGAACTTCATGCTAATGAAAAACACATACCGGCAGTAACTACTGTAAGTGCGCAACTCTAGCTTCATTAAGCTTTAATCCACGCTCAAATGGAAAAACAGTGCTTATGGGGCTTATACGGTTCCCTCACGGTTAGATACTGTTTTAAAGCGAACCACGCCAACTATAAGTAAAAGTGTGCGCAGTTTCTTTACAATTCTCAGGCGTTAGTTGCGAGTCAGGATTCTGGAGGGGCGTAACACCGTGCAACAAAAGTAGAACAACTTGCAATGGAGAATGAACTAAGCTGCTGTAATTGCTGCCAAATGTAAAACAGAGTTACAGTATATAACTATTCCTCGTGCTGCAAACATTGCGCGCCAAAAAATGTTTCGAGAAGATAAGTTGCAGGCACAAGTCCTTAGCAATTTGTGTCGCAACGGCGTAACGAGACCGGTTGCTGTAAAATTTGCGGTGCAACAGCGCATTAACACAAACCTGTCTCGCGTCTTTTGCTCTGTATTTTTCATAAGTGTCCAGAGACTTCTGTCGCTCTCTCGCCTGCCGGAGATCTTGTTCTAACTTCCTCTGTTCGTCCCACTCCAAGTCCATCAGCATCTTCTCTTTCTGTCCTGTCTCTTGTTCTTTGTGTCGCGACATCATCAGATCGATGATACGCTGATCCTAACAACCAAAGAGAGTTCGAAAATATAAATTACAAATTAACAACAATTTTATTATTCGAAATGTAATATACAGGATAACCACTGTGGGAAATGGTAGAGTGGAGATACAGATTTTACAAATTCCGTTCAGTTGCTACCAATTTACAAAGGTAGAATGCACACAATAAATGTTTCGAATGTCCGTCAATTTGCTTGGGTATACTTTTACAATCGAGACAAGTGCAAGATTGGAGTAACAAATTCGTAAACTTTCTGTGCAGTTGCTTGGGAGAACTTTGGAGATCAGAAACTGACCTTGACAGATATGGGTCCGGTTGCATAAGCCCACGGACTGTCTACTGATGAAGTCCGTTTCTTCATTTTTTTTGTCCCTTTGCCGAAAGATCCCCCGGATGTCGCGCTGGTTCGGCGCACGTGCCTCGGCGAGGTCTGCTCACGTGATCTTGAGTCGATGTCCACTGCCCAGTCGCTTGCGGGCTCGTAACCTCGTCTCATGTACGTTTCACTTCCTTCTGAGTCCGATATGTCACCATAGGTGCGGGCGATGACAGTTTGGTTTTTCGCGCTGCTGGAAACAAATGGAAGCTTAGAGGAAAAGCAGAAGCGACTCAGCGATGCAGAAACGACTCATCGGCGCACACTACAGTCATGCCTACTAAGTGCACTGAGTCACATGCATATCCTAAAGTTGTACTTATGGCCTGGCAAAACGATGGCGTGGCGGCAACATTGTGTCCTTCGATGTTTCCAGGGTGGCAAAACGTGCGGCAACATTGTTGCGTTCCGCGTGGACACAACAAATGTTTCTGAAGTTTTTCAGAAACATTTTTTGTGTCCGCAACAAATGTTTTGCGCGTGGCAAAACGGGGCAACATTTGGGAAACATGCGCGCGCTAGCAATGTTGCCGCCACAATGTGTCCTCGTTTTGCCAGGCCTTTAGACGTATACAGTCAACTTTCTCTCTAAAGCGGACAGGATGCAGATTTGGTCCTTGCCAGTTTTCACTTGTTTCTCTGTAACTGAACTCTGTCTAAGGCGGACATTAAATGCTAGTCCCAACGATGTCCGCCTTAAAGACAGTTCACTGTAAACCTACACGAAACTCACACGCATACGCGACAGCACACAGTCATTTGCTTCATGTATATACATATGTCTGTATGTGGAAACTCAAAAACGCATAATGGTATGTAAAACGCAACACGAAGGCAAACTTAAAACACACCTTTGTGGTTTCATTTTGCCAGACGGCGGTCTGCGGGTCACCACGTCCTCCTTGTTGACGTCACGATTCTCTTTACCTTTGCCTGTCGCCCTCCCTTCGTCAAACATGTCCAGCACTACCCTGCAACACGCGCCGTGTAAATCATGTCAATCAAAGATCAGAACACAAGCAGGAACTGCGAGTAAACTGAGGCTGATGACGGAGAGCAGTGCTGAAAGAATCTATGTCGTAAGTTGGTGTATTTAGGATATATACAGAACATATATAGTTTAGAGACAGATCCACGAAGTTTCAAACGTTGAGGCTAATCCGCACTGAGCGCGGCACGCCGCACATATAAGCCTGGTTTTTACGAGCACGCCGCAAGCACGAGTGTATTAAGCATTTTAGCGCAAGAGCAAGACATGTGCGTTCGTGTAAACGAGTGACGCAAGCACAAAGAAAAGGAAAAAAATAATATTTTACTTGCGCTTACGTCCAGCCTGTTTTTCGCTGTGAATGAAGAACTCTTGCACTTGCGCTTGTGATTGCGTCTCTCGTAAACAAGCAGATTAGTGTATAGACAGCGTGACAGCTCAAAGCGCCGGCTGTAAAAGTAGAACCAGGACTAACTTTAACGTAACACCGCATCACTTAAACTAAAGCTCGTGTGACTGCAGTTTGAATTAAAAAAAAAAAAAAAAAGAATACGCGTTACGTCGTGTTTAGTATTTAGTATGAACGGCACTCTAGGTACATTGAATGAGACGCGCCATCGCGACAACTACTGTACATGGGTTTTGTGATCAAAGTTCTAACCTCTGGGTAGATCTGCTGGAGTCAAATGACCTATTCTCTTTAATCTCTTCTCGTAGTTCCCATGCATTTCTTTGAGTACCTCCAGATTTGTGTGGTCTCCATCCTGTGTGCTCTGTAGAAAAGGAAGCAGTATGAGGCACAACATGGCGTAAGTCTAAAAGAATGCACACTTGCACACTAAGTAAAGTTCTGTGATACAGACATACTGTGACGAACATGCATCTGGTACGACGGGACAAATAGCATACCTATAGTTGTAGTTTCTGTACCCCTTGGAGAATATTGATGGTAGCTTAGTTTACCCGTTTGTTGTGTGGTATCCTTGTCATCTCTGTGGTGTTCATCTGTTTTCTCCCTACTGATTCTCTCCCTTTCTTCCCTGCACAACTTTAGTTTCCCTGAACAGTTTATAAAATGAAAATGTTCTTCTGATCAGTAAGAGCAATACTCACACACATCACACACAGAAATCCATCAGGGGCAATTCAAATTTTCTTGACACATCTTTATGCAGATCAATATTGCATATTACTTCAAAATATTTCCTTCTTTGCAGAACTTCTGTGAGTACAGAATAATGTACACATTCTTACTTGAGTACTATACAAGGTCCAAAAGGGGAGGAGAAAGGGGGAGGGTAGGGTAGGGGGTAAGTGGGTACTTGGGTGGGGAGGGAGGGGGAGGGGGAGGGGGAGGGGAGAGACAAGATGAGAGGAATGGAGAAGAGGGGTTCTACATAGGGGCCTCTCCCTTTTGGGAGCCTGATGCTCAGGTCATTTAATCTGGAATCAAAATAAATGCAGACAATAATATTCTGTTATCACTTACGGCATCTCTGCCTCTCATGCTCCTGGAACACTTCATGAATTGCATCATGGGAGTAATTTGTATCATACAAGTCCCTGAACTCCTCCAGAAATTCATCATAAGATTTATGTAGCAACTCTACAGGCTGTGAGGAAGTAAGGCAATACCCAGTCAAGAGTTTGGAAAATCTATATAAAATGGAGGGAATTGGAGATGCTGACTAAGAATTAGGGGGGGGGGGGGGGGGGGGGGGGAAGGGGGAATTTATGATCCTCAGCACTTCATACCTTGATTCCAAATCTAGCACAAGCCTGTGGAGTAAAAAAATAATGACACAACATATCATTCTAATGTAGCTGCTGTAGATGAAGTAATCGTACACATCCCAAGAATAGAAAGCAAATTGAGTCAAGGTGAGGGTCCTGGTCAGAGGATGGTAATTAAAAACTTGATCTACATGATTTACAATCAAAACAGAGGTAGCAGGTAGTAAATAAAATTATAACCAGATGTTATGATAACCCAGTGGATAAATTAAAATACAGTTGGTATATTTACAACCCTCTCATTCATTGAAGAAATATTTTTTGTTTATACCTTTCATTCTGGTTTATAATATTTTTTAATATTAAATTATTTGATAACCCTTTGTAAATAATTACATACCTCAAGAGAACGTGGACTCGTTAATACATAACGACTGTCTTCTGCTCCAGGTTCATCAAAATTGTACAGATCCAAGTGAAGACTAGGAACTCTGGAATCTGAACCCGACAGTGAAACTGAAATTAGTTTTATAAATTTAAAAAATAGTCTAAACTGAAAGAGAGCTTACAAGATCAGACTGAGTTGTGAGAGATTGAAGAAAAAGACAGAGACATATATAAATATACACAGTCATATTTTAATACAAATTGAATCTCTGACCAGTCATGGTTCGACACCCATTTATGCATTATTGCATTCAGATTTTTGTCTGAGCAATATATATAGCTACAGTAAAACAAATAATTAAAACCAAAATTGCGTGAAATTTCCAGTGAAAGAATGTCATAGAGAGAATACTGAAGTTGATTAGTCTTAGAAATAGCTGCATGCATTGTATATAGAGAGTAGATGAATTAAGCAGCTGGTTAAAATAATATACTGGAATAATCTATTGTTTGCAATCAACTGACTAGAACCATGAGGTCGAACCTTGACAGACAAAATCAGGTAGAAAGATGTACATTTAATAAATGTGAATTATGTAAACGCAGATCAATATTCCGGTCTGATCCTAAACAATATATAAATAAATGTAATAGTCACCAAAAAGACACGCAATAAATTTTTCTATCCTTAACTGCTTCCTAAAGATTTCAATCAAGTTAGCTTATAGAATGCTTGTTTAAGTAATATCTACAGAAATTTACATAAGGCCATTTTTATTTCTTTATCATGTAAATGTACGAACGGTTGCCAACCCGTTTAATATAAAGAGCATCAAATTAAATGCAATTTGTATATCACGAATATAAATATGACGATGTTCAATTTCGACCCTGTTAATATTCCACAAGCACTTCTCTTCCTCGTTAAAACATAATGTGAAATTTAAAAAAATTGTTGGGTATAAACTCGACACAGATTGGATACACATCGACACGACGCTCTCGTAAAACTACAGGATATTTTTAGCGATGTGATCGGCCCCCGCTTTATGACTCACTTCTCCTGGCCAGATAGACATCCTTTACGGTGGTAACTGCCATATTTCCTTTTTAACTGTTTAAATTTTTATATGCTAATTGGATATTTTAGACATGACATTGACAGGCAAAACAAAAACCCTGGCGGTGCCTCGGTGATCGACCCCCCTTGATCGGTCCCAGCTGTTACGACCTCCAGAAAACGAACAATATATTACAACGCATGAAAGAAAGAGCAGTTGTGAAACATCTGAAAGGATATATGGACGTTTTGGTTGCATCTTATCTCATAACGAATGTTGTAACCTGGGTTACTGCAGTAGCTATACGTGGACGGTACAACCAGCAAATTACCTCTCTCTTCGAACTGCACCTTCCTCGGGCTAGTTTTGCGTGATCCTTTTGATCCTGAAAGCCGAAAGCACATGCACAGATAAAGCGACGAATGCTAGCGAAGATCTTATACATCTTAATCTCGATGTAATACCTTTGCCAGTTTCGTCAAATAAAGCCTGCCACTCATCGCTGTTGTTACTGAAGTTTAGCTTATCTCGATCTCGCCTTGGAGAGCCGCCAAAGCCTCGCGATTCCCTTGACCTCCAGTCAGACATCCCCGAAAGCCGAATTAACAGATTACATTCGATAAGTCGAAGAGGTTGCGGCTAGATCAAGAAGAAAACAGAGGTGGACCCGTTCACTCGTTTCCTCGCCGCGCGTTAGAATTTCAAATGAAGTAAACTCTTATTTTTAGCCCAGTCTCCAAACTTCCGGTGTCGCCTGACAAGAAGGCTTGGTATCTAAGCATAAATATGGTGCGCTTGTCTTGTGAAGTCGCGCGCGGAGCAGGGTGTTAAAATGAGGATTCCTTCGGTAGAATGGACCAAAATGGTCATGGTATTGTATCGGAATCTTCTAAGAGAAGGGAGAAACCTCATGTTAACAGATAAAGATTACTATCGGAGAATGATACGCCAAGAATTTGAGAGGCAGAAGGACGAGGTGGAAATGACAAAGATACAAGAGCAATACGAGGTAGAAGAAGTTGTGGGAGTTTCAATGTGTTGTGGGAGATATTCTGAACTAGCTTTGAACGCCAATTGTATAGTTTTTCATTGGGTTATCTGAATTAGGCATGTTCGTGTACCCTAATTTGAGTGCAGAACTTGGAAAACCATGCAACCAGTGCTATAGATAGATTTTATAGTCTTTTGGTATTGATGATTGATATGGCCAACATGTGATCAATATGGACCACACTTTATATTCAGCATCCCTCCCCCTCTTGTTTTTTTGTACCACCCATCCCTCCCCTCTACCAATAGCAAGTAAATTTAATTCTACTACTATTTTTTCACACCAGAAGGGCATGTACTTTCTGAAGATCAAGCTTGGAGGACTGAAATAAGGCCAACTATATGCAGGCAGTACCTGCAGGCATGAGAGGTATGCATGAGATCACAGAGCCATTAGCAATGAGGCAAGTAAAAACATGTCCGGCCAAGTATTATTAGAAGTAAGAGCAAACCAAAACCAAGTAGTAAATTGTTAACCAATATCAGCAGTGCGAGAACAAACCATCACAACTTGCTTTCTTGCGTGAGAATATTGCAACCAGGTGGTTTTTTTTTTTTTTTTTTTTTTTTTTGGCTCTTGAATGACCAAGAATGTTGCTAAACTTGTTAGGAGCATTTGGAGAGTGTAGTAGACACAAAACAGTCATGTGAAAACAGCTCTATGTTTACTATAGTCCAAAATGTGATATTTACAGGTATGAAACAACTTAATCAGTAAAACCTACTGTAAGTTGTAAATAAAGATAGCCATGAAAGTATTTCTGGGCTTACAGTTGTATGTACAGTTAGTAATAATTTTACATTATCTTATATTGTATATAATGTGGCATACGTCAGCTTGTGTATAACCCAGTAGCACAAGTAATCTGATTAATAGCATCAGTGTGAACTACTGCATCTTCGTTGGAAGTATACTGTACATTCTATGAGCTCCATAAATTTACATTTTTCTTTAAATTTCAATAACCTGGTAGTATTGGATAAACATCCAGTGATCTTAGAAATTTAACTGCTGAACCTCAATTTACTGAACTGTCTATTACTGCCATTTATTAGGAAGATGTAAAGGATGACATGGAGTAAGCTCAGGTGGCACATCAAGAGGGAAAGAAAAACTTGAACAGTATTGGATCTTTACAAGAAGACAAAATGATACAACTGCAGCAGGAAAGCTAGGTAACTGGCCAGAGCATTGCCAGAGTTTTCTTCATCTGAAAGAGTATGTTTTTATACCGTCATTTATTGTGTAGCATGCTGTCATGTATAGTTACAATATTTTCAAACCTCACACTTGATCAGTGTTGTCTAAATCATCATCAGTTACAAGCATCTCATATGAGCATGTATTTGTTTATTGTAAGTCATATTGAATCACATGACTTCAAAAACACTGAGATGCATCCAATGTAATGAACATTTGACATTTATTAAATAATTACACTCAAGTGCAAATAAAATTATGAACTAGCTGACCATGGCTGGAATATTGCTGACATTTATGGCCAGCTGGCCAACCATGGTTAATAGTGTAAGATCAGCCTAGTTGGCCATGGTCAACTAGGTGATGAATGGGTACCACCAATCACATTGCAGATATCTTTTCAAAGTCATGACAACAGTACCCAATTATTAACCAATCTGGTTGTGGGAAAGATAAAAAAGACCAGTTTATTCTGTAGATTACCCTGACTGACCAAGCTTGGATTTACTTTACATTACAAAATTATTTAATCAGCATGTTAAACTGTCACGGTTTTGCTTTGCACACAAAAAAACTGCTTTACCTGTGGTACCCTTTACAAACTCTTGCTACTGAAAATAGATATTGTAAAGTTGTCCAATGCGCATGGAAAAACCCTGTAGTGAGTAGCCAAACAGAACCGACTCCTAGAAATTTCCAACTATCTGAATACAAACGTTGTATGCCATATATTGTCATCAGTATCTAGACTTTTGTTAACCCAGTGGATCTAAATAATAAGCATTCTCTGTCCTGACAACAACTGGCACGTCATCAAAAGTGGTATGATGTGGTCGCTTGCGCCGCTGGATGACATCGTCCACCAGGCTTTTTTTGTACAGTTTCCATTGCATGCCCTGTACGTAATGCCTGAAAGCTTGTTTAGTGGTCGGGAAGGATTCGCACAGCTTCTGTTTAAGTTCCTCGAGAGTTCTGCCGCGTTCTCTTTTGCGAAACACTATGTGACTGATAAGAACACAGTGGACCTACATGGTGAAGGGGAGTAGATAAGTTTGGCTTTGAGCGATGTCTATGTCTGTCCATCTAACTATCCAATACAGACGTTCGTGTGCATTTCTATTCAAAACCAATCCTACAAAGAGACCGTTCACACTGTATGTTTGTCTAGTCAAAGAAAACGCAAACGAGACGTCGATGTGCCTTTCTATTCGGTAGTACTAGTTCTGTACAGACTTCCGTATTTCTGTAATACCAGTTCTATAAAGACGTACGTATGTCTGTTCCACTATGACGCCACTAGTCCTACGAAGACGTCCCTACAATGTATGTCTTTAATACCATTCCAGTGCATGTACATCTTCAGCTTTGTGCCAGTGCGCAAAATGTTAAGAAGTTCACCCGACATTGTGCGTGGCGTCCGCTAGGTTTAGGACATTCAAATCGACTTTTAGTGATACAATCCATGTTTTCACCTGTTACGCACACTCGTTTCTATTAGAGCCTGGAATTTCATCCTTTTTCCAATCTCCATTTAATACTTATGGTATAATGCTCAGACAGGGACTCGGACAGATACTTGGCACTCTCTGTAGTCAATTTTGAAGCCTTCATGTTCTAGTCTGGTTCACGTATGTGTTTCCTGGAACTGAAGATAAGCCTGTTCGAGGAAACTGCATCGTACTTACCCGTCCAACCGAAATTATGTACGTTTTCGTCAGGTCTTCGCCAACACCGAAATAATCTCCCTTTTTTAAGACGTGAATTGCCAAGAATTTCTTCTCTGCCTTTTTGCCTTGAACATGAGATTCGTGGATTGGTGGAAGTGTGAGTCGGGATTTTCCGGATGGCAGGGTTTTCCTGTAGAGTGTCATTTCTCGCACAACTTGACATTTTCCGGACTGAATGAAATATATGTTTTCAGCAGGACCTGAAATATCTCCAAGTATGACCTGGTAATCAAATTAGGCAGACGAACGAAGGGTTAACCACTGTCGTAGAGAGATTGAACCGAATTATCTTGTCAGATTACTATGATAATACAGGTACCTTATGCTCTTCAAGAGGGCGGTGTGATAATGATTTGCAAGCTGCGTTATCGTATATTAGGCAAGTAGATTTAAAAAGCTTGTCAGCAATTGTATTTTACTTTTTGAGTCGCAACCTCGATCCGACAGATGGTACTCAGATGAATGCGTTTTAAAGTAAGCACATTTTCTGAAGAAAGGCCTATGTATGCGTCCGCTACTGTATGTCACTCGAGCAGTGCTCGGTAAACGTTGGATCACTTTTAATTACCGTGTTGTGGGCATATTCTCTGTTGTATGGGAGACAATTTGTTCTCGGTAAACTCTGGGTAACTTTACCGTGTTGGGAGCATATTCTCTGAGCCTTGTATGGGAGACAATTTGTCGAATGTCCGTTAGGTTCCAGCCGCAGAGTACCGGCTGTGACGTCAGCACTGCTAGTTTTCTCTCCCACTCTATTTGGTGGCTGTTTTTCAGCACCTGCAGTAAGAAGTAGCAGAGGTACTTGTATATAGTTGGCGAAACCCTTCTAACTGGGGAACGCAGACCTAGGCGGCCTGTCAATGCGAGCCCGGGTCAGGCCCCACTAACGGTTGAACCTTGTCCAGCCAAACGTTTGTGCAAGTGTTTACACGATCATAGTTTCCAACCCAGCTTTCCGGGTAGGATTGCTGACAATTCGCAGAATTCACTCAGATAAACATGCGTTTTACTCACCCGGGTCCATTTAAATTGTTGTAGGTTTTTTATTTCTGCATTAACACCCTATGCAACTGCACACAAACTCGCAACCGGGCCTGAGATGGCTGAGGGCATCACGACAAATTAGCGTTTGCCCGCCATTTTCATGCAGTCGTTACTGCTGGAGACAAACTCGACAGTGAGCTTCGTTGTATTTGCGAATTTGTAAACACACTTCTTGGGACGCGAACTTTGATGGTAATCACATTCCTGCTACATTGTTTGTCTACAGTCTGTACGCCCCTACCTCATCAAAGTCTTGCTTGTCCACGCGCAGAAATTCTGACCTTTCCTTGCATACGATGGTGGCCGTGCGTCGGATGTTGTGAAGGAGAGCGAGCTCACCGAATGCATCGCCCTCTGACATTTCACCCACAACCTGTCGAAGAGCAGCAGGAAACGTCAAGAGGAAAGTATGAAAGGAAAACCGAAGAGGAGAAACAGAGGGATGTTGGGACGACGTCGACGTAATGTAAGAGGAACAGGCCGAGGGGGAAAAAAGGAAGAGCAGGAGGTGAAAGAAAATGCTATGTGGAGGAAGAGAAGAAAAAGGGAAGAGACGGAGGAAGCACAGATGAGAAAAGGAGTGGGAACTTCCAAGGGGTGTCATTTGGCATGTGTTTATGCACCGATGTATGTTGGTCGCATGTGTTTACTCACTGATGTATGTTGTTCGCATGTGTTTACTCACTGATGTATGTTGGTCGCATGTGTTTACTCACTGATGTATGTTGTTCGCCTGTGTTTTTGTCTTCCTCCACTCTCTCCACTACTACTGAGCCCGAGACGATGAAATAAAACGATGTGCCGATGTGGCCTACAGAAAAGAAACAATCAAGACCAGGATGATGACAGCAATAACGGTGTCGATGATGATGGTGATGATGATAATGACAACCAAAATGACCTGATGATGATGATGATGATGATGATGAAGATGATGACAACAACGACAGTGATACTTAAATGATGATGCTGATTATGACAATGACGGCGATATCGATGCGCATGGTGACGATGGTGGTAACAATACGATGAAAGTCACTGCTAATGACGACGATGCTGGTGATGATGATGGATATAATGATGATGTTGACGATGATCATGACAATGATGATGATGATAATAAGGATGATGAATGGCAATGGTGATGATGGTGATGGTGATGGTGATGGTGATGGTGATGGTGATGGTGATGGTGACAATGGTGGAGACGACGATGGTGATGCTGGCAACCACAACGATGAGAGTGATGTTGATTATGATGTGTTAGTGATGATGTTGATGATGATGATAACAGTGTTTTTTTTTTTATGATTGTAACTTATTACGATGAAAATTAATCTCAAAAGCCTACAACACGTTGAAAGGAGCATATGTGGTGCACATTTGCAAGACCTCGGAGTGTCCCTGGAACTTTAGTACCTTGCTTTATAACAATCCTTCCTCTGTCAATCTCGTCGTGGTACAGAACTTTGGCGAGCTCCCGTTTAACGTACATGGGATACCGATCAAAACATTTCATCTTCTTGGCGATCTGTAAAACGATCTCCACCTCTTCTTCCGACCGATTGAATGAGTTCTTGCGCAGAATCCGTTTGACGCCTGCGGACAGGATCCCACATGACTGCACGTGCGGTTTAAAAGCTGAAAGACAAAACAGTGAAGCACGGTCGAGGCAAGACAAGGAAATAGAGTGGCAAAATGTAGACTGCAAAGCAGTCCCTTCTTTATCTTCCGACCAGTGCGCAACGGGGACTGGAGCGAGTATACGGTCGCGCGGGATTTTGGGAAAGGGAAGGAAGAGAAAAAAGGTCTGGTTATTTTTCTTCCCTCCCTTTCCCCCAATCTCCGCGCGGCCGTGCCTCCCGCTCGCTTTAATCCCCTCCGCTCGCTCCAGTTCTCAGGTAAAGTTTGACATAAATATCATAAATTCCGCTGAATAATAACGTGAACATTATACATAACATTTGACATTTCCGGAGCTGGAGTTTTGTATTGTTTCATGTATTGATTGAGATTGAGACAGATAGAGAGAGCTCCATGTGCTTTTCAGACTCACCATTCACATTGAAACTCAGTCTTTCCTGGCCGTCGCCACTATTTGCCACAAAACCCTTGACTTTGGTGTAGTCGTCTGATTTTTGCATGTCCTGCAGAATAAAAAGCCGTTCTGAACCTCCATTCGAACTTCTTTGTTCTTCTCGAAAATTCAAAATGAAATTTAAATTGTTACACATTACTGGATCTGACACCAGGGACAACCCAATGACATTTTTTAAGCCGTGATCAACTTCTATTCTATCTTCTCATTCTCTCACCAGCTGACTGAGGTATTGACAATTTTATAACTTGCTCGGACAAAAGCTGATGAAATGCTCAACTATCATTTTGTCGTGCATACGTTTTCTTCATCCACAGTTAATAAGAATAGTTAATAAACCTGAGCGGACGACTTGCCTTGAGTATGTTCGACCATTTGCGCTGCTTGGTGATGGCCTTGGCTATTTTTTTGAAACTTATTGTGCCAACTTTGTTGCGCAAGTTTTTCCGGTCAATGTTGCCGGTCGGCGTCTCCTCTGGGGACTCTGTTGTTTCTGCCTGATGTTCGTACGCCTCCTCGTCATATTCCGGGAGCATGAAAGGGTTGCTCACGCTGCTTTGCCGACGGGCTTCAATCTTTTTACACTTCTCTTTGCTGTCAACATAATGGACTTTTCGTTCGGAAGAGGTCGACCGTTTACTGGAGGCTTTGTTTTGCCTGAAAGTAAGAGTTTATTATCCCCAGTTAGGCTCCGGTCGCACTCGTAACTTTAACGACATTAATATCGACATTTGCATCGTTTGAAGTGCAAACAGCGCTTGTCACCAGAAATATATGTCAGCAAGTTGCTACCAAACACTGAAGAAGCCGTCGTATTGCTCTCGATGCTGAGTTATTATCGATTAAACTTCCCAGTGCGACCAGGATCTTATAGATGGATACATCGTGTTTTCCACGTCGACATTTTACTCCTTTTCACTCCCACGAGTGATTATGCAGCTTCGATTTTCTTTTTTTAGTCTCTTTCAAGAGATATATATATATATATATACAGTTTGGAGAACTTGGCTTTTGATAACTTGTTCAAATAATAGCTGATTGAAATAGCAATAATTGCAATTTCAGTCAACTACAATTTGAGCAATTTCTGATTTCCTCACTAATAGATTTTCTTTCCAGTTCTAATGTCTCTGTATTTTTTCGTTCCAATTTCTACAATATACTGCATCATGCGGTTCTGATTTGCATGGACGGGCTTCACTGACCTCGGAAACCCATTTTTCATCACTGATCATGTGAACAGAAGTGCAAGTCTGATTTTGAATTTGAAATAATGTACAGCAACGTAATTTTAGGTACGTGACGTTCATGAGTGCCTTACATACAAGTCAGTTAGGTCCTAGACTCTAAAACTATAACCGGAGACTTATAACAACCAAGGATTGCAAGCATTCGAATTGCGCGTATTTTCATCATCGACTGCACTTACCTTTCTTCTGTAGACTTCATGAAGGACGCACTCTTCATGGTAAACGATTATGGAGCGATTAGTGAAGTCTGCGAAAATCAAAGAAAACCGCGTTTTAAAGGCATGTAAAATTAGCTAGTCATGATAATGCCAAAGAAATGTTTCGCGCGTTTTGTTGCCAGTGGCAACTTCGCTAATCAAT
Organism: Plumapathes pennacea; assembly: GCA_964036295.1. Lineage (NCBI taxonomy): Eukaryota > Metazoa > Cnidaria > Anthozoa > Antipatharia > Myriopathidae > Plumapathes > Plumapathes pennacea. The sequence goes on along the minus strand of OZ038464.1, from coordinate 25,493,773 downwards.
CATCAAAGCTGACCAATGGGCATGCGCGAAGTGCTTTCGCTTGTGACGTAAGCCTAAGAGTTCCTTGCAGTGTTTCTGCAATCTTTATATATACCGATACCAAAAGTACGGCAACGTGACAGTTGTGTAATTTGTCGCTCCCACAAGGACAGTTTTCTGCTATGCTTTGAGTCAAAAAATGTTCTGCGAGATTCAAATTTGTTGTGTTGTTGAAAGCGTGTTTTTTTTAGTGGCGGCAACAGGCTAGTGTCCCATCCTAGCTCGACGGACCATATGTTTCATTTCAAATTTTAGCATTATTTGCTGAGTATAAGAACCTGTATTTCGAACTGCAAAACAATTTTACCACTTTGCTTAGTTTTATACGTCTCTGACAACATCTTGATGTCACGTGAACAAGAGAACGCAGCGGCGCGCGCGAGGCGGACTCAATTCGATTTTTCGCGTAAGGAATCTGTACCAACTTTTGATCGAACATTAAAGGAGAGAGAAAGCGTGATGATAATGCGCAATAGTCATGTGCAGTAAACGTGGTCCTGTCCCTCTGAGTGGTGCATAAAAATTCACTTCTTGTGCCGTGTGACTTTGACGTGCATTCGAAATATAACGAAGGGTATCATCGTGAAAACTTGTCAACTCTCGCGATGATGAACAAACCCAGCTCCTTTCTGAAACGATACTATAGGATTCTGGTCCCTTTGATATTTGGTCTGCGTCTGTCGATGTGACGGTAAAAACCGTAGAATGTCTCAACGCCCTCTGAACTCTGCTAAGAATGTGCATGGTTCTTAGTTTGAAGCGCTTGGCTAGCCATTGTGATCAGGATGTTTCTCCGAAAATGTTCTAAGTTATATTAGGAAGAGGCGAGTTTACTACGAAACTAAACTCGTCGACAACGAACTCAAATTTACACTACAAATTTAACTTACGAATAAAAGGCCTACCTACTATCCTGTGATGTAACATGATAGTTACGGTATATTCACCTGTTTCAATACGTCATATACAGCAACAGTTATTGGGGCCTAGATTGTTGTACGATACATTGGGAGACGATACGATGCAACACACTCCAGCGGAGCAACCGCAGTTTAGATTCCGTTCGGCCGTTTTTTTTTTTTTGTTTTTTTTGTATTTTTTCTTTCTGCTTTTTAAGATATCTAGAGTGTACCAGTGCTGTGACTCTAGTATGAGCTAATAATTCGTTGCTAAGGGAGTTACGTGGAACTGTGATATCAATCCGTTTTTACCATCAATCAAGCAGCACATGTCTTGTCCCTATTTGCTTTTGGGGGCAAACGCAATTGTTATGTTTTAAACTGAAATTGCAGTGCCTCGTTACAAAAATTCTCATTTCCTGAACAGTATTGACATCTTAAGTCAAGGTTAAGATAATATCATTAAACGATGGTTAAACAGTGCGACATCAGTGATGTTCTAATTCTAATTCGTGGCAATAGGAAAATGTTATTTGAGCCCTGGAAAAATTGGAAAATCCTTGCATGCTGCACAAGACATTTCTGAATAGTTAACAATTATTCGCCGAAGTGGAGGTGAATAATTGTTTTAGTATATACCACACAAATTTAATAGCCAACTCCCAAATAGCTATTTTATTTCCGACAAAAGTGAGCAAAAATTGGGCTCGCGCGCCATTTTGTTTTACCGGAAGCCGCCGGGAGGTGAATAGTAATTGATATTCCGAGATTGAGGAGCCAATCAGAGCGCGCGAAAAGCACTATTCACTTGCGTGGTATATACTAATGTTGTATAGTTGACTTTATTAATGTTTAAAGCGAAACTAGGAAAGACGAGTCACACGAAAGATTTCATTGAGTACATGCTACACTGTTGTTCACTTTGTTGCTAAGCGGATCTTTATATTTGTTGTATTTTTAGGTTTAATTTGGAATGGCAAATATTGCAGTGAAAGCCAAGGGTAATAATTATTGTCGAACTTGTATTGATTTCCTATGATAACCTCTGAGTAATTTCATTCAATATTAGGTGAAACTTGATTAGCAATCTGTGGTCCTTACTTTTTCTTGAATATGCAGAATTGAAAGCTTTCTTACTGGATGGAAATTCGATAAATATATACACCGAGCCCTTATTAGGATGGACGAATCATAATGTTTAAAGTTCGTTTTAGGGCGCAAGAATACAATGGCAATATGCGTCATTATACAGTGTGCTTTATTTGAACGAAGCCACACTCACGAAAGCCTCTCACAGAATTGATTAAAAAATCTTTGTCTTAATTAGTCGAAAGTTTGCATGGAGTTGGACAGTGTTGTCTTTTCTTCTAACCGGAGCTTTTCTTTTCTTTTCTTTTCCTCTTCTCTTATTCATTCATTTTTTGCGTATTACTAAACAATACCCCTCAACATCCCTTAATGAATGGCACTTTAAGGGTGATGCATTCGTGTCTTCTAAAGTGAATTACCATAGAGAGCGAAAGAGATCGCGCTTTGCGGCGACAGGCTGACTGAACTGATGGGAGAATCGGCGTGATTCAACTTTGTTCTCAGTAAACAAAGCTAAGTCGGTGTTTCGTTGTCAAAATGTATGCCAGGAAAATAATTGAAAACGAAAACGAGAACGACAGGTTGTCCGATGCAAGAATGAATATCCTAATCGCTTACCTTTTACATAAGTCGGGCGGTATTTAGTTATAAACACGAATGTCTCTCAAGAATTTCTAGGAAGCTCAGAAGTCTTCACTAAAAATTCCTTATATTTAGATAATTTATTTCCTGTCCCTATAGCATGTGTTCGAATCTGGCCAATGTCTAATGTGTAAACGTCTGCAGCGTTCAATTTCCGCCTTCTTTGTTAAAATTTTGACGCGATTTTGAAGTTTACAATAAAATTTATAGAACTATACATTACAAAAGCGATTAACAGTACTATTACTTGACCTCGGTCGAATCTAGGAAGTCTCACCGGATAAAACTAAAGGAGTTTTGAAATAGTGTCCTCCGTTAGTCCAATTATGATCAATTTTTAGTATACGCAAATGAACCCATTATTTTAGACACATGTCATGTACGTGTCATTTACGCGTTTTATTGTGTTCACCGTCAGAACAAAACACCCTTCATTTCTCTCCTGTCGTCTTGTGTATTTGCTGATGATTCAGCTGGTTGCTATTCCTGCGCCAACAACATTTATTTGCCAGACTTAGAAGCCACGCTATTTCATTTTGGGACTGTGTTCAAAGCCGGACACGTCGACTCCGTCTCAAGGCAAGCATTTAATCGGGATGTTTTGGGGTTTCCTTGTGAACATAACTCAAAGCCGAACGTGAGAACTTTTTCACAGCAAAAAGCAGCTCCACAAGCAGAATTGTAAACATATTTAAAAGGTTGGTAATTGAACAAAATGGTGACCCTTTATACGTCGTCCACTTCACGTTCTTCATCATCAAGTTTTACCGCGAATCAAACTTTTTTGCCCAACGGCTCAACATCGCCCGTCAGGTTTGATCTTTGTAGCCAACCGACGCTCACAGAATTTGTCCTTCAGTCGTCGTTTTTGGTCTTAATCACTGTTGTTACACTCGTGGGAAACATTGCTGTTTGCTTGACTGTTCTCCTCAATGATAACCTTCGCACTTTCACCAACTACCTGGTGACTTCGCTGGCGATTTCTGACATGATGGTGGCGATCTTTTCCCTTCCGTTCCGTATCCACCAAACCATCCACAACACGAGCTGGTGCCTAGGTGAAGACGCTTGCCTCTTTTGGATATGGGCAGATCTCTTCTGCTGCTGTGCCTCGATAGGGAACCTGGCCCTTATCAGTGTGGACCGCTTCTTAGCCACAAAGTATCCCTTCATGTATGGACAGATGATAACACGACGGAAGGGGGCAGCCATGATTGCGTCCGTATGGATTTACTCCTTTGTCGTCGCCTCCTCTGGGTTAACCAACTGGACCTTTCCCGCGGGTCCTGTGGTTGGCATCGACAATGGCTGTTACAAGTTTGACTCGTACTTTTACACGTTCGCCGCAAGTATTGGTTTCTTCCTTCCACTCACTGTTGTCGCCTGTGCGTACGCGTATGTTCTCAAAGTCGCTCTGGAGCACTGGAGGGCCATTCGCAAAGTCAGCCCTCCCGTGGTACCAGAGCCTGCCCAGGAGCACGTCGTACGCACACAGAAGGCCTACAAGAAGGAACTCAAAGCGACGAAAACGCTGGCTGTTGTAGTTGGTGTATTCGTCATTTGCTGGTTGCCCACTTTTATTATTCTGATGGTTAACATTTGGTGTAGGACATGTTTCGACAGCAGACACAATCCACAACTAACAGGTTTTTTCACTTTCATTAACATCACGTTTGTATATACGCTACCCAACATTAACTCGGCTTTAAATCCGTTTATTTATGTGATTTTTAGCAAACCTCTGCGAGGCGCTTTTGTGACGCTGTTCGGTTCGTTTGTGGAGCGGCTGAGTCATTTGTGAGTACGATCCGCGAGAGCAATGTGTTTGTACTTTCCAATAACAAACATAGGAAGTATATGAAATATTTGTCTTTTTGAAAGGTTTTTTTACCCTGGTGCTAAAATAGGCGAAGTGCATAAGGTGCTTGAAGCAGCAATAACAACGCAGCCACGTCCGCGCACTTCGAGTCAATGTTAAGGGCCGATTTTTTAAACAAGGTCTAGACCACGGTTAAGAAAGTCCTGGTCTAAACAAGATCTAAACAATAGCCGTGCTTAAAGGACAACGGAGTGAACGTCCTCCTTGTAAACCGACTCCGATCTATGTTCTAAAAATGCAATTTAACGTTTGGCTAACCCTGTTTTACGGCGTCTGTCTAAACTTCAATTTAGCGATAAACCAGGTCTAAGTTCGACTTTGTTTAAAAAAGTGTTTAGTCGCACTTTTGGACACCCACTACTAGTCCGTATACGCAAGTTCTGGTTTAATGTTCAAACGTGCGTCGGCTTCCATCGACTTGCGAGTGCGTTTGACTCGCCAGGGCTTTAACCCTTTCACTCCCAAGAGTGATCAACTTCAATTTTCTCCTTCAGTTTCTCACCAGTGATATATACTAGAGGATATTACATGGCGGCGCGAAGATATGAATTTTATTTTCGAGTGGTAAAAACAATATTTTACGAACGAGCGCTTCGCGAGTGAATAAAATATTGTTTTTACCACGAGAAAATAAAATCCATATCTTCAAGCCGCCGTGTAATTTTCTTTTTATTATATTAGACACGAGTGGTTTACGAGAAATTGCACAAACAACCGTGCAAAAGCGGGAAATGATGCCAACGATATCCTCACTAGTGAGGATATGGAAAATACGCCACTCGGGTCCCGGATGTAGTTTCGTATGGATTTTACGCACGGTATATTTTCCAGTAAAACACTCGTGTTTATATAATAAATATATATATAACACTGCGTATGGAGAACTTGGCCTTTAATACCTTGCTTAGAGATGGAAGCTGATTAAACTATCAGTTTTTTTTTTTTTTTTTTTTCGTCTTAAAGATTGAGAGAATCTGCATTTTGAGTTTGGGAGTGAAGGGGTTAAAGTTTTGCTTTAATGAAATGCTTGTATATTATAGTAATGATGACGAACCGTCTTCGACTCAGTTGAACTTCGCGCGAGTGGCAAGTTTTTAGATCCTTATGTCTATCATAAGTGTCGGACATTGTTAATGTACTCATTAACCACTTGTTCGCATAATCTCTGAGTTATGACTATATATAATTTTAAACTAAACGCCATTGACTGTGATTGGTCAGGTTGTTTTGTTGTTCTTCTATCAACCAATAAGCGCTCAAGAATTAGTCGAGTTAAAAAAAAAAAAAAAAATGCGCGCGTCCAAAGACCATGAGCGAGAAGACATGCTTGAACTCGAACTGCTACCTGACAAACCAGAAGATTGATTGACTTCTTCAGAGCTTGAGACGTAGGTCAAGGGTATGTAAAAAAACGTCGCTTCGTTGAGTAATCAGCAAGCGACACTTTACTACAGGCAAACTAACAGGTATCCACAGTGATGTGTTAATCAGGCGCGAAGATCCGCTTTATACTTTACGGTCTTCTTACTTTGTCTGAATCATACTTTCGAGCCTCACTGTAAAAAAACAAGCATGTAGAACATTTTTGTTTTTGTTGTGAGTTAGTAAGTAGTTGTTGTGGCGAGTGAATCACTGTTTAATTAGTCTTGAACACTTCTATTCAATGTAAGCTAAAGTTTCGATAATTACGCGACTTCTTTATAGAAGTACGAAACGATCGATATAATTAGGTTTCTAGTGGCCAACGTTTTTTTCCAATATCAGACTATAATTCGTGTAGCTCGGCTGTACTAGTGATGTTATTCATTTTGTATAGAGGTGGGCGTACCCTTTGCTGGTACGACCACCAGCCTTCGAGTAGGGAGTCATACTTCCATAGAATTCATACAGGCGTTTGTTGAATTCATACAGTCGTTTGTTGCGTTACGTTTAGACCTTAAGGATTAAATCTCTCGACCACAGTGCGTAGGTTGAGAATGGCCACAGAGGGAAATGAGACTGCAGCTGGTTGAGGCTTTTGTTTGTTAGATTTTGTGCACTTCTTTTTGGCCACAGTTGACTGTCTTGTGTCACGACGTTCTTCATTTAAAGTTCAGGATCCAGTTGTTCAAAGACCAATTCTAGCTAAACTTGCATGGATTAAAGTTAAACTTTCATTATTAATCTTTTAGCACAAATAGCCGGAAAGACTGAAGCTTTAAACAACCAGGACCAGGTTATTTGTTCCTTGACCAGAGTAGCTAACTGAAAAGCCAACCAACTGGAAAAAGAAACAAACAAACAAACAAACAAACAAAACAAACAAACAAAAAACAGAACAAAAAAACTAATGTAGGAGACTCTCTGGTTTGTTTTGTACGATAGCTAAGCACTAAATGCCAAGAAAGTTAGCTGAAGAAAATTGAGTTTAAACAACTTTCACTCCACCCAACTCGCAGTATTCAACCCCTTAACCTGTACCGAGGCAAAGCAAAGGCGATGTCTATCGCAACAAAACAGATCCTTACCTTGGTGACGATACTGAAGGCGCTCTGTCAAAGTCACGCATGGGGCGTCATCCCCTATGGATATCCGCACGAATTTTACGAGCACTCGAACGAACAGCTAAAACAGCAGTACGAACTGTACAAGGACAGAATGGAGTCAATACACGAGCACCATCACGACATGGACGAACACTTCCATGAAAATTACAACGATTTTCATTATAAACTCCAGGAAGGTGCTGAGGACCATCACGAATTATTTGAACAAGACAGAGAGAAGACGCACGGTACAAGAAGACGAAGTGTAATAACTCGCGCAGGTGAGGAAACATAATCATCTATCATGCCGTTTTACTGGTCATACTGGAATTATGTAGAAACAAAGTCTAATTCAGTGGGAGATTGAGTTCGAAGCCAATCGTTTTCTCGGGAAATAAAAGGTACCATAAGCTACTGCGCATAATTTCGTGAAAATGGCTTATTCAAGCCGCCACTATAGAAGTTAAAGAATATTATTGGGATCATATTTTTTATATGGAGCTTATTAATCCTGTTATTTTAAATGGTTTTGTTTTCTTTCTGCAGTTGATATTTTGCTTACAGAAGAGGATGCCAAGTCATTCCTCCATCACAAGCTTCGTGTTTGATTGAATTCAGATTGCACTAGAGAATATCCAGCGTGTGTATACCATGATTTCCAAGGGGACTCGTCATGGAAAGGGGGAGGTCACCAAGCCCCTTACATACGGGACAGCTATATAATGGTAAAGTGTGTCGTCATCATTTTGCAAACCTTTTACATTCGAACCTTCAGACGACATCATGCAATTTATCAGCTGCTACAAAAACTTGTACAAAATTTGAAGTCGCTGCACTACTGAAAGTAAAGATAGAGACAGTTCAAATTCCAGACAGCCCATACTTCTACTAACTCTCTTGTTTTCCTTTAGTTCCAAATAAGACGAACTTACACCAAAAAAGAGTGTTTAATATGGAGAAATGTGAACTTCAAAAGCCCATATCTCAGAGCTCATTGTGACTGCATTGACTTTTTAAATCCGAACAAATGAATAAAGTCCGTTATTTAAAAAAAAAAAAAGAAAAAACGCGTGACTCTGGTTTTGAAAATCATCACTGATGATCGCTTATAAATTTGTTGTGAGTAAAGTGCGGATGTCTGCCATGAATTGCTCTCGATTTTTGTAAGTTTTCTGTTTTTATTGTCTGCTCACATCACCTGTAAAGAGTGACATATGGTAGTTCTTGTGAGAACTGTAGATTTATAATCTAGTAAATTGTTTTATATATTGAGGGAAGTATTCACTCAGCTTTAAACCAATAAACCTCGTATTCCACACCCGCAAAAATTGTAAAAAAGCAAAGGCAGAGAATATTCAAACAAAGATAACAAACGAAAGCAATTTAATTCATCTCTAATATTTAACAGTCAGAAGACTTTACAATGAATATTTTTGTCCTCTTTTTTTCCACGCCTATTGGGTATAGATCATGTGCTAACCAAGCCTTAAATCTAACCCTAACCTTAACTCTAATCCTAATCTTAGCACAGATTTAGCTAACTTAATTTTAGTGATCATGGTATGATTTAGATCATACCATGATCATTTTCTCATATCCACGTGTGCCTTTTGTCTTTTGCGATTAGTAGTATTGTGTTAATGATTTTGCCGACGCATTCCTTTCAAGCTCTAAAATTAACTAATCACTAGCTAAAAATGTTTATCAAGAAATAATGTTAATTATGCCCGTTAAGTCTCTCTAGGGCTTAGAATGAAGAAGATATTTACACCTTTTTACAATAAGCACGATCTTGCTTTCTACAGATGAGTTTTGCTTATTGAAGTTTTGCAGACTTTTCAGTTCATACTGTAGGTACGTTATAAGCACCAGAAAGTAGATAAAACATATCGTTGTGTATCGTCACGTACATATCTCGTTTACAAGAGATACATACAAACAACTGGTAGAAGACTGGTAACTACTAAAGTCCAGCCGGTAGTTGCTGTCACGTGACCTTTGCTCCACATTGAATACGCTATGTCGTCTTGATTACCGTGGTGGGGCTGGGAGTTACATTGACTCCACTGGCAACATGTGAAACAGTGCTTCGTGTGAGCTAGAAGAGGAAAGGAGAAAAGAATAAGGCGATTTTTCACCGAAAACATTGCACACTCAATTCCGTCTAACAAGTTTAGTTTATGGAAAATGCACTAAAGCAAAGTGAAATGTATCTTCATTTGATGATAGGATGAAGCTTTACTGCTCAACGGGCGTCGTGTAAGCATTGATCTCGTAATAAAATATCATTCCCGGTGATAATCACAGAGGCTGCAAGAAAACACCATCGGTGGAACGATCAAACACAATTCGCAATTGCTGGACCAGCCGGCTAAAGCATATTGTGGGTGCCTTTTGCAGCTATTCCTGATTGGCTGAAAATCATTGCAAAGCCTGCTCCGATCAATAAGAATGCGTAGCAAAACCAAACGTTTTCACACAGTCGGCTTTGATCTAACAGACGTTGGAATCATGGACAAACTGACTTTTTATTCTTGATTGTACTGATTGGCCGAGGAAACAATATTCAGTTACGGCATGCTAGGGTTGTATACTATAAAATCACTGAACTAAATATTTACGAGGTCTAAGTCTTAGTTTTAAAAGCGTTGCACGAACTGCAACAAAAAAAAAAAAAAAAAAAAAAACTAAACTAAACTAAACTAAACTTGAATCTGATGTCCCTGTTTTTTGTGCAATGACCGCTGACTCGATAATTAGGGTGATCGCAGGATGCAAGTACTCACGTCTACACGGCGTTGATCGCGCTCTCTTGCACTGTCTGTGGGTTGCGCATCCCATTTCATAGTGCATTATGTTCCCCCTCTTGGTACTTCGAGTAAAGCAGATGTTTGATAGGCCTTTGTCACATTTTACTGCCGTTCTTTTGTTCACGCATTCTTGGTATGTGGAGTTCTTTGCGCAGTGGTGACACGTGGGGTACATTTCGTGCGCTGGGTGTTTAATGCTTCCATGCTGGAATGACGTATCCATGTCGTCACTAGGAGCTGAGTCTCCACTTGCCGCATGGTCAGCTTAACCAAGAGAAATTGAACAAAAATAAGTTCATTTGTTGTCAGTGCTCGTTATTGCATTTTTTTAATTCGATTTTTATGAAACTTTACTTAACCCACATCAACATCTGCTGCTTGAAATTACCTCTGCCGAGTTGCCGAGAATGAACCTTTTGCAGTTCAGTTTTGCAAGCAACAGGGTAGAAAATCAAAACTTATTTCTAAACATTGTGCCTAAAGTTATGTGAGGTCTCAAATTTATGACAGACATTATTGTTACGGAGCAGTTTTACGCAAAAGGAAGGCACTTTGAAACTTTTGAAATCTAGTTTTGCCAGCTTCTCAGATCTACAATCAGTGACAAAAGTTCTTGGGACACTTTCAAAAATTGATGTATCTCAGACACAAGTCATTGACTAAGCCCACTGAAAGGCGCGAAACCATTTTTCTCCCCCCTCCCCTCTGTACAATGTTGCGTGTGTTTGGGAAAACAAGTTCAGGCCACTTCAACGTTGAAAGGGGGGAGGGGGGTTGTCTTTCAACTGAAACAGTAGAGAAATTACTGAAACTGTGCGAGTGTCCCAAGACTTTTGTCGCTGATTGTAGGTGTGAACTCTGCTTGTGATGCAAAGTGAACAGAATATGAAATGAGTAGACAGGTCCAGAGGTGTTAGAATTAATATCCTGTAAACTTTTTTCTTTGTCCAGCCGGACTTGACTTGTCCAACTACTATTGGTTAAGAGCATTATTAGTATTCGCGTCCTTTCCTTTGACGGGTAGTTTTGCCTGAGAGTCGGTTGGTGAAGGTCTTCGGACCGAAATAAAAGACAAGGAGTTCTGACTGCTAGTCCTGATCTAATCAATATAAAGATCCCGGACTGTGACAAGGCACCTCTCGCAAGAAGCTAATTCCTCCCTGCAAGGCCTTGTTACATTATTATCGATTCTTTTATTTATGGCTTGCGTACTAAAGTACCGATTCACAAGCTCAGAATATTTATACATCCCATAGTGTGTGGTGGGTGGGGTGGGGAATGCTTTGCACCGTGTTAATTACGCACTTTTCAAGGATTAAGACCCACCTTGACTAATATTTTTGTTGGCCTTATGGGGCAGTGCTGAGTGTGTCTTCAACTGGGGCAGGTCAATGATTTGTTGGCGCGGGAAAGTGAAGAACGAGATGGTGTAAGGGTGGGGCTCCTCCTCTGTCACGTCATTTCCGGTCGTTCGTTCTACTTCCTGTTGCTGAGCGTCAACTGGTAATACGAAAACCTCGCGTCACGTCATGTAGCGTATCCGTGTATAGAGTACGGAAGTGATGACGTCACAAACTGTTTTAGAACGTCTTTACTTTGGCTAATCTTCCAGCAACAGCTAGTCAAATTTTACCCTGCTGAATAGAGGTTCCGAGAAGAAGCGAACTTCTGCACGCGACTGTTCTATTTTTGACAATCCGCCGTCCATAGCCGTAGACGAACAATTTGAATAGAAACCACTGCTGGTTGTTTACGAGTCATCTGATTACATCCTTTGGTTTCGCGCGTGCGCAATGTCAAATTCAAATACGCGACGTATCTTTGCGCATGCTCGATGAAAATCGAATTCGCAGGAAACCTCTGTCTAGCAGGGTAGTCATAGTACGAGGAGGTAGTTTCCATAAACGACGGCTGAGATATGGGTCATTAAACGGGTACAAATGATCCCATACAAATCTCTTTGTTTCTGGGTTTCTTCACACATCTAACGCTTTTCTGTCCAAAATCAACCACCCGAGTGTACCATTTTGATCTCGTCGGATTTTTTTCTGGAGTAACATATATAGCACTGGGTTCCGTCCTAAACTATTAGTACTTAACAATGGACTGTACATGTTGAGTGTTCCCTTCCCTGTTAACTTTTGTTTGTTGTTTGCTTTACTCGGACAGTATTGCGGTTTTATCAGTTTTCCGGCTCCATAGATTGTTTACGATACTATTGACAATCCGTCAGTGTATATCTCTTGACCGTAATGACCTCATTTTAAACTATAAACAACAATTTCAAGCAGCAGTGTTAACTCTGAACATTCAAACCAACATTTCTCTCTTGTTCAGACAAATTTTCTTGTGTTTCTAAGAACTTCTAAGAAAGAAAAGTTTTAAAGTCGTGGACGAATTAATTACGCTCACATACTAAGGAGTCTGGTGAGGGGCAAAATTCTTTTGCTAAACGGAGGGAATAAGAAAATAAATTACAACAAAGAGTAGAGCAGCTCCTACTTACCAAGGGAAAGTACAACGAACACAAGACCGGTGGCGACGAGAAGCCGCATACTCGTCTAAGCTTAGAACTGTTCTCTATGTCAGCGGAGAAAACACTGGTCCACCAGTTGTTGTCAGTTATTGGTATTGAGAGGCAACGGGTACCCTGAAAGGAAGGGGTGTCATTTGTTAGAAACATAGATGCTTCATTACGTTAAAAACACAAGCCCACACTTAAACCAGTAGTGTTTTCTGTTTAAATATTAAGCCGGCCAGCCATTCAACCGTATTAACTAGAAATCCTTCATGTATGTAAATAGTAAATAGATGTCAAATGAAATTAACTTTATGTCGTTGTGCCACCTAAGGGCTTCAGGAGATTATTCCATTTGGCCATTAGTAAAGTGCACTTGTCGACTGAGGCGAGTTGCTGTACACACTTGCTAAAATAAAATGAAAGCTGGCAGAATCACTTCAGACTAGGGATCTACATCCGATATTCTTTGATACAATTTGCGTAAAAACTAATTTCTTTTCATCATGCATTCTTGGGGTTCGTTTGGACCTTTATCAGAACATAGTTGGAATATAGCTCAACAGTTGCTAAGTGGAAATTGTACAAATAAAAAGGAAAATATAGGCCGATAATTCAGTTATAATCACGTAAAATCAACTATTGCCGTTGCGAAGCGGCTGATTCTCGGTCGGATTTCTACTCTAAAATGCTTTTTTAGAGTTTTTTTCTTTCTAACCAAGACAAGTTGTATGTTCTGACTCATGGTTTTCACTTTTAGATAAACAATTTTAGTTGACATGTTGACCTCGTTTTTGCGAAAAATTATAATAGTCAACATCAGCTACGAACCATAGCACATGTTTACATTAAAATACTTGGTATTCCAAGGTACTCAGTCTTATTAACTGAGAAATCTTACCGTGCCTCTCAAACACCCGAGATTGGGGATCTGGTAGATTGTTAACGTATTCTTTTTAAAGAGGGACTATCGTTGGCTGTTTTTGTTCATCTGTTGGTTTTTAGTTTTGTCGGTCTCGAGCCATTGAACCGTGATAATTTTGGAATCGCTTTGACGCCTCTCAGGTCCAGCGTAAGAAAATAAACATATTACTACCAAACGAGTTGTCTTTATCATATGAGACCCCGTCCACACGTATCCGTTTTTCTACGAAAACGCAAACTTTTCTTTGCGGATTGGCCTTCCGTCCACACGTATCCGGTGAATACGGTCACGAAAACGGAAACTTTTGAAAACGCTCTTTAGAGTGGAAACTTTTGAATACGATACGCGTGGACGGGTGAAACGCAAACATTTCAAAGCGCCCGCCAGATTTGTTTTCGTGTGGACGGAGTAATTTCACTGAAAACGCAAACTTTTGAAAACGGTTGTTCATCTGAAAACGATGTCGTGTGGACGCAATACTTTAATTCCGTTTTCAGTGAAACGCCAAACAAACTTTTGAAAACGCATCCGTGTGGACGAGGCCTGAAACGCAATGCGTCAGTATTCAACTATTTCAACGGCAGGAAAGATGTATTCAAACGTGTGACGCCTTAATATGGGGCTAGTCAGCCGAGTTTGGCTAATGACTACGCTAATTTAGCTATATTACGGATCATTTAGGGCCCTTTCAATCACAAGCTTATAACGCAAAAATTCCTACAAACTCAAGAAGAAAATGTTTGATGAACGAGAATTTATAGTTCTATCAGTTTTTACTGAAAACCAAATTCTCCTCGCCGTAACATATTTCTAGGCAAGAAATGAAAGAAAAAGTTATTTAAGTTTAATAGTAAGGTCCTGGAAGTGCCAGGCTCATAAAGGCGATGCTTACCTTATAGCCCCGTTTAAAGGCAGTGATACATTTGGTCTCATTTTCCAATTGTTTTTCATGTACCAAATTCATTTGAGAAAAGTAACAAACACGGGTGCACAATGAATTTGATGTCAACAAGGGCGGACATGACGGGTACCCGTCACTGTGAGCCAGGGCTGCCATGCACTTCACGTAGCCCTCATAACTGTCTCATAGTACTTTCCTCGCAAATTATAACCAGAGCAAACTAAGACACATTTTTGTCTTTATAATTCCATTTGCAACTATTCTTTTTGTGCTTGGTAAAATAAACAAAGAAAGAAAATAAAAACATGAAGCTCTATACCACAGTCAACTTGCTAGCCAATCATTCGATCTACCAGCGAGTTGTAAAAGTATAGTTTTATAATTAAACAAATCGCTCTTACCTTCTTTTCACTTGTAGGGTTATGCTTTTGACCGGTATTTAGGGCAAAGTGTGGGTTTTCACAATTAGAACTGAAAAGGCGGTACTCTTGTTTGAATGAGATATACTCGACCGTGTAAACGCGCCTACACGTAGATGACCTCAACAGGACCTGAAGCTGTGCAAGGAAGATTATCTAACAGTTGTTATGGTGATTTTGTGGACCGGCTCATACCTGTCAGCATATTGGCCGTCAAAAAAGTTCTTTTCCGACTCTTTCTACTATAGACAGAAGCTGCCGCCAATATCTCCCTGCGCTATGGAAATGTTTAGATTCATTTTTGCCTCCGTTTTACCCTCTCAGCTCTTCGATAAATATTCTTCCTGATAATCTTTGTTTTGATCCCAGTAACAGCAAAAGTATAACTCACATAAAATTTACACAAATGAATGTACTCTTTGAGAATAGCTGTGTGTAGCACTGTTCGATTCAACATCGACCCTGATCAGCAGCCTATCGCTTACACAGCTACCACGATAACGAAATTAACACTTCTATATATACGTGGAATAGGGATCTTATCGAGTTTTGTTCCTGGCACCCGAAGTGTTCATTCTTCACAAGCCAAATCATTTAGCCTCTCATCTATAGCCACTGCTGGCAAAGGCTCATTCACTGAACCTTTTTAAAACCCTTTCAATTTCGGTCTCACATTACACCAGAGGTACAACATACAGTATCAGACACAACATTTGAACCTGATTCTTCCAATATTCATGTTACTTATTACTTATAAGTCTTGTGTCTGAATTTCAGACACAACATTTGGACCTATTCTTCCAATATTCGCTTCACTTGTTATATTCATAAATCTTGTGTCTGAATTTCAGACACAACATTTGGACCTGATTCTTCCAATATTCACTTTACCTGGTTACTTTATAAGTCTGGTGTCTGAATTTCAGACACATACATTTAGACCTGATTCTTCCAATATTCACTCTAATTGTTATTCATAAATCTTGTGTGAATTTCAGACAAAACATTTGGACCTGATTCTTCCAATATTCACTTTACCTGTTACTTTATAAGTCTTGTGTCTAAATTTCAGACACATACATTTAGACCTGATTCTTCCAATATTTACTTTACTTGTTATTCATAAATTTTTCAGACACAGCATTTGGACCTGATTCTTCCAATATTCATTTTACTTGTTACTTATAAGTCTTGTGTCCGAATTTCAGACACAACATTTGGACCTGATTCTTCCAATAGTCACTTTAATCAGTTACTTGTAAGTCATGTGTCTGAATTTCTTCACCTTGTGTCTGAATCTGAGGAAATATCTTCAAGATTTACCGCGTTTAAGATTTACCGTTTATTCTTAGAATAATACAGTAGTTGTACTTAGAATTTAGAACTTAGTATAGTACTTAGAAATTTTAGTATCTGTTTCCCCAATTACTAGCTTTATAGCTAAATACACTTGTCAAAAAAGTTCATGTGCATGTATGTATGTGTGTAAATCATATTTTGAATTGGGTGGACATTCGTTTTGACTATTGCTAGTTTTGAATTGTTAAGGAGATATAGAATATTACTGATGAAATCTGGTGGATTAGGCTTTTTTCGCTGATAATCGTTATATTCTGATATTTGGCGAATTAGTGCAATTTTTGATTCCGCAAAATCTCGCACAATTATAGTCATGCTTGAAAATTCTGTCTCTACAAAATGAGCGAAGTGAAGAAAGTCCTCAATAGAAAAACTAATTTTAGTTTGGAATGCCTTTGATTGAACTTTCAACTCTCGCCACATCACTCATACGTTTTCCTCTTCAATGGTTGGGAGAATCTGCATTATGAACTGCTGGGGGGGGGGGGGGGGGGGCGGAGTGAAATGGTTGATCTCACTCCACGTTACCCGTCGTTATAACTCTTCCACTCCTGTAAGGAAAATAATCTAGCAACCTTATCAGTATTTCCTCTCCTAATTTTCGTTTTCCCAGCAACTGAAATGATTTGCTGGCGACTCTATCGATTCTCACAACATTACTCGTGCATATGTTTTCGTCGTGAGTATGGTTGGCCACATTACTCGGGAATAAAAGAAGGATGGAAAAACGATCATCCCCTTGACAGAAGAATTTTTCATGAGCGGTTGCTAAAGTCCCAATGATGATCTAATGAATATCCTCTCTATATTGACTGTAGGCCAATATAATTATACAGTCTTTGCCAATTCGTGTGCCATGACGGGTAAGAACTCGGCGAAGTCGATCTTCTGAACTCCCGATCTTGTCAATTCTTATTCTTTGAAGACGTCATGGTTATGACAACAGATATAGAAGTAGTGACGAAGCTATAAGGCTGATACCTCAGGACTTTTTAGTGAGCTACACTATCTCGCCTGAAATAAAGCTTGTCGCTTCTTGGCTCCTTCTGGCCCGTTCTCCTGGCCAGCTCTCGAAGTGGGGACAAATATTGAATTCAAGACCAGCTGGCTGTCTCTCACTCGGTCCCACGCCCCTGAACATTTGTGACGTAGAAAAATTATCAGAGGAGCTGAAATCAACACATTAAATGTTACGGCCCCCTTTCACCAGACTCGATAGTTTATAACTTTAGCTTTTAGAACAAGACAACGTACGACTGTAAAAGTATCGCTCACACTTGTAAAGTTGTTAATACCTGTACCGACCCGTAGTTTCGTCTGACTTAACAAGGAAACGGGGCCTAAGCAGCAAATTTTATCACGCCTTTTTCAGATCGTTTCTGCTGATAACCGATTAACGGGCATCAGGAGGTCTTGCCCCATTTGATGCTGTAGAGAGAAACACGGTGAAATTCAATTAATTCTATGTGGGCGTTTAGATCTTATTATTTTTTTGTATGCTGTAACCATATTACAAAAGCGATGCGGTTCTCCTTTCTTCTTCTTCAATCACCCGTCGAGTTTTCGTTCGTACCGAGCTGTGATCTGAACACAAAGCTGTTGCTCTATCCATGGTACCGGAAAATTCTCCTTTGAAGTGGCTCATATACATTATACATAAGTCGGCATCTAATCATCTCGTAGTAATTGCGTTAGATGTTTACCGGAATTGACGTTAATTTACTTTGTAATTCGTGAAAAGAGAAAATCCATTATTATTCCTGTTTTAGGAGAAAACGGACAAGAAGACCAGATTGTCTCCGATACGACTTCGTGTTTGGACTGAGATACAGAAACCAAGATGACAAATTAGGGTTACGATAAGAATTAAATCGCTTTGAGCAAAAAGTTTGAAAATTAAAGGGCAAAGGAAAGCAACCTTTTTATCTATTTGCTTGTGTGAAGAGGAAGAACACGAAGAAAGAATTAGAAATAGGACGGAGAAAGGGCCCAAGAAATAAGAAGAAGTTGACGTGACCAATTGAAGCTTTCCAACCCAAATTATAGAACTAAAATATTTTGCCTTAACTGACGACGTTATAATTATTATTGCTGCGTCTTACTCGCCAAGAGCTTTCATATTTATTGACCACAGTTGCTACAGGTTGGTATTGACGCTTTTGGCAGCCGGTGAAAGTAAATATCTGCACGACTCACCTCCGCACACAAAATGCATTTTACATTATTACCTTCCAGGAATATCATGCCGATCTATATTTTATTTTTGAGTAAGGAAGTGATGACTGATATGGTAAAATAAGACTAATTTGAGCAAGTATTTGTCTTCAAAGTTCGTCCCATGCATTTAAAGGGCGTAGTAACCATGAGAGGAAATAACATATAGATATACAAGGTTGGATAAATAACAAGAATAATTCAGTGTTTTCGTCTTCCAGGTTACAAGTTCCCGTAACACGAATAAATCTGTTTCATATTGTTCTTATTTTTATTGAAAATTATTTCGATCAAGTGTTTAGGGCGCCATCCAAATTTTTATAATAATTTTAATTTATGCAGAAATTGTTTGTTATATAGCCAGCCTGTAGTTAGGTCTGAAACAGTGTAAGATATTGAAAATTAAACTATAAAGAGCCTATAGGTCATTAACTATTCACAGCTGGCTTAACCTCTGGCTAGATATAATGGCAGATAGTTGGTTATTGCAATAGCTTGATTTTTTAACTAGCTATGATGATACTAAGAAGAAATCAGGACCAGCTACGACAAAGTAAAATTATAGAGCCATGGTCCAATTTTAATCGGTTTCTTTTCACAAGTACCCCATGCAGAAACCCATAATATGTTTATTGTTTGCCAAAAATAAGAAAATAAATAAATCTGGTTATCTCAGTTCAGATTGGATTGCCATTCACAGAGGACGACGGTGCAAGAAATGAAACTGAATACAAAATGTTGAGCTGAGTGTTTCAACTTCGATCAGTCGATCGTAAATTTTCTGAGACTTCTACAATAAAAAACCTGACGAACAAGGTGTTTTTAGCCAACAACGTACCTAATAGAATTTACTGAAATCAGCCCCATGTACAAGTGTGGTAAACCACAAATCTTTTTTTTTTATCTTGTTTTTATTTTATATATGTTGAACGCCTCTCAATTGCTGCCGTGGGGGACATCATTATCCGCATAATTAACCACTCAGAGCGGACTGCGAATCATTTATAAAGCTGACCCTGATCGATAAACCCAGTGGAGTAACAGGAGAGATCGTAGCGAACTCAGCAGTACTGAAAGTCAGGCCTACACCATGAATCGTCTGATCCTACTTCTAGTTGCTGTCGTCCTTCTCTCTGTCATCGTTTTGGAAGCCGAATCCGTAGTCTTGCTGCAGAGAAGCCGAAAAGCTGGACGAGCGGGTAAGTCCCGCTCTGGTACCTACAGAAAATTTGGTGGACGTTTTGGCTCACGAGGTCGGTACCGACAACGAGGACGTGGCCGGTATGGAAAGTCCGAGATTGGCGCCCAAGATCAGGAGGTAAGCCCAAAAGAAAACACTTACAAAAGCTGCAGCATACTTTGATGAAATTTTAGTTGAATTTCAATTCCGAAAATTCACAGCCTTAGCAAAGAACTAGACTACTGTCACCTTGCATAAAATAACGGCCGGGCCATTGAAATGATTTTACACTCCCAGTTAGTTCACTCACAAACATATCATTTCTTGGAGCTAGTATTATTTGTTAGATTATTGAAGTCAAGACTATCATGATTATTTCAAGGTTCCATTTAAATTTGTCAGTTCTTTGAGAAACAAGCAATCAATATTGCCGATTTATGCAGCCGGGCTATGTTGCTTTTAGTTACCGGAAAACATGTTTAGGCAAAAGTAATAAGTAAACTGAATATTTCTCGCTTGTAATCACAACGGATCCATGAAAGAACGGGCTCGGAGAAGTTTCTTCTTCATCGCCATTGGCTCAGTGCAGGTAACACAAATGTCAGGTAGCTCAGATTCAGAGAACATTACTCTATCCCTGAGTAAATCTCTTAATTCTCATTTTTCAATTGTCTGAAAAACCAAAGAGAAAGGAGAATGCCTACTAGCCCGTCGGACACAGAATGAACGGATTTTTTTAGCCCAACATCTTTCAACACTGAACATTTCAGAAAGTGTGCAGGATTAATCTTTAATGTTATCATGCAAAACGTTTCAACGCCCTGAGTGACCTGGTAGGAGAGACAAATAGCATCAATTGAAAGAAAGAACGTGATTGGTCAGACGAGTCGGCACAAACACTGGGTCGCCCACGATGTTGCCAAAGCTTAAAATATTTATAAAAAATCACTCCTATTTGCTTGGTGACAAGTCATCTAAACATTTATATCGTGAGCGCCTTCTGCGAAGCATGCACATTTCGATACATCGTGTTTTCGAAATACTGAAGCTGAGTTTGAAGTCGGACTAAAATACTCTGCGGCAGGAGATTTGTAGTTGTACACGTTAAGCAAATAATTTAATCTTACTGGCAAAATTGTATAACGGCACTTTAGTAATGAAATGGATTTCGAAGGACAGTAAATAATATATATAGTGATTGTAGATATAGCGTTTATCGTGTTAGCCGGCCGTAACGGGCTTTTAAACATTTCCATATTAAAAAGCAGTGTTTGCCCAGGATGTGATTATCCGTGAGTGCGTTTAGTGACCAAAAGCGTTCAGTTACTACGCTTGTTTTGATAACCAGGAATATAGTTTTCATCAGTGTGTATAGGTCCAAGGTCTGTTAAACGTAAGTAAGGAATACCATGGGGGACTGCATGTGGCCTTTCATAATTTGTCGCCCCTTTTCAATGCTGCGCATCGGGTACTATAGGAAACACTTAAGCTTAGACAAAAGGTCCGTTCACTTGCGTGATCAATCCGAGATCGGTTCGTACCGAGATCAAATTAATTGGCGCACTTAGGACACTGTCGGAGAAAAAAAAACTTACGTAGATTGATCTAATGGAATTTCTATCTATGGATCTGTTTACATTTGGTATGCAATTTGATTGATCTGAGGTCCATCCCGGGCGAATTGCTAACCGAGAGCCCGGGTCGTTTGCAGTTAGATTGCTAACGTGGAATCGATCCGAGATTCAGTATACTGAGAATGGAGCGTGTTGACGCTACCGAAATATCGGCTGAGTTTTACCAACTGTTCACACTCGGCTCACATCTACAATGAGTTTGAAAAAAAAAAAAAAAAAAAATTGTTGGGACAATTGAAAAAATACCAATATTTCGCTTTTGTCCCCTGCGTTCCTTCCCGGCTACAACTTTTTTCACAGTCCCCCCTCCCCCCTCCCCCTTCCTCTCTGCAATGTTGCAGTGTGTGAGCGACTGGCCAAAAATTATCACATGTGAACAACATCGAGATGGGGGAGGGGAGAGTGAATGATGAGTTGTCCAAGGCTATGAAATTTCAATTTTTTCGCAGTGTCTACTTTTGCAACTGCTTCTTGCCAGGACAGTTCCTAAAAAACGGCCAAAGTGTGAACCGAGTCCAAGAACAACTTTATTCTATCTATAAAACTTTGTTTCGCATTGTATGATCTATAATGTAATTTTTGTTGTTGTAGGACATCTTCGAGGCAGACAACGTGCAAGACACTGTGTTGAGCGATCGCGATGACGTCATAGCCTATAATGCTGATGAATAAACTCCCATCATACAGCGGGATGTGCCTAGCATAAGAAACGAAGGCTGCGTGTCCATCTTTAAGTTATTGTCCACAGTAAACCATTTATATGTGGTTGTGAAACGGGGCAGAATATGTAATAAATATTCATCAGATGTCTCCATTCCTGGCGGGACGGATCTTTGCTTCTCCTTATTTAGTAAACTTGCCTCATCAAATAACCCGTCCTTGCCAAGTATATAGACTTCCACATTAACCCTTTCACACCCAAGCTCAAAATACAAATTCTCCCCACCATAAAATAAGAAAATGTATGAGTGATGAAATGAGAATTTATGTTTTAATCAGCTGTCATTTTCGCAAGGTATCAAATGCCAATTTCTCCATACTGTATGATATATCTCTGGTGGGAGACTGAAAAGAGAAAATTGAAGTTGATCAAGGGCCTCTCTTACCACAGTGCTTTGTGGGCTGGGTTTTTACTCAGGGCTCATGTTTTAACACAAGTTTCAACGGGAAACTGTTGAACTAAACACCTGAAGAAATCCGACAAGGCATGAAACCAGAGGAAACACATCCGAAGGACAGAACGCTTCAGCAAAAAATCACGTGTTTAAAACAAGAGCGCCCAACCAATCAGCGCGTGCCATTTTTCAACCCAAAACAAAATGATAAGAAAAGCGGCCATCCCCAGAGTTGGCTATAGGCCAAGTAATAAAACACCACTATATCACTGAAGGGAAACATCAAGAAGTGCACATCCTTAAACTGTTGCAAAGCAGCAGGAGACGACCCGATCGGCAGATACCCCTTGCCCTGGCATAGAAGGGCATACAGCAGCTTGTTTTACTCAGTGAGGCAAACATTTCTTGGAAGCTGTCATTAGTTCTGCACGCAAAGAAAGGGGAAATGAGGTTTAAGACAGTTCATGATAACTTTGTGCTATTAAAGATTAGTATATTTTTGCGTTGATGACGTGAAGTGTTGTCTGCCCCATGAGACAGAGTGTCAGACGAACATTCGGCCGATGACATGGCGTCACGTTTAGAAAGCCTGTGTAGCAAGCGCTTCCCCACTTTTTCGATTTTGGCCGCGCGAAACTTGGGACGAGCGCAAAAATTGGGGCGAGGGGAAGGGGGGAGAGTAGAAGAGAAGGAAACGCTTATAAAACTTGTTAAACGTTTCTTCTCACCTTCCCCCTTCCCCTTGCGTCCTTTTTGCGCTCGCTCCAATTTTCGTGCAGCCGAAAATTGAAAAAGTTGTCGTATGTCGCTCAGAAACCTACGGAAACGCTTGCTTTGCAGGCTACCCCGCAAAGCTCGGGGGATAATGAACAATGGTGTGGGTGCAAGGAAGGAAGTCTTACTGTACATCCGCTCTGGATGGATGATATCTATTTGGGGCTTCAGTTTGTTTGGGTGCGTGACCTAGTCCCTAATACGAAACGCTGACTACACGCACGTACAGGCACGGTACACACGGACGCTGCTATATTGGAGAATATGTTAGGATACGCTTTGCTGACTTTAATATGGTGGCCAAATTGAATATGAACAGATCAGACTTGAAAATGATTTTTGGATGCGAGTGGACTGAAACCGGATGGGCGTCAAAACGAGGTCACGGTCATGTGACGTAACGTCTCGGGGTGAAGCCATTACGTCATGTGACAAAAATATGCATGGCCTTCGAAGGAGTTTGATTTGGGAAATTCTTTTTATTAGTTTTAAGGCAAAGTTTAAATTTGATTGAGGAAGTCGCAGATCAAAAAGTTTTATTTGAACCTGATTTGGGTACAGGGTCGATGAAATTCCGGTCTTGATCGATTTTGATCGGAAATATTTCGAAGGTTTCCTTCAACGAGATTTCACTTCGATTCCAAAATGGAGACCGACGACAAACCATTTCACTGTTCAGCGTGCGGTCAGGTAAGTCAGCTTGCGGCTTCTCATTTTGTGCTTCACCAGTTCGGGGAAAGGTAGGAAGTGACTCGATTCAATTTCAAAACGATGTCGTCACATATCGAAGTGTTTGATGGGCTTACGTAAGCTTAAATTTATCTGGTACTATTTCTTACCCTAACAGAAATTCGCAAACAACGATCACTTGGAGAGACATAAACAAAAGCATCAATTGACGTTAAAGTTTGGATCTTTGAAGGCTGGTGAGACGAACGTAGCAGGTAAGTGTGTTTTTTGGTGAGATTATTAAATTCATTTTTCTATAATGTCAGTTTTTTACACCACCGCTTTTATTGCTGAGAGTATATGTGTAGTTGTGAACGATTTCATTAACACCAGCCTCTGAAAAGCAAAAAGGTTTATTTTTTAACAACTTTATCTGTCATGTATAGCACAATTTTTTTTTTTTTTTTTGTCGACCATGTTCTGCAGCAACACCAATATAATTTTGCCTTTCTTCAGTACCAACACGGAGAGGTTTGTGTTGTATTTTACATACTGTAGATATGGGTTAAAAAATACAGCTCTCTTGCATATTATTTCTGACACTAATTTATCTCAGTGACAAGAAAGATGTTGCAGAAGCTGGTGCAATTTGCAACATCTGCAGTTTTTTATTAACTATAAATGGTATATACTTGAAGCAGTTGTAGTGGTACTACAGTTTGTGCAGGTTTGGTCTTCATCAGTTTATAATATATGAGATTCTAAGACTTGTGGCTCATCAGAATTACTGAAAGTGAAATGTAACGTGCAGTATAAAGGTTGTAAACCTACTGGAATTCCTCCTTGGATCAATCAGTGATTTGGGTTGTTAGATGAACCTGCAGAATTGTCCATTTAGATGTAAATACACTGCACCTTTTTGTATTCACATAGAACATATGTTTTTGCTAAAAATATATTTTATGGGGAATTCCCAATATTACAGTTATTTGAAAGGATGTGCAATCCATACTGTAACTGCTGGTACTTAGTTTCTATTTTGGGCTGATGTAAACAAGATATAAATAAAACTGCCTGTAATATTGCCTTTAAATGCTTCCCAGTGTGGTTGTGTTTTTCATTTACTCACAATTGAGGTTGGTAAATGATAGATGTGAAATACATATAAATGTGTATAAGTGTACTACTGATAGATGTATTTATGAACAATAGCTTTACACATTTCATGTATTCTCTTTGACATGTTTATCTGCTTCTTTGTGTGAATGTATTGCAATTATAAACCAAGAAGTAAGTATATATAAGTTATTACCCAATATATTTTGTAAAAAATGAGTGCAGGCTGGGTTGTACCCTTAGTATATATATCATTTCTGTCTTCCTTAATTTTTGTTTGTTTGTAACATTGCAGATCAAACCCCTACACCAACTCGTTTCCTCAGAAATCTAGAAGACGAGGGTTTATTTCAAGATCTGGATAACCCTTTTGATCAGGTGAGCAGTAACATATTGATTTAACAAACAGTATTAAAACAATGGGTTAATGGTTGTGATCATCCAGGTTAGAGTAGTCTCGAGGAAGACTGTTATTGGTGACTGACATTTCGAATCCCTGAGATTTTGGATGTCAGCAGGTGTTTGTAGTATCATATGTGAGGACAGCACTGAAAATTGCCATCTGAAAGGATCTTGTGAACTTTACAGTTTTACTGGAATCATCGGTACAATTTACTGCATCGACAGATTATTCCTTTTCTGTCCTGAGCTGCTGTACCTCTCACCTTCCTCCTACAGTATAATACTGTACATCGTAAAGTCCATGAATTAATCTGCTGACACCTGCAGAGTTGGCATCTCAGATCGAATAGAAAATGATTTTTAAAAAAATCAGAAAGCACAACATGCGAAAAATAATTTGGGAAGTCAATACTTTGAAGATTCATGAATTTATAAAGTGGTCAATTCTGCATACAGTTCTTTTTTAAGGCAGAGTTGGAAGGAGAGCAGTGATAGTGGATTGCCTTGTTAATGTTTCTCTCATCATTTCTCCCACAATAGGATTTCAAGCAAGCTGCTCCGCAGGTTTGTTTAGATTGATTAGTGTTATAATTTATACTTTTAGTCTTATAACTTGCAGTTCTTAGCAATGCGCATGCCAGGCATGATAATGTTACTGCACTATATTATGGTAATGTATATATTTGAGTGGATTCTTGATTAAATAATTATATAATATTGTATAAATTATGTGAATGTGAAAGTATATCAAATTTTATTTCTATGAAACCAGTTGTCAGCCAATAAAGAAGCCACATCATCAAACAACAACATTCCTCAAACCAACCGTGCAACCACGGAAAAGGTGACTGTTCTTCCACAGCAGGCCATTACTTCGGAGCGTGTTGAGCAGAAACCAAGGGGTCAATCACAGGTAGTGCCACATAGCACAATTGTGGAGCAGAAATCAGTGCCCAGAGTCACCCAGCAGTCAGCCCCGGTATCTGTTCTTGTGCGTGTCCCCCATCACATACCTGCTGCAATCCCTGCTTCGATTGCAGCACCGAATGCTCCAGTTCCTTCGGCCCTTCCAGTACCTGGACATTTCCAACAGTGTGTGTCATCTAGCTCTATGCCGATTCCATCAATCCCCACACCAGCTATTATGCTGAGTCCAACATCGAGCAACCCTCCTCCATTCACTCAGAGTGCAAAACAGGTATCATGTGAGGTCTTATTGCTGGTCTTATACTATGATAGAATAATGCATCAAAAGCAAGCAGACCTCATCTTTAATCAGTACATTTCCTAAATGTCTTTGAGACAAATATTTGCTCTGATGAAGGGCTAACACTCGAAACGTCAGCTACTGAGTTACTCTTATGACGTTCCAGTACCTAAATCAACTTTTTGTTAATACACCAGCATTTTTATCACCACACCGACGCAGTTAATCTAGTTCTCTTAAGAGCTGGTATCACAATGTTGTTCGAGACAAATATTCTTCTTTGAAAGTGAAATATGTATATTATTTTATAAGATAAGCTGGATAGTATGTGGAATTGGTGAATTTTGATGAATCCTATGTGCATCCATGTGCATGTCAGTTTGACATCAGCTTGCATTAAACTTGGTTCTTTTTCTTGTTGTTTTTGCATAGTTACATTGTTTGCTTTGTCTTATAAAAGGAATAGAGTACTTGTCAGCATGCTGTGTTGAGCTAAGAAGCACTTGGGAATTTGAAGGAACACTCAAGAAGTCCTTTGCAGCATCATGCTTCTCCACACTTCTTGGGTGTTCTTTTAAATTCTCTAGCGCTTCTGTAACTGAACATAGCACATGCTTTATAAGTCTACTGTATCGAATCAGCATGGTGTCACTCACACATGTAGTGTCTATACCTTTACAGTCTGATATTTCTTCAGAGGCACTACAAGTACATGTAGACGTGAAAAAAGTAGGAGTCTTAATGTTCGTGCTTCCTCCTCTAATAACAGAGGTTAAAGGAGCAGCTGCGACAACACCAACAGCAGCAGCAGAATGTGCAGGAGAGCCATTCCAGTAACAACATTATTAGTCGTGCGATGACAGAAGCTGTTGACATGGTCACGGAAAATGGCTTCCAGAGTTCGCAACAGCTGATCTCGGGTCATAGAATGATCAAAGAGGATGATGAGGATAATGGATTAGATGATGATGAGCATTACATGGACACAAAAAGATCTTCGTAAGTCTTGGATCACCTTCAATTCTCTCTTTTACCATTTAGTACATGTAGTCTCCGGTCTGTCGCCAAAGCTATCATACAGTAAGGAGAATTTGGTACTGGTAACTGACAGCGTATTGTAGCTTATGTACAAGTTAAGCCTTTCACTCCCAAGTTCAAAATGCAGATTCTCCCAACCTTTCAAGAGAAAATTGTATGATTATAGTAGTGATAATTGATAGTTTAATCAGCTATCATCTGAGCAAGATATCAAAAGCCAAGTTCTCCTTAAGGTATGATATATTTGTGCTGCCAAAACTGAAGGAGAAAATTAAACTTGATCACTCTTGGGTCTAAAGGGTTAAGTCTGTTTGAGCTTTGTACTGCATAACATGCTAGTGCAAGTCTGTAAAATGCTATTAAAATACAGTGACACTTAAATAAAGTTAATTTAGCTATTATTAGTAGTAATGTTGTCTGTAGATGTATGTAAGTGTATCTCATTGACTTAATCGATGCACAGTGTACATGTTCTTTTATACAGAAAACGTCCCCGGAGAAATCAAGAGGACCTCGACCCTGATGAAAGAAGACGACGGTTTCTTGAAAGAAATAGGTAATTGACTAAATAATGTAAAACAGATTTGTGACCTGAGTTGGCCGCTGTTTAAGGCATGATTATGGTATTAAGCCTTTCACTCCCAAGTTCAAAATGCAGATTCTCACAACCTCTCAAGAAGAAAATATATCAGTGATGTAGTGAGAATTCACAGCTTAATCAGCTACCGTCTGAGCAATCTATCAAAAGCCAAGTTCTGCTTACTGCATAATATATTTCTAGTGAGAAACTGAAGGAGAAAATTGAAGTTGGTCACTCTTGGGAGTGAAAGGGTTAACCAAACATGTTTATTCTCCCATCCTCTTGGCCAATAAACTGCAGGTTTTTATATCAAAGTTGTATACTAACTGAACTGAAACACTTGTCCTTGAGCTCAGTTAATGAGTGAAACTTTCCCATCTTCAGGATTGTAGATGCAATCTTTCACTAAATCGGCTTTTGAATGACAAAAGACATTTCCACTATTTTACAAAATTAATGTCCAAATTCTGTCTGCTGGGAATGAAATATTCCTTTCATTTGCATTTCCTCTCCACAAACTTCCTCTGAATGCACTTCATTTTCCACCAGAGCGGCGGCCACTCGGTGTCGTGAAAAGAGGAAAATCTGGGTTCAACAGCTGGAGAAGAAGGCCGACGATTTGGCTGATACCAATAACCAACTACAGGTTTGTGCGGCAAATTTCTGAGAGAAATAATGGTGTCCGCATATATTGTTTTACACTATGCATAAGAGCGCGTTCTTTTGGGACTACCGGTTCCGTCTATTCCTATTCCGGAATAGATGGTAATCGTGTTCTTTTGGGACCTACTCTAGTTCCGGAATGAACGGAATAGTATTCCTTCCAATCTGCTCCCAATAGCAAAATTTATGGAATGACGGAATCAGCGGTTTATTCCGAATGGACAGAATAGCTGGTACGTGTTCTTTTGGTATTTTTTGCCGTATTCTGTCACGTCAGCTATGCTGTTTTCGGATTAACGCAAAGTCCGTTCCTTTGGGAACTGGTATTCCTTGTATTCTGTTATTCCTATTCCGGAATTGAAATAGACGGAACAGTTCCAAAAGAACTTGCCCTAAGTAAGGTTTGAGATCAGTCTGATAATCTCAAATGCCTTTTTCAATGTTGCTTCGCTTACGTTTATATACTTTTGTTGTTGTCGTTGTTTTGATTAGAGTGAGATTGGTCTCCTACGTTCCGAGGTGGCTCAACTGAAGTCACTTCTACTGGCGCACAAGGATTGTCCAGTTACCTTAGCACAGAGAAAGTTGATGCAGGGAGCTGATATTATAAACCCAGCAGGTAAGCCGGCATCCTCAGTTTACTTACTAAATGTTATATTCCTTTCTCAAGCGATATGCACTACACTAAAGGTGCTGTATTATATAAAGCTTGTAAAATATATATGGGAAAATTGACTGCGAATAGTTCCCACTTTTTTCTGCAAGTTTCTGTAGCGAGCGCGGGAATGCAGGGCGCGCGGACACCCCCTTCTCTGCGCGCCCTGCTCTACCGCGCTCGCTCCAGGGCCCTCGCTCCTTTGGGCCCTTGTTTATGTATCCACGGACACGCAGTGAGCTACAGACCGCTTCTCCCCCTGAGTTTACTAAGCATTGAATGGCTACGCAGTATCATACCGGCAATTTTATTCCCCGTTCTACGTCGCAACTTCAAGAACTTACAATAGGTAAGGTCGGTCTAACTTCACTGCGTATCCGCATATCCATCATTTTCAGGGGTTGCTCCAAAAATACGGG
This sequence comes from Plumapathes pennacea, assembly GCA_964036295.1. Lineage (NCBI taxonomy): Eukaryota > Metazoa > Cnidaria > Anthozoa > Antipatharia > Myriopathidae > Plumapathes > Plumapathes pennacea. The sequence continues at coordinate 25,464,102 of OZ038464.1, read as the reverse complement.
GTATTCTGTAGTTACCAGCTCGTTTACTGTAGTGGACCGTGCTTCAGACACAGAGAAAGAATACTGTCATTGTTTTGGTGATCTTTTTAGATTTATACCAAGCCAACAACCCCACCTAAAGTGCCACCTGTTGTCGCCAGTGAATCTACTGTTTTTTTTGTTTTGTTTGTGTAATCAAAGTACATCACTATGATGTGAACGCTGTGCCGCCTATTAGTACACTCCCCCTTTCTATGTACAACAGTATATACTGTTCCTCGAGTTAGCCTGCGTGCAGACGTCCTGTATCTTCGCTAAAGTCAGGCTACCTCAAGTCGGCCCCAACGCGTGAAGTCCCACGCGATTATTCTAACTGAAGTCTCTTTCTGGTCTTGTAGGTCGCCAAGGATGCGATTCCAATGGCGTGAAGTCCGACAACCCCACGGCGGAAGACGTCGCCACCAGCGCGCTAACTCAAATGGCGCACCGCGCGACGCTCGAACTCGAGAGCCTCGCCAACTCCTGACCGTGGGGGAGTGGAGATAAGTGTTTTTAAAGATCACTCAAGGACGTGTCGGTGCCGTGGAAATACGTTCTCGAGCCTGCGGTCGCCTTATTTTTCGTGTCAGCGGTCATTGCACAAAACTGTACATTCAATTTTATTTTCTATAACGAAACTTGTGAGTAAGAAAACGTGGTATGCACACAGTATCAATAAGCTCTTTAGTTAGATAGTAATAGTGGTGAACGCTGCCAACCAAAGTGTCGTCAAGAACGTTTTTTTTTTTGCGGTGCCTGACATGTGTTAGGTTTTTAAACGTTTTTCATCTACACGCACTTTGTCAAGAGGAATGTTGAACGGCGTTCCCTCCACTGTTGCTGTTCCAATAGATAGTTGCCCCGCTAGTATTACATGTTCTCCCAAACACTCAAGATGTATCTGTATGAGTGGTGCAGTGAGAATATTGATACTTTAATCAGGTATTCCCTTTCTCAATTGAACCGTTTGTGGCACAGAGAAAATATTTATTGCCATGTTTGTTCTTAAAACGTATAAATGCACAATCATTTCACGCACTTGAGTCAGTTAGCAGATACACTGAAGTCTAAAACTATTTTGATCCGAATGAAGCCGGCTGAGTTACTGCCTGTTTGCATGCCTCTATACAGGGTTTAGCATATCCACCTTTCATTGATCAATACGTTCTGTGTTTTCTCTAACTTGCTGTATATATGGTAACGCAGATCAACACTACTGAGTTTTTGCAGGGACTAGCATTTCATTTTAGTCAACGTTAGTCGTGTCGTTGCGTTATAGAACCGTTTTCGGATGACTGTCGAAAGTTTGTTTTTGCGTTTGCTGCGCTTTCCGATTGGTCCAAACAAGTTTAACAACATTCTTGGTCAATCAGGAGCAAAAGTAAAATCTGATTAAGATTCTCTCACGCAATGGCGGTGGCGTCTCATCGCACTGCTGACTGATTTCTCATTCATAGTAAAACTAAACGCGACTTACTTTGGTCTGATTGCTTTTAGTTCTAGTTCTGGTTTTCGACAGTCATCCGAAAACCGCTCTGACTTGTGTATCATAAGCAGTACGGAGGATTATCCATCGTTTATAGAGTGGTGAAGTGATGGAGTCACAGAAAGGATATTTCCGAAATCATCTGAAAGCAGCAACATCTAGATATAAGCTTTTGAAATGGTTCAGATTGCATTATACTCAAGTCTGTTCTTTTGCGTAGGCAATATCTGGAGCTTCAAGCTTCCCTGTCTTTACTTACAGTGATTCTAACGAGACGAAATTTTGCACGAGGTTACAGATTCGGATGGAAAGTCTGATGACGTCACGAATACGTTCTTTAGACCCGTGTTCTCACTAGTTAGATATCAGGATCCAAGTAATTTGCGATTTATGGTCGGAAAACCTGTGATCTGTTGGTTCACAGTAGAAAAGTCCGTGCTGTACTCCATATTCTACTTGCAGCTTTGCACAAATAGGGAAGTTTTAGAAGTCGCCAGGATTTGAGCATTTTCAGCTTATTTGTAGATCAACAATGTATCCAAGCTGTTCCATATAGTTGACTATTGGTTGTCAGCCATACGCTGTATAATAACACCAAGATAGGACAAGAGCTGGTAGTCTAGGTAAACATTCTGTAGTAAACATTGGTATAGCGCAGCTGTGTCTTGTTGATTTATTTTATTTTATTTTAATTTGTTTTTGTTTCGCTTCTTCAGGTACAAGTTATATGGTTCATTTTTCCCCACCTCGGTTCCCCGGTCTCCCCCTCCAAACAGAAAAAAAAAGTACAGTGAACTCTCTCTAAGGCCGACAGAGAGGTGTCCGCCTTCGAGAGAGTTTAGTTACAAAGAAACAAGTGAAAATAGATAAAGACCAAATCTGCATGCTGTCCGCCTAAGAGAGGTGTCCGCTTAGAGAGAGTTGACTCTGTAAGGAATGAAAAACTGGATGGGATATTTGAAATTTGTGAGTGTCACAAATCCTGCGGATACCAACACCTGCTTTACAGGTTTAGTCCACACAGAAACAAAATGTCGCCAATGTGGACGGCATTAGCCTCGCCCGGCTTGAATAGTTCTTGAAGGCTGTTCGTGTCGCGTCTCTACCTAGAATATTTTTTGTTACTCGGTCCCCGGGGCCAAGGCTCTGGGCATTGCCCGACCGGGGAGTCCCACTAGTTTCTTTTTAACCATTCAACCACAAGCCCCTTTGTCCCTTAGACTGCGAAAACAGGAATTTTTCGGCCTCGCAACAGGCGGAAAATCTGTTTGTTCCGCAGGCGCTTCTCCCTGAGAAGCCTGGGCACTACCCGACCTGTGCGAAGAACCTGGGGACGGGTTAGCCGCAGAACGTGGATAAAATGGCGGACGAAGGGTACGACGAAGACTTTCATGGTGTATTTAGCAGTGTTTAAGTTATGCACATGTTCTTGACTTATCTTGCTCTTTATTCGTTGTGCGACATTTCTGATTTGAGTTGTTTGTGAGTGATTTTCAGGCTTAACCCTACTTCAGGCCAAGACATGCGATTTCCCATAAATTTCAGACCTATACCTAAAATTTTCGCCTTAATATCTGTATCCCAAAATTTGGACCCTTCTGTTTCAGACATAATACTGATGCAACATGAAATATACATTGTATCATAATATTTCCTTCTTGTAATAATCACTACTAATGATTTATATCAGATACCTTTTTAATATTTGATATCTGTTTTATTAGGGTCCAGTTACCCTCGACATTTGTGCCAGGATTCCATGATAAAGATGCGGTGTTGAAGATGAAGTACAGGCTTCTGGGCTCAACAGGCTTGAACGTTTCTATACTTAGTCTGGGTATTAACATGTTTTCTTCTCTCTGTGCATTAGGCCTGGCTCAGATGCCACTCCTCACATGCACCAAACCCAATGCAAATTAGCTCAAGCAATGGTTTTGCTTATTTTACATTAGGATCAGCAATGTGAGGAGTGACGTCTGAATGAATGAATGAATAACTTTATTATAGGTCATAAGTCCTTTTGCATCACTACTAATTGGGGACACTAGAACCGGGCCTTATATAATTTGGTATATATTAGCCAATGTTGGTGTGATGTCACTACCAGGCAGTGCAGGTCAGACCAGCTGATTTAGATAAAGAAGGTCAACAAAGTGACTACCTACGGTATTTTTAAATTTCTTGTCTGTACTGTTTAGTATGGCCGTGTGTGGGTGATCAGTTGCAATTACGCAGATAATACAATATTGAAACTCCCGTAAGTGGACACCTTGGGAAGCAGAACAAATGCCCGTAACTGGAACTGTCCGCGTACGAGAATGTATAAATACAGAGTTTGACTGAGCTACTGTATACCATAGTTTAAACCAGGTTTTGTACAGGCATCCATAAGTAGAGCTGTCCACTTAAGAGTGTCCGTCTAGAGAGCTTTGACTATATATCCTATGCAATCTGGGTATAGTGTGAAAATGTTTTGCCATCATTGCACTAGTAATATTATTGCTGTTGTTATTATTATTTGACTGTGCAATCATACATTTACAGTATAATATTAGTATAAATGTCTGATGGCACAGTCAAAGTCTAGTACACTAAATTCTAAACATGTTTATTATTTTTATTAGGGGCTTCCTCACTTGGCAGTGTATTCCGTGCCACAGATGATGGTGAGTCAATACGTGTTGTTCACACGGCTCTCAAGAGAGGTATCAATCTAATAGACGTGGCTCCCTGGTATGGCCATGGAAAAGCCGAAACAGTCCTGGGAAAGGTATTGTCAGTCAGATGTATCATTTTTACTTTCTTGATTTTACCCTTCTCTTGGCAGTTTGAAAATTCATTTAAAATTATTTTTAGCATTTAGTATGTGATTGTACTACAGAAGTAATATAGAGCCATTTTCGGATGACTGTCGAAAACCAAAACCAAAGTGATCACACAGACCAATCACAGAGACTGAGAGAAAACAGTTCAGCCAATTGGAAGCCAAAGTAATTTTGCATTTGGTCTTGCATTTGGTTTTACTTTCCAATCAGCAGTGTGAGTACACGCCATCACTTGTGTAAGAAGTGTTTGGTTTTGGTTTTGGTTTTGTTCCTGATTGGCTGAGCATGCTGACAAAGTCATGTGGACCAATCCGAAAGCGAAGCAAACACAAAACCAAAGCAATCACACGATTACTTTCGACAGTCATCCGAAAACCACTCTAAGATCTATGTTTGGTGTTTTAGGCCTTGAAAGGTGTTCCAAGGGAGGCATATTATGTGGCTACAAAGGTAAGAAACAAGTAACCCTGTATAGTTAGTAACTGTACAGAGTACTAGAAAGGTAGATCATAAAATTTATCTATTTTGTGTTGCCTGTGACCAGTGTGCCCTTTTTCTGGGTAATGCAGTTTTTATTCCATACTGTGCATATCTTATATTCACTTTTTCTTCTCATTGATTTTATTTCTTGAATTTGCATCTGATTTAGCTGAAGTTACTGATCTATTATTAACTAGCTCTCCCCTTGATCAATGACTCAAGTTTTTTTTGGCTGCTGCCTTATTTTGGATCACTTGTGAAACTTTCTCTAATGCAGACACACTCTGGACCTGGTCTAAGTGTACAGTTTATAGAATGTTTAGATACAGTACAGACAAATAAGTGAAATTTGGCCGGCCCGGCCCAACAAACCCTGTCCAGCTTATAGAGGTGTCCATCTTAACCCTTTCACTCCCAAGCTCAAAATGCAAATTCTCCCAACCTTTTAAGAGGAAAATGTATGAGTGATGTAGTGAGAATTGATGGTTTAATCAGCTATCATCTGGGCAAGGTATCAAAAGCCAAGTTCTCCTTACTGTATGATATATCTCTGGTGAGAAACTGAAGGAGAAATTCAAAGTTGGTCACTCTTGGGAGTGGAAGGGTTAAGAGAGTTGACTGTATGTACTTTACTTGATGCATTTATGACACAGTGCTCGACATTAAGGTTTTAGGTTGGTTGCCCTTCAGACTGTAGATTGACTTCAAGCAATAGAAAGTTTCATAATTTCTAGTTGCCCGGTCCAGAATTTACCTGCCCGACCAAAAGTTTTGGTTGTCCCAGGCAAGCGGGCAACCGTTAATGTCGAGCGCTGTGACACCCATCCATACTAAGAGATGACCAACTTCATGCCCAGAAACATTAATTTTATGCACACTGATAAACTTGGATAACAGTTTGATGACGTGTACTTTTTTCAGGTTGGACGCTATCTTCCTGAAGTAGACAAAATGTTTGATTTCTCAGCAGAAAGGATCCTTCATAGTGTTGATGAGAGTTTGCAGCGGCTTGGGTTGGACTATGTGGATGTTATTCAGGTGCCGTCTACTGACCCTTTGTTTCTTTTAATTCACAATCAGTTGAATTTCTGCAAGTAAAACTTGCTGCCGGTTTGTCTCTACAGGTTCATGACATGGAGTTTGCACCCTCCCTTGATGTCATCATAAATGAGACTCTTCCAGCTCTCCAAAAGGTTTGACCAGCTAAACTTTAGAGCCCTAGCCAACTTTTGGGAGCATATAATTAACTGATCTTTAGAGTGAGGAATAGACATGATTTCTTGGGAGACACAGTCAGGCATGTATTTGGGAGATTGATGTGACTATGGGAGACAATTGGGAGCATAATATGCAACTATGTGGGAGATCAGGAGGTGAGTTGAAAAATGATATGTGGGAGTTGGTTGGTCTTGAGGGTAGCTAGGGTACATGCATTTTTCTCAACACTGTTTTCATTTTTAAATTCCTGTAGATTAAGGACAGTGGCAAAGCAAAGTTTATTGGAATCACTGGTTATCCTTTAGAAAACTTCAGGTAAAATCAGTTCTTTTTTACTGGAGCAACATACTGGTACATGAAATAGATGAAAGAGTGTGACTAAATTTGTCTGGCCTTGCCTTACATAGGACCATTGTTGAGAGAAGCACCGTCCCAATTGACACCGTCCTCACCTACTGCCGTTATTCAATGAATGACAGAGGACTGAACAGTTACATTCCTTTCTTCAGGGTAATAATGGCACCTTTTGTGATTTATAGTCCAGTATTCCTTGTCAACTGTCAAAAACAGAAAAAACCTCATACCCAGGCTCTTTCCCCTTGCCTGAGGGAGGATGGGTGGGGAGGGGGGTGGGGAGGAGAAGAGCCTGCAAGCAAGGATCACAAAGAAAAAATATTACAGTGAACTCTCTCTGTAGGATGGACACCCTCGGGATCTGGTCTGGGTGTCTGTCCTATGGAGGTGTCTGGCTTATATGAGTTTAGATAAAACAGCAAACCCTGTCTGGCTTATAAAGGTGTCCATCTTGTACTGGTGTCCATCTTGAAGAGTTGATTGTAGTGATGTTAACTTTAACTCTGCTTGCACTTTAGTGTACCTTTGCACAATGAATTTGTTACTTGAGTTATTTATAGGAACCTGATTTTGTACATTTCTTTCCCTTGCTAAGGAACATGGCATTGGAGTCATTAATGCGTCACCAATTTCCATGGGTTTGTTGTCCAATCGTGGGCCCCCAGAGTGGCATCCAGCTAGTCAGCCAATCCGTGACAAGTGTAAAGAAGCAACAGAATATTGTCAGGTCGGTTGTACTAATATTTAGAGGACTCCCATAAATAATCATGAATTATTCATGAATGTTCTGTTTCTAGAGCCATGATGTGGACATCTCTAAGCTTGCCATGCACTTCACACTTGATTTTCAAGACATTCCTACAACTTTGGTTAGTACAGCAAGTTTGCAGAACCTCGAAAGAAACTTAAATTCAGTCCATGAACAGCTGACACCCCAAGAGAAGGAGGTTATGGAACATATTTTTGAAAAGTAAGTTGTCTCTCTATTTTTCACCTTTTCATTCTTTTATGTCATGTTTTTTGTTTTCATGAAAGCCTTATAGTTTAAGATTTATTAATGGACATTGTTTGGGTTTATAGTGGTTGGAGTACAAAAACTATTATAACTATATTTAGCTTGTATGTATTATCAATAACAAAACCAATAATAATATAGTAATAAATTAATAAATACCATTCTGATCATGGTATGTAATTTAAAAAAGTATTTACAGACTGAGAAAACGTTTCTAAAAAAAATCACTGTCTTGTTTGTGCTCAATTTTGACCATAACACTTAAAAAATGTATTAAAAAAATAGTGCTAAATACTCAAAATTGTACCAGCTAAAGCTAACTTTCATACTGTGCCTTTCAGCATTTTCAAGCCCTGTGGAAACTTGTCATGGGAAGGTATAGAAGTGGCCCAGTACAGGGAAAATCTCAAGAAAGCAGCTACTACAAAATGAAATCCAAAATACTGCATTGGTAATTGAAAATCAACATATCAAAATTGATATTCCACAAATTCACAATGTCATGCAACCATAGTTTCTGAAATAGGTAAAAAAAAGTTATTACATTGCTATAGAGGGAATGAAAATAAATTGTGCAAATTTTTGCAATAATGAAGAACAGGTAATGGTTCAACATAAACTTCAAAGTTACTGAATATACAATACCAGACCCTAATGCACAGTGATCATAATTTACTAATTCATCAAAATAAATAAACACTATAACCTATATTAAATAGTTACCAGTGTAAAAATGTAGTAAATTATTATAACATCTGCCATAATTCCAGAAATCAGCATATTTTTATCATCAAATTCTTGTTGCCTCATCCTTGTCATGTAAAGTGACAGTCAGCCAGTCCACTGTCTTGTGATCAAATATGTCAGGCCTTGCAATGTGTCCAATCTTGTCTCGCTGTGAACACCACGGAAGTCGTTGTTCTATTCTGTGCATCAAGGCACTGTGAGATGAACACCCCTTCTTGTATTCCTGTCAAAAAGATGAAAGAGTTAATATGAATGATTAGTGCTCACTGGCATCGCAAGTACAAGTTTTGTTCAGCTGACAAAACTAGCTGAGTGGACAAGGACACCATTATATACCAATTTTTTGTACATTGTATGATAAACCCCCTTGCCTTAAGTCAAAAGTATTAAAGATCTTTCAACTTGTACCATGTATATGTATGCAGACTGCCTGACAAACATGTGGTGATACAATGTATGGGACATACATAGAGGATATTACATGGTGGCGCAAAGATATGAATTTTATTTTCAAGTGGTAAAAACAATATTTTACGAATGAGCACTTCGTGAGTGAGTAAAATATTGTTTTTACCACGAGAAAATAAAATCCATATCTTCAAGCCGCCATGTAATTTTCTTTTTATTATATTAGACATGAGTGTCTAAGTATGAGAAATTGCACAAACAACTGTGCAAAAGCGGGAAATGATGCCAACGATATCCTCACTAGTGAGGATATGGAAAATACGCCACTCGGGTCCCGGATGTAGTTTCGTATGGATTTTACGCACGGTATATTTTCAAGTAAAACACTCCTGTCTGTATAATAAAATACAGTTGAACCCCACTAGTTTGAACTCGGTTATTTTGAAGTCCCCGTTATTTTGAAGTCAAGCCGAATCCCCTTGGTTTTACTTGGTTATTTGATCCCCTTGGTAATTTCAAAACCCTGCTATTTTGATTTTTTTTTCCATGTCCCATGGGACTTGATATTATTAAGTATGTTATCTGACATACTGTACAATAATAACTACAGGAACCACATACCCCTTTAACCAGTTGCAGTGAGTTTTCCCATCTTGGGTCTTGCTCCTTGAATGTGGCCATCTGTTTGCGATAGCCATCTTGTTGGTAAAAAAGTGGGTCCTTGTAACCTAAAAAAACACATTGAGATTAGTGTATCATTTGTCTGTTAACTGCAGCAAACTGCTGTTGTCAGACTTGCCAAAAGAAATACAACATTTATAAACAAAAAAGCAAAACAAAAGATAAACAGCTGATTCACACTGAACGGTGTTATTCATTTCTCGAAACTTTTATAAGGAATATGGAACTGAGCATGCAGTTCAATATGTGTATTTGTATGTAACACTTTTTGTTTTGTTTTGAGTTATTTGTTTTATTCTGTACAAGTACCCACCTTCACGAAGGACATTCAGAGTTCTTGTCTTGAACTTAAGGTTGCCAGGATCATGTTCAGAAAAGGTCTCAAATTCTGGCTTGCCAAATTTCCTGGGACTCTCTAGCTGCAGTACAAAAGGAGATTGACAATGATCACAATATAATTATTATTTCATGTAATGTTGGTGGAGAAGTTGGCCTTTGTGTGTGTAAATACAGAGCCTAACTTGTAGCCTCTATTTGGCTAGTTGAATTTCCTGTGTACTTGGCCAAATCTGGCTTGAAGAAGGGAAAACGAAGTATAAGAGTTAAAAGGAAGGTCCACTAGCTCTCTAAACTTTCTTTTTGTGTAAACAGTACTTCCTGAATACCACATGGCCAAGTTCCCAATCCAATATTATAACTTTCAATATTATAGTTACTCTAGTTTATCAGGAGTTACTTTTTAAAATTAAAGGTCATTTAAAGGTTTTCCATAACTCAAGGAATAAGTTTTACTGTATGTAATTTTTTAGCCAGATTCTGAAAATAGCCATGCTTCCAAATTGAATTGCTGTAGCTGAAATCTCCCCCTACTTGTAAAGATGTTTCCCAGCATTAACACATACATTTACATTATAGGCATCTCTGCAAGACATAGGGGATAATAAATAAATAACAAGGTAAATTAAAAAAAATGTATATAATAAAATATTAAGCAATCCAAATGAGACAGATAGTAAATAAGTGTGGATATAGGTATAAAACAACTTTTTTTTATAATGCATAAAGTTTCGAAGTTTATAACAATGGCATTTGTTGTATTAAAATCAAAATATAAACTAAGATAAAAACCTTGCCTTTCTGAAATCGTCTCCTCTGAAAGCGTGAGGTCCTGGAGCCGTGTAAGGGCCTGGATAATACGCGCCTTCTTTTACAAACCACAGTTTCGAAGCATGAATATCTTGAATTCGAAATCGTGTTACGAAGGGCAACTTCTCTCGCGCTCTGGGTTGTAGAATCTTGGGCAAAGAAATTCGCTCAAACTCTATTTTATCACGGTTTTTCTCCCTGACTGCCTTGTTCCACTCATCTTCATCGTAGCCTTTTATCATGGATTCCCTCGTGTTTCGTTTCGGCGGAGAAGGCTGATAAAGTTGCAGAGAGAAATCTGGTGGACGGGTGTCCCACACTGTAGTTTTGTTTAGTAGTTCCTTATTCTTTTTCCGATTTCTCGTCCTTCTGCTTTCCAGGGAACACTCACTCCTTGAGCGGAGGAGATCTTTTGAAGCGTTGAACTCGATCTTGGAGGTAAAGCCGAATGGCGAACCGAGAGCTGCAGAACAGGATCTAGGAACTCGAGCTTCATGAGGCATCTCGCACGCCGTGAGGTAATTATGAACAATTACACAACTTTCAGGTGTTCGAATCTCAATTAGCCTCTCAAATTAGCCAGCACTTTAGATTAGGCTGGATGCAGGGACTGATCCTTTACATTAAGCAGCTTTGCCTTGAAATCATAGCAGTCCCTTGTCGAAATAGTTGGCTTCTTTCGTCTGTAAACTCAAGAAGTCAGTGCCGCCTGCATCTTGATTGTTGTAGTCGTTCCCATAGTAACCAAGCGGGGGACTCGACCGAGGGCATTTTAATTGCCGGAAAAGAGAAATATAGAACCAGTTGTAATCAAAAGAAAAAAAAAAAATCAATCAAATCAAAGTCAATCAAAAGAAGAGGGCATAATTAAGACAGATAGAGTACCAGCACTGCATTTTTAAACTGAACGCAAGTACTGCTGCGTGAGCTGAGCCGGCACTAGCCTGTGAACAGCCGTCCCATTCTTCCTTCCCCCTTAAAGGAACGTGTTCCTTTCCGAGGTACGAAGAATGGGACGGCTGTACACAGGCTAAGCCGGCACGCGCGCCATTCTTGACGAGCTAGTGGTCTGATCTGATGTGCAAATACCTTAGTTTGAAACGAATGAAACCTTGGCTTAGTTATCTGATTTTACGGGCTCACGAATCCGCAATGTCAGTGATTAGATCAGCGTAATAATCGGTTGACGTGCTCCAGAAAACCTAACCTGCGATCAAGGCCACGGGTCGCAACTTTATGAATAATTTCTGCACGCGCTCGAATTGCCAGCGATTTCTGGTCAGCAGTTGTTCAACAACTTTCATGGTAAGTTTGGACTGCTGTTTGCGGGACAACTTTTCTTTAAAAGTTTTCCTTTAAAAGTCAAGGGGATTTTTTTTTTGGTAATAAAAGCCCGTCATTCGAAATGAACTCAGATGCCTGTTTGTTGAGCTAACCAAAATATGTGCATAAAATAATTTTATGTTGCCATTTTAGATCTCATCACAACAAAAGCCATCATGCCGAGAAAAAAAAAGAGTAACTTTCTGAGGGCGACGTGTTCTCGACCACGTGATTAACTTCAATTTTCTCTTGTCAGTCATTCACCAGAGATATATCATTCATAGAGTAAGGAGAACTTGACATTTTTTAGCTTTCTCAGATGAATAGAAGTTTATTGATTTTCACGGCATCACTCGTGCATTTCTTCTTGAAGGATTGGGAGAATTTGTGTTGTGATCACAGGGAGTGGAAGTAGATAACAACAACTGGAATGTACTCTAACATCAGCATGATATTTTAATGAGTATTTGCCTACAAGGATAACAGACATGTCTATGATCCACGTGATTTTGTGGCTAAACACAAAATAATGCAGTTCAATCGACACGCGGCCGCACTTGAAAGCTATTACAATAAAATAGTTAACGTTTAAAACGAACTGTTTATAACTGGTGACTATAACATAATGTAGCAGCTACTGATTTGAGCATTATTTGCCGCTGGGCATTAAACACAGCAGACTCTTCTCCGTGGGCAGTCATGTGGTCGGCTCAGGATGGTTCCGCCTTGGTTAAGGCACTGCTTCTTCTTCATACATGTTCCAGCTGGGCTGCATTTGGGTATCGGGAGATGATCCTCACAACAGATATCTCCTTTTTGAGGGCATTTGAAGAGTACGGGCGGCAAACGTGAACCATTTGGTTTGCAGTTTGGCTTGTAGATGCAGAGAAAGGCGGGGCAGTTGACTACTTTACAGCAAACTTTATTATTTGGGCAGTCAAGAGGTGATCCAGCTACTGCAACTGAGGGTTTGCAATTTGCAAGGCATTTTCCTCCGCTTGCAGCACACTGGGGCGCGGCTTTAGATTCTATTTGGAGAGAAAACAGTCAGTAACTGAGTGACGTACAACTGAGTTAAAGCTTGTTCTAGACTTATAAATATCAGAGAAGTCCTGCGTTAGGCTTAAAAGACAACAGTGGAAAGTTTCGATTTATTTAGCGTAATCGTGCTTTAAACAACATATTGGGCCCAAATTGCCTTGTCAAAAGTTTTGTAAATGCCCCAGCGAAGAACTAAACCTAATAGCATACGTCAATTCATTCTGTTTAGAAGGAAAGGAGGAGTAAAATGGAAAAACTACTTCATGCTAGTTTTTGTGAAAATAAAGGAGAACGATGCTTTTAGTACTTACGTTGTGCGAAGGATTGCTCAACAAAAACGAGCACGAGGACCAAACAGAGGGCAGCCAGTACTTTTCCCATGTTCAGGAGCTGATGGTCTCGCAAATGCTTTGAACGTATGGAACCTTGTCCGCTTTATTATCTGCTTTTATGGGCTGGCGAATCCGCAGTTTCAATGACATTGGCACTATCGTAATATCCGTTGACGTATTTCCGAAGACTGCGTAAGGCCCCGTTGAATTTCTCAATGCGGATTTTTAAAAAAGTTGCGTATACACGTACCGTATTCAAATCGTTTTGTCCTGTCCACACGTATCCGGTTTCGAATCCGCAACTTTCAACGAAAAAGTTGCGGATTCAAAAATATCCGGATAGATGGTACCACATTCCCAACGAGGAAACTGGCTTATTATGCGATTAGTTTTTGAACTTGCCACTCAATAAAGCACACAATTATCCCTATCAAAAGGCCACAATAGAAAACAAATGGACAGGTTTTTTTTTTTTTTTTGCTGGAGTCATGGCTGATTGAACAAGTGAAAATGCCGACTTGACAATTCTTATAGAGTCAGTTATGTCTAGAGTCATTCTTTATTTGCAAGGCGACCTTTGCGATAAATTTAAAGTCTACCTGAGTAATCAGGGTTAATCAAATATAGATCGTAAATCACCAGCAGTTTATATGAGAACTCGTTGAGGTTAGCGTCTTTCTTCTGAAAAATATTTTGTTTTTAAGATGCCACTTCTGTAAGAACCCGTGAGAACGTGTAGGTCGCTAAGACACTTACCGTAATAATGCCAATATATATCGAGGAAAAAGTGACCAAGGTGCGTCTCGATTTGCTTTTCCTTATTGAAAACCATGCTTCCGCTATAAAACGCGCTTAAACCAAGGTCGCGAAAATGCAACTTACGTGGCTGCATGTTTCCCTCAGTTGATAAGTCATCACTGATTCTAGAAGCCAACGAAGAAAGCCTATTTGAGTATATGACTTGGCTGCATGGTTCTAACAGTTGATAAGTCATCAGATTCTGCATGGAAGCCAACGAAGGAATGCTATTTCAATATTTGGTTTGGCTGCATGTTTCCCACAGTTGATAAGTCGTCAAATTCTGCATAGAAACCAACGAAGGAAAGATGACTTCATGAATTGCAGTCCGTTTGTAAATGAAGAGAATTATATGGCAACAACTGACCCATGTATATGAACGCTGCAAAAAAAAAAAAAAAAAGATAGAGAGAAAACAACTTGTAAAAAGGAAAAATACTGTTTTTTTTTTAATAAAGAGGGCCTGCCGGATCTCATAGCAGCAACGTAAATAAATGAAAAGCAGCAAAACAGAGGTTAACACGGAAAAACAAGAACTTTATAAATACAAAGAGTGGGTGAGCGATGCGGTCCAACCGTGAAATATACCGCACAAATCTGTGCAACTTAGTTGAATAAAGAGGCCAGATTTTTTCACATTAGATTTTTAGTCACTTGTTTCTCTTGTCACAAAAGAAGCGAATAGTGTTGTGCATTCACTGCTCACTCTGTCTCTTAATTGTAACTTATTCTGAAACACACCGCGGAATTGCCTTCCAAACTGGAAGTAATATTGTTCAGTCCCAGCTTTGACTACTTCCGGCCGGAACATACACTGTCAGGGGATCCCGGCCGTTCGTCGTATAATAACTTCTTATCCGATTCTGAAAAGGAGTACCTATCGTGAATAAAATGTATATTTTTTTGATTAAGCATTTATTCAGTTGGCACCCTACATAAAATGATTGCATATACAATTATTCTTTGTCTTTCGTCAGTTTGAACTAGCTAACTATACAAAGTGATGGTTTTGCTTTGACGAAAGAGTTACTGATATGTTCTGATTGATAGTCTCTCGAGAAAATCCGAGGAAGATTGATTTTTGATTCAGTGGAGCGTCGGGAGGCGGCACTCCCTGTTTATATTGTTAGTACTTATAACACGTAGTGCGCACGGTGACTCACAACAGCCAAAAATCGCACCGGGGTTAGGGGAGGGGGAGCCCACATTAATACCAAATATTAAGCAACGAATCCCTTTTTATCCAGGAGTTAGTTTTGGTACTTAATACGAAAGTTTGCGAGATTTGAAACATCCACGTCAGCACAATCAGCTTGAAGGTCAACGCCATTTGCTTTACACACACTTCCCCAATAATGGCTTTTTGTATTCATTTTTGGTAAGACGAGAGGGGCGAAATATTAGCAGATGCTTCACGCTAACTTTAGTGCACATGAAAAGTGATACTTACATGTTTGCTCTACAGAAGCAACTAAGACGGCCAAGAAGCAGTAAAAATATAATATTTTTACCTTTTACAAGTTTTTTTTTTCTTCTTCTTCTTTTTTTGTATCAAAGGCCCGTCACTCGAAATGAACTGTTGCCTGTTTGCTGAGCTAACTAAAATATGCACATAAAGTAATTTTATGTTGTTTACGCCCAAAAACAATAAGCAACTTTCTCAGGGCGAAGTGTTCTCGACCACGTGATTAACTTCAATTTTCTCTTCTCAGCTTTCACCAGAGATATATCATTCATAGAGTAAGGAGAACTTGACATTTGTTAGCTTTCTCAGATGAATAGAAGTCTATCAATTTTCACGGTATCACTCGTGCATTTCTTCTTGAAGGATTGGGAGAATTTGTGTTGTGATCTCAGGGAGTGGAAATAGATAACAACAACTGGAATGTACTCTAACATCAGCATGATATTTTAATGAGTATTTGCCTACAAGGATAACAGACATGTCTATGATCCACGTGATTTTGTGGCTAAACACAAAATAATGCAGTTCAATCGACACGCGGCTGCGCTTGAAAGCTATTACAATAAAATAGTTAACGTTTAAAACGAACTGTTTATAACTGGTGACTATAACATAATGTAGCAGCTACTGATTTGAGCATTATTTGCCGCTGGGCATTAAACGCAGCAGACTCTTCTCCGTGGACAGTCATGTGGCCGGCTCTGGATGGTTCCGCCTTGGTTAAGGCACTGCTTCTTCTTCATACAATTTCCAGGGCATTTGGGTATATAAACATCCTCACAACAGACATCTCCTTTTTTGGGACATTTGTAGGGGCCGCCGGGAAGACGTGCAATAATTGGTTTGCAGTTTGGCCTGTAGATGCAGCTTCCTGGGCATTTTTTCAGTTGACAGCAAACTTTATTATTTGGGCAATCAAGGGGTGATCCAGTTACTGGTACTGAGTTATTGCACTTTGTGCTGGGAAGACATTTTCCTCCGCTTGCAGCACATTGTGGCGCGGCTTTAGATTCTATTTGGAGAGAAAACAGTCAGTTACTGAGTGACATACAACTGATTTAAAGCTTGTTCTAGCTAAACCAGTTATATCAGAGAAGTCCTGCGTTAGGCTTAACCCTTTCGCTCCCAAATTGAAAATTCAGATTCTCCCAACCTTTTAAGAGGAAATTGTATGAGTGATGTAGTGAGAATTGATAGTTTAATCAGCTACCATTTGAGCAAGGTACCAAAAGCCAAGGAGAAAATTTAACTTGACCACTCTTGGGAGTGAAAGGGTCAAGAGACGACAGTGTAAAGTTTAGATTTATTCAGCCTAATCAGCCTAATCATGCCTTGAACAACGTATTGGGCCCAAATTTCCTTGTCAAAAGTTTCGTAAATGCCCCAGCGAAGCACTAACGTACGTCAATTCTTTGCGTTTAAAAGGAAAGGAGGCCGTAAAATACAAAACAATGCTTCATGCTATTTTTTGTGAAAATAAAAGAGAACGATGCTTTTAGTACTTACGTTGTGCGAAGGATTGCTCCACAAAAACGAACACGAGGACCAAACAGAGGGCAGTCAGTACTTTTCCCATGTTGAGGAGCTGATGGTCTTGCAAATGCTTTGAACGTATGGAACCTTGTCCGCTTTATTATCTGCTTTTATGGGCTGGCGAATCCGCAGTTTCAATGACATTGGCACTATCGTAATATCCGGTTGACGTATTTCCGAAGAACATTCCCAACGCGTAAACTGGCTTGTTATGCGGTCAGTTTTTGACCTTGCCACTTAATAAACCACACAATTATTCCTATCAAAAACAATTGGGCAGGCTTTACTGCTGGAGTCGTGGCCGACTAAATGCCGACTTGACAATTGCTATATATAGTCAGTTTTTTAGAGTTATTCTTTATTTGCAAGGCGAACTTTTCATGCTTTTTCGTAATACCTTTTTAAACAATTAAAATACTTTTAATGTGGAATAGATTTAAGATTGTAGTTAAGTCTACCCGAGTATTAAATCATGGTTAATCAAATATGGATCATAAATCAGCAGCAGTTTGTACGAGAACTCGTTAAGGTCAAGCCTTTCTTCTGAAAAATATATATTTCAAAGATGCTGCTTCTGTAAGAACCTTCGAGAACGTAAAAGGTCGCTAAGAAACTTACCATAATAATGCCAATATATATCAAGAAGAATGTGACCAAGGTGCGTCATCTCGATTTGTTTTCCTCGTTGAAAATAATTGCTTCCGCTCAAATGCGCTAATAAACAATATCTCGAAAGATGCAAGTTGCGTGGCTGCATATTTCTCTCAGTTGATGAGAAGTCATCAAATTCTGCATGAAAGCCATCGAAGGAAGGCTTTCCCAATATATGGCTTCATGAATTGCAGTCCGTTTGTAAATGAAGCGAATTTTATGGCAACATATGACCCAAGTATATAAACGCTGTAAAAAAAAAAAAAAGAGAGAAAACAACTTGTAAGAGTAAAAATATTATATTTTACAAGAGGGCCCGCCGGATCTCATAGCAGCAACGTAATTAAATGAAAAGCAGCCAAGCAGGTGAACTACGTAATTATCATAACTTTAAGTTGTGATGTATATATAAGTGCCGATGATTCAAGGGCAACCGTGCATGGCGCATATTGGCCCTCTTCCATTTGTAATTTGTTCCACACTGTAAGGCTTGCTTCAAACGTCCAAGTTCACATGCGTCGAATACGATGCAAAGTAGCAAAGTCTGTTGTTTCAGCTAATCTACATTGTTTTCGACGGATGTGAAGTTCGACGGTTTGAAACAGGCTTAGGTCCTATAAATAAAATTAAAATACTCCTTCCCCGATATGAACTTTGAAGTTACCTAGCGAATTTCCCTCAAGCGTCCCTTTTCAAACCGTTCAGTTGCATGTGCGTACTATGACCATTTACCTACTAAGTGGTTTTGAACGAGTTTTTTTTCCTCAAGCTTGTTTCCTTGATTTTCCGTAGGTTGTTATTGACTTGTTACGTATAATGCAATTAGAGATAAAAATCAAGAGATAATGAGAGAGTATTTATACGAGACAGGAATAAAACCAAGCGGCGAAGAGGCAAACACTCCTCGACAGATAAATTGAGGAAAAGTGAATTTGAAAAGCAGAGGCAGACAGAAATGGGAGGGAAGCAGAAAAAGACTCAAGGGGCATGCTGAGTCTGTCGTACAGTCATTCAAACAATTTTTTTTAGCGGATGAGCTTTATTTTTACACAAAATTGAAAACACACACAGTCAAATACATTGCGGTGATATAGGATGCATTGTCCACACAGCGCGTAAACAAATATCCTCCTCTAAACTACTCTTACAAAACGCCTCGACGTGCATGCAAAAGATTATACTGATTTCACAAAACGCTTATGGTAGCCTTGTCTTATTTATGCAGTTCAAATGATATTAGGGCTGTTGCTGGAACATAAGCTAAACCAACTACTCAAAGCGTCCACAAAAACATGTCTACAAGCGTGTTTCTATACTAGAGTGCATTCCGGTAGCAACTACTCACAGCAAACAGGGTAATATTTCTAGCGATACTTCGTCACGGGGACCTCTACTGATTCGCTTCACAGCAGGCCAGACCAGATGGACATGTGCCTTTAAGGGGTGGCTGACTGGGGGAGCATTCAGCTTTACACTGGCCTGGGCACAATATTGACAGTACGAGACTGCTACAGCAGACTTGGTTGCCTGGGCAGATGTTTGGTGGCGGGAGAACGGTTGTTTTGCATGCTACAGCACTTGAGACACAATTTCCTTTGCAATTTCCTGCACAGCAGACTTGGTCACCCGGACAGGCACCTGGGACTACTTGAATGGGGGATTTGCATTCCTTTGGAGAGACACAAGTTCCTGGGCATTTGTCTAACTGTTCACAGCAGACATTTTCACCAGGACAGGCGTTTGGTGGAGCTAGAATGGCTGTGTTGCAGCTGCCAGGAGAGACGCATTGCCCGTCGCATTTTGGTTTACAGCAGACTTCATCAGCTGGACAGGCACCTGGGACTACTTGAATGGGGGATTTGCATTCCTTTGGAGAGACACAAGTTCCTGGGCACTTTTCAAACTGCCTGCAGCAGACATTTTCACCAGGACAGGCGTTTGGTGGAGCTAGAATGGCTGTGTTGCAGCTGTCAGGAGGGACGCATTGCCCGTCGCATTTTAGTTTACAGCAGACTTCATCAGCTGGACAGGCACCTGGGACTACTTGAATGGGGGATTTGCATTCCTTTGGAGAGACACAAGTTCCTGGGCACTTTTCAAACTGCCTGCAGCAGACATTTTCACCAGGACAGGCGTTTGGTGGAGCTAGAATGGCTGTGTTGCAGCTGTCAGGAGGGACGCATTGCCCGTTGCATTTTAGTTTACAGCAGACTTCATCAGCTGGACAGGCACCTGGGACTACTTGAATGGGGGATTTGCATTCCTTTGGAGAGACACAAGTTCCTGGGCACTTTTCAAACTGCCTGCAGCAGACATTTTCACCAGGACAGGCGTTTGGTGGGGCTTGAACAGCTGTGTTGCAGATACCAGGAGGAACGCACTCTCCATTGCAGTATTCATCACAGCAGGTTTCCCCGGGTGGACAAGCGCTTGCTGTTCCCAGAGCAGGAAGTGTACACTGGTCAGAAGGGACACATGTTCCTGAACAAAACGGCTTACAACAGACTTGATTAGCTGGACAAACACCTGGGGCTACCTGAATTGGGGATTTGCATCTAAACTGAGGAACACAATCTCCTGGACATTTTTCTAACTGCTTACAACAGACGTCTTTGTCGAGAGGGCAGGCGTTTGGTGGGGCTTGAATAGCTGTGTTGCAGCTACCAGAAGGAACACACTCTCCGTCGCAGTATTCTTTACAACAGGTTTCCCCGGCTGGACAAGCGTCTGGTGTTCCCAGAGCAGGAAGCGTACACTGGTCAATAGGGACACATGCTCCTGAACAAAACGGCTTACAACAGACTTCACACTTTGTGCAGTTGTTTGGATCGAGATCTATAGCTGCGAGGGGACGGCAGTCGTGAAATGGGACGCACTTTCCTTCGCATGGTGGGGCCTTTTTGCAGCAGGCTTTCTTCTTTGGGCAGCTGTGTGGTCGTGGCACAAGTGTGTTTGGAAATGTGCATTTCTTTTGGGGGACACAATCTCCAGGACATTCTGGAGGCTCTATGCAGCAGACCTTTTTTCCCGGGCAGCCGTTGTCAGGTTGAGGTATTTCAATATTTGGAAATTTGCACTGTTTTTTGGTTAAGCATGTTCCATTGCAACTCGGCTCCATGTCTGACGAGAGAATAAAATAATACACTTCGACACGAGAACTTGTAAAAGTAACTTAAAATTGAATTTGTTTTTAATCATCTACATTTAGGTTTTATTCGAAAGTTGGAAGTGAACCGACACTGTTGCTGCTCGTTAAGAGACTTCGATTGAATGATAAACCTTTATGTTTCAATGACAATTCTGTTTCATGCGTTCTGAGACTGCCCAACTTTTGACTAACCACATATATCAGAAATCATAATGATTTATATAATTGTCATTGTTACTCAACTTAGAGCAATTACAAACCTACTGAAAGGAATAGACACGACTTATGAATAATAATAATGTTCTCTGAATGACAAACTTTTTACGCTGCATCAACTCTGCACCCAATCGATTAGTTTGCTCGATAAAGTTTCAATCAAGCGTTTACTTTATGATGATAATTAAGCTCTCAAGCAATATCAGTCTCGAACGCCAACAGAAATATGTCCTCGAACAGCGTTTAAACCTTTCATTCCAAAAAATCTGCTAGTCTTTCAGTTTTTGTCAGAAATCTGTCGCACAGTATGGATAACTCATTTTTGGCTCTCGATTATTCAACCGAAAGACAGCCGACTAAACAATTATTTATTCTCACTCATACACGTTTTACTAAAATGGTTGGGAAAATCTACATTTTGAGTTTGTTGAAAGTAAAATGGTACAGAAGACACGATAATAGCAAAAGATCAACGCATATTTTGGAACAAGCCGTGACGGCGCAACTCTAGTAGTGACTTCAGTTTGGCTGATTTGAAAAATTAAATCCCTCTCACAACAGCAAGTGGTTTAGTTCGCGGACGGACTTTGCGTTACGAAGGGTGGGGGAGGACAGCAGAACTTGGTTTTAGTGCAAAGTGAAAACTCAGCCTAGAACATTCAGGGATAATGGTTTGTTAAATATCCTATTTCAGCTACATCTGCACGTTACGTAACGGCTTCCAAATTTCTTGGCTTGTGTCATTTGCCCCATCAATTCCAGTCTCCGCAGAGGCAAATGCACTCTGCACTACGGTAACATGATTTTTTTTTTCTTTTTTGCCTGCTAAAGAATGCAAAGAATGTTGGTTCGGAGCAACAAGATTCCGAGCGACCTGGATACGTTAATTTAGGTTTTAAATTTTTGAATCTTATCAAAGTATATAGCAAAGAAAAGATAAAAAAAAAATGCGACAAGAGATGATTAAACTAACCTTGAGCCGAGCATTCCACCACCAAAACAATAACGAAGAGCAGCACACACACAGAAGGCGAGGCCGCCATTTTGGAAAGAGTCTTGACAAGTCCTACTTTGCGAAGCTACTTTCGCAATTGGAACTTATTTGCTTCGTGTCTCGCTTTTATCGGAGCAAAAATGACCCCATTATCGTCGGTTTGACCCCATTAGCGTCAGTACCAACACGTAGTCGGAAAACGCACAAAAGTGTATTTCCTGTTTTAGATGATGCGGAACTTTTTAAAATTTATTTAGAACAATGACATTGCTGATGTTGTGTGGACCGTGAGAAGGAGACATAAAAGATAGGATGTGATGAACATATTAATTGACTTCCACAGTTTACACACCGATTGGGGGGGTGGGGGGTACTCCAACACAAGCAAGACAAGACTACTTTTTATTAGAGAACATGACTGATGTTAGTATGAGTAACCGATAAACTCGTACAGGCTATAGTTTTTTTTCAACATATAAACCATATGGTAGTTTCCAACATTTTTTTTTAGTCTGAAATAAAGTATCGAGTTTGAGTATTTGGTCAAACAAAAGACAATAAGATGAATGAGACACAGAAAGATGACGCACGAACTCGATATCACAAAAGAAATACATTCATTCTTCAACGATGCGTCACATTGCTCAGATTATCACGTTTGGTATTTTGAAAATGAAAACCACATCAACCCGGACAACAGTAAGATGGAATAGGAAAAACAGACGACACACAAACTCAATATCACAAAATAAATACATTCATTTTTCAACGTTTGAAAATGAAATACACATCAACCTTCCAGTTAGGTGCTGCATACTTGACTAAAAGCCGTCACTACTGAATTTTAACTCGTCACTACTAAACAAGCCTTAATGTGTCAGTTGAAAGTGATCTAAAAACAGTGAACAGTATTGTCCATGCAGTTGAATTGCTAACATGCATTGAAATTGGTCCAACTCGTACAATCTTGAAAAGCCCTTGAATTTGACTGCTTGAGTGAAAAGTCCTTGAATTCGTATGGTGCCTTAAAAGGTCCTTGAGTTTATCAGTCCTTGAAAAGTGCTTGAATTGTGATTTGAAAAGGCAATACGGCCTAGAATTGATCACTCGAGTGCATAGGATAACACGCGTTGACGCAAAGTCCTGCGTGCTCTGCATATTAAAATAAGTTCCGCTCTACGGATGCACGGTTTCAGGCCTTACAGAAGGTTCTAGTTTTTACAGTCAGTGGTTTTCCCACGATTTTTTACCTTATTTCTGATTGAACACTGGAGAGGATGTTATCTAATCAGTAATTGGGTTTTATTGCTTGGGCAGTTTGGCGCCATGCACACAATCATCTTTCTATGCAAATTCTAGCGCCCGTATATTGCTTGTCCTTCTTACTTTTTTATTTTACTTTTTTTTTCAAGTATCAAACAATGCCAAGAAAAACAGTTAATTCTAAATTGGGAAACATTTACAAATGTATCATTGTTGGGCCATTATAATTCAAACACCAATGGACTCGGACAAGTGTTCCAAGTGCATACCTGTTACAGTATGCACTTTAAGTGCGTTTAACGTGTGGGAAAACTGGTCCGAATTGTAACATACACTTGCGTATAGTTATTGATTTGGCCTCTGGGTGCGACAACCGATCAGTTATTAATTGTTTTATCTGAAACTGCTCAAACGTCTGCCACTTCTCAAATAACTTTAGAAAGTTTTCATTTGGTTACAAGACATCAAGGTTCTTAATAATTAGATTGCTAACATATCTACAACACTTTGTTTTGGTTAGATAGAATAGCACGAGAAAAAACCACACTTGAATTCTAAACACCAATCTCCAGGGGGGTGTGTGGGCGGGGGGAGGGAAAGGCCTTAAAAGTTTTGTTGGAAGTGTGCCACCAAATATCAAAATCTCATACCCTATTTCAGACCAAAGGCTCAAAATCGATACCCTATTTCAGACTAAAATGTTGAAAATGATACCCTTTGGGGCGGCATATACCTATATGACTGATATATGGGAGTACCCCCCCCCCCCCCCCCCCCCCGGGCCTCTTCTACCGCAGCAGTAAAGTAGAGACGGTTAAAACTATGTTATTCGAGAATTTTTATGTTGTGTAACTTCACAGACAAAGAGACTGGTCGATGAGAGTATGAGACACTGTGCAACCAAAATGATTTTCCGATAAGCACTGCAGATGAGTTCTTGTTTCAGAACATTCAAAACAAACGCGCCCTTGTTTGTATTGTACCTCATAAATAGAGACAGTCTGAGAAAGATTTTAAATAAAGTTCACAGCTGAGATTATCCAGCAAAAAGAAAACAAAGCGCCACTAATCAAGTACCAAATGGCGTGTTTCTCTCCATCGCTGTGTTGATGGTTACCCAACCCTAAATTGCTTCATGCCATAAATTACACCCCGATCAACTGACGCAATCGGATGCGACTCATAGTGGCTACAGTTGACTCGGTTGACCTTTACATAACGCTTCAGTTTTCAAAAAATTCTATTTTTACAGCTGGAATTAGCACGCACACATAGTTTCCTCAGATTATTTGCTGTTAATGCAATAAAATATCAATAGACTCACTAACTAAAAAGGAGTAAAAAGGAAGAACGATACTAATGTTTACGAGACTTGGCAGAAAGAATATAACGGTATTTTCAGTCGGAGCACAATATTCCTTCAAACCGCATACCTGCCTTGTCTTGGTTTACAGGCTTTTGTTCACGGTGCTTAACAAATGTCATTTTTCTGCATTGATAAGAACTATATCAACTTTGACTAACTTCATCAATCTCTTCCAGTGTTTCAAAAACAATACCTTACCATCAGTCACATGTTGCACTACGCCACATTCAAGTTTATGACGTTTATTATGGTAGAATAAACAAAGGAGTTTTGTTATCAACGCCGTGAATTAAACGGTCTATATACTATCTTGTGTTCACTTTTTACAGAGAGGAAACTGTGCTCTCCCGGTGTGCTCCCTGATGGAGTCAGGCTGCGCATCATTTTCCTTGTAGAAAATGCCGAGTTAATTATTTGGGAACCGGAAGAATTGCAGTGGATCGTGAGCTTTTATTGTGTCCAGCACGCCTTCTGCCTTTGCGGCGACTAGAACAGCCAAACCCACAAGGCGTAATATACCGATATTAAACTTTGAATTTTGCGGTACGACATTTTGTTATCACAAACTCACCATGTGTGTTACTAGCCTTGACCCTGCATCGATTCATTTGAACTCTGTTTGAAAATAATTAAACATTGTTTGAATACGGAACCGAGCATAGATTACCCACAGAACGTTCTTGAACGTAAAAGCCGCAAACACACCCCTACACAATAGTTCAGTGAGAGTACGGTGAAATCATTGCTAGAATCATGCGTTCAGCATCTTGGTTGATATGTCGTACGTTTTACCACTACGGCCAATGCATAGTACCAAAGTTAGTTCTTAAGGCCTCGACAGACTAGACAGGTATAGATATACTCGACGACTGTGTGTGTTTGATGATTAAAATGGGTCGATCACTGATGCTTTTACGCAACGCGGCTTGGTAACTAGTGTTTACTACGCATGTCAACTGACTACCAAAGTAGTTTTCTAGAGAGTTTTGAAAGCGATTCATTTCGGACCCGATGCGTTTTTATTACCGCTTTTCGCGCGTGAAAACAGTAGGTCGCATTTTTTTTTTTTTTTTTTTTTGGCCAACCATCAAATCAGCACGCCACAGCAATCACAACAGAACTTGACCCCTTAGAACTGAGATACCGAGTCCCATGAAGGCTTGAAGACGTGGTGATAGATTACTTGTCTTAAAATACCATGAGCGCCGCAGACTCGGCCTTATCAAAAGGAAGAGCTTTCTTACGCAACCAGGGTTTCGGTACAAAGAGGAGCCAACGGAAAAGTATCTATTGACCACGCCTATGATATATTTTTCTCTCCCTAAAGTTATTCACGATCGAACCTGTTTTACCGGTTTCAAACTAGACCGGCGTCCCTGAGTAAAATAGCCACTTGCGAAATGTCAGCCAAAGTCAGTGTCATTTTATATTTATACAACAGACAATTATCACTGAATTTGCAGCAGAGCCTTGGCTCCTTTAACTGCCCGACCACTATAAATTCGAAGTAAAAGGAAATGAATTTTGCTGTGGCGGGGTCAGGAGATTTGCAGGTGAATGAAAAACTTAGACCGTACAATTTTCCAAATGTGGGTATGTTAATAAAGGACTCTGCAACACCTTTTATCTGGCGCAGAACTCTTGCGATAAAACGTCACGGCAGCCGTGAAATTGTCAAGATTGCAATTTGAGCCGCCACTCCTTGACTCTGATGATCTGATAAATTCCACAACCCCTGTGACGTTTTTTATTGTCAGTACGGTTGCCGATCTTTGAGCATCTGTTGGAGTCATGGCCAAGACAATGTTCGTGTTTCTCTCCGTGTTTCTTGCTGTGGCCTTTTTAGGAGGATATTCCACGGCTAAAGGTAAGAAACATTAACTTCCATCTTGTCTTGTTGTGTCAGCCGTAGTTGAAACCAAAATCTTTTGAGAAGCTTGTTGTTGCAGTTGAACGTCATCGTCATCAGTCCTTAGTTTAGCCGTAAATATTTCTCGTTGAGGTTCAATGGGCACTCGAGTAAGTAATATAGACTATTAAAAAAGCGACTTCATCTTCAAAATTCATCAATTGGGACAAATTGGGAGCATGTCATATATTTTTTTGCGTGTGTTCCTGTCCTACTGTCCCAGTTCATATTGAACCGAGGTGTAGCCGGACCACTGTTTGAGAACATCGATGCTTTCAGGATTCGGTTGGAAAATGTCTCCCTCTTGTAGTACCAGTTTGCCGTGTACTCCGCCGTTGGGCTTAAAACTCCCAGTATTTTCCATTGTTCCTCACTTGTGGACAAACGCCAATTATGCATCTTTAGACTCCTGTGGTCAGATTAAAGCAAACTTGATAACGAGAAACAGTTGGTGTGTGATATCAGCAAGAATTTTACTGACTCAATAAAATATAGATGTAGATGTAGAAACATAAGTTATTCGAATCCTTTTTTTTCTTTTCTTTTCCTTTTCTTTGTGTCGGACCATTCACGAAATTCTTTAGTCTCCAGAGCTTTTGTTTGTTTTAGCACTCCCCGATACTCTCCTTTTGTTGGCGTTTGTCAATTAGCGTGTCAGTTACCCCCACTACTAAAAAGTAATATTGAAGAGCGACATAGATTTTGCTCGTCCCATTTCATGTTACTGCACAGTGTCTTTGACAAAGCTGATTTAGTGTTTTCTGTAACGTGCAAGCCGTGATTGAAGCGCTGATTTTAGCTGTGGCTGGCAGTCTGTTTTACATTGTGCGCGTTTCAACAAATCACCTGAAGCATGATAATAGCCAGGTTATCATCACAGGATATCGTGTAGGATATTGAACAGAGAGCAGAGCATAAAAGTGTGGCACGTCCGCATGGCGAAGTGCCGGGCATACCTTGTCTTTAATCGCTACTGCACGTCGTGTGTTCAAAAGCAGCGCATTTCAATGTGCATATCTCGCAAATGATATTCACGTCCTGAAATAATGTGACATTTTTTGATTGGTTTCTTTAATTTCCGTTTCATATCGAACTCCTTTGTACGTCTTGTCTTCGTACGTCACATCAGTCGCATTGGGTTCAAGTGGTAATAAAACACCGCTGTTGTTGTCCCTCGTAATTGCGCGCTCATACGGTTTTATAGCGCAGGTTGAGTTCAGTGTCCCTACTATTCCCCTGCTAAACTAAACTACAGAATGTCCCCATCTCACTTAATCTTTTAACTTTTTCCTCGTTATGCAAAGCGCTCTGAAATATGTGCCAATAGGTGCGGGAACGAATCTATAGTTGTCCTTCTCGCACTTTTCGTGTGGCGCGTTTTTCGTGTCAAATATCTGGCATTCAGTCCTTCAAATCAAACATACAATTCTTCAATTCAATTTTAGACTACCTATCTCTGATCGGCTTCTGGTCTCTCTCCTGAAACCCATCGTACAGTAGCTTTCTCAGTTGGTTGTACTTATATATTTCTCCCTATGTCATGTGTTCATTTTCTGTTACACTGATTTGGTTATATCTCAGATGCCCAGGCTTGCCGATTGAATGGCGGCAGTTGTAAACGGAAGTGTGATGCTCCCGATGTTAATGCTACCCAGCATTCCTGTCGCGGAAAGAATTTAGTTTGTTGTATGAAGTCACCTTGTGAGCAAAACGGAGGCAAATGTCTGCCAATGAAGAAATGCGCCGGCGCAATGCTCAAGGTGTCCCGCGGATACTCTTGTCCTGGGAAAAAGGTATGCTGCCAGCGGCAGACGTCTAAGGAGAAATGCAAGGAGAACAAGGGGAAATGTGTCCCGTCCAAAAAATGCAGCAACTCTTCACGGCTGCCCGAGTTTAGCTGTCCAGGTGGCAAGAATATTGAGAAAGTATGCTGCAAAGTGTCTGCCCAGAAACCAATCAAAACTCCAAAACCAACCAATTCGCCAACCTGTAAAGCTAACGGTGGTCAGTGCGTCAATTCTAAAAAATGTCAAAAGAGTTCCCTGCGACTGTCACAGTATCGCTGCCCAGGCAAGAAAGTCTGCTGTAACATTTCTGACCAGAAACCAACCAAAACTCCAAAACCAACCAATTCGCCAACCTGTAAAGCTAACGGTGGTCAGTGCGTCAATTCTAAAAAATGTCAAAAGAGTTCCCTGCGACTGTCACAGTATCGCTGCCCAGGCAAGAAAGTCTGCTGTAACATTTCTGACCAGAAACCAACCAAAACTCCAAAACCAACCAAGTTACCAAGCTGTAAAGCTAACGGCGGTCAGTGCGTCAATTCTAAAAAATGTCAAAAGAGTTCCCTGCGACTGTCACAGTATCGCTGCCCAGGCAAGAAAGTCTGCTGCAACATTTCTGACCAGAAACCAACCAAAACTCCAAAACCAACCAAGTTACCAAGCTGTAAAGCTAACGGCGGTCATTGCCTCCCTACTAAAAAATGCAGCAATTCGTCCGTACTGTCACAGTATCGCTGTCCAACCAAGAATGGGAAAGTCTGCTGTAAAGTGCCAGAAAGCAAGCCCAGTTGCCCGCAGGGTAATGGCACTTGTGTCCTGACCCAAAAGTGCAGTGGTTCTTCTCAGCTGTCGCAGTTCAGCTGCCCCAACTCCAAGAAAGTTTGCTGTCAGAAGAAGAAAGCTTGCAGATCTTTGGGCAAGGCGAAATGTGTACAGTCCAAGAAATGTAAACCAGCCATGCTACAGTCGGAGTATGCTTGCCCCAATAGCAAGGTCTGTTGTCAGGCTAAAGAGTAGATTGAAGCCTTGTTCGGATAGAAACTCATTAATTTTGCTGTAGAATGTAGTAAAATGTGTTTATTGCGGAAGATGATCGATATCTGCCCATTCATTTTCTTGTGGATTGCGTAGGTCGTTTTATTTTTTCACCAAGTTGTTTTGAGTCCCCGTCTCCCCCGTCCCCCCCCCCCCCCCCCCCCCCCACCCCCCAAAGAAAAAGACAAAAGGAGACAAATAGTCCAAACTATGCGTCTCAGTTGTTTGGTGATTATGTTGTGTAGTCCGCGTTGTTGTTCTTGTTGAACTTAGTTGAGCGACGTAATAAGTATTGTACAGCAGATGTTGTATTAATTATTTGTAAGAGTACACGAAGCAAGAGTTTCCGTAAAATAAACTTCTTAAATACTTTATCATCTGTTTTCCACTTTCCTTCTTCGCACAGGTATTTCTCGTACTTATTTATCCAAAAAAACCAGCACCTCAAGTTTGAAGAAAGGGCGGGGTTGGCAAGATTTATTTTATGTATTTTTTCTTTCTTCCTTTCTTTTTGAAGTCCATTTCGAGCATCTCGAATGCAGTTTACAGTGTCAAAGTACAAACTTCACTGTAGTGCGTGTACCACTCGACAATTTGCCGATCGATCGACATCAAAATCTCCCCGTTTTTTCGAACATGCGGCAGCATCAGCCCAACATCCAGTCACCTGACAGCACAAATTCTCTTTTTAAACTCATTTCCGATTTCTAAAAGAACTGTGGTCGGCACATGAGGCCAATATTTATACTTAGTTTCACTTGATATGGCGGCCACCTTGGATTTTTTTACGATGAGGAGGCCTGGGAAAGAGCGTTACGGACGGACGGACAAAAGTGGCTTAGCGTATTATTATATAGATTTCGAGGTTGCTGAACTACATGTTCGTAGTTTAATGTCGCATCAGGTTTTGGAGCCTACCCCACAGACCCATCCCCCTCCACCCCCCCCCCCCCCCCCCACCCCCCACAATGCCCATATTGTCTAATTTATGCGACGACTCGCCACAGTTCGATCACATTTGCAATTCCAAGCACTTTGCAGAATAAAACAGCTAGAGTTGGTCATAATATAATCTGCCATGAAATAATAAATGACAAACCACTAATAACTTTCGGCTCCTTTTGTTTGAAAAAAAAAAAGTGATTGGAAGGAATTGACAGGCTTCCAATGCATGTATTGTCTGCAAAGCGGCCGCATTCTTTTTGCTTTGGCACGTGAAGTTCGCATGCCTTTGCGTTCATTAGAGCCACGTTGCCGTTCGAACAAGAGCAGTAGATTCTGTCGCAACTATTGTATGTTTTAATATCCTGTATGTTTTCCTGTTATTTTCTCCGTAAGAAGATACGCTTCATGCGGTTCAAATAGAAAGAAAACACCGGCTGTCAAGCCGGCGGCGACACCATTCGGAGGCCAACAGAGATATAGAAGAATTAAGCTTGTATTGAGTCTGCCTACTTGTTTCGCTCTTTGGATTTTAAACGCAATGTATTCTAATTTAATGTTTATTTTCCAGGGTAAGAAGAAGGATTTGTACTCAACCGGCTTCTGAAAGGAATTGTAACAGACTTGAGTGAGGAGCAACTGTTTACTCGGGTGAGTTCATTGTGATTAGGTTCAGACAGAGTAACGACGACTATTGCAGAGCCTGCACTCGACGTGTTATTTGCACCCTTGTAAAACAATATAGAGCTAAATTGGGAGTACACGAGCTCTCCACATACGGCGTGTCACTGTAGTCCAGTTCTACTGCGAATTGTCAATGTATTCTCCACCGTCGGCATCGGCAAATAAGTGATCTGCCTGCCACTGACAAATCACGATATTTTGCTCAACCTCGTCCAATATTTGCTTAGTTTTTATTGCTGTGGAATGGTAACATTTTGCCCAGGTTTTTAACTCGTTTCAATTCCTTGCTGTGACCCACATTCATTAAACCTTTGCACCTCTCCCTTATGCCTTCTCAACGAGTAGACGTCTAGAAAACCCGGCGCATGCAACTGACTCAGCAACGCGACTTTTGCGAAGGTCTCAATTGAGGAACGAGTTTTAGAACGGCCCCATAATATGACCGTACGATTTTGTTTTTAGCCAGCCCTTCATAGATAGAAGTCTGTTGTTTTATACCCTTTTTTTATGTCCAAGGCTTGAAAAAGGACTCATTTCAGGCGGAGCCTCCCCTCACTGCCGACCCGGGAAGTACCCACCCCGGGTAAGAGAATCGAAAATCGGCTAAGACAAATGTTATTTACTGTGATCTATACACTTAACTACAATACTACAATAACCGAATATCTATAATTTTACTCCTGATACTAGGCAGGCTCAGTCACCAGCCGTCGGCGTTTCGGCGCTTGCGAGTCAAAGTGGAAAGAATTGCGGGCGCTGAAACGCCAAGCAGCTACAAATAAAGCAAATACTAGAATAAAAAGAAAATAAGTGCTGCCCGCTGAGGGAGCCAATCAGATTGCAGGATTCCTTGCCGTACGGACCGCCACTAGGTGGCCAATTAATACACTTAGCTACGAGGGTCTTTTAATGCGGAATGGTGCATCTATGCCACTAAATCTACCCTAACTGCATAAAATGCTGTTTGGCAGTACCAGGATTTAAATCGTAGTTCCTACGTTTGCTTTAATATACCGTTGAAACTGAAATCGTGACCAGGCCTTCTCAGTCCGCCTTTCCCAAATTTTGACTAAACTCCTACCAAATCTATAGTGTTCTATAACTAAGTTAACTCCTAAAACCTAAATAAATGCAAGTACAAAATAGAAAGGAGAGTGAAAAGTGAAAAAAAAAAGGAAAAAGAAAAAAGAAAAGCTGTTTCATTATAAAATTGCAGTTAGAGCAAGAGAAAAACACCTTAAAAATCAGAATTTTTTTTGTGAGCTA
The DNA here is from genome assembly GCA_964036295.1 of Plumapathes pennacea. Taxonomy (NCBI): domain Eukaryota; kingdom Metazoa; phylum Cnidaria; class Anthozoa; order Antipatharia; family Myriopathidae; genus Plumapathes; species Plumapathes pennacea. Next base: position 25,431,974 of record OZ038464.1, on the reverse strand, counting down.
CCTTTTCGCACACCACGTGTCATGGCAGCAGGCCGTCTTTGGGTGTCGACGTTCCTTCTGGAGATGATGTTTGGGTTTGGCGGAAGCTGATGCCCCTCAGTGTGAGATCAGAGTCCCCATCAGGGTAATAAGGGATAAACGGCACGTACTTCGCAAATTTAAAGCTGCTGAGGCGATTCAAACCAAACGGCAGATCATAAACGTGCACCGAAGCAATTTTAAGCTCCTTGATGCCGGTTTCGTCCGATTCGAGATGCTGGTGCCAGGCTTTCAGACCGCGCTCTTCGGGAGTCCCGGGGATCAGATTGTCCAAAATAATTCCAGTTATTCCCCCCACGGCCATGCTGGTTTTTAGCAAAACCGTTATGATGTTGTCAAGCTCTGCAACACCTAAAGGATTGGCGGTACAGATTACTAAAATAAAAATATGAAATGGTATGTCCTCAATTGGGCCACTCGAAATATTCAAATTCGGTGCGAACGGTCTGTGTGAGGAAACGACATAAGATCAAGTTGGGATGAAATGGTCGGGATTATATGAGACGGGACCGTACACGAGGGGGATGAGATAAGATATGATAGGATACAGTAGATTACGAGATAGGGTTTGGTTCGGTAGGATAAGATAAAACAAAACACGACAAGACAAGACAAGACAGGAACGGGACATGATATAATACGATATTTTATGAAAGTATAGAATTTTATGAATGTATAGAATAGAATAGGATGGGATGGGATGGGATACAAAGGCATACACTGCTATTTCCAAAGCAAAGCTGGCATTTATTTGTCGCGCATTGTATTTAAGATATTCATGTTCAATGTCAATGTTTTTGTTTACGTGTATTTTAAAAATCTGGCTGAATTTAGTTTCCAACTCGAAAAATGTAATAAAAAAAAAAGAAAAAAAAAAGGCAAGTAGCACTTTTAGGTCAAAAGAAATTAAATATTCTTCTTGCACGAATTGGATGGAAGTGGATAAAAGTGGTGGATCAAGAATTTCGGCGCGCAAAGGACTGTGGTTGAGAAGGCCCCAAATATGCAAATAGTCACTAATCGTATTACAACTGACCTGTCTGAATGGCGTTGGGGTGAATATTCAAGTAATGCGGGAGTGCCAGACCCAACAGGAGAGAAGCGCCAACGATGAACAGGTTACGAGACGAGTTCATATCCACGTACTGCAGATTAGAGAGCCCGACGGCAGTAACCATTCCAAACACTACTAATAATACCCCGCCCAGAATGGGGTTTGGGATAGTAGTAAAAACGGCGCCAATCTTTGCGAACACTCCGATCAAGATCATAAGCAAAGCACCACACTGAATAATGCGTAAGCTGCCAACCTGCCAAGATGAGCATATTAAACTAAATCAGTTTTTTTTTCGAAATTATTGTTGTTATTATCTACAGATTTAGCATGTTACGTGAATTTAACAATAGGACACGAAGTCTCCTAAAAACTAAGGTTACTTCACGGAAAAATAGATTTACGGTTTATATATACCACAAAACTAGGAAAACTAACAAGGGCAAACCGGTACGAACATTTACACGGCGACACTTTGGGTAAATTAACTTGTAAGAACGTAGCTATATTATCCTGGTTAAAAACATTTTTAAAGTCTATCCAAAAATAATGCTTTAAGATTCCTAGTTGAAAATAGATAATGAGGCAGATATTTTTACCTCATCTGGTCATGAGAATATATATCCGAGTAATACATAACGCGGAGTGGTTATAGCAGATTCCGATTCGTTGCTTTTCTCATTCCAACGTGGACCCGTTCGTTTTTATAAGGCGCAGCTAAAACCCTGCGAGGATCTAGTAGCATAATTTAAAAACTACTCATACGTTGTACGCTTAACAGTCTAAAATTTGTTAAGGACCATTCATTCTTTCGTTCGTTCGTTTGTTCGTTCGGAAACTTTACCTTGGTAATGCCGATAGCTCCAATGTTCTGACTGTATGACGTAGTGCCGTTACCAGTCCCAAGCGCGCCTGCTATCAGACAACCAATCCCCTCCATGCCAATTCCACGATTCATTGCGTGCTTGGGTGGCGCCGGGGCTCCAGAGATACTTGCGCATGCGTAATAGTCGCCCACTGACTCAATAATGGAGGCCATCACTCCGGCCAACATCCCAAACACGGCCGAGGCGCTCACTGTGGGCATACCCCACTGACCTGAATAACCGAAGGGAAAAGGACTAATCAAGAAGGGCAGGTTTCAGAGCGAGGCGGCTAGTTTTTGAGAAAACAATATTTTAGTTTGCACTAGAGCATTAAGTTTATCAAAAGCTCGACAATTGTCTGCGAGAAAGTAGGGGGGGGGGGGGGGGGAACATTATCGTGTTTAAATAAAGGCATTGTATTGTATTGTATTGTATAACTTGGAAAGCTTACAAATTCAAGCAATATGTAATTTTATTTCATTTAAATTTAATTCACGAGATAAGGAGCAATATCAAGGTACTTCATGTGCCTCGATACGAAAACGTTACGCAAACTTCCACGGATGCTTCTGTGTGATATACGAGTCAACAAATCAGAGTTCAGATGAAAATTTGAAGTTGATTAATTCGTTGGCTTACCTGGGTATGGAACCCTGAACCAATCAGATTGCTGCAACACTGATGTTCTTGCGTCAGTCCTGGCTCTATATCCAGGACTCTTTGGATCGGAGGGGAATCCCCCTGTTGCCGTCACGATGGCACAGACAATCCAGGAAATTAGTATGGCCAGGGCTATCTGCGAAACGATTAAACTGTGTGGGCGATCTCAGACGCACAACGTTGTTGCTTACGATACGAATGTCACTGCATAAGGTTAGTTCGATATCACTCCAGAGTATCATTTGCAGTGACGGGCCCAAGATGAACGTCGCGCCACTGCCAGGCAGAACGGAATTTAGCAATTTTATTGGATAAATTTGCTCTAAAGCAGCATCTAAATTTTCAACTCACCGGAAAGAAACGGAACAATGGAAAGCGCCCCTTATACATTCCTCGTTGCTTCCCATACGCCGGTACGGGGATTTTGACGTTGGGCAGAATCTGGGAGAAAATTGCTATCAGGGCAACTGTCCTAAAGCATGCATGCAGATAGACTTGATTAGTAAATTGCGATCATAATTTACACTATGTAATAGAGGAACAGAATGATGAAACAAAATAGGAGAGCATGCTAAACTTTCACTGCCATGTTTCTATATCCAAACTTTCTACCGACAGCTATCAAAAAACTACCTGAACCACTTCCATTAGAATATACATTCATTGTGAGCTTTCATTTGAGGAGCATTGTTCTGAAATTTGTGAAGGTAAATACTCATGTCATGTCATTTGTACTTATTCGTGTAGAAATAGAATAACGTGGGTGTAAAGACATATATAGTCATATTTGTCAAGATATATGGTCATCCCTGGCTGAAAAGATTAACACACCACAGGAAATTAAAGCATCACCAACAGTTCCAATAAGCACGCTCAGCAGCCACAAAAGCAGTACTTACATCATGGAAATTCCCCAGTGATTCCCTGTTAATCCAAGCAAAACGTGCTTGTCAATTATTCAACCAAACCGCACAAGCACTGGTTGAAGATAATACATGAGACTATGCAATAAAGTGCATTCCGACTAGGAAATTAGACTGAGATTTGATCGGTCTTTTTGGACACACAGATAGTCGTAATTTCTTTGTAAGTTGGTCCTTTTTGACAAATGCTACGGTTGTACGGTTGCGGTTGTATGATTTTGCACGGACGTCCAAGGGTTAATAAATTTCGACGTTTTGTTTTTGCTTTGTTTGTTTGTTTGTTTGTTCTTTTTCTTTTTTAGCTTGGTAAGTGAAACGACCACTTCTTTACCTGCATTACTCGCTGCCACGGGGACTAAAGCCACGCCTATTAACGTGATCGTCGGGGCGATAGCCAGAGGACCAATGAAACGCAGAAGAAACCCGATGATCCCTGTAAATCCTATCACCATCTGGAACAACGATGAGAGCATGATAGCCCCTTGGATCTGAAACGACGAAAACGTCTCAGTGGTCGGGAACGGAGCCCGAAGAATGTCTGAAAGGGGGACCCACGTTGACATTGGACATATGTAAGTGTTTTGTTTTTGTTTTAATGTTGTTAAAAGCTCGGTGTTTGTTGTGCATAGAATGCATATATTTACATAAAACCAACGGTTTTGTTCGTGTGCGCTAAATAACGCCAGAGCAATACAGAGACAGGCAGCAGGCAAACCTCTCTCATGCGAGACTTCCAGACGTCGCTGTTGTGACCATCGTTCGTAAAGTTTGTTGCGTTTGCCACTGCGGATGTAAGCAATATTCAAAATCCACACTCAGAAATCCTTTTGTATGACGGCGATAACTGACTAACGTATACTATACTGGCACGTCGATGCAAGTCAAGCATTCTAGTGAGTTTGGACACAGAGTCCAGAGGGTCCAGTTTGAACGCCCGAATCTTACCAGCTTGTAATAAAAACCCTATCGCTTTTTAACATATATTCCGCAGGCCAAAGGATACTGCGGGCTCACAAGGTCGCTAAACCGACGTGGGACCATTTTTTTCGAATCTCTGTAACTCACATCAGATTCAGTAAAAAGCCCTGATTTTAAGTATCTGATCTAGATTTATATGTCCTTGCCAAATACTGTCGAAAAAAATGGACATACAAACATTTTTGGCGATAGAAAATAGCGGCTTCCGGCAAAGCGCTTTCGTACGATGTGCACCGCAACACCTGGTGACGGAAATGACGTAAGGAAGGCAACATGTGCATGATCGGAAGTCATTTTTGAAATTTGACATGCGCATTTGGTTCACTTGTGGCGAACGGTTCGAAAATTGCAAGATTTCTTTTGGCTAACTCGGCTGTTATGGGGAGGAATTCTGAGCTTCTTCCGACAAAATCGTGCGCTAATTCAGTGCATGCGCTTGTCAGTAGTGGCTCATTGGAACATCAATGAATATAAAATCAAACCTGTTATTCCTGGATTAATTTAAATATTAAGCCTTGGACAACTTGGACCAGAACGTTATCTTATGATATCATACCTTCTGTCACTTGGGGAGAGGGGCACTTCCATTTCTCCAGTGAGAGGATTGCAATTGTTGGAACGATAAAGGAAAACGAGCCACCCTGGACAATAGGAAGTCTATAAAGGAGAACAAATCGATCAAGTCTTTCACTCTTTTTTTGTTTTGTTTTACTTTAGCACTCACAAATACTAAAAATACGCTCATTTTCGTACGGTAGACCTTGGGGTAGAAATAGTGACCATTTTATATACCTTTAAAACTTTTCTCCCTGTTCAAACTTCACTTCTTATACCGTTTGTGTATACCTGAGGCTTGCAAAGGGAGCCCTTTTGGGCGGAGCCTCACCGTAGTGGCCAATCATAGGGAGTTCACCGCAACTTACCTGACACCGAGAGTCGACTGCAGGAAGGTTACAATTCCGGAAACGAAGAAAATGGTACTCAGAATTTCGCTTGTGGCAAGGTAGTTGTCTTGGAAACACATGGGCTGGCTTAAGACGATCGGAATCCCCAAAGTTGACCCGAACATCGTCAAGTAGTGCTGATAAAAATAAATAATTACCCGTGCATGAGATAAACAGTATTTATCTGGCAAAAATACTCTCTTCCATGCGGCGTTCAGAAAATTTGTCATAACTTGGACGCTGGGTCAAAGTATGGTCAAGCTTCCGGTGGCCGCAAAACACTATAAAACAGAAAGAAAACCAGTAGAATAGAAGTTTTGCACGGCAGCCATGTTGCATGCTAGGAACAATAGAATTTCAATAGTTCCTCTGGGAAAGAAAAGCTAATGTTGTGCAAAAATATTTCATTGTTCCTGGCATGTAACATGTCCATTTAGGGCCTTGAGAGATTTTTTTTTGAAGTCGCGATTCGCGACTTCAGACTAGCGATAGCGACTTTGAACTCGCGATTTGCGATTTTGAACTCGCGATCGCTACTTTGAAGTCCCGATTCGCGACTACGAACTCGCGATCGCGATTTTGTTTGAACTCGCGATTTGCGAGTTAAAGTCGCGATCGCGAGTTCAAAGCAGCGAACCGCGAGTTCTTGTTGTTAATCTATGCGTTGTAATTAATTGTAATTATCTGCATTGTTGATGGTGCTAACTTGAATCAAATAAACTTCTGACACTTCACTTCAATTTCAATGGCAAGTTTAAATTAAGTCGCGAATCGCGACTTTGAAAAATGAATATACTCCTATGGCCCTTAATGAGCACTGTAAAACATGGCTGGGTGTTGTGCAAAACCTCCATTGATCACTTGGAATGTGCAGTCATGCGCTGCCTGAGTTATGTTGTTTGACTCACAGCCCTCTAACACAGTTATATACCTGAAATCCCAGAGTGAAACAAAGAATCCAGGAAGGCTTGTCGTCTATGATGTAGGTCATCCCAAGAATCTTCTTCTCTTTTTTGTGTTTGGTCTGCTGCTGCACAGTGTCTGGTGGCATTGCAAGTTCGTTCTCCATGTTCTGATGAAGACAGCAAACTTGTCGGTTAATTATAGCACTGTATTACTTTCTTGTTTTCTTTTCTCGCTGTCTTGATCTCTAATTGGTATTGCTCTGACCTGGGTTATAAACCGCGCTTAGAATTCTGACGACAAACTAATTTGGTCACTATAAGCAATCGTCGTATAAATGATTAATGTTATCATAATTGTTCTTGAGCACATTTGAATGACACGGCTGAACGGCAGCCAAGCATAATCAAAAGTTCTCCTTTGTTCTCGAGTCGACTCTTTTGAAGTTAAAAAAAAAATCATCGTCTCGAAGACCGATACATACGTCATCACACAATACAAGGAGTATCCCCCCCCCCCCCCCCCCCCTCCCCTCATGCATTTGTTTTTGAACTGAAAGACTGACCCAGCTGCTGAGTCGTCGGTACGCCATCTGTTTTACTTTATCAGCTTTACATTTCCGCTAATCATTCATCTCACTTGATTTGTTTCTGCTCTAAGTATACACGAGACACATCGTACCTCCTGTTAACTCCGTGACTCCGATCAGTCGGGTTGAGTTAACATCAGATCAATGATTGTGTAGGAGTCTGGGGGCCTTTGTATCCGAGCGTGGGAATTAGTTTCGGTCGGAATGAAAAGTTTCATTGGCTGCTGCCCGGAGTGGTTGAAATAATAAACATAACTAGACTGGCATTGCCAGTGAGCTCGCGGTGTGAGTTGCGTCGAGACCAGAATATACTAAAATGGAAAGTAGGGACAAAGAGTGGAACTCCCAAGAGGGACTTCCAGTTTCTCACCAGAAAAATATCACACAGTTATACAGAACTTGGCTGTTGACACCTTGCTCAAATGAAACCTGATTAAACTATAAATTATCATTATAACACTCATACACTTGCTTCTCAAAGGTTGAGCGACCCTGCATTTTGAGAATGCGTGACATATCTTTTTATGCACAATTGATTTTTGACAGTTTGACTTCGACTCTTATTTCTAACCAGAGGCCACGATTAATCCAGCCTTCGCTTCAATACTTTTGTGTTTTCTTTTATTAACTAAATACGTTTCTTCTATCAGGCTTTTGAGTATTCGTGTTCTGTAACAAGCGAGGAATGTAACACGACACTTGTTTACGTCAATATTATTGCGGTTTTGTTCACAGTGTATTCAGTCATTTGTGAACTGCAAACTCAATGCTCAGGACTATTTCGGTGTATTTTTCATATCTGGTATACAATGACCATTGCGAAAGAAAGGCTACATGATCGAATGAAAGAAACATTTCAACAGGCAAAGTACGATAAGCAGAAGAATTTTATGAGGCAACAGATGTCATGTACAAAGTAAAGCATAAATCGCCATTGTTTTGCAGCTAAAGCTCATCGTAGCTTTGGTTTCCGTTTTCGGCCTGTTATCTTCCCAGAAGTATTTCGTGCCGCCACAGAAAGTTTCGTCGGGACTAAATATTTAGCGGCGACAGAGAAATTTGCAATCCCCGAGCGGTATCTATCAAACATTTGTTGACGGCTATTCTCAAAGCTTCCGCGGTGAACTTAAGAACGCAAGCCAAAATTGTTCCCTAAAATCCAGTTTATCCGTGCATGTTCCACAGAGCCCAATGGTGTTAAGTTTGGATGGGATGCAGTTAACTTTTACACACAAGTAACGAGCAATTCACTGGCCACATCTGAAGTTACATACATACATAAATATTTTTATTGATGCTCCCCTCAAGGGGCTTTTCAGCAACAAATTGGCTTTGCCATATTACTGTGGAGTACAGGCACTGAGGGTGGTCACTGCCAGAGATTTGTTTACGTTCTCAGCCGGGTTCTTTTACGTCCCCGTCATCAAGTATAGAAGTATAGGGAGACGGGACCGCCATTTTACGTAGTCAGCCGAGCCAAGTGAAGATCTTACCATCTGCTGTTAGAAACAAAGGCAGCATCTTCTCTTCAGTTATTTTAAGACCCAGAGTGCTGGTCCGGCCGGGGTTCGAACCCGCGACATCCTACACGAAAGACCGGCACTCAACCAACTGAGCCAGCCGGGCGGCGGTTTACGTCATCGCATATCACGTGATCATATGAACCAATCACCGTGTGCTGATTCTCGACCCAGAAGAAAAAAAACTCCATTTTTAAGCTCGCCGGGGCCACACCCCGCGAGCAATAACTGATAAAAATGCACGCAACGTATACTTCTATATATATTATATATCCAGTCGAGGCGATCAATTAGGTCAAGAAGACTGAGATTAAGCAAGTTTCACAATTAATTTGTTGTTGTTATTAATATTTGTAGTCTTGGCAGTCTAAAATCTTGACACCGGCACCTCAAAAAAGTATATAGAACCGCCATGCCAAAAAATTTTGCCTGAAAACAAACGGAAATGCCTGCTTTGCAGGCTAACATTAGCGTGTCATAGGTAGGGTTTATATCGAGCCGATGTTTTAACGAGCTACGTGGCTCCTATTGATACGTGCACGGGTAAATACTGAAAGTATCGTATTGTATTATTACGTTACCAGAGAACTAACCTCGGAAAAACGATGTTATTATAAAGTTCTGGCCATAATTTTGCATTGGGTGTGTCGCGCGGTTTTGAAAACCCTTAAAGCTTTCCAGACGAAAATGTATGATTTTCGACCCTATTAAAAAATGTCGGCTTAACAAATTGACGTCAGTTTTTTATGTGTCTGTCCTTTTATTGATCATGAAACGCGTCATAACATTGTCAAAAAGTTGTGGATCCACGAGGCGCATAAATGTTGTCAACAACTTTTCTCGCTTTCTAATTGGTCGAGGTTGAAATTCAAGACATTTCATTGGCCAAAAAGTGACAGTTTGACGTCAGCATTTCGCGCGTGCAAAATAAAATTTTGTCAAAGAAGTTGGAAAGAAATGAAACTTTAATAAATTTCCACTGGTTTGCCGTGGTGTGGACTCTTATTTACCACGATTTACGTCATCACATGGTCAAAATGTTGTGGACTCACGAGGCGCTTCGTCGAGCGAGTCCACAACAAATTTTGACTTTGTGATGGCGTAAATCGTGGTAAATAAGAGTCCACACCACGGCAAACCAGTGGAAATTTGTTTTTTACCACACTATTTAGAAATATACAAGAAAATTTCGCTGTATTTCGTTGCAAAACGTGACACGCTGGCGTCACATCGTTGTCTGGACTCTTATTTACCACGGTTAATCGACCAATCTCATCAGCACTCGATTTTATTGATAATGAAAATTAGCCAATCACAAAGCGAGAAACTGACGTGTTATTGTAAAATTTTGAATTGTATACCGAAATAGCACCCTATTCAGACCAACATTTTCAAAATAAGAAATCTACTGTTCTATCCAGATAAAAAACACAGAGTTGACATCCTATTTCAGACTAAAATACGAAAACGATACCCTTTTGGGCGGAACCAGTCTTGGCATATCAAACTCTTCCCATACAAATGGGAACATTTGTTTTTTTCTAGTCCCAATCTCACGCGGCCGAAAGCGACTACGATAGATTTCAAAATGGCGGATAGATTCAAGAGGACTGAATAACCGAATTGGTTTGTTTAGAAGACAAAATCGGATAAAAATATCAGAAAACCTTGTGAGATTGAAGTAATTTATGTCGACAAGGTTCGCCAGCAGTTGGAGTTCCACTATAAAGACTGAACGTCGAAATTCGATGATTGGTGGCGGTTCGATGTGGAGGCTCTTCAGTGTTTCCCGTTCCAGCGCGTGCAAAAATGTTTGTCCTGAGCTGTGAGCCGTTTAATGATCAAGCAATATGATTCTTTGGTCAGACGTCCCGTGAAACTAAAATAAAACTGTGGCCTACGACGCCATATAGATTCAAACATGACATGCATGGCTGTTATCTGCATTTACTGATCATGTTTCCTCTCTGAATTTTACAAGGAGTTTATATTTAAAGAATGCTTTTCACGCTGGCTCGCAAACTGTCCACACAAAATGTGAGACACCTGATTTATTCTACCTATTTTCCCCTCCTTCCAATGTTTTAACTTGAATAACAATAAATTGCAAGCTGTTTGAAAACAGAAATGTAGCACATCCTCCAATGTTTCACATTGCACATGGCTTCCATGTGCCATCCTATTCTATAATGTGGCCAGAGATTAAATGCTTTGCACATAAAAAAGTGGAAACTATTGACAGATATACAGTTTACCCATTTGTCAGCTGCTGCTTCATAGAAACTAAATTTCCTGTTTACAAAAACCTGTTAGAAGACAATTAACTTCATTATGATTTAGAGGTCTAAAGTGTGTTTCTAAACTGTTTATCTCAGCCAACAGTATTTTGAGAATAAATTGATGTGTACAAAGTCATTCCATTTTAAAGTAGTGCTACCTGAAATCTGCACTCTGAGATTTTAACTGTTGGCTAAAACATCAGTATTTTAACTTTAAGTTTTTTGATATCACCTGCACCATAATTAATACTATATTAACTAAGATAGAATTTTTTTAGTATGTACAATTTATTAGTATAGCACTGCACCTGCACTTCAATCTTTTAGTATTAGTGTATTCACTAGTTGGAAGTATATGTACATTCTAAGCTTAAGTTCAAAGTGTACAAAGTTGTTGATATACAGAGCTATATCAATTTTTGACTGGAATATATGACAAGAAATACACTAAAATGTGGGTTATGATTCAGATTGTCCGAGTGACAATTTTCCTGAAGACTACTCTTACCCAGACAACCACAATCTAAATGCTGTTCAAACTCTGGTTCAAACCATGCAAATACACTCAATCTTCTGATTTGTGATATATGCCTCATTCTAAAAATATACCCATCGAGACAGCTTTATATGCGTTCTTTTAGAGCCCTTTTCACACAAAATACAAAGAGGAACGAGTTTTTTATTTTTTAATGAACCAGCCATTTTCATATTTCATGTGCTTTACAAAACTATACATCTGAGAAATCAAAGCTATAATGGTTCCCCGCGAAATATGCCGGCGAGAGCATTTTCGGCGTATAAATACCGTATTAGAAAGTTACTGTTATCGTTCGAGACTCTCCGAATCACAAAACAGGAATACGAAATTCATTTACTTGCTTATTTTGTAGCCAAGTGACCAAAGTTGTGCTCCAAAGGGGCCTTCCGAACCTTGATAAATCCTCTTCAGCTGCACCGTACACGACGCTGGCCGCTATCTCAACATCGACCACATCTGGAGATTTGAATGTCGTTATCCCGCACCTAAATTTTACCGAATGTGCAAGTTTTATATACCAAAATGCGGGGAATTTAACCGTCTTTCGCAATCCGTTGGTGCATCTGAGATACACGCTTGCGCAGAAGAACTAGAACCCAATGTTTGCGGCCAGTTGTCTCAAAATGCCAAAATGCCTTGTTAATTTCGTCCAACTGACCGAAAACAACCTAAAAAACCCGCACCTAAAATGTTGTTATAGGGGCCAAAAAATATATACTTGGAAAGCATGAAGATTACATTTTTCAAATCCGGAGGTGCATCGATGGATTTTTAAACGAGAAACGAGCGCGAGAAGAAAAAGTGCGAAAAACGCGATGATTCTGAGTGAGCCATTGTTATGGGCGTGGCAGTAGATACGTCATAAGACCTTTTGTTAAGAGTGAGTTTCATATGTTGTAAATGGATTTGCCCCCCTCAGTCCCGGCCGGATCAAAACAAAGAATATTTGAATGTGCAATGAAGCATACATAATTTTTCTACATTGTTTATGTATGTTCTGTCCGCGGCCGCCGCACCCATCAGTATCACCGACTGAGACAACTATTCAGTGACTGGGAGCTGCTGACAGTGATCAACGTCAAATGGACGCCATGGAAGAAACACCGAGAATGGAACAAAGCAGCAACCGAGTTCCTGACGATCAGGAAAATGAGGTAAGTCTGATATCAGCTATAAAATGTAAAACGACTTCAAGATACGCGTCAAACGCCGGCGTAACGGCCACGCCGACATTCGTTTTGTCGGCGTACCGTTAAAAACTAGCGACTGTACACGAAACTACGTTCAGCATATCCACAGCTATTACCTTCAGAAGGCGGTCATCCCACCTCCGAACCTTAACCCCGGTATATAGTCATGCAGTCATTCACAGTTCAGACCAACTGAGCTGCCGACGGTGTGTTGAGCGGACTGATATCCAGAGTCGAACCACTGGAGTTAAATATTGCTCAGCTGCAAGTGTTTCGCAACAGACTGTGCATTTGATTCAACCGAAATCTGACAAGCACGGTACACAACGCGGTCAGCCTCTATGTGTTCGAATAGCCGGCATGCGCCTGCCGAAACTGAAGACATGCATGCTTCGCTTGCCATTATTACAAAACTGAGGCTGAAATCGCTGAAAGCTGGATTCGGCTCGGGTCACACTCGCAACTTTAACGACATTAACATCGACACTAGCATTATTTGAAGTGCAAACAGCGCTTGTCACCAAAAATATTTGTCTGCAGGTTGTCACCAAACATTAAAGAAGCCGTCGTATTGCTCTCGATGCTGAGTTATTATCGACTAAACTTCCTAGGGCGACCCGGCCCTTAATGAATAATAAGAACACGCGATGTTATAGCTGTCGATCTCAGCTGGTCAGTTACCATGAGCAAGGTGCACGTGGCATGTGATTTCCAAATATTAGTTTTGTAGATTTTTTGAAGTCCATTGACTAAGAATAAGAATAAACAATAATAAGAATAAGAATAAGAAAGGTCAGCGCATAATTGATCTACTTTCGACGGATCCACCAAGAAACCTGCTACGTTAATCGTAGTTTCTTGGATGCGGTAGAGTAGAAATGTGAAGCATACCCCGCCATGGTGGATGATTATGAGTCATCATGCCATGCATGCACAGTCAGGGGAGGGAGGGAGGTGGGGAGTCACATTTGCAAGCAACAAGACCTAAGCGAATAAAATCAAACGCGCATTAATGGAAAATGGCATTTAGGTTGCACTGAAGAGCGGTGAAGGCAACATGAAGGACGACGCAGTTGGGATTTTTCGAATTTGACCCGTTGACCGCAGACCACTTTTAATTAAAATTAACACGCGGATAAAGATGTAATGCGATAACTTCTAAAACCAACGCACGCGAGCACATGCAGGCGGCCCATCCTGAAAACATATGGCTTCTACGAATTGTAAGCGCGGGTGATTATATTAACCTATTCACTCTCAAGCTCAAAATACAGATTCTCCCAACCATTTTAGAAGAGAATGTATAAGGGATACAATAAGAATTGAAAGCTGAATCAGCTGAGTACACTAAGTGGCAGACTCTCCACTTTTGTATCATATAATCTCTGGTGAGAGATTGAAGGAGAATATAGAACTTGATCACTCTTGGGAGTGAAAGGGTTAACACCTGACTCGAAGGTGGTTGGAACCAATCAGTGGTTAGAACCAATCAGTGCTTAGAACCAATCAGTGAGTTCCCTTGTATTCGCAGGGTGAAAGGAGGAGTCGCAGAAGGGCTCTGGGTTTATCTTACCTCGTGGACGAGAGTCCGGCATGGTATTTGTGCATACTGCTAGGATTTCAGGTGAGCTTCTACTGCTGCGTGATCAATTCCAGGCATAGCAACAGCGACCAACAGCTTAGCCTGTTTCCTTCGCCTCATCCCCCATCCCCCTCGCCCCAATTTTTGCGCTCGCCCCAAGTTTCACGCGGCCAAAATTGAAAAAGTCGTAAAAGCCATGTACTGAAATGAGACATCCAAACAGGATACTGTGATACAATGAAGAAATAGTTGCCTGCATAGCAGTTTATGTACCTGTTGATACTTTTTGGATTTGTGTCTCAAATGTTTTCTACAACACGAAGGCGCGCTATAAAAGGCCGTTGGCCCCGCCTCTTTCGACACCAAATTTGCGTAAAGCCCCATGCACACGAGCAAGTTTTCTATGACAAGTTTTCTGCGACAAGTTTTTTTTGCTCGTGTACATGAGAAAACTTGGGCAAATTTTCTGTAACAAATGCATTTGCTGAAAAGCTGGCGTGCTAGCTTTTTTATGACAAGGAAAACTTGTCACATGTTATAGTTGCTCATGTACACGAAAACTTGTCAAATTTTTTCGGAAAACTTTAGTTCCCACGTCTTCATTTTGCGAGAGTGTTCGCACGGTCAAGATGGCGGCATCCACAACATTGACAACACAGTCTTTGAATTAACCATATAATGCAATTAGCCTCTTACTGGAAGATTTGAGATCACGCGAAAAGTTTATGGAACTCCAAGTCAGAAGGAAAAGAAGCAACGAAAATTTGTCAAAAAACTTGTTAAAAGAAAATTGCTCGACCGTATACACGAGCAAATCATTTGTCACAGAAAACTTGTCATAGAAAACTTGCTCGTGTGCATGGGGCTTAATGTTTGTTGAATCGCACGTGCGTCTGCAGCGTTCAGAAGTCGCGCTGCCCATAATAAAATTTCTCTGCAGCTTGGCGACTAAAAGTATACCTAAAAGTAAACACATGCGGGCAACTTCAATGTAGAGTTCTGGACGGAAGATTTGAAACGAAACTTCACTTTTGGCTGCCAAAATACATTTTGAATTTCGCGGTGCAATGCGATGCATGGCTGGGCACCAAGAATATTTTTAAATTTCTTGCTTTAAAGATTATTCCTGGATTTTACTCAAATTGTACTCAAAATAATGTTTATGTGATGGAAAATTCGTGAAGCAACATTGTCTTGCTTTGCGTGGTATTCAAGTACAAGGAAAAACAAAATTTGGCGTTTTACTAATTAGGAGCTGTTGTCTGGGTCGCTGTTGATTGACAAGTGGCTCTGCGCTTCCTTGGGAAGCGCCCTTTTATAGTGCGCCCTCGTGTTTAAATGAAGAAAAAAATCCAAGTGCGCAAAGTATTGTGGGCTTTTAGTGTTTTAGTTTAGCACAATTTAGTATATTTTGTCCACCCATGTGCTATCAGTAAGTAACGCTGATATTTACTCTGCAGCATTACCTAACCATGTTCGGCGCCACTGTGGCAGTACCTTTCATTTTGTCTACGCCCATGTGTTTTGCGGATAACCCGCTGGCCTTGAGTGAGGTCATCAGCACCATTTTCTTCGTCTCGGGAATCTGCACTCTCATTCAAACGACTTTCGGAAACAGGTATGAGAAATGGGTCCCTACCTTGAACTCGCACTTACAATTTCATTAGATTTGTAGTTGACTGAGGGTTTTTCAGCATCAAAAAGTGCTTCAAATTCCATTATGTATAAGCAAACTAATACTGAAAAATGAAAACGAAAAAGTATAAAGATTGACAGGCCCCATCTCTTATCTAGAATTGGTTTTATATACGTAAGGAAGTTTTATGATTTGTTCTTAACTGTAGTAAAATCCCATACCATTGCTTTTCTGACGTCACGAATGAGCAGTTATCTCTGTTTCATAACGAGGCTTAAAAAGCCAACATGCATCTCGGAAATGCCCTATTCCGGTCGTTTTTTTCAACTCCAGGCCCCTCTCTCTCTTGATAAAAGAATTGTGGCATTTTTAATCCAGGTAAATTTTGTTGGTATCATGGACATCTAATGTACTGTACGGTTCTGCTTCTAGGCTGCCTATCGTTCAGGGAGGGACGTTTTCGTTTCTGGCTCCCTCTTTCGCTATCTTGTCACTCCCACAGTTCGTGTGTCCCGTGGCAGGTGAGTCGAGTAACACCTTTACCAAGCTTCTGACTATCTGATAAATTAATGTTAAGCTGTTCGCAGTGTGTCATCTATGTCAGTTAACTAATACATTTACAAGATGTGTACATGCGTTCTCAAGAGTTACGGAGTCTATATATATTTAAAAGAATATACTTATATTTAAAAGTGTATATTGTGCGTTTTGGTTATCTTTTCTAGTTTCCAATAATTCTACTTCAAATTCAACGGTCATGCCTGAGACGGACAACGGCGCCATTTGGAAACCCAGGATGAGAGAGGTAGAAAGAATGACATTTATTTAAGATGGATCATACTTCCTTTGCTAAAGCACTACTTACTGGGGGTGGGTGGGGATTTTCAGACAGACTCTGAAAACAACAACCTCTTGATGGTCAGAATTAGAGTCCACAGCATGAATGAACTCGTATAAAGGATAAAATAGCAACTTTCTGTAAGTGAAATGAAAAAGATGTTTCATGCTGGAAAGGCAAGGATTGTCTGTCGCGTCCCATGTTTGAGTGGATTCTATACCATCAGATGTTTCATGGCCTTAGGATTGCTAATCACGGATCAGGAATTTGCGGGCTGTCGTTGTAATGAAATCATAGATGCCTTTATCCCTGAAGTTCGTTTTCGTTTTGACAGATTCAGGGCGCCATTATGGTAGCTTCATTGTTCCAGATCCTGATAGGTTTCACTGGAGTCATCGGCTTCGTCCTCAGATTCATTGGTCCACTTGCGATTGCCCCCACTATTGCCCTAGTAGGAATTTCCTTGTTTTCGGCAGCTGCCAGCTTTTCAGGTCTGTGTACTCTTCTATTAGGCCAATAGAGTGCCGTAGTGATGACGTTACCCAAAACCATTTTAATTTTTTTTTACTTTGGCCAGTCTGAAATTTTTGTCTATTGATTGTTACAGGTAGAAATACTACCACACAACTAGTATTTCCTGATCCTATTGGATTGTATCCCGTGCAAATAAAATACAGTTGAAGCTCCCGTTAGCGGACACCCTTGGGAAGCAGAAAAAGTGTCCGTAACTGGAACTGTCCGCTAACGAGAATGTGTAATACAGAGTTTCACTGAGCTGGAGTTTAAACGGGGTTTCGTAGAAGTGTCCGTGAATAGAACTGTCCGCTTACGAGAGTGTCCGCCCAGAGAGCTTTGACTGTACAGAAATCTATTACAGCAGCAGAAAATTTGACACTTACTCACATAGCAGAGCCATCTTTATCTGGTTACAGTATTAGTTTTTCAGAACTAAAGTCAGACATTTAAAAACTAAGCTATAAAATCATTCTATTTTCTTTGCTTTCTATTCATGGTTTGATTCTCTTTCTTCCAGGAATTCACTGGGGAATATCAGTAATGTAAGTCTACTTAATTGTTTCTTTATTTTAGATCTCCCTCTTTCTCTCGTTGTCATTGTCTTTGTCTTTGTTCCAGGTACATTCAGCAACTAATCGTTGTGTTCCTTGAACTTCCAACAGGACCATGGCATTGATTACTTTGTTCTCACAGTATCTGAAAAACGTCAAAATTCCTGTGCCCCTGTGTAGAGGCAGACGAAAGATTGCCCATTTTCCGATATTCAGACTTTTTCCGGTGCGTATTCTGTATAGCCTGGACAAAACAGCATACGCGACTACACTATAAGTCTAGTAGAAATAGACGGACGTTTTAACTCAAGTCCCATGTAAAGGATATTATTAGCTTAATTAGTGCCTTACAGATAGTATGTTTGATAAGTCATCTACGTTTTGGATTGGGGTATCTCGTCGATGTTGAATGGCACACCAATAGAAGCCATTTTGGCGGTGCTTGTTGCCTCTGTTTGAAGTAAAGTTTGATTTGCATGAAAAATGAAGATGCGAGTAAGATTAATTTCCAGGAGAAAGGTTTCACACAAACAGAAGAAAACGGGCATCGCGCCAAAATGGCGTAATGTTGGTTTACATGTGACGTCATAGCGGCAATGTTGGATGAACATGGGCGCCATGTCTCAAGTGATTGGTTGAAACTACAAAGCAGATAAATTATTTGTTTGGCACACAGATCTTCCTGGCCATTCTGGTCTCCTGGGGTGTTTGTGCGATAATCACAGCGGCTGGAGGATTCACTTCGGACGAAAGCAAACCTGCGTACAAAGCCCGAACTGATGCCAGAATTTTTGTGCTGACTGAAGCCAAATGGTTCAGATTCCCGTATCCAGGTAACTTAAATAGAAAAAAAAAACACTAGAAATTTTCGCCTACGAGCTATAAATGAATAAAAATTTTATGGAGTCTCAAGTATAAACATACCCATAGTAATATGAGCCATCATACCTGTACACTCGAATGATACGACACGGCAGAGTTTTAACAGCTTTATTGGACGGCAAACATAATATGCAATAATTAGAGAGTAAGTACGATAGGGGATACTGGAATAAAAATATATATATTAAAATAAAGGAATGTAAGTGGTCCGAAAGAAAGGCGCGAACGGGACACACCCAAAGAATAGCAATAATAAAATGCGATGTAAATTGGATATAGAACAAAGCATGAGGAGAGTGTGACAGAAACAACCGTCCTAATACCTCTCTCTCCTCCTTCTCTTTCTCCTCATCTGTCTCTTTCTAGGTCAGTGGGGCATGCCTACAGTAAGTTTGGCCGGCGTGTTTGGAATGCTTGCTGGTGTTTTGGCCTCCATGATTGAATCCATCGGAGACTACTACGCATGCGCTAGGCTGGCAGGTGCCCCGCCCCCTCCTAAGCATGCGGTCAACCGCGGGATTGGTATGGAGGGTCTCGGATGCCTACTAGCCGGTGCGATTGGAAGTGGAAACGGAACAACTTCCTATAGCGAGAACATTGGTGCAATCGGAATCACGAAGGTCAGTGGTATAGTTAGACATTTTTGCAGTCAAGTTTCAGAGCTTCCCATTTTATGAACTAAGATCCAATTGTTTCAAAGCAAGATTTAGGGTAATGGCTGAATTTTATTTCATGTTCAAAGCTGATAACGATGATGTACACTTTTAGATTTCAATCATTTCTTGGTGATGTAACTGGTGGTTCAGACGGTCTAGGTAGACGAGACCGGTCCCCAGGCTCAAATGATCTGTAGCCAATAGGCAGTGCCGCAATATAGTTTTCAACTTTCGCGCCCTTTTTAGGTTGGCAGCCGGCGCGTCGTTCAGTTTGGCGCCGCGATCATGGTCCTCCTAGGCTTGCTGGGCAAATTTGGCGCCCTTTTCACCACCATCCCAGACCCTATTGTGGGTGGGGTGTTCATGGTTATGTTCGGCATGATAACTGCTGTGGGAGTTTCCAACCTTCAATATGTTGACTTAAATTCCTCACGAAACCTGTTCATCTTTGGCTTTTCCATGCTGGTTGGGTTAGCTGTACCCTACTGGGTATCGTTACCGGAGAACGACAAAGTGATTCAGACAGGTGAGGCTTTACGGAGTTTTTCCCCACGACTTCACCGTTGTAACTGAAAACAAGAATGGACTCAAAACGTTTAGCTCTGGTGAGTCTTTAGTGACAGACATAAAATTTCCTTTCAGGTGTGACAGAGATCGACCAGATCATTGCAGTCTTGTTGAAGACTAATATGTTTGTGGGGGGTATGATGGGGTTGTTCCTCGACAATACAATCCCAGGCTCCCGCGAGGAGCGCGGTATGATCTCATGGCACCAGCACTTGGGAGATAAGGACACAGAGGATGTTGAGACCGCCTCCATCCACGTGTACGACCTGCCCTTCGGTTTAAACCGACTAAGTAAGCACAGGTTCTCCAAGTACGTGCCTTTTTTGCCGTACTATCCAGGAACCCGAGAAGAACTGGAGTTAGGAAAGGCCGCTGCACTTGAGATAGGCGGCTCCACTGCCCTCTAAGCTGGCGCTATCAGTTGAGGTAATGGGCTCTTTGCACGATGCCGCCATCTTGTGTTCAAAGCGAGGATAACCTGTCACAAAATTCGCCAGACAATTGGAAAAAGAGAGTTCCCTATCGCTCTAAAGCGTCCTCAGAGGAGATGCTCATGTTTTATTTGGGGACTTGCAGGCACAAGTTTCCAAGGTAACATTCTCAGTTTTGCCAGGTCAGCCTCGTTTTGAAGCTCGTGCCAGTTCTCGTGCAAAGAGCTCATAATCGTTCAGTGACACCACAACTAGTACAGTAAAGTCAATCCAAAACCGACGAAGCGCAATTACACTGCAGGAAATGTTTATATGGTGGTTTAATGTAGCAGCTCTATGTCATGTACATTAGCCACTTTGGGAGTCCTCGAAATGTGCGCTAAAATTGCGCCAAAACTCGACGAGAATATTGTTACACTGAGCAACACGCCCAATATTCAGGCAATTATGTTGCAAGTTTCGGCAGAAATCATCATTTTTTAAAACCTAGCGATATGTTGGGCACTGCAAATATCACGAAAAATTGTACGAGATATAGGGTGTTACACCTGAACGACTTTTAACGCATCAGATTCACGTCGCGAAAAGCGGTCGTTGCAAGTCGGCCAATGTATCACCAGCTATTAATTCTTTTAGTACTCACTCCTGACTGCAAACAATTTGTAAATTACCATTCGTTAAGACACACAACTGGCAACAAGGATCGATTTGTTGACAGCTGAGTCAGTGTACTCAGTGCAAGCAATCCTGTGCTAATTTCTCTACACTCTGTATTCCAGGTTCATGCTAAGAGCCTTGTAAAGAGAAGCATTTTTAAAATCACTCCTTTACAAGTCAACTGCAATGGCGGTACCACACTGTAACCCTTTCGTTAGTTTTTAGCAAAATCTTCTCAGTTATACCCATGCATTTTCCCTCTTCTCCTCCCTGTTCTTAGTGTTAAATGTATAACAGTCAGACTTTTTTACGGACAAGTTATCTACTTGCACTGTTAATATATTCCGCCTTTTTGCGGCTGATGCACGCACAGCAAGCAAACCTACTCTTTTCTCGATAGGTAATTGCGTGGTCGTGGGAGAAGTCCGGTGCACAGTTGTGCTTTGTACAAAAACGGTTGGTTTTCATTAAAACTGTGATGTTCAAAGGCTCCGCTCTTAATCAAGTACCACGCACTTGATTGCTTTCCAAAAAGCACGAGCTGGATTTTCGCCATGCAACCGGATCGATTCGAACTCCTAAATGTAAACCGCAACACCGTGCGCACGGAATTGAAGGAAGTGAGTTTACAGCGTATTTTTCTAGTGAATGATGTTTTTTTTAGCCAAATGAAAGAGTTTACCAGTAAGTAAACAATTTTTACACATGCAGTTCTCTATTTGTGTCGAGTCAGTTGTAAACCTGAAATTGGCATTTTGACAACCGATCTAACTGGAAGAAAATTGGGAACGAATTGTATAGTTGTTTGTTAATCGCTGTGGCGCCATGGTTAAATTTTCCACCTGCCTACAAAACCGATCTCATAATGCGGTAACAAAATAATGAGCTGCCACCATGCATCAAGTGATCTCCTGGCGCTAATTCTCACTGACTGCATTGAATGAGAATGTCACAAACAAACCACCATTTTTATCAGTCGTAATGGTCCGCCAAAAAAATATAATAATAATAATAAAAAGGAAATCATGAAACATTAATCAGGTACTCACAAAATAAATCTGCACATGAATAGAGGATGCCGCACTTTTATTAAAGCTTAAAAATAGAACTTTAAAAACCTTTTGTCGTTTTTGTCGAGCAAAATGTTTGCACTCAGAATAGTGAAGCAAAAAGCTATCACTACAGGCCGTGTTTTTAAAGGACCCAAACCTTACTCAATTTTAGTTCTTTTTTTTTTCAATTTCGTAGCCAAAAACAGAAGAAAACAAAAACTACATTTTAGGGAGCTGGTTTGCAAGTCAGAAAGTACTTTATGCATGGCGACCCCATAAACATATTGCATTAAATGAATGAATGTTTTATTTATAAAATACACGATATACAATCAGCATAGCTAGTGGGATCGTGATTATAAAAAACGTTGTTTCTAAAAGAAATCATTGGGAGGACTTGGTGAATGCAAGGTTGGATCTGATCATGATCACGGGCTAGAGGTGCAAGAAGAAAAAAAGAAACCAAGACGCTCAAGGCCGCCACACATACATGTGTAATAACCGGCACCTGCCGCCATATCTCGGATAAAAAAATTATTCAATGTAAAGTTTTCAATTCAGCACTATATTTTTTAAAATGCTTTTCCGAAACGTTAATAATTCAAATCAACAAAGAAACCAGTAGGTGTCTGAAGGGGACCGGATCTCGTAAAAAAAATCAAATTTATCAGCGTTGTTTATTATTGTGCCACACATGTACTTGGTCCATTTGGCTCAGCAGAAGTAACACGCACTGCATGTAGTCAGCATGGATCAGGCAACACGGGAAACACTTCAGTGCCCTGATGTCAACCCATCTACGGTTCCGTACGCTATTTTAGTGTTTCTACATGGGATCATCGCGATATTATCAACATTTGGTAATCTTCTGGTGCTGCTGTCGATCTACAAAAGTCCTGTGCTCCGCCTTGTAGTCTCAAACTACTTTATCGCCAGCTTGGCTGTGGCAGACTTCTTCGTTGGCATTCTCGTCAGTCCTTTATATATCGCTCTGTTATCACTGCGCCTTTGGACGAGCGACCACTTTCTGTATAAAGTGGAGAATTTCCTGTGGATACAGTCGCTTGTTGCGAGCACGTTCAGCTTGTGTGCCATCAGTGTCGACCGTTGGCTTGCAGTCACCCGAGTGTACTCGTACCCGGGAATAATGACGGAGAGACGGGCTTGCTTCGTCATTGCCGCCTTGTGGCTGTTCTCAATTTCCTTCGCGTCTTTTTCGTTTCTCATCAAAACAGAACAGGACGCATCTCTCCTATGGATTTCTTGCGCACTTGCTACGGTTGGAATTCCGTTGACCATCCTGGGATTTTGTTATTTTCGCATCTTTCAAATCATACGACGACAACGACGGAGCCTCGTGGCTAGTTTCCCGTCCGGTGAACACGAAGCGCAGAGCCGCAAACAAATTTTGAAAAACGCGAAAAGTAGTGTGACTGTTGGCTTTGTGGTCCTGCTGTTTTTCCTTCTTTTTACCCCAAACTTGGTGTTTTCGTGTGTTGAAACAGCAACTGAGGATCACTGCCAGAAGTTGGCAGTTTACCGTCATTGGCTCTGGGGGATTACAGTGGCGTATTTCAGCTCCGCACTGAACCCTTTTATTTACGCTGTGAGAAGCCGAGAATACAGGACTGCATTCAAAAGAGTCTTGAACTGTTCATAGGCAATATCATTACAAAACTAAGTAAAACACTCCACTTTGTTCTTCCGTAAGTAGCACAGGGGTCTTTTAATATATTAAGTGGTCGATTTTCTCATGTGTTACTTTGCACCTGCATTTTTTTAAACCCTATAGTGTTGCCCTTTGTCTTGAAAACCTTAATGGAGCATTTAAAGTCGCTTACAAGCGCACACTGCGAAACGCCAAGGTCACGTATCCTTCAGCTGTATTGTCCATTGTACAAATCATAACTGTTTTGCGAACTTTGGCTTCGCGTGTGTCATTCTTATTACGTAAAAAAAAAAAAACAAAAGACGAAAACAGAAAACAAACAAAGTCAACATATTGCTGTTACAGACATCGTTACGTTCTATTTGGCAGGTTCAGTGTAAGAAGTTTTAGTAAGAAGGAAGAGAGAAAACGAAGTGATGGTGGAGTGGCAATTACACCACCCAAACAAATTAAGCAGGCTGGGCTTAATCGACCTGAAACTAACTGGAGTTTATTCGTCACTATTACTTACTTTACAACGCAAACTGTTTTACAAGACAAGGTATAAACCCATAAACTAAGGTACATAAATTATTCGCGGTTTAATTGCGGACTACGCTTCTAACTCAAAACAGAAACACATGCACATATTACGCCTGTCATCAATATTTGACTCAGCTGATTTGCCTTTTTGTGAACTTATATTAGTTTGCCGTATCGTATTAAAGAAACTTATAGAAACTGTTTGAAACACTTAAATTTGTAACTAACACTCAAGAGGCATTAACGAGAAACTGCTTAGCTTTGTGATCCATTCTTGGACACAATTTGTCTGAGTTTGCAAGTTGAACATTACTATTCGTGTCGTAAGCCTGTCGTAAGAAGGTTGTATACAACTGATGTCTAGGCATACTTTGGCGATGGGATATCTGCAAATATCGTATTTCTAGTACATCTAAATAATATTTCCAAGTATTATTATAGTATTTTTATTATTTAATATCATAGTATTATTATATTACTTATTATAAAATTTATATTATTAGTGCTATAGTTACAGGCCAATTACTTGTTTCATGGTGATAAAGCAGTGTGAAAATGCTTGCCTACTGGATAGTCGATGTATGTACCAGTATTAGGTCTATGCATGACCACAACTCGTGTTGCGAGTTATAAGCTAGCATAGTCGTACTTTGTGTACGTGTATCTCTGATAATTCAGATAAAGTAAAACGCCGTTGATAACGTAAGTGGCCATGCAAACAAGACAGATGTCCTTTAAAACGACAAACAACACGAAAGCCAAGTAAAGCGAGCCGACACAGGATACAATGGAGGTGATGTACAACAAAGTCACTGCCCACGGAGTGTTGATTGCACCTATAGACAAAGGAATACAAACATATACACTAAATACCAACCAAGATGCTGTTAAAATAGAGAAAATTGAAATATTACAACGTACCATCGAGTACATAATGAAAAGTACCGGGTTTACACAAACTAGGACGACCAAAAAAAAAAAAAAAAAGAAAAAAAAAAGTGCAACGGTAAACATATGGACGGTATGCAATCGGTAATTGTCGGTAACACAATTGTCTCACAAGGTCCTTACTTAACAATGAAAACAGGCTTGACGCAACATCAAAATATTTTGATCCTTGTGCTTGCGTTCACGCTTGCGTCGAGCCTGTTTTCATTAAAAAGGATCTTGCACTTACGTTGCTCGTAAAACCTAGGATTAACTTTCCCTCTGTATGTACAATTTGTTTCCTTGCTGAGTTTCAATTGCGTCCCGTATCTGAGTACAGCGACTGCATGTCGAGTCAGTTTTACAGATAATTTAAAGGATTTTTAAGCTGCACAAGAAATCACAGCGGCATCAATACCTGCAAGATCAGTTTAATGTACGCTTTTTGTGCCTTCAGCAGTTAACCTCATAGTTTTGAGGTTGCCTTTATCGTCCTCGACACTTTGCCTGCACGAGGCCCCTCTTGAAGTTAATGTTAAAAAAAATATTGTACTATGATACTTACTCAGAAGTAATTGCAAGGAGAAGAACACAATGCCCAGGATGCAGTTGGGTAAGTTCAGAAAGTGGTTCTTTCCGAGAAGAAGCTCCACAACCCCAAAGCCTGTGCTGTACCTGGTAAATTGCCAGCAAATTACAATATTATAATTTGATAACTTTTCATTACATGTACATCTTCTGTACTGTCAACAAGAAGCTGCATACTTGGGAAAATAAACAGAGGCCAGTTGGTTTTTATTGATAATGATTATTAATGAATTATACCAACATGTACAACATGTACAGTATTGCATGCTTTATTGACATATACTAAACTGCACTACCTACTATGCTCCAAGTTAAATTGCTATGAGAGTGCAGACTGACCATTTGCAACTTATAGATCACACCCGAAAATCAGTCACTGTATGATACTGCACATGTTGTATAATCACAGACAGCCCAAACTTGGGTTGAGTGGGGTGACTGGTATCGAGCTTTACAGTGGCGGCCGATTACAAGAAGGATACTTCATATGATAGTTTTAATTGTCCAAAAGATGGAAATATCTAAAAAAAAATATGTCAAATCATTTTTCCAGTGAGTTATGTGAACCTCAACAAATTTTGAGGCAGGCTTGGTAGTTCTTAGGGTGTGGGAGTGGGGGGTATATTTTGGTGAAGGCCGCTGCACTACACTAGCTGATTTTTCATCGGAGTCCACCAATTTTTTTGTCAGAGCTAAATTTGTTAGGATGGAAGCCCACCTGTACACCAAACAATTTTTCAGGGGGGGGGGGGGGGGGGGGGACTGCCAAATGTTTTATCACACCCAATGCCCAGGTAAGCATGCCACCATGCACGTGCCTACCATATATTTATGCTTCCTATGGTTGTTGCGCAAAGGAGCCCCTGGCACTTTGTTGGGCGCTCTGCAATTACACACTAGCTGACGAAGATCTGACCAGCTATTTTGAGATCTACACACCTCAAGATCTTACCAACAACAACAAATCTTGATGCAGACTTGTTGGGTACTACCCCACACTAGCCAAATTTCTGTCCCCAGAACTTTCGTGACCTGCACTGTTACGTAAATTAAGAAAAAAAAAAAAAAAAAGGAATGGATAGGTTGATCATGAGTGGCAATAATTCCTGACACTACCTGGAAGTGAGAACTCTTGAGCAACTCATATTCTCTCCAATATCACAAGCTGCTTTGTAGTTCTTGTCTTTATGCTTCATAACTTCTATGTAGAGTGCATAAAATGAGACCAGCAGACCCAAGACACAGAAAATGACATGATCACTGAAATTTGAAAACAATATTTCTGCTGGCTTCATCTTCTTTATTGCACAACCTGAAAGAGGCATATAATTTATGTATATGTTAGAGAGACAGAAAGAGAGAGATGAGAGCCAGATAGAGAGAGCATTACATTCAAAAAATAGAAATAAAAAGCAAAATGATAAGAAAATAAAATGTCCTGCACAGATACGACAGATTTGCATGTGAACAAGTCATAAAAACCATATAAAGTTGAGAAAGGCTTTCTATAATTTATTCTATAACTAAATTAATTTAAAGCTGAGCAATTTTCTTGCCACAAGTATAAAATATTTATATACCAAACTATTCGGTATGATATATGTGTACACGTGTGGATGATAAATCTAATTGTTCAGTGTCAATCGAAGAGTGCATTCACGCCGAACATGTGCGTTCATGCATGCATGCATGACACATCATCAAACATTATATTTTCCAGCTGTGTTGGTATCGATCCAAGTAAACTCGTTCTTTGTTTACATCTAACTCCTAAACTTATCGACTCACAAAGAGTAAAACAATACATTGATCGACTTCGATTCGTAATCGTACTGAAACTTTGTCTCAAATAATTTTACTTACAAAGAACCGATTCCGAAGGTGTTTCTTGTTGTCGAGCACGGATGAGTGGCCTGGCCACAAAGCAAGTAATGCCACGTCATCTTAGTGAGGGTGAGTAGGGGGTGCTCAGAATCAAACTGTACTATCACCCCCCCCCCCCCCCCCCCCCCCAATTTGTCAACAAGAGAAAAAGAATCGTGTAGGAGAGCAAGAATCATGAACAGGCTTTACACTGAGTCAGCTACCCAAGCCACAAGAAATAATGTAAAAATAAAAAAAACAAAACAAAACAAAAAAGAAGAAGAAGAAGAAAAAAACGGCAGATAAAGTACATGACAGTACTTTATTATCTACAACACTGGAAGGTTTGAAGGGAACTTTATTATATTGGGGGGGGGGGAACTTCAGAAGAGCGCTCTCGCACTAGAAAATCTCCGTATATAGCAGCTTCGCAAGGGTGGAGCCGTTACTGCTCGCAATTCCTTTTTTACTCAAGAAGTTATTTTTGCTTTGGGGCCTGCCTGCCATATCACGCTAAACTTTGTGCCTTTGTTATATACACATACCCACTGGAATTCAACTGCTGTAGGCAACGTTACTACACGTGTCATCAGTTACACTGACCAGCTTTACTGTAAGTAATCGCCTCCGTTTGAAATCTTTATGGTTTTCCCCCAAATTGTATCCCTTTTGACCTAGGCCTCCATACATGCGCGGACTGAACCTGCCTCTGGTGCGCGAGACAGAAGTTCGCAGGAAAATAGCTCAGAAACGGCTGGAGTAGACAATTGATGTCATCCGCGAGTCCCGCATGTTTCCATGTCTTGTACTCTTATTTAAACACGCGGGATGTTGTGAGAGCACGAGGAAAAGTTCAAAATCACGAGTTGATTTTATATTATATAATTCATAAACGTTAACATCTTTGCTTCACAAAACCATGTCTTTGTACTCATTCATAAAATGGTTTCTTAGCGAAGCAGAACGCGTGTAGTAGCATAATTATAGTTATTTTATAAAATGCATTAAAAGAAAAAAAATCTCTCGTCACTCTTACATCCGTACGCAAGTTTCACTCAAAAGTCGGGTCACAGAAAAAGAATGAATCTCTCTTATTTTATTAATAGAGGGAATCATTTTTTTACCCTCAAGCTAGCAGATCGCGCTGAGATCGCTGCAACGGCAAGAAAACACACACAGAAACAAGGGATGAAAGTTTCAGTTTTATATTCTAGTAAAATTTGAGTTTCACGACTGACCGAAATATCCCATACAAACCCTTATAACCGCCCACCAGGAGCTTGGGCTAACTGTGGTGGTACAAAGTGCAAGTATATCAGCGAGTTCTGGTTTTGCAGACTTTTGTCTACTTAGCATTGATGGCAAAATGCCTGCTTCGTGCAAAAGTGCTGTTAAACAAAAGTGTATTTGCATGCAGGATCGATAGACAATAGATCGGTCAACTTAAAAAGCTACAGTATAGAGATGAGAACTGTTCACAATCTAGTTTGTATCAAGCTGTAATACCTGAAATGCCACACATTGTCTAATATTACACAATTTGAAAAAATGCATCATCAAACATTAATGGTTTTACATATAAAGCTCAAATGTCCTGGACAGGTTGCATAGTGACCTTTATACAGTGTCACTTCAGTGTATACAATATATACACATAACTACAACATTATCATATAATGGGGCTAGAAAACTCCATTCACTACCATGTTAAAAGAAGTGCAAAATGAACACATGAAAGATGTATGTGGACACTTGAATGTTCTTTATAGTGATACCTTCACACCCTCAGCTTTCAGCTTGAGAGTTTTGAGTAGTCCACAATACGTCGGATTCACCTTTAGTTTAATTGAGGCCTTTTGAAGTGAGTGCAGTTTGTATAATAATATGGTAATTAGAAGCTTAAAAGAGACACCAGCAATGTTTGACGATTCTACAAGATTTTATTCATCAGATTTAGTTGGAACAACAGCCACGGGGATGTCGGAGTGATGCAAGACATATTCACTAACACTGCCTAAAAATGTGCGGCGGACTTGGCCAAGTCCACGAGTGCCCATTACTATCAGTGTTGCACCATGTTCCTTGGCAGCCTTACAGATTCCCACACCAGCATTATTGTGCACTTCATGCAGGTTTTGGGAAAAGAACTTGAAGTGGATCTACAAAAGTAAAAGTGAAAAACATGGATCAGTAGACTGATGCCTTAATTACCTCCAACAAATGGTCAGGCAGGAAGGCTTTGGGGGTGTGAGTACATAATAGATTGATAAGCTGAAATTTAGAGTATGGTAACTAGAGTTTAGAGTACTTTTACCTAAAAATTGATCAAGTTAAAGTGACACCTTCTCTGAGCTTTTTCTATTTATGGTTCATCAATGCATGAATGCAGTGTACATAATTTAAAAAAAGCCAGGGTGTTTCAAAATTTCCAAACACATTTCTTGGCCAGGAATTAAGTTTATCCATATGACTATAAAATTTTTTGCAATCTGATAGGCTGACAGCAAGCAAGTTAATCGTTAATTGCACTGAGTGCAATTTAAAATTATTAATTAATTATACTTTTCTTTCACTCCAGTGACCTTTTACATCTTGGATTTTTCCACGAGGAAGCCTGGGAAAGAGCATTACACACACACACACACGCACACACACAGACGGAAGTATGGAACACATACTGTATTATTATTATTATTATTATTATTATTATTATTATTATTATTATTATTATATTATAGATTAGAAAGTTCTCAAAGTTTCTCACTTGCTAGCTGACCTCACTTTTCAAAAAAGAGGACAGGTATCTTAGCTTAGAAATGCGTGGCCCATTGTAACAATAACATTGATCAAAAAAGCATGCAATACCTTGTGTTTGTGTACTAGCTGTTGGCACTTGGTTGTAAAATCATTCTCCAGTGCATTCACTTTATCCAAGCATTCTGTCATCAGTTTCTCCCACTCATCAGTTGGTGGCTGGAATGGTTCTAAAGAAAATGAGGTACACATTCTGTAGGTACCTTTACTTGTACAGTACACTGCCATTATGTGCCTTTTGCTTTCTTTATGTACTGTACATATGGTCATACGATCATGTAAACGGGGGGGGGGGGGGGGGGGGGGGGGGGGGGGGGACTTTTCATCTGTGGATACAAATTCCCTGTCCCTGGGCAAGGAAAAACTGGCAATTTAACTCAATCTTCCACTCTGTTCCTATTAACTTTTTGCGGTTCTCATGCAAATTCCTCGGGGGGTGAGAGATGGTTACAGCTGGAATTGATCTATGCATAAGTGAAAAATAGATCAATGCAAACTTACTTGTCAAGCTGAATGTTGGCAAGGAAGGTGGATGATAGCAGTGATAGCCAATGATCTCATCATCTTCATGAAGGCCATTCTTGAGAAACCCTGCATGTACAACCCAGTGGAGCCATAAAAATAGATATAATTGAGTTAGCTGTTTGACGTTTAATTTGCACATCATATGGCATAAGATTAACTATACTGTACTTCTTGTAAAGCATATAAACTTCCTCCTGTGGATTCCTATCACTCCGTTTTCTTTTCCTCTGAACATGCAGTGATTGAATGACACACGAAGTCACATAAATTAATATTTAATGATCGGCTCGCATGAAACGCCGAAGAAAACTACTGTTAGTTGAAAGTGCATGTCTGTTGTACAAAAGTTTTTTTCCGACACGATCCTTCAAACTGCTTTTGCAAAGATACATCAGGAGCTCACAATGTGCAAGCGATATTACACAAAACAATACAATTTAGAACACGGTGTGCAGAGCTGCACGTTTACATCTTAACTTCACTGGTCAGGATGAAACACATTACGGTAGCCATGCAATCACTTACAATCAAATGCATTGTCGAAATAGTGGCTCCCATCTACGGCAATAAGGATCTTCCGAGACATAATGAAGAGACTATGGAAAAACACACAACACTCAAGAATCGACCACAGAATTTACTCTGCAAAGGCACTTATAATGACCTTTCTGATTGGCTGTCTGTGGTGGATTCGGGTGGGGAGGCCAAAGCCAGCAACCAATGAAATGTCTCCATATATCTTGGACGATTACTCACATTGACAAGATGGGGGATGAGATGGCTAGTCGTGTGGTTATGATTCCTGTTGATGGCAGCAAGAACAGTGATCGTGCTTTAGAATGTAAGTACTTTAGATATAAGTGCTGTAAGAATATTAGATCCAATCCGCATAAAATCTTCAAACGCGAAAGCGTTTGAGGTTGGACGTGACATTATAACCCAAACTGCTGGCGGGAATTTTTGCTGACGAAATGTACAGCATCAAACTTAACCAATATGGCACTGTCATGTGCCAAACTGCGACTCATTTGAACAAATTTCTCTCCAAAGTCAAAATCTCTCCAAATTCATGAATCGCAGATGTTTTTACGGTATTTAAAATTTACCATGACTTTTGCGTCGCTACAATTTAGGAGGGGGTCCCAGGTAAGGAAAAAAAAAACCCAGAAATTTCACCCTTTCCCACGTTTTTCAGCGCAAATTCTTCGCAGGTCGGACAAATCCGGGGGGGGGGGGGGGTGTACTATTCAATTTTGAGTGGGAGTGTGCTGCCCGGGAGTGAAAACCCTTACCCTACTTCAGACCAAAATTTGCAATTTACATAGTATTTAGTGATCCTGTACATGATGTTATATAATTTTCCCTTGCAGGGTATTTTTCTAATTTCCATTGCCAGGGAGATTCTGTTCTTTTAATCCATGCTTTTGAACAGTTACCAATGCAATCTGCAAGGCATTGTAAGTGAGTGCATGGTGCATCATTTTTGACAGTCATACTATATCACTCAGTCTATTAAGAACGATGCTGTAGCTAAGTTTTATTACAATACAGTTTACATGGATTGTACATGATGTAAAGGTATAGTTCAACAGAAATTTAAGAATGTTATACCGTAAATATATCAGCCTACCAAGCTATTATTCACTGTCATTTGATCTTCTTGATACTCATGGCAAAAAGTGTTTTTATTGTTTTTTTTTTCTCCATATTAATTTTACACTGCACTGGTACCAGAACCACTTAAACTTTAAAAACTAAAAAAGAAATGTCCGACAGAAATTTGAATGCTTATTAAGTTTGGGAACTATAAATATTATTGATGGCCTGCCATTGGTACTTTGATGCCAAACCTTGTATTACACCCTAGTTTGGATGTATTTGAGGGGCTTAATATTATCATAGTTGGGGGGGGGGGGGGGGGGGTATTTTCAGAATTTTAGGGTATGTTGTTCAATATTACATCTAACACGATGTGAAAGCTTTTGTAGTCAGAAACGTGCCCATTTTTCTAACTGTTTGACTTGTGTATTTTTTCAGCATCTGTTGACTTTGACAGCTACGATGCCTGGCGTTCAAAAATTCAAGACACCCAGGAAAAGGCCAGAAAACTTCTTGGAAAATATGAAGAAAAGTTAGCTCTGTACAAGGTTAATAGTATGCTATATGCCATGCACAATTTATCAACAAATAATAATAGTAGACCAGATCAGAGTGCAGTACCCCCGTCATGTAGCTGCAGGGGTTGGAAGGAAGTGGACCGTCAGAAATGAGGACTCCAAATACCAGAAGTATTCCAAAAATTGTATAATTGATTTTTATTCGATCTACAAAAACAACAACATAGAAATGCATTTATACCACAAAATTACACAAGATTAAAAACAGTGTTCGAATTAGATAATCAGAATTTACAGCTTTAAATCACTTACTTTTATGACGTAATCTTCTGGTTCATAACTACAAAGCTGTCTCGGTATAAACTCAACTGCAACATTTACGCACTTAACTCTACTGATTAGTTTCACAACTGACTAACGTTTTTATCAAAGCAAAAAACTGTCATTCATTGTTCATCAATTTCCGGTCGCTCCCAAACTGCATTGTCTCTGTCCGCTGACCTCTTGCTGGCTCAACTGCTCAACAAAACAGGAAGTGCAGATTGTATCAAACTGAAAATCTATCTTGGGATCTTTAATGATTACTGCAAAGATTTTTCTTTTTCTTGTAAATATATATATTTTCTACAATATAAAATGACTAGACTGGAAGAGATTGCTTCTATCTGCATAGTAGTAGTAATGGTGTGGTAGTTAGTAATACAATACTTTATGACCCATCAAATATTTCCTCCCGCACGTGATTGGTGGGACCGTGACACGTGACCAAATAACGTCCGCTCACGAGTGGACGTTATCAGCGAATAACCCCCGCCTGGCAAACTATTGCTGTTTATTGACAATATCCGAACACAATTTTAAATATTAATCACAAAAAACCATTACGAGATGACTACCGAGGAGGACATCAATTCATTTGTTGAAAAAGCAGTTGCAGAAAGCACCAAAGAGCTTCACAGTCCTTGTGCCATTATTTGCACTGTGAGAGGAAATAGTTGAAGGATAATAAAGACAATAAACAATTTTTGGCTTTGGAAATATGCACGGATAATTGTCCTTGGACATTATCTGTTCCTCGAAGCTCACAGTTGCCCGAGAGCGACTGTTCGCTTCTCGGAACAGATAATATCCTCGGACAATTATCCATGCATATTCCCTCGTCAAAAGTTGTTTATTGTTTATATACTTATAGTAGTAGTTGTAATATTATTTATAGCTACATGTATATAGAGCTGTAGCAGCCCAATCAAATTGCTATTTTAAAAGATGACTTGTTTCCTTAATTTATTCTTTTTTGTCCAAACAGGATAAACTGACATATAGACTCATCAATGTTGCTGGCCCTCCTGGTGAAGCTATTTTAAAATATGCAAAGATTGAAAAAGTATCATTCATTGTCATTGGTTCACGTGGGTTAGGAATGCTGCGCCGTTCCATTCTTGGAAGTGTGAGCGACTTTGTGATTCATCATTCAAAGATGCCAGTCATTGTTGTACCTCCATCTTGATTATGCCAACTTACATTTCTCTACATATTGAACAACATGTACTTGGTATCGAAATATGGCTATCAGTAATATTAGATTGTGAATCAGGTTTGACTGTTGGTAATTACTTATTGACAGGGTAATTTTATATTGCACAGGTATTAGTGTATTGTTAATACCTGTCTATTAGCATTTCTCTCTTTCCCTTATCTATTTTCTGTAAAAAATTCCTATTATTACTATATGTGTATATAGAACCTGTAGAATATATAGGAATTAACTCCTATTTCCTATTGTTAATGCATTTCTATTAGAATTTTTCCTATTCCTTTATCTAGTTTCTGAAATTTTTTTCCTATTACTACTATTTAGATTTCCTAATTTCCCTTGACAATTTTACTTACCTATGGTAGTGGTCAACTCGAAAGCTGCATAGCTACTTTGACCACTACGCACATCCATCTCAGAAAAAATAGTGCAAAAATAAAATGAATGAATGAATGAATGAATGAATGCACGAAAAACATTAGGGGGATTAAATTATTGCAAATTTTGTTTCACTCTTTACTCAAGAAAAGCTGTTAAGAATAGATTACATTTTATTCATTGTGTGGCAATGACAGCATAACAGCACTTCTGCCAACAGTGAATGCAATTCTTTCTCCAGAGTTTTTGAATGAATTTTTTATGGTGTAAACTTTATCCAACTATCTGTAACAATGTGATTCCATAGGGGTCAAATAAAATAATTCATGCCAATCTGTGTTTTCATGAATAGTCAGTGTCATTCAAGAAACATTCAAGTTACAGTAAAGCCTCAAAGCATTACGTACCAAGGTTTTGCACTAAATTAGACACCCTTCTTACCCTAAGACAGTTTGCAAACTCTCCCGCATATAAATATTTACAATTGCTTTGGCCATTGCGCATAGGTACGTCAAGCTTAACTGCCTAAATGCAAAGGTTTTTTTCCGTACTGGCTGAGTAAGGCCCACAGCTCATGCCAGAATCTCCCACGTGGATATTTTTTGAGTTTGTCGTCTCTGCTTTTGGGAAAAAATCACTGTAAATGCATCGGCTTTTGCACAGGTGTCTTGTTCCCAGGTTCTTTTCTGTAAGTTAAT
The DNA here is from genome assembly GCA_964036295.1 of Plumapathes pennacea. NCBI lineage: Eukaryota > Metazoa > Cnidaria > Anthozoa > Antipatharia > Myriopathidae > Plumapathes > Plumapathes pennacea. The sequence goes on along the minus strand of OZ038464.1, from coordinate 25,396,488 downwards.
AAGGCCCAGCCCTTGTGCCTGAATCTCCTGCGCAGAAAGTTTTTTAGGTTGTCATCAAAGAATCGTTCAAAGCTCGGAATGGAACAAAACACCTGCAACACACTGCAAGAAAACCTTAAAAAATTGCGTATACCGCCGCTGCTGGGACGAATTGATCGATCGCGGGCTCACATAATGTGAACGCCGGGCGGCGACTGATGGCGTTCGGTAAGTTCGCTAGTTATGCATGTGTTTTCTGTATCCAAAGTACTTTACAGACGCATTTCACGGCTAAAGTAGAGAATACCCGTCCACTCAAACGGGGTAGTAGAAACATTGCCACTGCCACTGATTTATTTTTATTACTGATATTATTTGATTTATTTTTATTAGTTTACCAAAACACATTTGCAGTTGCCGTTGTCGAAGAACGGAAAATAGAGTTAGTCGGTGGAAAGCTAACAAATTATGTACAGTACGTACAGTTGTCCATACGTTGTGACCAGCGCAAAGGAAAAGATGAGAATTAATCCTTTAGCTTTGTGACTGCTGAGCTACATGTTATCAAAGTCGCATAGTCCCGGATAGAGTGGGGGACTACAGTATATGATTACAGGTCAATTTGACTATCGTCAAATAAATGGGCCATTGTGAACCTGGGAATAAAGTGATTAAGTTCTTTCTTATTTACTGACAGGTGTTATTCTTTGGATCTTTGTAAAATGGGTGAAACCCAATTTGAGAAGCAAGATTCAAAAGAGGTACTGTATATGATAAAAATATGTGATCCCCTGCAAGCAGTGGTTTCTCCTAGGGAAAACCACTGCTCGCAAGGTAGATGTGTGATGATGACAGTATCAAGTTTCTTGACATGTGAAAGACCCCCTAAACTACATGGTGAGTGCAGCATAAAAAGGCATCAAACCACAAGATTAAATGTCATCCTACTTGCCAAGATATTATTTTCCCACATGTACTGGATGGTATTGGCATTGCCACCTGATTTTCATTAACCCTTTCACTCCCAAGTTCAAAATGCAGATTCTTCCAACCTTTTAAGAGGAGAACATATAAGTGATGTAGTGAGAATTAATAGTTTAATCAGCTATCACCTGAGCAAGGTATCAAAGGCCAAGTTGTCCTTACTATATGATATATTTCTGGTGAGAAATTGAAGAAGAAAATCTCAGTTGAGAACTCTTGGGAGTGAAAGGGTTAATAAAGTGTTTAGGGGAGAATTTATCAACAATCTCTGGAGGTGAGAGTTACTGTAACCTTTGATGCATAGCATGCAGTATCCAATTTACCAGACCTTATGTCAATCATCTTCCTCTGCCTCCTTCCTCCTTTGAACAGCTAGTCTTTTCCAGCTAGAGGTCACACATTTCTGAAGAATTTTGGATATTGGTGGCATGTAAACAAGGAATATTGATGTTTGTGTGGGAAAAGTTGCTACTAGATAGCAATTATTTACCAAGTACTATATGTCGTACATGTATAATGATAAGACATGAGATGAGATAAAAAGTACTATTCATGTCCATTGTAAATATATTAATATTCTTGTAATCCAGTACCTTGAATGGCAATATTCTCCAAGTAAGTGGAATAAACGGATGTCCCCAAATGATGTAGTTAAGCATTTCATACAAGAGACCAGTCAAGGTGAGATGTATAGAAATCTGAATAATTGCATGAATAATATTGTAATAATAATAATAATAATAATAATAATAATAATAATAATAATAATGATAATAATAATAAATATTAATATTTTTAATATTTTTATTAATATTAATATTATTATTATTATCCTTATTCTTATTATTCTTATTATTGTTATTATTAATTTATTTTCTGACTGATTATCCATCATCCATATCTAAGTATGCATCCATGCTATTATGTCTACACAGATGTATCTACTGTATCTATCTGTATATTGCATACAGTCAACTTATACATTCATGAATGCTAATTCATTAATAAATTATTTATAATCAATATTTAGTATAGAATAATATTATATTCATACAGGAAAAGATATGGCATGAAGCATAGAAATGTACATTATTAATATTGTTGTTGTCTGGCCCCTCTCAGCAAGGATTTATCTGCAAATATTTGTCATTTTAACCTAAAACAAGTCGACATGCATAGTTTGGTGCAATGAATTATGGATTTTTGTATTTGTTGCAAATAGTTCTGTTGCCATGGAAACAGACCTTACTAATGCAGACTTTGATCAAAATGCTAAATCCATAATCCATTGCTCAGAACTATGCATGTCAACTCTCTATACACCAATATCAAACAGGTGAATATTTGCAAATGCTGAACATTACACAAAGTGCATGGCCAGGTTTACAGATAACTTTTTTCTAACTCCTGATGCTCAATGTTTTTGTATGTAGCAAGTGAAGAGGCACGTAAACTCTTGAAAGGACAGCTCAATGTTCCTTATGGTCAAAATAAGGCACATATGGACATCTTTGAACCCAGGGGACATGCATCAGGAACTGATCAAGGGAAAGGTACTCACCAGGGTTAATTGGCATTGAATGTAGGCATGAATCAAATTAGTTTGTCTATTTGCATATCCTCAGTATAGCCTTGTTTGTTTGTGTGTTATTTTTGTTGTTGTTCAATAGTTGCTGCACGTTCAGTAATGATCTTCATTCATGGAGGCTATTGGCAGGAGTGCAGGTATTCATTATAAATCAGTAGCCACTCTCATACCAGCTTAATACTGCAGCAGTAACCCTGCAATGAAATGGCCAGTGCAAGCTAATCTCAGACTCAACAGGACAAAAAATGGATGCTACCATGCTCCAAAGGGAGTCCCTGCCCTGTGAGCTAAGCTTCACAGACAACATCATTCTATACTTTGGATAATACACTTTATACCTACGTACATGAAGGTCCATAATAAATGAGTAATAATAAATTTTTCAACATATCAAGAATATAATAATTTTAAATGTGTGAAAAGAAGACCAGCTTAATATGTGACTTTTTACTTGGCTGTCTTCAAACTCCTGATTTGTTCATGTGTGATCCCCGTCATTTCGATCAGAAACACACAGAGAAAGGAAATATTAAGTCCTCAATAACAACAGAAAAAAACAAACAAACAAAGCAAAAGAAAAAAGACAGCCAAATAGAAACATTTTTCTTAGTACTGATTTTATGTAATGGACTGACAGCAATCAATTTTTTCCCAACTTTTGGAATTTTGGTATTTGACATTTCAGCAAGAATGACTATGCCCATATAGCAGTGCCTATCACCAAAGCAGGGAGCATTGCTGTCATTATTGGGTACAACCTGGCACCAGCAGGCAAGAAAATATTTACTATCTGTAGTACCACATTATTTTGTTATATCTTACCAAATGAAAATCATGTTATATTATATTATATTATATTATATTATATTATATTATACTTAGAATTATTGTGTAATAAAAAATAAACATGATACTGTAATGTGTTATGATACAATAAAATAAGTTATTAATGTCCACTTTAATTTCCAGCAACTATGGATGAAATTGTTTTGGAAGTGAAGTGTGCTGTGGAATTTGTTGCCAAGAGATTCCCTGATTCCAGGTTAGTTGTATGAAGAAGTGTGAGTCAATTCTATTTATACTCCATACAGTCTTCACTACTACTACAGCACTAACAACAGCTTCTTTTAATTTTAATTTATAAATTTTATAAGTCTCTTCCTGTGTGGTCACTCTGCTGGTGCTCATCTGTGTGCAATGATGATGACGGTGGATTGGTCCAACTGGGCAGTTCTGAACATGATTAAAGGTGAGCAAATGTTTGGTGGTCACCTTAATTTCGATTCAGTGTTTACTGTACAAAAACTGTGGATTCAAGTGCAGTCATTTTGTAATGCAGTGTAACCCTGTAAAACCTCAATATTAGGACTTGATACTCAACTATAGGTTTATATAACTTTCAATGCTTTTTCTATGACATACTGTAAGTTGTACACAAGAAAAATGAGGCTTGCACATGATGTGAAAATTACCTCAAATATATTAGAAGTTAGAAAGCAATGGCATATTTCTGCAATGCCAGTATGAATAGTGAAGCTCACATATTTTGCAAAAGGATGAAGTCGAAAGTACACTTCGCAAAATATGTTTAGATAGAGTCAAATTTAATCTTATTGCATTCCTTCTGTGAAGGACATGGTAACATTTCTTTCTTATTAAAATTTATGTATACTAGAGTATAAAATGTGACTATGAATAACGTGAATATTTATTGTATGAAGACTTGGGTTACTGTAGGTGGCCAGACATCAACTTACTGGTAATATTGAATGGCAAGTGAGTTATTGCTATAAGTTTGCTTGCAAGAAATTTCACTATAGAGCCTGCTGAGACTTTGGTTAGGTGGTCGCTTATGAGATGCAATTTAATATAATTACATGTGATAATTATTAGCAACCATGCACCTAGCCAATATCCTGTGACACATTTCAATTTTTTGTACTCTTTCTTTTTCATCAATAGGAATGTGCTTTATTTCTGGCATATTTGATTTACAGCCCATTGTGAATACTTACATCAATGATGCCCTAAAAATGACTAAGTAAGTAACATTTTGTACCTTACCATAGGGGCAGATCCAGAATAAAACTTGAACGCGGTTTCCAAATGTTCAAATGTTTGCCAAATGTGCGAGCCCAAAGCGGTACTCTAGCTATGATATTATTGCCATTTTGTTTTCATTTCCAAACAAAGCACATGTTGAATATTGATAAAATTACTGAAATTCAAGTGTGGAACATTTGGGGAATAAAATAAATCATCACGAAATAAGTTCAGTGGGTGTAAAACCAAGTGACTGTGTGCCAAGCTATCATATTTGAATTGCTTACGATCGATCTGACTAACACATCGAGGGTGCATTTGATACACAAGACTTTCAACTTTCAGTGAATGTGCCGAGAGAAACAGCCCCCAGAGGATCCTTCAGTGTAAAGCCCCAACACTACCCAACTGTCACGTGATACACACTGTTGTTGGGGAATGCGAGTCCCCAGAGTTCCATAAGCAATCTCAAGAGTTTGTAAAGGTGGGTTCTGATTCGTTATTTTGCATAGTCCCTCAATGACATGCATCCTCATAACTGTTCCCGAAGCGCAAGTTTGAAAACTTAACAAGAACTAAGATAAATGTTGACATCTGTATTTTTTAAACTTTAAATTTAGCTTTGTATCAACCCATTTCCGTCCAGATGGTAGGTTACCATTTATATGGAAAGGAAATTAAAGGACCACAAAGCTGAGAAGACGTAGAAAAGAAAAAAGGTCCGTGTGCTACTGACAGCTTTGATAGTTGCATTAACAAAAGTAACTGGCGATAACGTTACGAAGTACCCTTCTCTTACCTTTTGAAACTTGCACAATGAAGAATGCAGTCAACAAGTGTTAGCTGGGCACAATGCGCCTTGTGAAATTTCCCTGCATTGTTTGCCGCATCGTTTTGTTCACATCGGTTCTAAACGACAATCAGGCTCGGCGCGCTACTCAAAATCAAAAAGCTTCCATGCGCAAGCGCAACAGACACAAAAAGTTTCATTGCTTCTTAACTATTGTTACTGTGCTTTCCGAAATACCGTAATTCCTGGCTGGATAAAAAGCAGGAAAGAAAAAAGAAAAGCATTACGGAAAGAGAAAATACAACATTACGACGAACTGATCCTATTTAACAGTGTTCATTACCACTAAATCAATTACTAAATCCTTCCTCCAGTGCAGTGACTTTTTAGAAGCTGTATATTATATTTTTGTACACTTTCATTTCGTCCTTACAGACACTGGAGCATCATGGGATACAGAGTTCTTTGATGAACATTTGTGGTGAAGACCACTTTAGCATCGTGGAAAAGCTTTCCCTGCCTGATTTCCTGTTGTCTAAAGTAAGTTGAGAGCATGGCGATGCATTATGTCAGCTAATTTTAAAACTTCTCAACTTTGACGAAGAGAACCCGATATGCACTTTGTGCGAGGCAGATTGAAGAAGACAGAGAATTACTGGCCATTTATAGATCATTTCGCACACTCTGCCGAAAGAGCTAGACTAAATGTACATACGAACAACTGTCAACCAGAAGCCGACACTTGTACAGCCGACTGCGGGATTAAATTGTCCTACAACTTAACTAGAAGTACTAGAGACGTTTTGTGGCCGTCCAGTTTTGACAGTGAAATTCCCCGATAAACCCTTAAAGCCTGCGGATATACAGCCACTCAGCATCGTGACTCCTCACTGACTAATTATAAATACCGTCTGTATCTAAGGAACAATCTGGTATCCGACTCGACCACCGCTCGAAACGGTTATAGAGCACTTCTGATTTAATTGTCACGATGTCCTTTGTTCAGTACTTCAAGGCTCATTAACCCTTACACTCAGTATACATGATGAAAGGGGAGCTGGTATCTCAATCAGCTTTTATCTGAGCAAAGTATCAAATATCAAACTCTCCATACTGTATGATATATGTCTGATGAGAAACTGAAGGAGAAAGTTGAAGTTGATCACTCTTGGGAGTGAAACAGCTATCACTGAATCAGTCCTCTCTTCTGTACCGTCTGCTGTTACGTTGATTATTTTTTATTTGTTTCTTTTATTCATGCAGTCGTTATGTGAAATGATGTCCAAAATTGAAGAGAACACCAGAGGATAAGTGGGGAGTTTCAAATGGTTGGTATGGAAATCTACTGTGCTGCCAGGACAGTACAATCGATTGTGTACAACTGCTGCCCGCAAGGAAAACAGGCAGCTACTGTACGTGCGAATGAATGGAAACTGTGTTTATGGAATCACCGAAGTTACCGCAAAAGCGGCAAGAAGCAAACGCTCCTAAACGGCCGGACTTTAATCTGATCAAAGTGCGTAAGTAAGGTTATCCAGCTAGGGCCTGTAGTCCCACGTACAACACTGATTGAGCCGTGGTGATGGATTCAGAGTAAAATACACTTGTGAATATTGTATTTCAGTGGCCACGGTAGAAATGTTTTCCTGCCAATTGGTAAAATCAGAATAGAAATCAAATTGGCTCACATTTTGGGCTGGACAATGAACTGCATCTCCAACCGATACGACGAAATGAGCTGGGTACGAGCTTGGGCGCCATCCTCTGATAGTGCGGTGGGATGGGTAGGTTTTTCAGGGTTCTTTATTCGATGAATTGCGTTCTTTGTTACGTTTTTGTCATTGCTTTTAGCTATAAGTTTACTGTTTAACTATCAGTTTAGGATAAAATATAATTTTCTGCTGGCCTTACAGACAGCTCTTATTTTCATAAATTTGCTATTTCCTTCATCTAATTGACCTCAGTAATGTGTAACATGAAATGTATTATAGTTACCTTGCTTTGTTTAGCCTTGTGGTTATTCTAGGTAGCTTGGCACCTCAAGAGATTGTTTTTTTTTTTGTTTGTTTGTTTGTTTGTTTGTTTGTTTGTTTTATTTCAAATTGTAATCGTATGGTACATTAATAAACGTCAGTTCAGAACGCTGGTATTGTTTTCGTTATTTTTTGATCCAGTCTTTAAACGTTGGACATTTCTGGATAAATTGACATCGCGACTTGCCAGTTGAGCGCCTGCTCTGTGAAATTTTAGGTCAAAGCGTTGACGGCGTTACTCGCTGACCGACGGAAGTGACGTCAGGACAATTGGCCCGTACCCGTGCACTGTTTCACGTACGGCGTTTTACAGTGTCAAAGTGAACAATCGCCTCATACATCTCGCCAAACCTTCCATTTGGAGAAGCAACGTTGCAGTTAGACGATGAGCCGTTCGATACTGTCAACGTCAAAATTACTGGCCAAGACATTTTTACACTAAGCGATGATCGCTGACCCGACGGAAGTGACGTTAAGAATATATAGTGCTGATACATCAGCCGTGCACTGCTGCATGCACCGCATAAATTAGTGTCAGTACTTATAAACCCATTAAGAGGTCAGTGCCAGTCCAAAAAGACGCCTGCATCTACCAATTATACAAGAATGGCCGAAAAGAATTCAGGAAAGAAAGTCGTGATTCCAGTGGATGAGAGTGAACACAGCGAGAGAGCATTCAACTGTAAGTCTAGCATGCGTGCAGACGTCCTGTATCCCTGCTATAAAAGTCGCCTTTCCCGAGTGAGTGGGGATACAGGACGTCTGCACTCACGCAATGATTCTACATCACCCTTGGCTTGCTAAGTGAGTCATTCTCGATCGTTACATGTGATCGTTGCTGTGTTTTGGTTGCTGCGTACTTAAAAACGACAGTGCACCAGCTTGAGATCACTAAAACCAGTTGGACTAAGTCTTGCTAGATTCGACTTGGACTCGTTTCCGTGATCAAATTTCTTTTTGTTTGTTACGCGTTCATTCGAGCTTGGTAAGTATGGGGAACCAATCTGCTAACCCCATACATCAGAATTTGTTTTATAATATATTACTACTTTAATCAGTTTCAACCCAACATTTTAGCTCATTTTGAAGTCATGCTGCTAAATCTGATATGGCAATTGGGGGAATGAACCGTTTTAGTGCATGTACGTTAAATTAATCAAGTATATTGATATGCCTATGCTCAGAATTAATTTCTACATATGTATTCTGTTGGCAGGGTATTGTGAAAACCTCCATGGAAAAGATGACCTCCTTTATATTTTACATGTGCCTGAGTTACCAATGATGCCTGCCGCACCATACCCATGTGAGTTTCAAATTTGAAATTATTACTGTCTTATTACTTACATACTCTGTTCAATCAACCTTGCTCTTACTGAATATCTTGCTTCGCAGATGGTATTGCTTACTCTTCAGAGTGGCAGAAATTAGTGGATGAAAGCAGTCAAAATGCCAAGAAGCTTATAGAAAAGTATATGAAACGATGTGAGGAAAATAAGGTAATAAGTCCAAGAGAGAGGAGACATTTGCCCATGTATACAGTAAGTTAAGCAAGCACGTGCCACCCTAAACAGCATTGCTTCCGAACTAAAGTGTTTGGTTCAGATGCAATGCAGGCTAAAATGAACAGTATGCTAGTTATGAATCATCTTGTTCTAAAAATATAGGGTATACTAGTATATATTGTGTTGGTTTGGTTTTGACAGGGATGCAGTAAATTGAGAAATCACAGTCACATTCATGAAAAGTGCATATAAAATATTGACACTGACAGGTCTGAAGAAGGGTATGGAAAATTGATCTGAAGTTGAGTCAGTTATAAATTTTGAGAACAATGTGGCACAATTAATTGGCCCATCCAACAAAACACATCCTGTTTAAGTTTATAATATAGCAAGTTTTTCCAGTTCATGGGAAGATCTCAGCCTTGTCAAGAATAGAATATGGGAGAAAATGTTTCTGAGGAAGGTATCAAAACCCAGCATGAATATCATGATCAGGCTGTTAGGTTGACAATAACTGCTATAATCAGTCATGATTAAGATTTGACACTTCCATATTAATCTCAGTTGAAGTGCAAGCTCTTCTTGGATACCAGAGGCACACCTGGAGAGGCCACCTGTAAACTGGCAAGTGACAAAGGTGCTGACTTGACAGTGATGGGGAGTCGTGGCCAGAACACCCTGCGGTGCACACTGTTGGGCAGTGTCAGCGATTATGTCCTTCACCACTCCTACAACCCAGTAACAGTTGTTCCTCCATCCAAACCTGAATCACACAAATAAAATAATGCTGCTCATAAAATGATGTTCCAGTCTGTCCCAGGAGCCAATCAGGGCCTAGTTGTTTAAAAGCATGATACATTCTCTAGTCTAATCTTGGGTTACAGCTGTACATGCAAGTTCTATTAAATTTATTGTCTTTTTATTATGAAAATGAGGAAGTTTCCTCCTAATGTAGTATTAATAGTTATAGTATTTGATACATCTGAGCTTAGTTTCAATATTTAACAATAAATTAAATATTGTTGGGCTTGGGTTCATAATTGACTGGTTATCATGTGTATCAAGACAATATTTAGAGGTGGGCAATCTCTGCAATGGTCTAGAAAGTCTGGGGATTAATAATGTTGGGAGAACACAAGGGTAGTATCGGGGAGACAACTGGTGGTTTGTGATCATCAGAATGTGGTATTAAAAATAAGTTCTCATCTGATGTTGTGTAAAGTTCTATGTGGTTTACTAGGGCAGTAGAAAGTTAACAAAATCTGGAGTCCTTTTGTGGTCAATGCATACCTGCCAACTCTCCTGCTTTATGTGACAGACCTCATTTCCTGCTAAGCTGCAAACTCATTTTGCCTTCTCCCACAAGAATCTGAAATTAATCAAGAACATATTTTGCCCAATCTTCTAGTTCATTCAACAGAGGAAATGTAAAATAAACGTATGCTAAAGGGTACATTTTTCGGCTCGCTGGGTTAGCGGAAATTCTGCAGCTCTGAAGGGAACTTGGGCCACGCCCTTTGACCCCAGATCCTGACCAAAATCTCCTGCCCGAGCATTTTTTAGGGTTGGCAACTCTGAATGAATGATCATTGTTTCAGGGTTCAATTAAAAGTGTATTCCAGAGTGATGACAGTTGGAAAACATCTTTCAATTCATGTAATCCTCTTGCCCACCTCTATCCCCTTCGTCCAATTATTGTCACAGTCCCTGTGGCAAAGGAATCCCGCATCACTACAGACTACAATACATGCAAAGTCTTCAAGGTAGCTCCCATCTTCATTCCCAGGATGTCGCGTTGTAAGTAGAAGACTATTAAAGTCGGAAGCTATTAAAGCAAAGAGTTTCGCTCCAAAAACTGGCTGCAGCAACGCGGAGCGGTGAGCAGTGCGCGCAATGCTCAACAGCGCTGAAATGCATAAACAGCAGCAGGAGCCCATTACCCAGCTCCTGACAGAAAATCTTTACCGTTTTAAAAACATGGAGAAAAACATAGAAGAAAGACTCGGAATAGGCCAGGAGGGCGGCCACTGTTGCGAATGTGCGTGAGTAGTGCACGCGACAAAGTAGAGCCCAGACTCCATGGCCGTCTCTCGCGGTCTTTGACAAATCGGTGCAACCAAGCAATGTCAGGGATGCGTGGTAGTGTGGTAGCTAACATAGACAAGAGAGAATAGCTCCGATCAGGGATTGTGTACCTTTTTAGCGTGAAAGTGCACAAACTCCTGACAAACTGCGAACTCATTGAATATTCAACCGGAAGTGTAAACATGATATACCCCTCGTGTTAAGAGTCTGGGTTCTAATCTGTTTGGACGTGCGACTTTGCACACATCTCCGGCGTTCACGGGTTCGGAGTCCGAGTGTGCGTGTGACGGTCAGCACGTTCATCCTCGGTTGTCACGTCTTCTGCAGTTCATATAAAGCGGTTGTTCTCCAAATAGCTGCCAGTTATCACAAGCATAATGGCAGAGGAACATTCAGGACGGAAAGTGGTCATTCCAGTGGATGGCAGCGAACATAGCGAGCGAGCATTCAACTGTAAGTCATGCAATGTCCAGCTTGTTCAACTTCTTGGAAGTTAACCATAAATAGAGCGTTATATCAATGTTCAAGTCGCCCTTATTGAATTGTATATTTATTACACAGAGATGTCAGTTATTTCGACTGCTTCCAGCGGCTGTTGCACACTTTTTTAACGCGCCCAGAAATTAAAGTCAGTGCCGAAGCCGGCTGAAATTGCGAACACAGACAGCCGAGGAGCAGATAAACACACCGGCAAAGTTTCGTTTGTTTTATTTCAGTATTTGATGCATTAGTCGTGTCATAAACATTCCCACTCTTGCTCTTATAACACTCGCCTCAGACGCCCACCCCACGTTTACATAATATTCAATTTGCATTAGGGTGTTCACTAAAGGTTGGTCATTTTAAAAACCATTTTTTCGGGTGTATTTTTGAAACGTATGTATCGGATTACAGGACTTCAGGACGATCCGATTGCATTTAACATCGATCAATTGTGAAAAAGCCGCTCCAAACCTTGGCTTGACGTGTGTATAAATTCTGCCGGGTATTTCCGGTCTCTCAGCCGCCCGGTTTATAGCTGCGGTGCCTTTGCCCAGGGTTGCTCGCCATAAAAAAATAAAAAAATAAAATGGTCATATTTGAATACTATAGTTCTATCTCAAAATAACTTGCAGCCTGCCGAATATGTTAATTTTGCCAAATGTCCAATTTCATGCAGAATTAAGAATTGCATAAAGCTGTTTTCTGATCAGTCCTTTACTAATGCATCAGGTTGCACGAGGACTGGCAGTCGCGATCACAACTGCTGTAACCCTCACATGCAGGTCTTGTTTGCATGGTCCCAAAATGCTGTCTGTACATATATTTAGTCAACACCATGTACACATGTAGATCAGAATGAAAATATACTGAGTGGTCCTTTCCTTGTTCTTATAGGGTATTGTGAAAATCTGCATGGGAATGAAGATCTTATTCTACTTATCCATGTGCACGAGTTGCCAGTGATGCCTGCCGCACCATACCCATGTGAGCTTTAGCATATTTATATAGTTTGTTCATGGCAGCATCAGCCTTCCTTGGAATAAATTTTCTAGAAATTACACTGTACTGTAAATACAGGTAACAGCCCTAAATGTAATGATGCAAGGTATTTCTACTTGTATAGTCATAGAGTAGTCCTGTTTACTGCATACATGTCAATGCAATGCAACTACTAATTTCATGTTCATTACTTTTATTTGCAATTTGCAATTATAATTTTCTGGGCTCATTTTTTTTTCTTTCTTCATCTAGTAATATTTGACTTCCTGTATTTGCAGATGGTATTCCTTACTACCAGGAATGGCAGAAACTAGTGGAACAGAGCAAACAGGAAGCCAAAAACCTTGTAGAAGGATTTGGTCAACAGTGTAAAGAACATAAGGTTAGAAGTCTGCACCAGTTCATGTCCTGAGCGTCGATCAAATCATACTTAACATTTGTTTGGGCCAGAGTTGTGGGAGAATTATCTTCAAACTCTGTTATCTGCACCTTATGTCCCACTATCCTGTTAACCCTTTCACTCCTGAGCTCAAAATACAAATTCTCCCAACCATTCAAGAAGAAAATGTATGAGAGATATAGAGAGAATTGATAGGCCAATCAACTTTCATCTGAACAAACTATCAAGTAGCAAATTCTCCACACTGTAACATGAAATTCTGGTAAGAGACTAAAAGAGAAAATTGAAGTTGATCACTTTCAGGAGTGAAAGGGTGAACTTGCATCCTGTGTTTATGTGCTTCCTCTCCCATGAACCCATGTAATATTGGCAACATGTATTAAACCACAAATTCTAATGCAAAATTATGCATTATTGATCAACAAGCAATAAACTGATTTGTATCACCCAGGCCATAAATGTCAGTGGGGATTGGATACAGGTCCAAAAGGGAAGCAGCTTTACCATTTTCAGATAGTGGGGGCAGTTCGTCTAACTTTCGTAGCTATCCAGTACCAAAACTTATTCTTGTCACTGTGTGATAGAATGTACTGTGAGAAACTGAACAAGGAAAAAATTGAAAGTGATTACACTTGACAGGAGTTTTAATATTACAAATTCTCAGACAAACTAGTCAAGAAGAAAATATAATGAGTGGTGTGCTGTAATTATTGTTAATTGTAAATGTGAGAACTGATAGTTCCATCAAATTTGGTATCTGAGAGAGCTGTCAACATCACCATTTTTTTCTCTTTACTGTATGTGACTGCAAACAGCAAAGTGAAATTGATCAATATTATTATTCTTGGGATTTGAAGGGTTAAAAATGTACAGTTAGTTATCCTACACATAATGTAATAAATGCAGCTACTGTACACTGTATGCAGTGTTCTAATTCGATAGGGTTCAGAGCATTAAAATTTAAAACCTCTTTTTATTTTCAGTATAAATTTAAGCTGTTCTTGTCTACTGAGGGAAGACCCGGGGAGGCCATCTGCAAGATGTTAAAGGAAGAAGGTACTGACTTTGTAGTCATGGGGAGTCGAGGTCAAAATGCACTGCGTCGCACTTTGTTGGGCAGTGTCAGCGACTATGTGGTTCATCATGCCCACATTCCTGTGGCAGTTGTCCCTCCTCCCCACACACACTCAGACAAATGATTTGCTGCCTATTGTGCAATTGTACCAACTTGGTTTGCAAAGGATGATGGACAGTGTCTGGGTCACAGTGTAGTTCGAACAATAGATTGCTCTCTCTAAAACCCCAAAAAATATTAATAATCTTAACTTAGTGCAGTAGTACAGATTAATATTAGAACTATGTATATGTTGATATAATATTGACTTTTATCTGATCTAATCAGTAGTAACTGTTAGAAATAATGTCAAATACAGAAATGCAATATATTCAGGCATTGAACAACTAAACAGTCTGAAATACCTATTGGTGGATTGAAAACCGCCATGTATGTTCTTGAGTCAGCGCTCGACATTAACGGTTGCCCGGTTGCCCGTAGCAACCAAAACTTTTGGTCGGGCAGGTAAATTCTGGGCCGGGCAACTAGAAATTATGAAACTTTCTATTGCTTGAAGTCAATCTACAGTCTGAAGGGCAACCAACCTAAAACCTTAATGTCGAGCACTGTGAGTAGAAGAGGGGTTTTTACATTAGGGACTCCAAATTTATAATTTACAGGTGATATGATGAAAACAATTATCCATTAAATGTTTTATAGTAAGTTTTATCTGTGCTAGTTCTTTGTTTTGTTTGTTTGTTTATTTTGAACCCAGATAGCTTGCCATATACTCCTCTCCTGTCTCAGATACTTGGCTGTCTCCAACATGGTTACATGTACACCTTTGAAATAATTAAAAATTTTTGTATACTCTCTACAGTTAAATTCGCAAAAACGGAATCCATATTACGAACAGGGTTGAGAATTAGCGACACTGTAAACTCAATTAAGTCACGACTTTGAGCTCTCAGTATTTTTTCTGCAGTTATAAAAAAAAAAAAAAAATTCGTCGAAGTTGCACATTATGAGTAATTCGAATCCGCTTGGGTCCATACCTCAGGAAAGGTCCGTGTTCATCTTTTTGCTACTTCGTCTTCTATTTTCTTCATGACGATTTGAACTCGAGACTGTAGGTCAAGCACATCTATTAAAGTATAACAAATGCCAGTTTTTAGAAGAAATGCTTCCATAGCTTCGGTGAACTGAAGGAGTTCCTCCATCTTGGGTGAAAGCCTGACAGTGTCCTCTTGTATGCATTCCTGAAAAGGTTTAACTACGAACACAAGCGAGGATTTGTACCTATTGATGACACGAAACCTGTATGAGGAGATGACTAAATTAAATTGACCTTTATCGAACAACTGGGCCCAGTAGATGCTTGGAAACAGCTACCGAAGACTCCCTTATTTCCTGAGTGAATTTTCTATAAATTTCTTTAGTCGAATGCCAGAAATCTATAAAGTTGGCCGACTGTTTTCAAGAACAATTAAAGGCGACTCGTTCACTGCAGCACCATCCACTGACTTAGATCCCCTTTAGTTTTCAGTTGCTGTAATAAGAAATTCACAATATAAGTCTAAAAGCCTGTCGAGGAAATATGTATTTTTTTAGTAACCCGCAGCGTTTTCCTTCAATAACAATAGAGCTACAATATGTACGAACAATATTTAAAACAATGGAGAGGTCTTGACAAGACACGTTCTAGTCAGTTTGCCGGCTTGAAGTGCATATTGCACGTACGTTCTAGCTCGTAATTCTTGATTAGTATAACAACGTACCTCTCAATACACTCTTTGGTCGAGGGTAAATCCAACAATCGTTTTGTAGCATTTTCCTCCAGGTATACAATCGAATAAATGATCGGGTCGATTCCACGATCAGCGATATACGCGCGCCCAAGCGCGACATTTTGCCGTTCTATTTCACATTGTGCTTCTACGATTCCGCGTTGAAGCTCTTCGAACTTGCCTGGATTTCTTTTCGGATCAAAGTCTTGTGTCTGAAGGTTCTGTCTTCGAATAATGCTCCTTGCCACCTCACTCTCTACGTGAAGTTGCGTTTGTTTAGCGATTTCGTTGACAAGTGTTGTTTTTCCCACACTATGAGCGCCGCAAATAAATACTCGGAGCATTCTTGATGTACCACGGTGATGAGTCATCTATTTAAGCAGATTTAAACCTTTTGTACGCAGGTTTTCCGTTTTTTTGCAGAAGTGAAAGTGATGCTAAACAACATGTATGTCGTCGCCCACTGATGACAAACTGGCATAATATATTCATACATTGTACTGTCCATCTTCAGCTTTACTGATCCCATTAGACCGGAAAGAAAATACAATGTGTACTGGTTTATAAAATGGGGCTCTTCTTCCTATTAAAAAAAGGAATAAAAAGCACAAATAAAATAGCTAATATGTTTTTCAAGTTTCCACCTCTTATACACGTACCCTCTCCTCCCTGGAATTTTATTTTGCCAACATTACGTCATTTTTAGGGTTTTACCGGAATCGTATTTCTTGGAAAAACCAAGCGGACGTCAAACGTTTGAGCCCATGAAGATTCTATGATAATAAGAAGGCGTATTTTCTGCTTAACTTCAAAACCGGACAATTAATACGCCTGGGTAAGTTCTTTTCTTTCAATATTTTCTACTGAGCTGCGAGAAAGGTCTTGATTAGATCGTATTTCCTTGTGTGTACGCGTGATAGTCGACCACGTGGTAGTCGACTTCGTAAACGAACAAGGTATTATTGACATGATTTTTGAACGCAATGTGTTGTGATGGAAGGTAGTCGCGAGCTTCAATAACGTTGCGTGTTACGTGATTAATGGAACTATCGCACTGATGACTACCGATCTAGCACTGTCCGGCAAAGTCGTTATAATTTTTGCTGAAATAAGCGTATTAATTCCGCACTGGGCGTGGGTTTACGGCTACACGTAGGCTAGGGTTTACGACAAGGAATTTACCAGAGACTATATATATAGATCGCTGATTGTCATGAATCCTGACGAAGATGTCTGGGGAGCTCACGGGAGCAACACTGAACACGGCTGCGGATAGATGGCCACCCGAACACAAATAGAAGTACGTCTACTCAATCTGAAAGCGAAAAGTGAATGTCTGGGTCCGTCAAACTCGGCCTATTTATCCACATGTGTGCGTTCATTGATTTATTTTCCTGTGTAATTGCGTTACGTGCGTGGCAAAGATACCGTCACGAGTGTACAGCGGACACAGTTAATTTGCATAGTGTCAAATTATGGACGCCATTGTGGCAGATGTCTAGTGAACATCATCAGCTGTCATCGTGGAAGGTATAGTGTAGGAATACAATGCTATACAATGTTTTCAGATCTCTAGAACGCTAAATTTGGAAATAGGTTAGTAGCACTTTTAGATTAAGATTAATAGTTTATCATTAATAGAAAAAGATTAATCCTCTCCTCAAACGAGTCGGATGGAAATGGATTGCTGTCCTTCTTTCGACTTTCGGAGCCCCCAGAAATGGCGGATCCAAATTTAGTCTTAAATTTTCTGGATATTAACAAATAACATTTAATTGCCTGAGAGGGCTCCCATTCTGAGAGATATCAAACTCCACTCGGTAACAACGTGCCTGTTCATTGTGACCGTTGATAGCTGTCATTTCAATTCAGTGTACAGTGTGTTTTTTAGGTTGAATCAAATTTTTAATACTCGTGCCATGTACGTGGTGTTGCAGGGTGTGAAGCGTTGGTGAAAGTCGTTATGTGTGAATCACAATAAAGCGAAGTCAAGATGAGCTCCAGGGGAGGCGCTGAAAACCAGGGAAATGTTCGAGTCTCGTTCACATTCCCAAAACTGCACCTTACCAAAAAGTGTGCCTCTGAAGGCATGCTGTCGATGAAAAAAATATCGGTGCACTTGCCGGGTGGCAGAGTCCAGGGAGGACAGTACAAAAACACAGATTTTCAACTAAAGGATGAAAACACCCAAACTAAGACGTGTCCACTGTTTCGCAAATATAATCCAGATGACTTCATCGTAGTGTGCTTTGATCCAAAATGTCCCCCCGATGCGGTGCAGAAGTTTCTTCTGGGTGGGCTGACTGTACGTTATAAAGACGATCACTCTCGCGAGGATGTATTTGTCTTCTTTGGGCACAGTGCAAGCCAGCTACGAGAACGAACATGTGTCTTATACAACCAACGGGAGGAGGATGTTGAGAGAGTCCTACAGAGGTTCGGCGACTTTGGGAAAATCAAAGATGTAGCTAAAAGAGCGGCTAGAATTGGACTGCTGTTCTCTACTGCAGACCCCACGTGTGCCCCGAATTCCGTGGAGAAAATCGACGACATTTCACGGGCTGGGTACATCTTCACGGATGGGTGTGGTTTCGTTTCCAGCCACGTTGCTTCTGAGATTACTCAGTGTTTGCAAATAAACTCCTTGTACGAGAAAATCAAGTCTCCTGCAGTTCCTTCCGTTTATCAGGTTCGTTTTAAAGGATGCAAAGGGGTCCTAATGCACAGTCCCGCACTACGAGACGATATCCAAATTCGACCCTCGATGGAGAAATTCCAGTGGCTCCTCAACGAACCCAGCTACATAGGAGTTGTTGACCGTGGCTACTCCAGACCATATGAGTTTGGCACACTAAACAAACAGTACATCAGGCTTCTGTCAGCTCTTGGAATCGCCGACGACGTTTTTCTGCGCAAGCAAGACGTTTACTTTAGAGAGCTGGGAGAAATCACTACAAATCATGAAATCGCTTTCAGGTTCTTGTGTGCTAACGAAGAGTTTGCATTGGCTGAAAGTTTATTAAAGACTGGAAATCTCGACAAGAAAGCCAGAGAAAAGCTGGTACATCTACGTAACCGTGTCGGAGAAAGACAACGCACTTCCCAAGACAACCCCTTCAAGAAAGCCAAGAAATCCGCTGCAGAAAGACTCAGGATTCCAGTAGAGGAGTCCAGGAATGTCTACGGTGTTTGCGATCCATCAGGCAGACTTGAACCAGGTACCGTGTTTTTTCAACCAACCATCCGTGGGAAGCCGGTTATTTTGCACACGTCTGGTCGTAGTGGTCGGGTGGTCGTAGCAAAGAATCCCTGTTATCATCCGGGAGACATTCGTGTTCTACGATGTGTGGACGAGCCGGGTTGTCGACATCTTGTCGACTGCGTCGTTTTCCCGACGAACGGTGATCGCCCGCACCCGGACGAGATTGCAGGAAGCGATCTGGATGGCGACAAGTACTTCGTGTGCTGGGACAGCGAGCTTGTTCCTGAACGTGAAGTCCCCCCGTGCCAGTACCCAGCAGCAAAACCGCGAAAGAAAGAAAACATCACGAGAGAAGACTGTGTGCGCTACTTCTCCCGGTACAGTAATGTCACCGTGGGTAAACTTGACCATCTATTTGAGAGTTGGGCGGATGAGAAGGGAGTCAACTCCCCAGAGTGTGTTGAGATTGCTGCACTGTTTTCCCGAGCTATCGACGCAGCCAAGACTGGAGAGAAAGTCCAAATTTCAAAGCATCTTCTAGCTGCCCCTTCTGCGTCTCAACGCAAGTGCGAATTTGTCTGGCTGAAGATGTTGGAACGGGCGAAGGTGTTCGAAAGTGATCGCTACTTGGAGGCTGAAATGACGACCAATGTAACAGGCATCACCGAGGAAGACATGCTTGGCATACTGAAGAATAGAGAGTCGAGATGCAGTGAGTACCGCCTCTTCAGGTTCCTGTACAAGTGGTGCGAGCACGTGGGACAAGTGGACACCATCACGCAGTACTTAAATCATATCGACTTTAGCAAATTCACGACAGAGCAGATCGAGCGATGCCGCGTGACGGTAGATGTGCCAAGCATCGATCTAAAAAAGCGTCTTAATCCTTTGCATCAGTCGAAGATCTTATCAGATGAGGACGTCGAGACCTTTTCAAGGTCGCCGTCCGTATCCAGGAAGCGTTGGCGAATGCTCTACCATTCTGATGGAGAGGAAATGTCATGGACGATTCTTGACAATGTTTTCAGATCTCCCATCGAAAAACTCGTCATCTTTCAGTTTCTCCTTGGGGGCGTGGAGTGGGTAATTTCCATTGCTATGGCGATGTCTTTGGAATTTCGCGAGGTCATCACCATTGATGAAGAGGATTCTCTGGAGACTGCCACTGCACACGTGTCAGTACATTCCGGATCGGGTTCCGTTCCTCCACTTACTCTTGGGAAGGGGTACTCCTTCAGCTGGGAAGGGGATCGTCTGGACATTTATACAGGAAGGAAACAAAACACTTTCATATGTCTGAAGAGGGGAGAGGTAGCAGAGGACATGGGGCCAATCATGAGCGTTGCTCTAAACCGCTTCAAAGAAAGTCTCCCAAGAGAAACCCAAACTCGAATCCGCAAGGAAAAGGTCCTAGCGGTGGAAGTGTTCTGTTTGTACGATAGCGGTGATGCTGGCCACACAGTTCGCCAAATATCAAGTCCAGCCGCCGCTGACCAGCAGGAAGCTGCTGCACCACAGGAGCTGCACGAGCAGTTTCAGGCAAAGGAGGGCGACTTTCCAAGAATAAATGCCGCGCCAGACGAGCTGCTCAGCGAACTCGAGAGAGTTTACAGAGAGCTGCATAACTCACTGCAAAGTGGACAGCTGCAGGAATCTCAGCTGGAACAGTTGGCAGACAGGATGATCGCAGCTCGAGAAACCAGTGAAGAGGTAAGAACACAGCGACTTCTGAGCCACTTCTGAGCGACGGGAAGTTTAAGATAAGTGTAGCAATCAGATCAGTGTGACACTTAAAAATGTTTGGGCGACTCTTCTATCTTTGAATTGTATTATCTCCCAATTTTCAAAGTTTCCCATATTTGCGCTACTTTTCTAACCAGCCTACCTAGTACGTAATACTTAACTGTGTCCACATCTTCCTACGTGTCTACTTAACTGTTGTCTTCCTGTTTACCTGCTGTTGTCTACCCAGCTACCAAATTCAAATTCACCTACAACATTGTATCAGTGTTGCACTGTACGGCAATGTAATGGTTTCATTTCTACTAGGAATGCCACGAGATTGCCTGTCACCTTGAGTTCTTCTTGTGGAAGGCGGATGCTACAGTCGCCTTTACTTCATCTGAAAGATACAAACAACTTATCTTATCTCTCATAACTGGCCTGCGACATTTCCGGCTGGACACAGTGTTTGGAGAGGAAACTCGGACAACACTGACTGGGCGCGTGAGGAGGGCCCTGGACACTATGTGGCGCCAGGAGTTAAAGTTTTCTTCGGAGGAAATCTCTGAGATTCTGTGCACATTACTTCTTGGAAATGATTACAACACTGCTTGTGAAGTTATACGGTTCTTTCGTGAAGGTATCACCTGCTTGTGTTACCCTAATCATACCTCTATGTGTCTTTCTGTTTTTGACCAATGCCTCAATACGACCGTTTAGTTATCGATTCATCGGTGAATATCATATACCTGTCAATCGACACTCATCTATCTATCCATCCATCCATCTCTTTCTCTCTCTTGAGAAGTAAAGAAAGTAGTTACAACAGATTTAACATCGTATGATTTCTTAATATGTCGCGTAACTACCTATATTTGTGAGGTCTTTCTCTCTCTCTCTTTTTGTTTTACTGTTTTTCTGACTATTGTCTCAGTCTGCCTCTGCTGTCTGTCTGTGCCTGGTACTGAGCTTGCCTGTTTTCACGTGCTTCCAGGTTACTTTCCTCTGGACAGTTGGACGTTCCACCCCAACGCTCTGCCTTATTATCTTCACTTTGTGTCACTCGTCACGCTGGAGGCTCTGGAGGAGGTAAAACAAGCAACCCATGCACAGACGCGAAGACAACCAATCACAGCACAAGTAACCCCAAGTGACGAGGAAGAGAACACTTTCACGCTTCTTGTCACGAGTGGACCACACCCTTTCAGGCGGGGTGAAGGTGTGGCGATGAGCTGCTCCCACGTGTTCACGCGAGAATATATCGCTGAAGTGAGAGATGTCAGAGGAAACATGTTGACGGTTTCTTTCGCCTGGCCAAGTAGCATCACTTCCGCCATTAAGAAAAACATCATCACTTCTCAGTGGCACGTTTTCCCATTTCCAAGCCTTGTCGGTTACAAACGTGTTCTTTCCGCTTTCGAAGCTTTACGCCACATGCATTCTAACGCTGGAGCACTGTTTGAGCAAATTGTTGGCAGGTTTGCTTGCGTGAATGAAGTCAGCAGTGACGAATGCACAGGAGGCAGATTGAGTGATGATGACCACGTGGTACAGAGCACGAAGAGTGATGGCCCGGAAAAAGGTGAAGAAATAATTTCATTTTCATTTCATTCACTGACTATTCATATGAGGTGTTCAGGTTTTGTCCTCAGTTTGGTCCCCATGAATGTTTTGCTTATTTCCACTGGCAGCGCGCCAATCCCCTTTTAATGTTCCCCTAAAAGTAAACAACTGGTATAATTAATTCTTTTTACCTCAGGAGCAACGTACGTGGAGACCTCGGAAACTGTCACAGGGTTCTCTTTGAACGAGAGTCAAGAGAAAGCAGTGAATGATGTACTAAGGGGCTTGCCTGTGGCTTTAATTCAGGGTCCTCCAGGGACAGGGAAAACAGTGACATGCGCAGAGATTGTGCGGAGGTGGCTGTTGGCGAGTAGTGATCCGGTACTAGTGGTTGCCGAGACCAACGAAGGAGTGGATAACTTGATGAAAAGACTGGCCGCTCATATTTCCGCCAATCCCGGGGAAATTGTTCGAGTCGGCAGCTCAGGCAGGAGTGTGACCAGAGAACTACAGCGCTTCACGCTGGAGCAGCTGTACAAAGAACGAGTCTCGGAGAAGAAAGGAGAGTTTGATAAGATGGATAAGAAAGTTGTGAAGAAGATTTTAAGTGCCGCCCACGTCGTCTGTTCCACGTGTATTAGCTCAGGCTCCACCCATCTTGAAGGTCACGTGTTCAAGCGCGTCTTGGTTGACGAGGCCTCCCAAGCCACGGAACCCGTCATCTTGGTTGCAACGTCGCACGGTTGTCAGCAGCTGGTGCTTGTAGGTAAATAGCCCAAGCTTAGCTTTTCTTGCTTTTGTTCATGTTCGTGTCCTTGTTCTTGTATTGTTCTTGTCTGTCTCTATCTCTGTTGGATGCTGTGAAGTATAACTGAACTGGATTCTGTATATTTGATGTTTCGCAGGCGATGATCAACAACTACCTCCCATGGTGCAGTGCGAGCAGGCCAAAGGTCCTTCGGGGCTGTCGACGCCTCTTTTTACGCGCATGCGATCAGTTGGTGTTGAAGTCCGCATGCTCGAAATTCAGTACCGCATGCACCCCACAATTGCTCATTTCCCTTCAAAAACCTTTTACGGTGGGAAATTGAGGAATGGTGTTTCCACTGAAGACAGACAACCTCCGTCAGGTTTTGACTGGCCTTGCAGTCAGAAACCAGTAGCATTCGTGAACATGCCAGATAAGTGTCTCGAGAGGAGCAAGAGCTCTTCAAAGTTTAACGACTCTGAGGCTGAAGCCGTTTCCCGTCTCATCCGGGACCTTTTGAATGGGGGTGACGTCAGCTGCTCTCAAATTGGTGTCGTGACTCCATATCGCGCACAGGTTGAGAGAATATCCAGTTTGATCAGTGGAGACGTCGCAGTGAGAACTGTAGATGGTTTTCAAGGGCAGGAGCGTGACGTGATTGTGTTTTCGGCCGTGCGTTGTAACGAACACAGGTTTGTTGGCTTTTTAGATGACGCCAAGCGAATGAATGTGTTACTGACCCGGGCGAGACGAGGCCTTATTGTTGTTGGCAACCGCAGCACCCTGTCTTGTTGTGATATGTGGAAAGAATGGATTTGTTGGGCAGATGAGGAGAACCTAGTTTATCAACAGCCCCAAGGTTTGTATGCACTTTCGCGTATTGTTTAATGCGATAATGCAAAGTATGGGCAGGTTTCTCCGGTCAATTTAAATGGCCCCGGCCAACGCTTTTGTTTATTTCGAGTTATTGTTATTGTCCATTTATTGACAAAACACAAGAGAGAGAAGACTGTAATTTTTTTCGTAAGCTTTTCTAGAGCTGGATCTAGGAAATGTTCTGGGCAATATATACTTTATTATTTAGACAAATAATTGAGGGCGTAATTCGTGCCGGACATTTTCATGCACATGTGTTAATGACTTGGTCATAGACTATAAAGCTCTTTCTTGGGAACGAGAAGGAATCGTTGACTTACGTACTTGTTTTTCAACTCCTGGCCTGTTATTCTTAGTTACGTTAGCTTTTTTCTTGGTTCCTATTCAAAGAGGTTATTACGCGGGAAGGAGTGCAACGCGGCGGAGTATTTTAGAGTCGGTTTTATTTTTTCGAGCCTGCTTCAGGCGAGAAAAAATAAAACTGACGAGTAAAAATACAGCCGTATTGCACGACTTTTCGTGTAATAAGTTGTTTATTATACGACGAACGAAGCAGGGCAAACGTTTTCGCCGCGCGCAAAATGAAACAAAAAATGACGCGTTCGTAAACTTTGCTTGCGAAAAATGATCACGTTATCTAATAAACCAGTTGATCTGGTTCCTGACGAGTGCAATACGCTCCCATCTTTGCACTCGAAAATGTGAAGTCGTGTAATAATTATTCTTATTATCTTTTTATTAGTTATTCTATCAGTTCACATATTCTCAGTTAGTTTTATTCTCAGCTGTGTTCCTGATTCTTTCGTTACAGCGACAACAGAACAGATGGCAACCGGTAGCAGCGGCCAGATCGACAACAGTGCTGGGACAAAGAGAGGTGCAAGAGACAGGCGAGGAAATACCAGTAGGGGGAGACCGGATATGTCCCGACAGGGAAGGGGCAGGGCAAATCTCCCTACTGAGAGAAACCAACAAACCTCAGCGAGAAGAGGTGGAAGAGGACGGAAGCGGCAAAATGGTGGAAGCCGGGGGAGGTCTAGTCAACAATAACAAGTAAGGACAAAAGCGATAAATTAGAATATATAGAGGATATTAAGGTGATATTACACGAGACGATTTTTAACGACGATTTTTTGCGCAACATTTTTTTTTCTATACTTCTTGCCTAGTAATCGTCGAACTATCAATGAATAGCAATCTTTGCACAAAATTCTGCCTTTGGCGAAGGTTCGCAATGTTTTTAGAGTAAAAGCCAAAGCGCTAGCTACAAAATTGTAGGTGTTGCGCTAAAAATCGTCGTTAAAAATCGTCTCGTGTAACATCACCTTTACACGGCAGCGCGAAGATATGAATTTTATTTTCGAGTGGTAAAAACAATATTTTACGAACGAACGCTTCGCGAGTGAGTAAAACATTGTTTCTTCCACGAGAAAGTAAAATCCATATCTTCAAGCCGCCGTGTAATTTTCTTTTTATTATATTAGACACGAGTGTTTTACGAGAAATTGCACAAACAACCGTGCAAAAGCGGGAAACGATGCTAACGATATCCTCACTAGTGAGGATATGGAAAATACGCTACTCGGGTCCCGGATGTAATTTCGTTTGGATTTTACGCACGGTATATTTTCCAGTGAAACACTCGTGCCTATATAATAAACAGCAATTATACTGTGTTGTGTTGAGTAACTACAGTATAAGGTGACGCATCCAATATGAAAATCATTAGATGTTAATTTAAATCAGAAGAGGTCTTTACCATAATCATGGAACCTTATCATAATTTATAGACGCTGAAAGTTCGGGTGGTCATGGTTTCGAGAAAGAAGAAAATCCACCGAAAAGTGCCTTGGTCTATCAGCGTAAGCGTAAGGGCGACACAAAGTTTGTTATCAGATCAGAACACACTTTCATTATTTGGGAATTTTAATGGCCCTTTTTGTGGGCGACAAAATTACACTTTATGTATAGATCATTCAGACTAAAATACACACGACTACTGCAAGCAACCATCGAAGAATTAAACAGTCTTACTACGACTTTAATAGTTCGGCCGCTCTGACGTAATATATTAGCGGAACTAAAATCAAATAAGCATCAATTTGGCTCGGGTCGCACTCGAAACTTTAATGACATTAATGTCAACATTTGCATCATTTGAAGTGCAAACAGCGCTTGTCACCAGAAATATGTGTCAGCAAGCTGCTACCAAACATTGAAGAAGCCGTCGTATTGTTCTCGATGCTGAGTTTTTATCGACTAAACTTCCTAGTGCGACCGGGCCCTTTGTTTCAACCTCCTGGTGTTAATTTTAATTATTACTAGTTATGTGTGCTGACGGCACCATATTAAGCTGTTATAATACTTTAGCCGGAAACTTTTTCTTTTTCTCCCGCTTTCTGTTTGATAAGCCATGCAAATAGGGAGAGTACTTTTTTAAAGCGCACACTTTAAGCGTTGACCCTTTGTTGGGGTAATCTCCTTATCCTCCTTACTTCAAACGTTTAGTCCACGCTGTATTGACCATGCAGATTTGGCTTAATAACAATTCAGTCAGGTCAGATTAATTTTCAAACATTTATGGCCAACGATAATCAGTTTGTAGAAGGCGCAACTATAGCAACTTTTATTCTCAAATTAGAGCGGGACACAGCAAAGTTGTAAGGATTGCTCACATATCGATCAAATAAAAGTGGAAACTAAAATATATAGTACAGTGCAGCCCAATGACAACTCATTAGACAGCTCAATAATCAATCAAACAAAGTGAAGTTGCAAGTAAAACAAGCTATTCGACCCCATAATAACTTGCTCGTCAGGGTTTTCGTGACCTGGCCCACATCAAACTAGCCGAGTTCCCTTTCTAAACAGAAATCTTTGCTTCTTCTTCGGACAAAGTTTTCACCAGCCTCGATTCCCAGTCGCCCCTTCCTTCGGTGTCGTGGTAATCCAGGAATGTCTTCCCGCGGAGGAGCTTGGGAAGTTTGGACTTCAAGATGTCGTCAAGTCGCAACAGCACGAGTGACGTGCCGGCCTTTTCCTCGACGCTCCTCTGCAAAGCTAGCTCCAGTTCTCCGCGGCAAAAGTTGCTGGCCATGTAGTTCTTGGAAACAATGGCCAAAACCTTCCTGCTGGAGTAGACGCTCTCTATCATGTTGTCCACGAAAGGTTTGCCGAGCTCGAAGTCTCGGTTGTGGATGCAAAACGTGATGCAGTTCTTCTCAAGAACGGGCACCAGTTCTCCTTCCACCCACTGTACGTCTTTACCGCTGAACGTGACAAACACGTCGTATTTGTACGAGCCGGACTTTAGAATGTCTACAAAAGAAAAGGAAAAAGGCTATTGCTTGGCTTGTGTGGCTGACGTAAGAAACGTCAACAATGTTTTGACGCCAGACCGACACAGACCACGACTAGTTGTGACGGGACTAGCACTCTATTTTATTACGACATGGACCCCCTTGGAGCGGCCAATTCTGTACAAAGTGATTTTAATGGAAAACTAAGCCCTGCTTGAAAAGGTGAGAGTAAATTCTTCGAAAAGGACTTTTCATACGGGCAAATTTCTGCTCTCATTTTATGTGGCAGTGTAAAGCTCGTTCCAGAGGGCCTTCATGGCATTATTTTTTATGATCTGTACGTCTGTCAGTTTGCTTAACCTTTTGAAGATACAAATCCAGGCCAAGTAGTTGCATCACTTACCCCATTTCTTCATACCCTTTGCTTTATGGAAGTGGTAACACGCTCCCAAAGCAATGGAAATCATGACAAGGCACATGGCTGCTCCTCCAGCAATCAAACCAATGGAAATCTGACGAGGTTCCTGCGACGGGTTGGGCTTGACTATGTGAGAGAAATCAAATTACCGAGTTATCAGTTAATCCATTTTAGCTGGAAGTAGTAACAAGAACACATCATATGCTGTTTATTGATTATCGTGTATAAAGAATCAGTTGGGATGAAGACGACCATGCTATTGATGACGACAACGACTACGTTGATATGGCGATGATTTGTTATCATGATGATGCTCGTCAGGTATATATGCGTTGACCCTTTAGACAATAAAATATATCAAGTCCACGTGAAAATAGCTCCACACTACTATTTGGCCATCACACGCGGGATAGGACGTGGAAGGCCATATTTTCTCGGCAGAATGAAACTTTTATTAATATTATTACATTTGTATTACCTTCTGCAGTAAGCTTGAGTGACAATTAACTTACCAGCCAATAGGGTGAGGCTATTATTTTCTAAATTAGTTTTGGTTGGTATCTCGCGCAACAGAGCTGCATTAAAGCCTTCTCTACTCCAAGCGTCATTATGTCGTATCGATCATTGTCTTAGTACCGGAATAAACGAAATTTCAATGAAAATGAGTCAGCTTTTATGATTACTTACCAACAGAGTTTTTGGCAAGTAGCTCACGCAACAGCTGGATTGACGCCTTCTCTATCCCAAGCGTTGTGTTCACTCCACACTCGTACAAACCCAGATCTCTCTGCGTGACGTTGTGAATCGTGAGGGAGAACTTCACTTTTGTACCGTTGAACTTCGCCTCGTCAGTTTTGACCTGAGTGAAATTCAAATCTTGTATCACAGTATATTTCTGCTTTGTGTAACGACTGTTGCTAATGTTCAGCAGCGTGCCGTTCAGGGTCCAAAATTCACCGAGTGTCGCAACATCCGGGTATGTTGTCATGCATTCCAGTGTCACGTCATTCTTGGCCTGCACTTTAATGTCAGAAAGCTCTGCTGTCACGTCAAGGAATCCTGCAAGAGACAAACGACAAACCGCTCATAGTTATATACTTGTAAATGGATAGAAAGTACTGGTGAAAGAGATGCGCAGTTAGATACCACCCCGCGTTAATAATCAGTAATTCTTGCGAATAACCGGTTGGGCATTTGGAACACTTTCCCGAGGTAGGAATTTAAATTTAGCTCACCTTTATGGACGAGAACAAGTTGAATAGTCTGGTAATCTGCACCGTAAGAGATTATAACCTCACAACGGTACGTTCCTTGGTCTTTTACGGTAACGTTTGTTCTTGGCAAACGAAGCATCAGTTTATTAAAGTGTCTGCACTGATCTTGTGATTCAGTACCGACTTGGTGGTCGATGGAAACATCGTTATGAAACCACACTATCGTTGGGGATATCGCTTCTTCCTTGCAAGCGCCCTTTTCCTCACAGGTCAGTGTCACATTCTGACCAGCGTAAGCCAGCACACGTCTGGATTTGGTAGTTACTTTTGGTACAATAGGATCTTCTTCGCCTGCCAATAAAAAAGGACGATAGTGACTTGACTGTCTTGGGCCCGCCGTTGTTCAAAAAGCACGATTAGGTTAAAGGCTCGGTTAGGTTTAAACATTGATGTCATCGCTCATCCTGAAAATGATAAGCTTTTGCCCACAAAACGACTTAGTTCCTGGTTATGTTTTGAGCTCGACCTCACTTTTTAATTAGTCTTTGGTCAAAACTCTGCAGTTTATGGCCAAAATCACAAGAAAAAGAATTTTAATCCTGGGTTAGCTTTGACTTATAACCGAGCCCAGGTCTCAGTTTGCGCATTCCCGCCATTACCACTACAGAAATTTTCCCAACAGGCTGTTTCACATTAGTATAGGTAATCGCATGATTTCGAGTGTAATTTGGAATAAATAAGCACGAGTAAATTTTTCAAAGACCACAAAATTGCACGAGCGCCGCGCGAGTGCAATTTGGGGTCTTTGAAAAATTCACGAGTGCTTATTTATTCCAAAATTGCACGAGAAATCGTGTGATTACTTGTTAATCACATGCATACAATAATTTACGTCGCGCAATTTTGTTCAATTTCGTTACAATTCACAAGTAATCTACAAGTGTCTCTCAAGAACTTTGTTTTCTCGCAATCGGAATCGTCCTGAGGAATGAAAACACGCCCTTTTGTTTTGTTTGGCTTCGCAAATACGCGCGCCAGCTGTCGGCAATTTTTCATTTCAAATTTCTGCACTGTTAATTTCACATTTTTGCACTGTTTGGGATAAATTGACGTGCGCTCAGCCAATCAGAATGCAGAAATTGTTGTATGCATGTTATTACCAGCCTAATATACCACCACACAGCAGAAATGGCCTGTTGGCTCTCTATTCGCTTGAGGCAATCCATTACCTCAAAGATGGAAAATGTTGTAAAGTAAAGCACTAAGGACCAATTGAAAAGGATTACCCCGGGTGCTGGGACAAACTGCCATTAAGTCTAAATTGAAAACTTGTTAACAAAAAGTAGAAAGTTATTTTAGTTTATGGAAAAATTGGGTAAGACGCCATTTTGGGATTTAGATTTCGCGGGCGCAGCCATCTTGGATTTTGTGACGTTTCACGGCTGCTTTTATTCCTACTTGACAAAGACTATTGTTTTCTAAAATTTTCAAATACAACCTAAAGGCAAAAAAAAAAAAATCTTACTTGGAAAAATAACCAACTTGATTTTCAAAGTTGCCACGCCATACGTATTATTTGCAGTGCACTCGGCCAGATAAGTTTCAACTTTTGTCACTGTACCAGCATCTTTTTGAAGAATCAAATCGTTTGGTTGTCTTTCAACTCGGAACAAATTGTTACGTTTGCCTGTTTCCGTCCCACTCCCTTGCCACCGCCACACAATTTCAGGTGAAGGCCAACCAGACACTTTACAGTGAACTCTGAAATCCTCATTGTCTGTAATTAGATAGATCGGTTCAATCTCATTGATCACAGGTTTACCTGATTTTGGGAAGAAAAAACATATATTTAATAAATAAACATATTTTTATTTATTTTCCATACTGTTTCGAGCCGTCATAAAATAACAATTAAAATTCCAGCACCTGCCAAATTTCATGTTCAGTTTTAAAACCTGAGAAGATAACGGCAAAACCTTTGGTCGTTGACCAAATAACGGACATGGAAACCTCTCCTACTGAGCACCCCGTACAAGTTTCTGAGGGAAAATGATCGGATTTTTGCACAGGGTCCCCAATCAGAACAAGAAGTTCAAACAGAAAATAAAACGTTTAATGAAAGCGTTTCGTTTAGCCAGCATCCTTCATTTTTCCCGCTTTTTGTAGGATTTCCTCAGGAAAACCATATGCGGCGTCCTAAGTATATTGCGATATACCTTGCACGATCGCCTCGAAATCCTCGATCCGCGCGGCGCCAGTTTAAGAACTCCGAAAATCGAAAGCAAAGAGCTGGGAACCTATTTTGCCATGGATTTATTATGGGTTTTGTTTTGGTGTCCGTAACCTATTTCAGATATAATGTTACCATTGAGAGGGTGAGGAGTGAGGAGAGACAGCAACCTAATTGTGAACCAGCGGCCGACCAGCTCACCAACAAGCATGCGCACTTACGATACATGTTGACTTTCAATTTCCTCGAGCATTGTCCGATGTCTCCTCCTCTCTTGACCGTGCAAATGTATTCCTCGTCGTGAATGTCCTTTACGATTGCGATGGACAGCGTCGATGAAGTATTGGGCGTCGAAATGTTACTGATCAACGCTTTGTTCTTTCTCCACAAGAAGCTGTCAGCGAGCTTTCCAAGGGCGTCACATTTGAGAGTGACAGTTCCGTTGACGCCGTTGGCAGGTTCCTCTGGATTGGTAGTTATTCTGCAGTTCAGGGCACTAGTTTCCGCTGCGTGGTAAATAAAAACAGCCATTAGAATGGCTTTTAAACTAAAAAAAATTTATATATTACATCGCCAATCATACAGGGTGTAAGAAACACTTTGAATCAATCAGAAGCCATAATTCAGGGCTAAGGAATATCTGCGAATTTTAGTATTAAATGATGACAGGTGGCAAGTTTGCAATTTCTTTCAGACTTTTATAAAAATTAAATCGACATACGGAAACCAGATATTGGTACACAAACAATAGGTCAAATATAATAAGCTCAAAATTCAAGATAAAAAATTGAGAAACTCTTTGATGACCAAATGCGAAACAAGTGCTTCTTGGGGCAACAATTAATTGCCAGCGATTGAGCACTGTTGTGACATAGTCGGACGAAATGAGACTTTGGGAGCAAATATAGAATACCCGTCCACTCATAAATTATAATGTAAATTATTGTAGAACGAGGCAATGATATTCAATAAACTGTATTGTTATGGAAAGCAGTGGCTTTCAATTAACTGCACAAATTAACATTTTACAATTCAGGAGTGGGTGTAAATCGTTCAGGAAATTAATCCTCCATGCTGAAGACTGGTATCACCGCCTTTGTCAGTGAAAACCGATTTGGCCGAGAAACTACTGCACCAATTTAAAATGCAGCACGCTAACATTTTACTGACGTTAATTTGTCTTGCAGTTTTTAATCATTTCCTTTTGGTAATGTCTTTGCCTTTTTGAAAGGTCTTCTTGGATGATGAGTACTAATGTCAGAAACGTTACTGTGTTAAAGATTCATATTTAACAATTTGACACTGTGGTTACCAACGGGCGTTCAATACTAGGAGTAAATTTAGACTGATCAAAATGGCCTTATTTTACATATCATGGTTTAGTTTGGGTGAATCGAAAGTCTAATACCGGATGTTGATTCAAATATAGAATACCCGTCCACTCATAAATTATAATGTAAATTATTGTAGAACGAGGCAATGATATTCAATAAACTGTATTGTTATGGAAAGCAGTGGCTTTCAATTAACTGCACAAATTAACATTGCTATTAGAGTGTATTCAATAATCATTTGAATTATCACACCTTTGAGTAAATATGTTTTACAATTCAGGAGTGGGTGTAAATCGTTCAGGAAATTAATCCTCCATGCTGAAGACTGGTATCACCGCCTTTGTCAGTGAAAACCGATTTGGCCGAGAAACTACTGCACCAATTTAAAACGCAGCACGCTAACATTTTACTGACGTTAATTTGTCTTGCAGTTTTTAATCATTTCCTTTTGGTAATGTCTTTGCCTTTTTGAAAGGTCTTCTTGGATGATGAGTACTAATGTCAGAAACGTGACTGTGTTAAAGATTCATATTTAACAATTTGACACTGTGGTTACCAACGGGCGTTCAATACTAGGAGTAAATTTAGACTGATCAAAATGGCCTTATTTTACATATCATGGTTTAGTTTGGGTGAATCGAAAGTCTAATACCGGATGTTGATTGGGTGACTTTTCGGGCGTAGAACATGCAGTTTGGTTGATCGCGAAGGACACCGAACAGCTGTCAAGAATGCCATGTTCAGAAAGTGAAAATACCATTGGGAAATCGAACCAGAAAGAAAGTGTAGATTTACTCAGCATTAGAGGAAATGAGTAAACAGCTGCCTGCGAGGACATGTTGTGATGTCAGTGACGCCACATTGACAGTTAGCCCGGCAAAGGTTGCAGAATGGTACAGGGGAAGACGAGTGAAAAGGAAGATTGACAAAAATATCAAGAGGCAAAAGGAGAAGGGATATGGCAAAATACAAAACAATCGCGCGACAAAGAAATTATTCCGGCCCAGACTTAAAATAGAACTCGCTCCTTGTTTGTGACATTTTTGCATTAGTAAATAACAGGTTCACAATTCTAGGTGTATGAAACTAAATACTGGAAAATTAGCGCCCTATAAATGTGGATAAAAACCTAAAAGCACCAGTTGAAACAAGCGAGCATGTAATATAAGACGGTTGCAAACGATTAGCATTTTCAAGAACAAAAAATACAAAAGATGGTACAAAACAATTTGCGAGTAAGCCTAAGCCATGACATTACCGTATAATAACACGAAGAGGGCCAGCAACTCGAGGGATTTTTTGCCACCGCGATTAACGACTTTATCACGGTCCATATTCTGCTTGTTTCTGAACCCGCGTGTTCGATCTGACAAGTTATAGCAAATTGCAATCTGCCTATTAATGTAGTAGGGCTAAAGTTAGCTTCCAGACCACCGCGGCCAGGAGCAACCGAAACGGAGGCCGGGAAGAGAGTTGGAAGAGAAACCATGTGCTTTTGTAGTCGGTAGAGTTTTGAGTCTGTGTTCTCGTTTGAATAAAAGCCGTTCAGACGTTGAGTTTACGAGTGCAACATTTGGCGACCCCGCCAGGACCAGCAGCGTGGCGAGGATTCGAGATTTTGTGGCTTGGTTCATCGAGAAGGAATACGACTCGACTCCGAAGTAAACAGTCCGATTAAGGTTGTGGTTGATATTTGTCGGAAGAGCAACCAAGCTGGAACAAGCAAAGTTACTGCTGCTGGTGAGTACCGCGATACTATTATTAAAGATAGCTGATGTTGAGGAGGTGCAGATTAAAATTACGGCAGCTATTTGTGATTTGGACGAACCGAAATTACGAGAACTGCTCGGCGAATTGAAGATCGCCATTTCCCCCGAACAGAAGAGTAGATGGGCGATGATCCAGTTATTTCACAAGTTCCTCGAAAAGGAGGAACCCAATTTGGAAGCTTTACAGAAACTGGCGGCTGAAATCACTTTAAAGAAATCAGCGGAAGTGGGAGTAAAACAACAACTGGACGAATCACTTCCAGTGAACACAGAAATTAAAACCGAGGCGAAATCCGGGGTTTCAGTCCCAATGTTGCGAAGAGATTTCAAGATCTCGGGTCAGGTCGGCGATAGCACTCAAAAGGACCGCCTTAGTTTCTCCAGTTTGGTACACCAAATCGAAAGTGGATTGGGCAGGGGTTATCAAGAGAAAGAAGTGATAGAGGCTGTGATCAAGGCAATAAACCCGGCTCTTCGGCTAAGGAGTTACTTAGAAGAGAAACCAAACCTGACCCTGGCCAACGTAAGGCGAATTCTCCGCTCTCACTATCAGGAGAAGGCAGCAACAGAACTGTACCACCAACTCAGTTCAGCTGCCCAGGGACCAAAAGAAACTGCCCAAGATTTCCTAATTCATTTACTCGACTTGAAACAAAAGGTACTCTTTGCCTCCAAAGAGGCAGACTCTGGCCTACAGTATGACCCAGCTTTGGTACATAACATGTTTCTGCATAGCTTGCTAACAGGATTCCAGAGTGATAACGTAAAAAGTGAGATGAAGCTCCACCTCCAAAATACCGCCTTGAGTGACGAGGAACTGTTTGAGAAACTGAATGCAAGTGTGAATAGTGAAACTGAGCGTCAACAGAAATTGGGGTTGCAGTCGAAGACAAAACTAAACTCGGCCCAGCTAAAGGAACCGGGAGAGAAAGTGATGGAGCAAACACTGTTAAAGGAAGTGAGAGAACTCAAAGCAGAGATCGCAGCAGTGAGAGAGACAGTCAATAACACAGGAGAAGAAAGGGAAAGGCGAGTACTAATGTCAGAAACGTGACTGTGTTAAAGATTCATATTAAACAATTTGACACTGTGGTTACCAACGGGCATTCAATACTAGGAGTAAATTTAGACTGATCAAAATGGCCTTATTTTACATATGGTTTAGTTTGGGTGAATCGAAAGCCTAATTACCGGATGGTGATTGGGTGACTTTTCGGGCGTAGAACATGCAGTTTGGTTGATCGCGAAGGACACCGAACAGCTGTCAAGAATACCATGTTCAGAAAGTGAAAATACCATTGGGAAATCGAACCAGAAAGAAAGTGTAGATTTACTCAGCATTGGAGGAAATGAGGAAACAGCTGCCTGCGAGGACATGTTGTGATGTCAGTGACGCCACATTGACAGTTAGCCCGGCAAAGGTTGCAGAATGGTACAGGGGAAGACGAGTGAAAAGGAAGATTGACAAAAATATCAAGAGGTAAAAGGAGAAGGGATGTGGCAAAATACAAAACAATCGCGCGACAAAGAAATTATTCCGGCCCAGACTTAAAATAGAACTCGCTCCTTGTTTGTGACATTTTTGCATTAGTAAATAACAGGTTCACAATTCTAGGTGTATGAAACTAAATACTGGAAAATTAGCGCCCTATAAATGTGGATAAAAACCTAAAAGCACCAGTTGAAACAAGCGAGCATGTAATATAAGACGGTTGCAAACGATTAGCATTTTCAAGAACAAAAAATACAAAAGATGGTACAAAACAATTTGCGAGTAAGCCTAAGCCATGACATTACCGTATAATAACACGAAGAGGGCCAGCAACTCGAGGGATTTTTTGCCACCGCGATTAACGACTTTATCACGGTCCATATTCTGCTTGTTTCTGAACCCGCGTGTTCGATCTGACAAGTTATAGCAAATTGCAATCTGCCTATTAATGTAGTAGGGCTAAAGTTAGCTTCCAGACCACCGCGGCCAGGAGCAACCGAAACGGAGGCCGGGAAGAGAGTTGGAAGAGAAACCATGTGCTTTTGTAGTCGGTAGAGTTTTGAGTCTGTGTTCTCGTTTGAATAAAAGCCGTTCAGACGTTGAGTTTACGAGTGCAACATTTGGCGACCCCGCCAGGACCAGCAGCGTGGCGAGGATTCGAGATTTTGTGGCTTGGTTCATCGAGAAGGAATACGACTCGACTCCGAAGTAAACAGTCCGATTAAGGTTGTGGTTGATATTTGTCGGAAGAGCAACCAAGCTGGAACAAGCAAAGTTACTGCTGCTGGTGAGTACCGCGATACTATTATTAAAGATGGCTGATGTTGAGGAGGTGCAGATTAAAATTACGGCAGCTATTTGTGATTTGGACGAACCGAAATTACGAGAACTGCTCGGCGAATTGAAGATCGCCATTTCCCCCGAACAGAAGAGTAGATGGGCGATGATCCAGTTATTTCACAAGTTCCTCGAAAAGGAGGAACCCAATTTGGAAGCTTTACAGAAACTGGCGGCTGAAATCACTTTAAAGAAATCAGCGGAAGTGGGAGTAAAACAACAACTGGACGAATCACTTCCAGTGAACACAGAAATTAAAACCGAGGCGAAATCCGGGGTTTCAGTCCCAATGTTGCGAAGAGATTTCAAGATCTCGGGTCAGGTCGGCGATAGCACTCAAAAGGACCGCCTTAGTTTCTCCAGTTTGGTACACCAAATCGAAAGTGGATTGGGCAGGGGTTATCAAGAGAAAGAAGTGATAGAGGCTGTGATCAAGGCAATAAACCCGGCTCTCCGGCTAAGGAGTTACTTAGAAGGGAAACCAAACCTGACCCTGGCCAATGTAAGGCGAATTCTCCGCTCTCACTATCAGGAGAAGGCAGCAACAGAACTGTACCACCAACTCAGTTCAGCTGCCCAGGGACCAAAAGAAACTGCCCAAGATTTCCTAATTCATTTACTCGACTTGAAACAAAAGGTACTCTTTGCCTCCAAAGAGGCAGACTCTGGCCTACAGTATGACCCAGCTTTGGTACATAACATGTTTCTGCATAGCTTGCTAACAGGATTCCAGAGTGATAACGTAAAAAGTGAGATGAAGCCCCACCTCCAAAATACCGCCTTGAGTGACGAGGAACTGTTTGAGAAACTGAATGCAAGTGTGAATAGTGAAACGGAGCGTCAACAGAAATTGGGGTTGCAGTCGAAGACAAAACTAAACTCGGCCCAGCTAAAGGAACCGGGAGAGAAAGTGATGGAGCAAACACTGTTAAAGGAAGTGAGAGAACTCAAAGCAGAGATCGCAGCAGTGAGAGAGACAGTCAATAACACAGGAGAAGAAAGGGAAAGGCGTAGATGGGGAAGGCCTACATGGATACGGGGCTGCCGAACTTGCCAACAGCGGGGACAGGATGACTGCTCCCATTGCTTCAAGTGTGGAGGGAGCGGCCATTACAGTCGACACTGCAGAACACTAAGGAATCAGCCACCCCAGAAGGAAGGGCCGGGAAACGACCAGAGGTCACACCTGCGGGACAGGGTGTGACCACACATGAAGAACTGTCCCCTCTTTGTGTGAACTGTGGAAGAAAGGAAGAGGCTGTACCATTTAACCAGTGTAGTTCCTGCAAAGCGAGTAGATATTGTTCTCAGGGGTGCCAGAAGGAACATTGGGTTGTCCACCGGAAATTGTGCAAGACAATCCACAAGCTGGAGGAACAGAAAAGGGCCAAGCATGAAGGACCGCAGGTGAAGAACATGTTTGCCTGCCATCTGACCCCCAGACAACAAGGAAAACTCACGAAATTGGTTGGAGAGAAATGTATAGTAAATTGCACTATTCAAGGGGAAGAAACTGAAGCCTTATGGGACACCGGTGCTCAAGTGAGTGTAGTAGCAAGACTTGGCAGGAAACCCACCTCCCCTGCGAAAGGATAAGAAACATTGGAGAATTGTTGGGGGAAGAAAAGGAATTAAACCTTGAAGCCATGAATGGCACAGACATTCCCTATGTTGGGTGGATTGATGTCAAGTTCAATCTTCCAAGTATGGAGAATGATGAGTCAGAAGTAATAAGAGTACCAATGCTAGTAGGACAGAACGAGCAAGAATACCCCATCATTGGATTTAATGTGATAGAAGAGGTGTTAAAAGCTCATAATCCACCACCCACACTGGTGGGCCATGAGAAACTGCAGAAAGCTTTCCCATCAGTAGACAGGGCCAAGGTAAAACCTCTGATAAACCTCATCCAAAGTAGGACACAGGAAGCAGATATAGAAACTGTGAGGATGGGAAAGTATGATGTCACTATTCCAAAGGGTGGAACATCGAGACTAAAATGCAGAGCAAACTTGGGAGTGGTCAGAGAGGATACACCAGTAGTGTTCGAACCCAAGGACGAACCTGTAATCCCAGAGGGGTTAGAGGTATGTGAGGAACTGAGCAGGATTTCTCCCTTCTGTGGTCATGTGACCATCACAGTCAGCAACAGGACAAACAGGGACATAACCCTTCACAGGAAAACGGAACTTGGCCAGCTCCACCTGGTAAAGTCAATTATACCTGTCCCTGTTCCAGAGCCTCAGACCCAGAGCGATACTCAGCCTGAGGAATCGAAGGAAGCCCAGACACCAGACAAGCGAGAAGAAGATTGGGAGCCCCCAGTGGATGTAAGCCACTTGGAGACCGAAGAACAAGGAGTCATGGTGAGAGAACTCTTAAGAGAAGAAGCTGGTGCCTTTGCACGAGATGGGGATGACATTGGGTGTGTTGAACACCTAGAGCTAGACATTAAGCTGAAAGATGAACAACCTGTGCAGAGGGCATACAACTCCATACCAAGGCCACTGTATGGGGAAGTTAAGGAGTACCTGGAGGACCTAATTAACCGAAATTTGGTGACCAAGTCCCGATCCGCATACTCGTCACCTATGGTATGTGTGAGAAAGAAAGATGGAAGCCTAAGGTTGTGCATCGACTATCGAGCCTTAAACAAGAAGACACACCCGGACCGCCAGCCAATCCCACGGGTGCAAGACATCCTCAACGGACTAGGAGGGAACTCGTGGTTCTCAACCCTGGACCAAGGCAAAGCCTACCATCAGGGATTTTTGTCTGAAAAGAGTCACCCTTTAACTGCATTCATCACTCCCTGGGGACTGTACCAATGGAAGCGGATCGCATTTGGCCTCATGAACGCTTCGGCTGCATTTCAGCGTTGTATGGAGGAGTGTCTGGAGGGACTGCGGGACAGGATGTGCATTCCATACCTTCATGATGTGCTTGTGTATAGCCAGACATTCGAGGAACATGTCTCTAACCTGAGACAAGTGCTTCGACGCCTCCAGCAGAATGGCATTAAGCTAAAACCCTCCAAGTGCGAGCTCTTCAAGCGCAGAGTCAGGTATCTTGGTCGCATCGTATCGGCGGATGGGTACACCATGGATCCAGCAGATACCACAGCAGTTCACACTCTTAAGGACAAGAGACCCAGCACAGTGGGTGAGCTTCGGAAGCTAACTTTAGTGTAGTAGGGCTAAAGTTAACTTCCAGACCACCGCGGCCAGGAGCAACCGAAAGGGAGGCCGGGAAGAGAGTTGGAAGAGAAACCATGTGCTTTTGTAGTCGGTAGAGTTTTGAGTCTGTGTTCTCGTTCGAATAGAAGCCGTTCTGACGTTGAGTTTACGAGTGCAACATTAATATTTCAGCACACTGGGAGGCATGAATGGACATTAATATTTCAGCACACTGGAAGGTGTATGAATTATCAGGAATTATCAGAATTTGAATGAATTTTGCAGCAAGTGACGTTAACCTTAAAATTATAGTCTTCAAGCTCACTCACAGTTTACGGAGAACGCAACCCTAATCTCAACAGGATTTGGGTACCGTGGGGTCGATGGATACCTGCCACGTGCTTTCCGCGGGTGATGTTCCAAATCTGCGCCATTTTGAATAACTAGACTGGCCTTGCCAGTGAGCTCGCGGCGTGAGTTGGGTCGAGACCAGAATATAAAATGAAAGTAGGGTACAAGAGCGGAACTCCCAAGAGAGACTTCCAATTTCTCACCATAAAAATATCACACAGTATAGAGAACTTGGCTTTTGACACCTTGCTCTTTTGACACCTTGATTAAACTAAAAATTATTATTACAACACTCATACACTTGCTTCTTAAAGGTTGAGCGACCCTGCATCTTGAGAATGCGTGACATATCTTTTTATGCACAATCGATTATGACAGTTTGACCTTGACTCTTATTTCTAATCAGAGGCCACGATTAATCCAGCCTTCGCTTCACTACTTATGTCTTCTTTTATTACCTCAATACGTTTTTTCTATCAGGCTTTCGAGTATTCGTGCTCTGTAACAAATATAAAATTGAAAGCGAGGAATGTCACACGAGAGATGTTTTCTTCACAGTGTGTTCAGTCCATTTGTAACTGCAAACTCAATCCTCATAATTATTTCGGTGTATTTTTCATTTCTGGTATTCAATGACCATTGCGAAACAAAGGCTACATGATCGAATGAAAGAAACACTTCAACAGGCAATGTACGATACGCAGAAGAATTTTATGAGGCAACAGATGTCATGTACAGAGTAAAGCATAAAGCGTCATTGTTTTACGGCTAAAGCTCACCGTAGCTTTGGTTTCTGTTTTCGCCCTGTTATCTTCCCAAAAGTATTTCGTGTCGCCACAGAAAGTTTCGTCGGGACTAAATATTTATCGGCGACAGTGGTATCCATCAAATATTTGTTTACGGCTATTCTCAAAGCTTCCGCGGTGAACGCGAGCCAAAATCGTTCCCGAAAATCCAGTTTATCCGTGCATATTCCACAGAGCCAAATGGTGTTGAGTTTGGATGGGATGCAGTTAACTTTTACACACAAGTAACGAGCAATTCACTGGCCACATCTCGAGTTGTTTAGCGAAGTCAATTACGTCATCGCCCAGCACGTGATAATATGAACCAATCAACGTGTGCTGATTCTCGACCCACAAAAAGAAATAGAAAAAAAAAAAAAAAAAAATTTGCGTTTTTAAGCTCGCTTGGGCCCCAGGCCCCCGCGAGCAAAAATTTGCGTTTTTAAGCTCGCTTGGGCCCCAGGCCCTCGCGAGCAATTATTATAAGCGCTCTGTATCGTACGAGTGGCTCTGAATGATCACACTGAGATCTATGAAAGGCAAAGACAGCTAATTTTCACTGAAAGAAGCCAATATCTGGGATAATAAGGGCAGCACGACAGCAAGAATTCCACAGAAAAATGTAACTCGACTCGGAATTGCCGCCGGTATTTCAGTTTCTGCGTTGATGAAAATATACTCAATAGATATTTATCTGGAAGAAATATAAGGCTTTGTGGAGACAGAGGTATCACGGTGATTCAATCGCAAGCCACAGGATGGTCGAATTGTGAAACTCTCGTGTGCAACTCAACTTATTATTTCTTCCGACGAAGGTAAATAATCACGTTTGACCATGTCTTACAATTTTCGTATATCCTCAAAGAATTAAAAAAAAAAAAAAGAAAAGAAAAAGAAAAAGAAAGAAAGAAAAAGTTTTGGTTTAATATTGCTTGGCCGGGGTTCGAACCCGGACCGCACGGTCTTCGTGCTGCTCACTTCCGGTTTCAGACAGAACCCACGTACTTTTCGAAATCATTATAGGGAAAAGCATTTTAGAACAAAAACAACTCCAAGCAAAGAGAAGTCGAACGCACCTGACTAATCTCTGATTACTACTAGTTTATTATAATGGACAACCAAGTTTAAAGAGAACTAGATTGACTGCGTCGGCGTGGAGAAATATCTTGGATCGACTTAGGGGCGATGTGTGAAAGCTGGACGCCGTAAAAGAATTTGAAGCTGACGTTTCGAGTGCTAGCCCTTCATCAGGGCAAAAAAAAAAAAAAAAAAAACATATATATATATATATATATATAATAACAATACTTGTGACCTCACACCCCCTGCGAGGGCGGCGGGGGGTGGTCCATCTACTCGTGCTTAGGTGCGCGCGCAAACCTTAGTTGTAATCAGAGATGAATGAAGTGTGTTCGAAATGACATTTGGCTCAATGGCCACCGAATACAATAAGTCAGTTCAGTTTGTTTCTATTTGTCACCCCTATGACTCGAAGTACAATGACTCGGTTCTTTTGCTTTGTGACCACTATGGGTCAGAGTACGACAGTGACTTGGTTGGTTTTGGTTTGCTGTTCAGCAAAGCCGACATCAAGTCAAAGCAAGACGATAGCAAAGCTGTTTGGTTTGTTGTTGCTTGTTCGTCGGCGTCGGGCTTTGTATGTGCTCTAGGAATAAACACTTTGACAATTTGTACCGATAAACTTTTTAACACTTTAGCGACTCTGTTACGGGGCACTTTCGTGTCGTCCAGACTGGCTTCGTCTTCTCGTTTATTCTGGACTAGCTCGGAGTACAGTAGTCACCAAGAGTAGTGTTGCCAAGAGTGTCCCAACTAGATGTAAATCCCTAGATTTATGCTTACCAAGTGTTTGTCCGCCGAGCTAGGCCTAATTGGATTTTCGCACATCGGAGCAGGTGTAGAGTAATAGTTTTTGGATATTATACAATGTGACCTGATCGACCTTTTGAAGCTCTGACATCTCAACACTTGGCTGGTTGCGTTATTGATATAAGATAGTTCACACTAAAAGGTCTATCTGGGGTCAAGGACGCAGCTGTAGTTGCACATCTGCTCTTCCATAGAATTGGATATAATGGTTCCCAGATAGGTATTTGACCAGGCAGAACCTTCAGCATTAACTATCGTAATTAACCTAATGGATGTTGGTTCAGCACGATTAATCTATTTCTACTAAGTAATGGCTATTTAATTAGCCAATGAATTCTAATTCTAAAGGCTCTTAGTAACTATTTACTTAGCAGTGGTACCTGGGCTCTTCCGAGTGTCAACAACAGAACTCTAATTCACTTAATTTATTCGTTTCCAAACTACGGGAAGATTAGCTAGATTTACACTATAACAACTCTTTGGGCAAGCTTTTGAGCTGAAAATAGGGCGTGTATAGTAATTAATGAGCAGTAGTAATTTACTACCTGTCCAGTAGCCTCCTGCCAAGACGTTCGCTGGGCTCATCTAAAATGAATTATGGCAAGAAAAGATTTGGTTACAGAGGAGCATCAGTATGGAACAAACTACCTGAAGATCTGCGGAACTGTAAATCCTTAAGCACATTCAAAAGTAAACTTTCTAAATTACCTCCCAGCTTCTTTGATGCCCTATAACTTATTTTTACTGCCTTCACGATGTAGAATAGTATAGACAATAGACAATATAATAATTAGAATTAGAACTTTATCTCATAAGTACTGTATATTTAATTTTTTATTCACGGCTTTTATGTAAACCAGATATTCCTGTTAAAACCACCGTGGCTAAATAAAGTATTATTATTATCACGCAAATTACTCCCCCGTGAACGTCTGCTTAAACGGGCAGCCATTTTCATTCGCAAAGATTGTCCAATCCCAGCTCGTTTAACAATTTTTGTAAAACTTCTCCGCGGACTTTGAGCTCATTTCTACTCCGCGGATGCCGATTTTCCATTCCTTCGCAGCTAATAATTGGCTATCTATATCACAAAAAGTGGATGCTGATTGGTTCCTTTAATACAATGGGTTAACGGAAATGGTCGCTCGTTTAAGCAGACGTTCATGGGGTGAAGGATTTGCGCAGGAGACACCACAACGATATTTTTCTTGATTCGAGACAGTTTTTTCCGGACCTGCGCAAA
Source organism: Plumapathes pennacea (assembly GCA_964036295.1). Classification (NCBI taxonomy): domain Eukaryota; kingdom Metazoa; phylum Cnidaria; class Anthozoa; order Antipatharia; family Myriopathidae; genus Plumapathes; species Plumapathes pennacea. The sequence continues at coordinate 25,352,609 of OZ038464.1, read as the reverse complement.
CGTTTTGGTGAATCCGGAGTCATCTTTAATGAATCCGGCGAGAAAACGAGTCCTAAATCGAAAATGAGAACTTTGAAATAATTTTCAAGTGTAAACGGGAGACGTAAAGTTTTAGCTGACTAAACGCGCGATCAAAGAAACTGACGAAATTAAAACGAGCTTTTCGACCCCATAATAACTTGCTCATCAGGGTTTTTGCGACCTGGCTCACATCAAACAAACCGAGTTCCCTTTCTAAACAGAAAGCTTTGCTTCTTCTTTGGACAAAGTTTTCACCAGCCTCGATTCCCAGTCGCCCCTTCCTTCGGTATCGTGGTAATCCAGGAATGTCTTCCCGCGGAGGAGCTTGGGAAGTTTGGACTTCAAGATGTCGTCAAGTCGCAACAGCACGAGTGACGTGTCGGCCTTTTCCTCGACGCTCCTCTGCAAAGCTAGCTCCAGTTCTCCGCGGCAAAAGTTGCTGGCCATGTAGTTCTTGGAAACAATGGCCAAAACCTTCCTGCTGGAGTAGACGCTCTCTATCATGTTGTCCACGAAAGGTTTGCCGAGCTCGAAGTCTCGGTTGTGGATGCAAAACGTGATGCAGTTCTTCTCAAGAACGGGCACCAGTTCTCCTTCCACCCACTGTACGTCTTTACCGCTGAACGTGACAAACACGTCGTATTTGTACGAGCCGGACTTTAGAATGTCTACAAAAGAAACGGAAAAAGGCTGTTGCTTGGCTTGTGTGGTTGACGTAAGAAACGTCAGCAATGTTTTGACGCCAGACCGACACAGACCACGACTAGTTCTGACGGGACTAGCACTCTATTTTATTACGACATGGACCCCCTTGGAGCGGTCAATTCTGTACAAAATGATTTTAATGGAAAACTAAGCCCTGTTTGAAAAAGTGAGAGTAAATTCTTCGAAAAGGACTTTTCATGCGGGCAAATTTCTGCTCTCATTTTATGTGGCAGTGTGAAGCTCGTTCCAGAGGGCCTTCATGGCATTATTTTTTATGATCTGTACGTCTGTCAGTTCGCTTAACCTTTTGAAGATACAAATCCAGGCCAAGTAGTTGCATCACTTACCCCATTTCTTCATACCCTTTGCTTTATGGAAGTGGTAACACGCTCCCAAAGCAATGGAAATCATGACAAGGCACATGGCTGCTCCTCCAGCAATCAAACCAATGGAAATCTGACGAGGCTCCTGCGACGGGTTGGGCTGGACTATGTGAGAGAAATCAAATTACCGAGTTATCAGTTAATCCATTTTAGCTGGAGGTAGTAACAAGAACACATCATATGCTGTTTATTGATTATCGTGTATAAAGAATCAGTTGGGATGAAGACGACCATGCTATTGATGACGACAACGACTACGTTGATATGGCGATGATTTGTTATCATGATGATGCTCGTCAGGTATATATGCGTTGACCCTTTAGACAATAAAATATATCAAGTCCACGTGAAAATAGCTCCACACTACTATTTGGCCATCACACGCGGGATAGGACGTGGAAGGCCATATTTTCTCGGCAGAATGAAACTTTTATTAATATTATGACATTTTTATTACGAGCGAACAACAGACGGGTCAAAAGGACAAAAGAACAACAACGGACCAACAACGAAACACACCCGAGTCTTCACGACCAACCATATCACGACAAAACAGAACAATCCGGCATTAACTACCAGAGACAAATCCTATCATCTGAAGAAACCTCTTTACTTGACTCTGGGGATGACTTCCGCTCTCAGGCGTTCGAAATGTCCAACAACAATCAGTCTTTCTGAAGACGCCACTCTTACCCGGACGATCACAACCAACCTATACCGCCCATTTACCATTAAATTTTATCATGTTATAAAAACAACCTTCTGCAGTAAGCTTGAGTGACAATTAGCTTACCAGCCAATAGGGTGAGGCTATTATTTTCTGAATTAGTTTTGGTTGGTATCTCGCGCAACAGCTGCATTAAAGCCTTCTCTACCCCAAGCGTCATTATGTCGTATCGATCATTGTCTTAGTACCGGAATAAACGAAATTTCAATGCAAATGAGTCAGCTTTTATGATTACTTACCAACAGAGGTTTTGGCAAGTAGCCAACGCAACAGCTGGATTGACGCCTTCTCTATCCCAAGCGTTGTGTTCACTCCACACTCGTACAAACCCAGATCTCTCTGCGTGACGTTGTGAATCGTGAGGGAGAACTTCACTTTTGTACCGTTGAACTTCGCCTCGTCAGTTTTGACCTGAGTGAAATTCAAATCTTGTATCACAGTATATTTCTGCTTTGTGTAACGACTGTTGCTAATGTTCAGCAGCGTTCCGTTCAGGGTCCAAAATTCACCGAGTGTCGCAACATCCGGGTATGTTGTCATGCATTCCAGTGTCACGTCATTCTTGGCCTGCACTTTAATGTCAGAAAGCTCTGATGTCACGTCAAGGAATCCTGCAAGAGACAAACGACAAACCGCTCATAGTTATATACTTGTAAATGGATAGAAAGTACTGGTGAAAGAGATGCGCAGTTAGATACCACCGTTAATAATCAGTAATTATTGCGAATAAGGTAGAAATTTAAATTTAGCTCACCTTTATGGACGAGAACAAGTTGAATAGTCTGGTAATCTGCACCGTAAGCGATTAGAACCTCACAACGGTACGTTCCTTGGTCTTTTTCGGTAACGTTTGTTCTTGGTAAACGAAGCATCAGTTTGTTAAAGTGTCTGCACTGATTTTGTGATTCAGTACCGACTTGGTGGGCGATGAAATAATTGTTATAAAACCACATTATCGTTGGGGATATCGGCTCTTCCTTGCAAGCGCCCTTTTCCTCACAGGTCAGTGTCACATTCTGACCAGCGTAAGCCAGCACACGTCTGGATTTGGTAGTTACTTTTGGTACAATAGGATCTTCTTTGCCTGTCGATAAAAAAGGACGATATATAGTGACTTGACTGTCTTGGGCCCGCCGTTGTTCAAAAAGCACGATTAGGTTAAAGGCTCGGTTAGGTTTAAACATTGATGTCATCACTCATCCTGAAAATGATAAGCTTTTGCCCACAAAACGACTTAGTTCCTGGTTATGTTTTGAGCTCGACCTCACTTTTTAAATAGTCTTTGGTCAAAAATCTGCACTTTAAGGCCAAAATCACAAGAAAAAGAATTTTAATCCTGCGTTAGCTTTGACTTACAACCGAGCCCAGGTCTCAGTTTGCGCATTCCCGCCATTACCACTGCAGAAATTTTCCCAACAGGCTGTTTCACATCACCAATTAGTATAGGTAATCGCATGATTTCGAGTGTAATTTGGAATAAATTAGCACGAGTAAATTTTTCAAAGACTCGCGCGGCGCTCGTGCAATTTTGTGGTCTTTGAAAAATTCACGAGTGCTTATTTATTCCAAAATTGTACGAGAAATTTTGTGATTACTTGTTAATAACATGCGTACAATAATTTACGTCGCGCAATTTTGTTCAATTTCGTTACAATTCACAAGTAATCTACAAGTGTCTCTCAAGAACTTTGTTTTCTCGCAATCGGAATCGTCCTGAGGAATGAAAACACGCCCTTTTGTTTTGTTTGGTTTCGCAAATACGCGCGCCAGCTGTCGGCAATTTTTCATTTCACATTTCTGCACTGTTAATTTCACATTTTTGCACTGTTTGGGATAAATTGACGTGCGCTCAGCCAATCAGAATGCAGAAATTGTTGTATGCATGTTATTACCAGCCTAATATACCACACAGCAGAAATGGCCTGTTGGCTCTCTATTCGCTTGAGGCAATCCATTACCTCAAAGATGGAAAATGTTGTAAAGTAAAACACTAAGGACCAATTGAAAAGGATTACCCCGGGTGCTGGGACAAACTGCCATTACAGAGTCTAAATTGAAAACTTGTTAACAAAAAGTAGAAAGTTATTTTAGTTTATGGAAAAATTGGATAAGACGCCATTTTGGGATTTAGATTTTGTGGGCGCAGCCATCTTGGATTTTGTGACGTTTCACGGCTGCTTCTATTCCTACTTGACAAAGACTATTGTTTTCTAAAATTTTCAAATAGAACCTAAAGACAAAAAAAAAAAAATCTTACTTGGAAAAATAACCAACTTGATTTTCAAAGTTGCCACGCCATACGTATTATTTGCAGTGCACTCGGCCAGATAAGTTTCAATTTTTGTCACTGTACCAGTATCTTTTTGAAGAATCAAATCGTTTCGTTGTCTTACAACTCGGAACAAACTGTTACGTTTGCCTGTTTCCGTCCCGCTCCCTTGCCACCGCCACACAATTTCAGGTGAAGGCCAACCAGACACTTTACAGTGAACTCTGAAATCCTCATTGTCTGTAATTAGATAGATCGGTTCAATCTCATTGATCACAGGTTTACCTGATTTTGGGAAGAAAAAACATATATTTAATAAATAAACATATTTTTATTTATTTTCCATACTGTTTCGAGCCGTCATAAAATAACAATTAAAATTCCAGCACCTGTCAAATTTCATGTTCAGTTTTAAAACCTGAGAAGATAACGGCAAAACCTTTGGTCGTTGACCAAAGAACGGACATCGAAACCTCTCCTACTGAGCACCCCGTACAAGTTTCTCATGGAAAATGATCGCATTTTTGCGCAGGGTCCCCAATCAGAACAAGAAGTTCAAACAAAAAATAAAACGTTTAATGAAAACGTGTCGTTTAGCCAGCATTCTTCATTTTTCCCGCTTATTTCTAGGATTTCCTCAGGAAAACCATATGCGGCGTCCTAAGTATATTGCGATATACCTTGCACGATCGCCTCGAAATCCTCGATCCGCGCGGCGCCAGTTTAAGAACTCCGAAATCGAAAGCAAAGAGCTAGGAACCTATTTTGCCATGAATTCATTACGGGTTTTGTTTTGGTGTCCGTAACCTATTTTCAGATATAGTGTTACCATTGAGAGGGTGAGGACTGATGAAAGACAGCAACCTAATTGTGAACCAGCGGCCGACCAGCTCACCAACAAGCATGCGCACTTACGATACATGTTGACTTTCAATTTCCTCGAGCATTGTCCGATGTCTCCTCCTCTCTTGACCGTGCAAATGTATTCCTCGTCGTGAATGTCCTTTACGATTGCGATGGACAGCGTCGATGAAGTATTGGGCGTCGAAATGTTACTGATCAACGCTTTGTTCTTTCTCCACAAGAAGCTGTCAGCGAGCTTTCCAAGGGCGTCACATTTGAGAGTGACAGTTCCGTTGACGCCGTTGGCAGGTTCCTCTGGATTGGTAGTTATTCTGCAGTTCAGGGCACTAGTTTCCGCTGCGTGGTAAATAAAAACAGCCATTAGAATGGCTTTTAAACTAAAAAAAAATTATATATTACATCGCCAATCATACAGGGTGTAAGAAACACTTTGAATCAATCAGAAGCCATAATTCAGGGCTAAGGAATATCTGCGAATTTTAGTATTAAATGATGACAGGTGGCAAGTTTGCAATTTCTTTCAGACTTTTATAAAAATTAAATCGACATACGGAAACCAGATATTGGTACACAAACAACAGGTCAAATATAATAAGCTCAAAATTCAAGATAAAAAATTGAGAAACTCTTTGATGACCAAATGCGAAACAAGTGCTTCTTGGGGCAACAATTAATTGCCAGCGATTGAGCACTGTTGTGACATAGTCGGACGAAATGAGACTTTGAACACTTGAAATGTCGATTGAATGCACTGCAGCTGAAAAAAATTATCCTCAGATAAACTTGGGCGGATAATTACCTGAGCCGGAGCAAATATAGAATACCCGTCCACTCATAAATTATAATGTAAATTATTGTAGAACGAGGCAATGATATTCAATAAACTGTATTGTTATGGAAAGCAGTGGCTTTCAATTAACTGCACAAATTAACATTGCTATTAGAGTGTATTCAATAATCATTTGAATTATCACACCTTTGAGTAAATAAGTTTTACAATTCAGGAGTGGGTGTAAATCGTTCAGGAAATTAATCCTCCATGCTAAAGACTGACATCACCGCCTTCAGTGAAAACCGATTTGGCCGAGAAACTACTGCACCAATTTAAAACGCAGCACGCTAACATTTTAAAGTGGTTTTTAATCATTTCCTTTTGGTAATGTCTTTGCCTTTTTGAAAGGTCTCCTTGGATGATGAGTACTAATGTCAGAAACGTGACAGTGTTAAAGATTCATATTTAACAATTTGACACTGTGGTTACCAACGGGCGTTCAATACTAGGAGTAAATTTAGACTGATCAAAATGGCCTTATTTTACATATCATGGTTTAGTTTGGGTGAATCGAAAGCCTAATACCGGATGGTGATTGGGTGACTTTTCGGGCGTAGAACATGCAGTTTGGTTAATCGCGAAGGACACCGAACAGCTGTCAAGAATGCCATGTTCAGAAAGTGAAAATACCATTGGGAAATCGAACCAAAAAGAAAGTGTAGATTACTCAGCATTGGAGGAAATGAGTAAACAGCTGCCTGCGAGGACATGTTGTGATGTCAGTGACGCCACATTGACAGTTAGCCCGGCAAAGGTTGCAGAATGGTACAGGGGAAGACGAGTGAAAAGGAAGATTGACAAAAATATCAAGAGGCAAAAAGAGAAGGGATGTGGCAAAATACAAAACAATCGTGCGACAAAGAAATTATTCCGGCCCAGACTTAAAATGGAACTCGCTCCTGGTTTGTGACATTTTTGCATTAGTAAATAACAGGTTCACAATTCTAGGTGTATGAAACTAAATACTGGAAAATTAGCGCCCTATAAATGTGGATAAAAACCTAAAAGCACCAGTCGAAACAAACGAGCATGTAATATAAGACGGTTGCAAACGATTAGCATTTTCAAGAACAAAAAATACAAACGATGGTACAAAACAATTTGCGAGTAAGCCTAAGTCATGACATTACCGTATAATAACACGAAGAGGGCCAGCAACTCGAGGGATTTTTTGCCACCGTGATTAACGACTTTATCACGGTCCATATTCTGCTTGTTTCTGAACCCGCGTGTTCGATCTGACAAGTTATAGCAAATTGCAATCTGCCTATTAATATTTCAGCACACTGGAAGGCATGGATGGACATTAATATTTCAGCACACTGGAAGGTGTATGAATTATCAGGAATTATCAGAACTTTGAGTGAATTTTGCAGCAAATAACGTTAACCTTAAAATTATAGTCTTCAAGCTCACTCACAGTTTACGGAGAACGCAACCCTAATCTCAACAGGATTTGGGTACCGTGGGGTCGATGGATACCTGTCACGTGCTTTCCGTGGGTGATGTTCCAAATCTGCGCCATTTTGAATAATTATTATAAGCGCTCTGTGTCACACGAGTGGCTCTGAATGATCACACTGAGATCTATCAAAGGCAAAGACAGCTACTTTTCACTGAAAGAAGCCAAGAAGCCAATATCTGGGATAATAAGGGCAGCACGACAGCAAGAATTCCACAGAAAAATGTAACTCGACTCGCAATTGCCGCCGGTATTTCAGTTTCTGCGTTGATGAAAATATACTCAATAGATACTTATCTGGAAGAAATATAAGGCTTTGTGGAGACAGAGGTATCGCGGTGATTCAATCGCAAGCCACAGGATGGTCGAATTGTGAAACTCTCATGTGCAACTCAACTTATTTCTTCCGACGAAGGTAAACAATCACGTTTGACCATGTCTTACAATTTTCGTATATCCTCAAAGAATTAAAAAAAAAAAAAAAAAGAAAAGAAAAGAAAAAAAAGAAAAGAAAGAAAAGAAAAGAAAAGAAAAAGAAAGAAAGAAAAAGTTTTGGTTTAATATTGCTTGGCCGGGGTTCGAACCCGGACCGCACGGTCTTCGTGCTGTTCACTTCCGGTTTCAGACGGAACTCACGTACTTTTCGAAATCATTATAGGGAAAAGCATTTTAGAACAAAAACAACTCCAAGCAAAGAGAAGTCGAACGCACCTGACTAATCTCTGATTACTACTAGTTTATTATAATGGACAACCAACTTTAAAGAGAACTAGATTGACTGCGTCGACGTGGAGAAATAACTGGGATCGACTTAGGGTCGATGTGTGAAAGATGGGCGCCGTAGAAGAATTTGAAGCTGACGTTTCGAGTGCTAGCCCTTCATCAGGGCAAAAAAAAAAAAAAAAAAAAAAAACATATATATATATATATAGTTGTAATCAGAGATGAATGAAGTGTGTTCGAAATGAAATTTGGCTCAATGGCCACCGAATACAATAAGTCAGTTCAGTTTGTTTCTATTTGTCACCCCTATGACTCGAAGTACAATGACTCGGTTCTTTTGCTTTGTGACCACTATGGGTCAGAGTACAACAGTGACTTGGTTGGTTTTGGTTTGCCGTTCAGCAAAGCCGTCATCAAGTCAAAGCAAGACGATAGCAAAGCTGTTTGGTTTGTTGTTGCTTGGTCGTCGGCGTCGGGCTTTGTATGTGCTCTAGGAATAAACACTTTGACAATTTGTACCGATGAACTTTTTAACACTTTAGCGACTCTTTGGGCAAGCTTTTGAGCTGAAAATAGGGCGTGTGTATAGTAATTTATGAGCAGTAGTAATTTACTACCTGTCCAGTAGCCTCCTGCCAAGACGTTCGCTGGGCTCATCTAAAACGAATTATGGCAAGAAAAGATTTGGTTACAGAGGAGCATCAGTATGGAAGAAACTACCTGAAGATCTGCGGAACTGTAAATCCTTAAGCACATTCAAAAGTAAACTTTCTAAATTACCTCCCAGCTTTTTTGATGCCCTATAACTTATTTTTACTGCCTTCACGATGTAGAATAGTATAGACAATAGACAATATAATAATTAGAATTAGAACTTTATCTCATAAGTACTGTATATTTAATTTTTTATTCACGGCTTTTATGTAAACCAGATATTCCTGTTAAAACCACCGTGGCTAAATAAAGTATTATTATTATTATCACGCAAATTACTCCCCCGTGAACGTCTGCTTAAACGGGCAGCCATTTTCATTCGCAAATATTATCCAATCCCAGCTCGTTTAACAATTTTTGTAAAACTTCTCCGACTTTGAGCTCATTTCTACTCCGCGGATGCCGATTTTCCATTCCTTCGCAGCTAATAATTGGCTATCTATATCACAAAAGTGGATGCTGATTGGTTCCTTTAATACAATGGGTTAACGGAAATGGTCGCTCGTTTAAGCAGACGTTCATGGGGTGAAGGATTTGCGCAGGAGACACCACAGCGATATTTTTCTTGATTCGAGACAGTTTTTTCCGGACCTGCGCAAACGCTTACACTAGTTTTGGTGAATCCGGAGTCATCTTTAATGAATCCGGCGAGAAAACGAGTCCTAAATCGAAAATGAGAACTTTGAAATAGTTTTCAAGTGTAAACGGGAGACGTAAAGTTTTAGCTGGCTAAACGCGCGATCAAAGAAACTGACGAAATTAAAACGAGCTTTTCGACCCCATAATAACTTGCTCATCAGGGTTTTTGCGACCTGGCTCACATCAAACAAACCGAGTTCCCTTTCTAAACAGAAAGCTTTGCTTCTTCTTTGGACAAAGTTTTCACCAGCCTCGATTCCCAGTCGCCCCTTCCTTCGGTATCGTGGTAATCCAGGAATGTCTTCCCGCGGAGGAGCTTGGGAAGTTTGGACTTCAAGATGTCGTCAAGTCGCAACAGCACGAGTGACGTGTCGGCCTTTTCCTCGACGCTCCTCTGCAAAGCTAGCTCCAGTTCTCCGCGGCAAAAGTTGCTGGCCATGTAGTTCTTGGAGACGATGGCCAAAATCTTCCTACTGGAGTAGACGCTCTCTATCATGTTGTCCACGAAAGGTTTGCCGAGTTCGAAGTCTCGGTTGTGGATGCAAAACGTGATGCAGTTCTTCTCCAGGACGGGCACCAGTTCTTGTTCCACCCACTGCACGTCTTTACCGCTAAATGTGACAAACACGTCGTATTTGTACGAGCCGGCGGACATTGAAACGTCTGCAATAGAAACGCAAAGAGGCTATCGATTTTAGTCTGACAAGGTTTATTATGTCAGAGTGCACAACAACGTGAAATTGATTTGAATGTACTGAACGCCATAACAAATATGTTGGCTGGAGTTGCTGAGCATTAACCCTTCGTTAGAATAGAAAAGTCTACTGGTACGACGCTTTTAAGAAAGCGAAATTGACCTATTTTGGTTAAAAGAATTTAGCCAGAAGGCTATAACTCCTGTTTGAAACAAAAAAAAATTCCTCGGAAGAGAGATTTTAAGGCTCAGATGTTTTATTAAGTCATCGGTTCTCAGCTCATTATTTTTTGGTGAGTGTCAAGCTCGTTCCAGATATCCCCGTGGCATTACTTGTATCAGCTCTTATCAGTTTAATCGCAAATAGAAATCCAAGACAAGTTGCATCACTCACCCCATTTCTTCATACCCTTTGCTTTATGGAAATGCCAACACGCTCCCACAGCAATGGCAATCATGACAAGGCCCATGGCTGCTCCTCCAGCAATCACACCAATGGAAGTCTGATTGGGCTTGCCTGCAGAGAAAACGAAAGACGCCGTGCCTTGCTTGTAAAACCTCAAAACTTAGCCAAGAAACTCAAAACATTAGCCTCGATGCTCAAGTATCAGTTTGTTCAATACATATTCTATAACATATTAGCTGTACACAAGAAATACGGAGAGCTTGCACACGATGTGAAATTTTACGAACTGAGCGACTATTGTCTGGCCATTGCATCCGGAAATAGCCTGAAAAAATTGTTTTTGCCAAAAATGTCGAGCCGGTGTCTGATCGGTGATTTGAAAATATATCACAGATGTAGAGTACAGTAATATTGTATTTCAAAAAAGAGAGAGATAATAAGGAAACAAATAAATGACCTCACATTTGACATCTTGAGACTTACGTTCGCAAGTTTGATTCAGAAAGCGCGCAAGGTTTGTTAATGCTGCATTGGAAGTCGACCTTGCGGCCATCTCAAGGTTCAGCACTGCAAAACGCATCATATCGTACCAATCATTGTTTCAGTACCGGAATGAACGAAATTTCAATGCAAATGAGTCAGCATTTATGATTACTTACCAGCAGCTTTTTTTGTTGGTTTCGCGCGCAACAGTTGGATTGACGCCTTCTCTATCCCAAGCGTTGTGTTCACTCCACACTCGTACAAACCCAGATCTCTCTGCGTGACGTTGTGAATCGTAAGGGAGAACTTCACTTTTGTACCTTGGAACTTCGCTTTGTCGATTTTGTTCTGAGTTGAATTCCGATCTTGTATCACAATGTCTTTGCGCTTTGTGTAACGAATATCATTGCTCTGCAACAGCGCTCCGTTCAGAGTCCAAAATTCACCGAGTGTCGCAACATCCGGGTATGTTGTCACGCATTCCATTGTCACGTCTTTCCTGGCCTGCACTTCAATGTGTAAAAGCTCTGATGTCACGTTAAGGAATCCTGCAAGGGATAAAAAGCTCATATTATTTATATATTCGCAGTCAGTGAGACGGCAAACAATGATTACGCCAAAGGCAGGGTGATGATAGTGATAGAGGTTGGAGATGATCTAGTCCTCGAGCTCTGCGAGGGTACTAATCCAGACCTCTATTACGGCTTTGATGTTCGAAACTCAGTCATTCGTGTGCGACCAACCTTTATGTAAACGGAATGAGGGAAGATTCTTTTAATCCAAATATGGAAAGTTTTGTTTTTAATTGCAGTGACCGGGTTATGACGTTAGCTATTATTTCAAATTAATTACAACGGTTCGTTTAGGCCGAGTTCACACTTAGTGCCCGAGCACTGGTGCCTGGGTACTGGCACACACACAAAAACGCGTGCACAATGGGAACCAGTACCAACTTCAGTACCCGTGACCGAATTCTGGGGTGGGTACTTGAAAAAGAAATGTGTCCACATTATTTTAACGCCGAGTGAGGATCGTACTCGGGCACCATGTTTGGGCACCACCTACTTTCCTAACGTAAAAATACAACTTCCTCACCTTTGTGGACAAGAACAAGTCCAATAGTCTCATCACTTATATTGTTGACCTTCAGCTCTACCTCACAAATGTACGTTCCTTGGTCTTTTACGGTAACGTTTACTATTGGCAGACGGAGCAGCAGTTTCCCCAGTTCCTTACACTGTTTCAGTGATTCGTTTTCATCTTGATAGGCGATGCTGGTAGTTTTGTTGTGGAAGTACCAATTTATTGTTGGGTTAAAGTCTACCCGTTCTTTACAGGCGTTCCATTCCTCACAAGTCAGTGTCACATTCTGACCAGCGTAAGCCAGCACGCGTCTGGATTTGGTAGTTACCTTTGGTACAATAGGAATGTGTTTACCTGCCAGTGAAAAAGGACGACATTAACCTGTCCTGCATGTCCTCTGAATCACAACCCATATAGATATAAACAGGCAGCCTTACACATCACCACTGACCAAAGAAACTGATATCACAACAAACACAGCTTGTTGAATGTGTGTTCGCTTCACGCAATCTGTTCCTTCAGCGATGGAAACTGTTGCAAAGTTAAAAGGTTGCAACAAGGATAAAAAAATAAGCAATAATTAATTGAACTCTTTAACTGCGAAACATAAAGTTGACTCGACCTTAGGAACCCCCTACTCCTGAATTGTTAAATGGATCCTTAAGGCAAACAAAGCTACACCGGTTTTGCTGCGGGTTTGGGGAATGGTAATAGACGACCTAGAGAAACCACTGAAAAGACTTTGAAGTAATCGTCTTACTTGGAAGGATAGATATAGTGGTCCTCGCAGTTGTCGTGCCATGCTTGTTCCTTGCAGTGCACTCAGCCAGATAAACTTCCTTTTTTGTCACCGCACCAGGACTTCTCCGAAGACCCAAACCGGCGTTTGGTTGCCCGTCTCTCAATGTGAACGGACCGTTGAGTTCTCCTACTTTCGTCCCGTTCACTCGCCACTCGAGCTTAGGCAAGGGCCGACCAGACTTTACTTTGCAGTAAATTGTTTTATCAGCGTTGTCATCTATCTCGTACTCAAACGGATGGGGGTTACTCTCATCGATGACGGGCTTACCTGCGGGAATTTGGGAAACGCAAACAAATGAATGAAACTAATAAACTTCATGACTCGTCATCGAAATTCCAGGAAACCCTCTCAACTACAGTCCTCTGCCAAAATCCTCGATCAAGATTTTTCTGGTGGATAGCATTATTCACTCTTTGGACAACTGGTTTCAGCCATGTGAGATTTTACACATAATAAACAAAGACATTTGAGTGACTGAGAGGGCCCCGCCGTTTCTTCCCAAGTTCAAACTGCATGTAAATTCTCTCAACATTTAATAAAAAATGTGTGAATGATGGACACTAAGAATTGAAAGTTCAATCAACAACAAACAACAGCAACAACAACAACAACAACAACAAACATGCGCACTCACCGTATATATTGACGTTCAATTTACTCGAGCATTGTGCGGTGTATTCTCCTTTATTGACCGTGCAATTGTATTCCTCGTCGTGAATGTCCTTTACGACAGTGATTGACAGCTTAAAGGATGTGCTAGGCGTTGAGCTGTTTCCGATTAGCATGCCGTTCTTTTTCCACAAGAAGCTGTCAGCGAGGGCTCCATAGGCGTTACATTCGAGAGTAAGTGTTTCGTTGGAGAAGACGCCCTTGTCAGGATCCTGTGGGTCGATCTTCACTTTGCATGTCAAGGCACTAGTTTCGGCTGCGCGGTAAATAAAAAAAAATTAACCATGAACTGACTTTAGTGTCATAAAACATGTTCAAGCGCCACCAGAAACTAACTGAAAAGTAAGTTTGAAGAAGACAACAACATTTGCCTTATGAGCTAATTCCATCAAGTGACACGGGGGGGGGGGGGGGGGGGGGGATACTCCCATATATGAGCCATATAGGTATGTGCCGCCCCAAAGGATATCATTTTCAGCATTTTAGTCTGAAATAGGGTATCGATTTTAATCTTTGGTCTGGAATAGGGTCGGAGATTTTGATATTTGGTCTGAAATAAGGTCAAAATTGCACATTTTGGTCTGAAGTAGGTCGAAAATCGCAAATTTTGGTCTGAAATAGGGTAAGGGTTTTCAGTCCCGGGCGGCACACTCCCGCCCAAAAATTTGAGGAGTACCTCCCTTCCCCCGGATCTCACACTCGGTCTTGGTGAGTGCCAGAAATGGAAAGGGCTTCAAACCAGTCCGGTCCATAGCCCGAAGTCAGTGTATGGGAAAACTTGCTGAATAGCGGAATGTAAGCACAAGAGAAACCGTGAATCTTTCCGAAACTAACTGAGACCCCGTTTGTGCGGAGAAAATTCACCCCAGTCCCTGAGTCACCCTGAGCTGCCCATACATTAGAGCGAGCAATCTTATCTCGGGGGCAGGGACATTCGGCAATCTAGATAGAAGTCACTCTGGCCTTTAGGAAAAGGACAACTGAGTGGTAGCTCGTGTTATAAGCAAGCCCTGTTTTGCTCCGGACCGAAAACATAATTGTGGGGTGTAATGGAAACCGGTGTCATGTACAGAAATCAATGACAGAACAACCCTTCGATTCTCCATTAGTGGGCGCGCTTTGTATACTGAGAGTTTGAAACTGTTACCAGAGTCTCCCGGCTTTAATACCGTCAGAGAGGGTAAAGTTTTGCTCGTTATAATAATAATAATAATAATAATAATAATAATAATAATAATAATAATAATAATAATAATAATAATAATAATAATAATAATAATCATCATCATCATCATCATCATCATCATCATCATCATCATCATCATCATCATCATCATCATCATCATCATCATCATCATCATCATCATCATCATCATCATCATCATCATCATCACCATCATCATCATCATCATCATCATCATCATCATCATCATCATAATAACATAATAATAATAACATTATTAAAGCTGACGGTCAGCTCACCGTAAGGTACTTTTCAGTTGAGCTCTGCATAAAATAATATCAAGACAAAAGAAAACTAACTGAATTACAATAAATTAAACTAAAATTGTTTAAAAGCTAAATGTGAAAAACTAAGCTTTTTAAAAATGTGCAATATTTAAAAAAAAGCAAGGTCGTTAAATTGGCGCGCTATTGGAGCACAGTGCACCTAGACCCGCAGATAACTATTTCTCTATATGCACAGGGCTTGAAATAAATTCTTTGCCATTTGTCGTATCGTTCGTGTTAATTTACAAACGTCAGGCTCGACTGGTTCTTATTGCAGCTGCACACCGTGCAATTTTATTATTAAAAATTGTGCCATCGAGCCATTTATTGACGGCGCGTTTCTCTGTTCAATTTAGAAATGAAAAACGGCCAACATCTGCTTCACTACTAAGAACTGCAACTTGTTGTGGTTATTGAGAGCTTTTATTCATTTGAGTGGTCACATAGTGAAATCGCTTTTGGCAAGCGCAAACGCAAACGCAAGCGCAAGCGACCGGTTCACACGGTAAAATTTGTGAAGCAAGCGCAAACGCAAGCGCAAGAGCATGGAAAAGTTTTCATTCTCTTGCGCTTGCATTTGCGCTTGCTTTACCGTGTGAACCAGCCTTAAGTTACTTTCCTCTATAGCTAAAATCAACCTCAACAATCGTGTAAAATTGCAAGCAAAAAATGCCAAAAAATTTCGTTTTACAACGCCGTACTACTTTACTATATGAGAACTGATGTGCTCATTCAGAGCTTTCATTTGAGTGTAACTTATTTGACAGTCCAGGGGTTGAAAGTAACTGCTGCATTGTAGTGTCAGTTCATCGCAGGAGTGGTCACACCTTCAATTATGACCGTTCAGGAGTCAGAGCGGCGCACGTTCAGCAGTTGGCATTTTTTCATGAAATGTTAGAGAGTGACATCACCCCTTTGGTGAAAGTCATGAAAGCCGATTGTGTTGAAATTTTAATTTTAATTTTAATTTTAATTTTAGTTCAGCGTTTTAAAGTTTGCCCTACTATTTTTCCTTGCAGTTAATTGACAATTATATCTTTGTTAACCATTTTGTTTTTAAAATGACCCGGGCGTCTTTGATCGATGAAGGGTTCAATGTTGAAGTCGGGTGTTGAAAAGACTATTTTAAAAGATTCATAAGTTTGATGTTGTGGTTTAACACCACATGGCCTTCCAATTGCCGCAAAGGGGCATATAAATGTTCAGATAATGATTATGTACATAATGGTTTATTGTGAATGGATTCTAAATGTTGGATGATCGATTATTAGTGACGTTCATGAGTCAGAGAGGCGCACGTTCAGCAGTTGGGATTTTTCATGAAATGTTAGAGAGTGCCATCATGCACCCCCATGGTGAAAGTCATGAAAGCCGATTATGTTGAAATTTTAATTTTGCCATTTTAATTTTAATTTTAGTTCAGCGTTTTAAAGTTTGCCCTACTATTTTTCCTTGCAGTTAATTGACAATTATATCTTTGTTAACCATTTTGTTTTTAAAATGACCCGGGCGTCTTTGATCGATGAAGGGTTCAATGTTGAAGTCGGGTGTTGAAAAGACTATTTTAAAAGATTCATAAGTTTGATGTTGTGGTTTAACACCACATGGCCTTCCAATTGCCGCAAAGGGGCATATAAATGTTCAGATAATGATTATGTACATAATGGTTTATTGTGAATGGATTCTAAATGTTGGATGATCGATTATTAGTGACGTTCATGAGTCAGAGAGGCGCACGTTCAGCAGTTGGCATTTTTTCATGAAATGTTAGAGAGTGCCATCATGCACCCCCATGGTGAAAGTCATGAAAGCCGATTATGTTGAAATTTTAATTTTGCCATTTTAATTTTAATTTTAGTTCAGCGTTTTAAAGTTTGCCCTACTATTTTTCCTTGCAGTTAATTGACAATTATATCTTTGTTAACCATTTTGTTTTTAAAATGACCCGGGCGTCTTTGATCGATGAAGGGTTCAATGTTGAAGTCGGTGTTGAAAAGACTATTTTAAAAGATTCATAAGTTTGATGTTGTGGTTTAACACCACATGGCCTTCCAATTGCCGCAAAGGGGCATATAAATGTTCAGATAATGATTATGTGCATAATGGTTTATTGTGAATGGATTCTAAATGTTGGATGATCGATTATTAGTGACGTTCATGAGTCAGAGAGGCGCACGTTCAGCAGTTGGGATTTTTTCATGAAATGTTAGAGAGTGCCATCATGCACCCCCATGGTGAAAGTCATGAAAGCCGATTATGTTGAAATTTAAATTTTGCCATTTTAATTTTAATTTTAGTTTAGCGTTTTAAAGTTTGCCCTACTATTTTTCTTGCAGTTAATTGACAATTCTTTGTTAACCATTTTGTTTTTAAAATGGCCCGGCTTTGATCGATGAAGAGTTCAAAATTGAAGTCGGGTGTTGTAAAGACTATTTTAAAAGATTCATAAGTTTGATGTTGTGGTTTAACACCACATGGCCTTCCAATTGCCGCAAAGGGCGTAAAATTCTCACCCTGTGTTGAAAGAATTGACTGACGTGACTGATAAATGTTCAGACAGTGATATGTACATAATGGGTTATTGTGAATGGATTCTTAATGTTGGATTTAGTGACTTTGCGGTCGTAAAGCAGAACAGCTGCCAAGAATGGCAAATTAGCAATGCGAAGCTAAAGTGGCTGTTATATCGGACCAAAAAGAAAAAGGGATAAGATGAGCAGACGGAAGAATTAGACAGCCACTTATAAGGGCAAGTTAGAGTGTGAAGCTAGAGGAGAAACGCTGAAAAAAAAAAAGAAAAAAACCCTAAAAAAAGAGAACTAAGAGTAGAAGGAATAAATAAAAGAAAAGGCAGAGGAAGGTAGTTGGCCGAGACGACGAAAACGAAAATTGCCTGCCATGTGAAAAAGATGGAGAAAGCCGGAAGGACCGAAACAAATATAAAAAACAAGCGCGAAATAGGAATTAGCTTGAAGTTTTAAAACTGGTCAGATCTGTCAGACTTTTGACTACAGCTCGTATTATCTTGCTAGTTGTCTGTGGTATTTTTGCATAATGCATTGAACAGGTTCCGAAGGTGTGCAAAATAAAATCTTGGAAAATTAGTCCCTGATAAACGAGTAAAACCGCCCAACACATTCCGAAAACAGATAAACGACCAGCATTTATCTGAACAAAAATGTAAGGATGGCTTTAAAATTACAAGTAAACAAAGCCATCACATTACCGTATAACAGCACGAAGAAGGCCAGCATACACTTCAAGGATTTTTTGCGACCGCGATTAACAGGCTTGCGAGGTTCCATGCTTGTTGTCCCCTCCCTTGTTTATGAAGAATTAACTCGCGTTTTCCATCTGACAAGTTATAGCAATTTTTTTAGCTATTAATATTGCAGCACACTGAGTGGCATTTGATTAATATGTATTATCCGAAAATTATCATGATAATTCCAAATCCGCTCACTCTGGGTTTTACTTTTTCCTGAAGAGTTTGTACCAAACGCGCAACGCGTCAAATTAGCCGAAATGTGGCTCGGGTAAGATTATTTAAAATGAAACAATTTTCAAGCGCAATCTAGCTGGTGTCGATGTTTTCAAATTATTAGGCACTATTTGCGCGTGCGTGTTTGTATACTGTGCAATCCCATGCCTCCCAAGACTTAAAGCTGGTGTTACACTGGTCGATTCGCAACGACGATTTGCAACGCCGATTTGCTCCAAATCCACGCAACGGCGTTGCAAGTTTTTGAATCGCTTTCAAAAACTTGCAACGCGTTGCAGCGCTGCAAACATCGCGAAAAATCGTTCGCAATGGGGTGTTACACCTCAACGATTTTTAGCGCAACATCGCATCGTTGCAAATCGTCGTTGCAAATCGACCAGTGTAACACCACCTTAAGGTGATGTTACACGAGACGATTTTTAACGACGATTTTTTGCGCAACATTCTTTTTTCTATACTTCTTGCCTAGTAATCGTCGAACTATCAATGAATAGCAATCTTTGCACAAAATTCTGCCTTTGGCGAAGGTTCGCTATGTTTTTAGAGTAAAAGCCAAAGCGCTAGCTACAAAATTGTAGGTGTTGGGCGAAAAATCGTCGTTAAAAATCGTCTCGTGTAACATCACCTTTAAACGTTGCGCCACTGCAATGCAAATGAGCAAAATTCATTGTTTGAGCTAATTTTCATGATTACGTTCGGCATGGCAGTGCCGGCAAGACGTTTCAAACGGGCCTAAAAATTTGATATGAAGTGTGCTTCAGGGTATAGATGTGCATGTTACTATCTGGTTCCGAAAATAATGCCGCGTTAATGGCCCGGGACTCAGCACGATGCTTTTTTCTGCAAACCTTATTCTTTCCTGATCTTAGGGTTATGCAATTCCAAAAATATTAAGTTAAAACTTTTATACAATCATACTAACAGCACACCAGGAAATATATATATTAATTCTTCTGCTTACGAGCGTCTTTTTCGCGTGAACAAAATAGGACTTTGTGCTTGCGCGTTGCGGTTTAGAATAAGCAAATGAGCAATTTACTCAACATGGCCGACATCACGTCACATGACTCAAGAAGACCGAAAAAGTGTAGCATTTCACTTCGAACACCGCTGATCACTTTACATACTTCTACAAGTGCAAAATTATTATGAACTCGAGGGGCAACTGGTGATACCCGGATGGGGACAGTATAACGTACGATATATGAAGTATCTGCCAGAAGTGACCACGACGGCATGCGTGTTTATACTCAGGTTGTGTCCTGGGTGCTATGGACGTACATACTTAATAATAGTTACTCTATTGTTGCTGTAAAGGAATGCCACAAGCTTGACCAGTGTCGCTACTCCACAGATACAGGAAAAGTCAACTTGTGGAGTCTTGCTGGAACGGGAGGCAAACCCAGGTAATGAAATGCAGTGGTGTTTGTTTTTATGTGTACATGTACGTGCATGCATGTAGACATCATGCGCCGCGCTGTTTATGATCTTTTTTGTAAAGATTAGGAACTGTGACATTAGACTGGCAGGAACAATGAAATATTCTCCCATAACAATTAGCATTTCTTTTCCAGAGGAATTGAATTCTATTGTTCCTAGTACCATCCAACATGGCCACCGTGCGAATAATCTGTGCAAACTCAGGCACAGATTATAAATATCTTATAAATATATCTAAGCCCGGAAAATCTCAGACTGGAGATTGACAGATATACTATACAGTGCCTGCATGTGTGTCCTCAGTGTTAATTAGCAGGACTAATGCATGGATCAATTCCAGCAGTTACCATCTCCCCCCAGGCTAAACCCTGGGGATTTGTAAAAAAAAATTCGTGGGACTACAAATTCCCTGACCCTGGGCCACCAAAAAGTACAAAATCCCCCCCGCCCTCCCCCACCCTCAGGCAAAAGAAATGGGAATCTGGCCAGGTTTGTGCCCGGGAAGGGAGGGGGGGGGGGGGGGGGGGGGGGGGGGGGGGGTGGGTACTCCCATATATAAGCCATATAGGTATGTGCCGCCCCAAAGGGTATCATTTTCAAGCATTTTTAGTGTGAAATAGGGTATTGATTTGCCTTTTTGGTCTGAAATAGGGTATCGATTTTGTCTTTTTGGTCTGGGATAGGTATGATTTTAACAGAAATATGTCGCCGCAGACATTGCACGGCAAATGGAAGAAAACACGGTGGAAATCATTGCAAAAGAACAAAAACTCTAAACAAAGGTCTGAAATAGAGTATACATTTTGGAGTCAGGTCTGAAATAGGGTATAGAAAGTCAGGCATTTTGGTCTGAAATAGGGTAAGGGTTTTCAGGACCGGGCGGCACACCCCCACCCAAGATTATAATGAGTTCCCCTGGTGCTGTCGACATGCAATATTCACCTGTACTCCGTATTGATGTGAAGGTCAACTTTTTTATGAGTGTCTGAGACAATCATAATGTAAGAATAATCTTGATTGCAATTTTATTGTAACAATTAATGTGTAATTCTTTTCAGTTTCAATATTTCTGATGATGAGTCTAAGTTTGAATTCTATCTTTGGGATCCGTGCAAGAACTGGACACAGCATAACACATCCAGTGTTGTGACTGTGAATGAGTGCCACAATGTATCAGTAAGTAACATTCCTTCACAGATAATGATTTTGGGGGTACAGTACATGCCAATTATGGATACTCTGCAAAAAGAACTTTCAATCAATCCCCTACTATACTAAGCAATATGGGAATCTGAAGCCATTGAGCAATAGTGATTGCATGAAATAGTTCTTGTAAAAAGTAATTCTATCTATATTTGATCTGTTGTTTTAATATTGAAGTCCCTCTCCTGCAAGGTCAAGTTACATAAATCACCTATGCCTTGTCTCACCTGGTCTCTCATAAAATCATTAGAGAGGCAATTTATGACTGAAAGAGGCTTAACTTGGGTATTGTGGTTCCACACTAACGAATACTGTCTCATTTGTGTAGATCTGAAAAACTCGTAACCTGCAGCTATCCCCTGTCAGTGTTAAAACTCCAGATGTCTACAGTGGTCACCATATCATTATTTTGATCTTACGGCATTAAACAAAGGGGGAGGGGGAAATAGCTGAAACAGATTTATATAGATTGTCTCAACATTTTGTTAAGTTACTTTTATTATAGCTTTGCTGAATTTACCACTCTCATTACAAATATTTTGAAAGAAGTGGTTTTCATTGGAGATTTCTTACCTATGGTTTTGGGTTCTTAATTTTTGTTGTGAATTTATTCCAGCTATGTTTGGCTGAAGTGATACCTGTGGGAACATGGTACAAAAAATTAGGAAGTCTGATAAATGCAGATTATGTACTTGACAATGACACAGGACTGTGTTCAATAGTGTATGTTGAAGATGCAGGCAACATTACCAGGTGAATGAAGGTTTGTCAGTTTTGAAGATTGGTATAACCTTTTGAGTTAATTCTGAGAAAACAGGCCTTCAAATCTGAGAGTAAATCTTACATCTTCACTGAAGAAAAGCATCTTTTCTTTGGATGAGCAGTTGATGACATATGTGACTCTTGATTCTTTTAGGAAGACATCAATCTCACTCTCATGTAACTCATCAGAAGATGGAAGGGTTGACCCAATGAAAACAGTTTTTGTCGACACATATGTAAGTTGGTAGTAATTTCAGACAGGTGATTTTTTCAATGTTCTCTTATTTCTTTTTGTTGTTTTTTTCTTTACTGGCATATGAAGCACACTGTCCTTCACACCAAGCTAGTGTGCCAAGGGTTGCCTACATCGGCAAAATCATCCTCTCTTGGTGCTATGGCCATTGCTGGAATTGTGTAAGTCAAGTACAGTAATTACCCCTTCATGAATATTTTTGACATAAGAATTACATTATTTTTATAATAAATATTACAAAACGTCCCATATATGATTGAATTGGTGCATAATATTTTGTATTTATAATCACTTTGAAATTTCAAGAACACTCATTATTTTAATTATTCCAACATCAAGATTTCTACCTGATTATATACAGTACAGTATGCAGTAATCTACAGGTAATACCCAAACTTCTTTTCCCCATTCTTTTAGCTTGGGAAGCATTGCATTCCTTTCTCTTTTATTGTTGATTGTTGCCTACAAACTGGGAAGATCTCATAATCCAGATGACACACTGCGAAATAAGGTTAAGGTACGTACAGAATAGGAGAGGCTGCTATCTTATACTTAGAGTGAAAATATCAACATGCGCATAAAACAATTTAAACAATATTTAAGAAATATAAAACATGCACCATGTTTACATAGCCTGATGCAAACACGAGAGGGAGTTTGGGAGAACTCGAAAGTCGGGGTGGACCAAACCTTCACGTTTTTCAGGCTTATAAATGACAACAAAGTGTAGACCAAATCCAAGATTAGCCTAATTGTGCTTTAAAAAACCGGGCCCTGAGCAATATAACACACTTTCCATGTTACATAGCCTCATGCAGACACGAATGGGAACCAATCAGAGCGCTCGTTATATAACTTTTATTTTGGTAAAATGTAATCATCACAGTACTGCTCAAATGATGGTTCCCAAGTTGCATGTACTGTTTGAAAAGTTTGTAAGAAAAGATAGCACAACTACCCATACACTTTTAATAGACCACATCCATTGCCCTCAGTTTTATTCATTTGTGGGAGAGTTCCAGTACACAAGTTTTCTTCACTGATTAAAATGATGAGTTAGTTCTGATTTTACAGTTTAAGGGACCTTATCTCAATCATGCTCCATTGCATCCTTGAATTTCTTCTTCCACCATTCCATGGCTTTTCCACCCCACTCACTTGAGAACAAAAAATATTTGCTAAATTTAACACATTTACCTGAAAGAGAGACTGGAGGTCATGGTTTTGAATCTCCCTGAAGCCCTTAGCTTTGTTCAGGGCTTATCTATGCAAAGAAGATCACTTTCTCCTTTACAAAATGCCTTTCCTTTCTGTTTCATAGGTTGGATGCTTCAAAGTGTTCTGCTTTAGAAAAAACAGTAACTACACTGCCTTAAACTAGGATGACTTGAGTTGCACGAACCGAGGGGTTTGAAGGTCTATTGTACAGAACCTGTGTAGTTGTGGATACACCACAGTGTACTTTATAAAATAACAAGACAGGCCCGTGGCCAGTGCGCTTGTGACGTCATTAGTACAATGAATAGAGACACGCGGGGTCCCGGGAGAGGAACTTTTGTCGTGCGTTTATATGCAAAAGATATTATAGCCGAGTCAGTTTTTGCAAATGACGGATCCAAGAGCTCCCTTTATTTTTCTTGCCCTCTTTTCTTCTAATTTCGGTCAAACAGATATTCACGAAAAAGTGTATTATAATAATTGAGAGAAAACAATTATCGAAGGCCCCGTAGGAATATTCTTCGTTTGCAACAACCCAGTTTTCATTGCTTTCCGATGCACGTGACAGTACTTGTGTGACGCTTTCTATACAACCTGGCAACCTTGTTGAGTGAATTTTCAAGCTGACATGTTTTGTGGAGGAACTGTGTTGTCATTTTGTAATGGGATTGACTGGGGAATACCCGACATCTTAAGTAGCTGTAAGACAGCGTAATAGCCTTATCTCATCTTCCCAGCGTGTGCATCATGTTCAAGTAGCTGTAGCACATTAAGGCCCCGTCCACACTACGCCGGATAAATTTGAAAACGCAACTTTCACTCTGAAAACGCAAGAAATGTTTTCCGTCCACACTGGAAAACGGATAAAATGTTTCCGGGCCCAAATGTATTGTTATTGCTCTACAAACGTCCCTGACAATCTTTGAAACCACTTGACGTGACCACGTGAGTCAGGGTTTTCGAAAAGTTCCTATTTCAAAATGTTTTTCGTCCACACCAAAACGCAAAGCCGTCGTTTTCAAATTTATCCACTTTGAAGAGCGTTTTCCTAACCGTAAGAATAAAGTTGCGTTTTCAAATTTATCCGGCGTAGTGTGGACGGGGCCTAAAACATGACACTTCCCATGATGAAATTACTTCGTATGAAAAAGCCATCTCAGACATTACGCATCCTACATGTACAAGTCTGATCACTAATATGTTCAAGACTGCTATGCATTAAGCTTTAACGCAAAATTCTGGGTCGATACGAAATTAATCTCTATCGGAAGCTGCAGACGTTTGAATACCGTGACAACAAAGGCGTGCATCACGGGCTTGTGGAGCGAACAATTACGGCTCGGATAGTTGGATATCAACCTTGAAGACTTCGAGGTATTCAGTGACAAATATTCTCGATGTAATCGCCTGCCGGTCTTTCCTGCTTTTGTTAAAGCGGCGTGAGTGAAAGCTAAGTAGCTGATGATTCGTGATTCCCCGTTCTATGATATTATGCTCGTGACATTTCATTGACAGATCTTGTATCTTAATCTCGCGTGATATTTGCCTCAATCCTATTAGTAATTCAATATCCTCAGACAATAAACAAAGAACC
Source organism: Plumapathes pennacea (assembly GCA_964036295.1). NCBI lineage: Eukaryota > Metazoa > Cnidaria > Anthozoa > Antipatharia > Myriopathidae > Plumapathes > Plumapathes pennacea. Next base: position 25,327,652 of record OZ038464.1, on the reverse strand, counting down.
TTTACTGCACGCAAAACGAACTTAAACGCCGACTGTTCGTATACGCCGCGCGTTACACAAAGCCGCAGAGTTTCCGACAAAGGGAGACGCTCTGCCCGCAGGAAAAAGTTCAAGTTCTATCAAGTTTCGACACGTCTTCTACTACTTATTCGATGTTCTTTCACACAAATATTGCTCAGAACACAGATACATTGGTTGAAGCGGTATCTTCAATCGAGCATTTGCAAAACACAACCCTTCGTACTTTACGGGGGTCCCGCTGGTAACACATCAAGCATTTGTGTACGGCTATTTTCAAGTCTTCCGACGCTTAAAAACAATGCAAGCCAAAATCGCTCTTAAAGTATGGCTTCCGCGATGATCGTTTTGTTTGGATCAACAACTGAAGGACCGGAATTTTTTTCTATATCCCTTGACAGAGAAAACCCATTGTACTTGGTTCTGTGATTTTGATCTCTGAATACGTCTGATCTTGCAATGCCTGTGTTTTAACACATTTTAAAATACAAACGTATCTTAGCACCTCGGTTACTTTTGGCAATCTTCTTTTTGAGCTTCTAGCTTTCTCGCAGCGATGGTTTAGTGATCCTAATTTTCTCTTTCCATTTCCATCTGTGGCTTTTTTATTGTTTCCATGTTGTTTACATGCACGTTCACGGAACGCATTAGCATTGTGAAGTACGTAAGCTCGGGTATAATCATGAACTTTTGACGACTTTGGGACATTCTTTGAAATGTATTCTTGTATTAGTCGCCTGCTTTTCTACTCTTGTTCAAAATGCGTGAAAGGTAATTCAATGGTACGTGGCTTGTCTCACGACTTCGTCTTGGAGGACTTCGGTTTTCTTTCACATAAACATTTGTGGGAATACAATAAAACTGAGCGAAGCAAGATCTACCAACGGTCACTTTTTCCTCAGCCATTTCCCAATTTTCAAATAATAACGCCATCTGTTCCACTGATTGTTTGACCTTCATGGCACCGAGCCAAAATGTCGCAACAACAACATAAATGCACGCAGAGTGAAATTTTGATTCCAAACAAAAGTCAGATTTTCTGACGCTTTACTTGTATCAGCAAGAATAATACAAAGTAAAAGAATACAAAGTACCTTCAAGTTCACCCTCATACTAAACAGTTCCATATAATCCGCTATCAAGCGCTTGTCAAGAATCGCCGTCTTTACACAGGTTCTCGTCTTTGTATCTCGAGCGCCTTCGTTCAGCTTGTTCCTTCAAGTTCTCCAGGTTCTGGATATCAGATTCTTCGTACATTTCTGTACAGTTGTGCATAGTTATGCAGTTCATTGATAAGTTCATTGCATTTGCTTTCATGGCTTTCAATATGGCTTTTGAGGCTGAACGGACCGACCCAAGCCAAAACCGCTCAATGAAATTTAGTATGGGTCTACCGCAGCTGGCGTATGCGTTTGTAAGTAAGATGAGCGGTCCATAAAATAATCCACAGAGCCAACTAAGGCAAGCAACACACAATTCCACCTCCCACATCTTGCTGTCTTCAAAATGGCGAAACTGCTTGCTCGACAAGTCACGTGATCGCAAAGTCATCACAAATCACATGATAATATCAACCAATCATCGCATGCAGATCTCTAACCCAGAAAAATAAAAAAAAAAAAAAAAAATCGCTGCATTTTATAGCTTGTGACGTCACAAGCAATAATATTTTCATCAATACACCAAACTGGAGACGGCCTATATATGATGAAGCTCGTATACCGTATCTCAGGGTTGTCACAGGCAAGGAAAATATTTTTCAAGGATTTTGATCTTGGCCAGGGAGAATTGACATTCAATTAAAAGTCAGGGGGAAAGACTAAAAAAAAATTGGATAGTGCATGTTCAGTGATATTTTGGCGAGAGTTCAAAGAACCAAGCGTTACAACCTCGTGCAGTAGTTCTTGTATATCATACAATATATGACTGTGACGTAGTTGCTGGCGACGTAGGAGCCAGCAAATATTCTTGCAAAAGTGGAATTTTCTAAAGATGTATGTAAGTCCGGAAGCAGTCATGTGTAATCCATGTGCATTCCTGATAACCAATTAGACGCTGACATCTGCACATGCGCATGGATCGTCATGATGTTCAGCACGTGGTTTCCCCCGAGTTGAAGCGAAGTGTTGTCCGGTGAGTGTTAATTTTATATCAATCCTTTTTCGAAATGAGTTTTAGAGGGTTGTGTGAAACGATTTATCAAGGCATTCGAGGTTTGTGTATCTATGGTCGGTCGAATGGGCGATCTTCAACTCAAATCGCTTTGAGCGAAACTCCGAAGCTGTTGCAAGCTCGCAGCAAGAAAACTAAGTCATTGTACTCGGTGGCCATTGAGCCAATTGACCCGATGTGGTCGCAAAACAAAAGAACTGAGCCATTGCAATCGGTCGCCATTGAGCGAACAACCGAGCGACGGTATACAGCGAACGAAGCCTTGCATAATCGTTTTGTTAATTCAGAATTTGTGAGAAACTGGAAAATACAGCAACGATGTTGTATCGGTGCATAAATCTCGCGAATGCAGACAGGCAACTAAACATTCCAAAAAACGGGACCGCGAGCCATCTAGAATCCCTGCTAAGAAACTCTTGAATGCGATGCGTAGAAAAATTCGTAGTATGTATGAAATGTGTGAGACGTCCCAAAAGACACAGGCGTTGTCCTTGGCAAGCTAGATCAGACACATTCTCAAAGGATGCTGTATTTTCAGCACAGAAATGTAAACACATTGCTTTAAGGTATTAGGATACCCCCCGGACTTTCCCAGATTCGAAAAAAAATTTTTTGGCTTAACGAAATTACTACATGTTTTACCTTGTGTTTCTGAAAACAAAATTTGGATACCTATTATTTTCCCCGAGATATTTAAACGAAAGGATTTTATCTTTCTCTTTCTCGGCGGAAGCTACCTGTCAACCGGCAGATCGTTAGTAACTGCGCAGCATGCGGCTTGCGCGCCAGTCATGCAAAACAATAAAGTACAAATTTTAGCCGCGCGACGGATAACGCATGACTAACAGCAGGGCCCAGTTTTTCAAAGCACGATTAGGCTAATCCTGGATTAGGTCTAAACTTTCTTGTCATTTATAAGTCTGAAAACGTGAAAGTTTCGTCCACAACGACTTTCTTGATAACGTTTTAAGCTGGAACAAGCTTACTAATCCATCTTCGAACAAAACTCTTTTCAGGCTTATAAATGACAAGAAAGTTTACACCTAATCCAGGATTAGCCCAATTGTGCTTTGAAAAACCGGGCCCAGATCTGCAAGAATATTGAAATGCCGCAAGAAATCTTTCCTTGTATGCCTTTGAGAACGCTTTTTTACGTTTAGAACGAGTTTGTCGTTTGCTTGAACTCATTCCGAATTCCAACTGTGGCTGCAAAAGGTTGAATTGGTGTTGAGGTGAGTGCAACTGTGAAGCGATAATAGATGTTGCGAAACTTACCCGAACGAAGCGTTGATGTCCGTAGTTATACACGGCGGTCTTTTGTGCTGCGTGTTTCAATTACCTACAAGATGCCTGGAAAGCCTCTATGCGAAAGCACCAACTGCGGTGTTTTGACAGATATCTGACAGATGAGGCGATTATGTAAACAGGTTTCCGACTCCCTGGTCAGTCGGTGTTTTTAAAACGCGGAAAAGTGTTTCTTTCGGAAACCTGCATTTCAGTGGATTTTAATCGATTGGCTTGAAACTTGGCAAATATGTGAATCAATATCAAAGCTACAAAAAGTTGTCTCCGATTTTAATTTTTTTTTTTTCGTTCAGAAGATATGTCCGCTTTTGTCTTGCGCGTGGCTAGAAATATGATTGGCCAACTTTAAAAGCTTTTGGAATGAGGCAAGGTCAAAGTTCACTCGGAAGCTGATAACTTTCTTTCTTTAGCAAATTCAAAAAATATAAAGCTTTACCCTAAATCTATGATTGTTGAGCTTTCAGAAAATATATACTTTATTATTAGTTAAATGTAACGCTAGTGCGAAAAATGGGTTTGAATGCATGTCGTTCACGAGGGTATCCTGATACCTTAAGAGTGTTCAACTTATGCCAATCGAAGTTAGGAAACTCGTTGTCTATTTATTAGGACCAAATCCGAGCTCACGGCTTCGAACTCTAACACAACATTACGTAGCTTACTGCCACGAGGGCTCTGAACCCCGTAGTCCTGGCAAGAACTAAAAAGTACCTCATGTACGAGTAACACAGTGTCCGCTCTGAGCCTCCAATACAACAAAGAGGTGGCATGCTGTCTTGTAATACTTCACAACATTTGCCAATGCAATGCCTGAGTGAAAGGCTTTCCCATTTAGGATTAAAACCATTGGATGTTGGTGGCTCTGGTGATTGCTTCTTTAAGCAGTTTCTCATCAGCTTTATCAAACAGCTGCTTTACATGCAAGAGTTTGGATGGCTGGAATAGATCATTTAATTACCCATTCTGATTTATTCAGGAAATATGTCACTGATATTTCATGGGAGAGTTACATTGTACAAATGTCAACAGTGGGTACATGGTGTGACAACATTATTGTTCAAGCAGTATCCAGTGCTCTTAACTGTGCAATACACAGCCCAATAACCATGCCGATGTCATCATTACTCCCAACAGTAGCAATGTATCTAGTGAAAATCTTAGTACTATTTTTACCGGACACATTCCTGAAGTGCATTATGTCTCAACCGTTGAGAATCATCCTCAAGATAGTAATGGAATATGTCTTAGAAGAATGATTTTTCAAACAGAATGTGCAAAGATTGGGCACCGATCTGTAGAAGCTTCAGTTATTGTTATGTTACCGTTTATATTGTTATCAAAGGACTTTGATAGAAATCAACTACACCTTAGGTGCATAGAGCTTCATAATGTTTATGTTGTTACTGTTTAGAAGCTGTTTGATACAAGTTTGTGTTACCATTATGTCACTCTTTATACTGCAATCAGAACACTGACAAAAATGAAACAGCAAAATTATCTATCATTTGGTGCACATCCCTGATAAAAGGTATAGCTAAAACAATCTCTCCCCCTGTCCCCCCCTCCCCCCCCCCCCCCCCCCCCACTCCACTCGTCTCCACTCCTCCACTCTCTTGGAAGGTAATTTACTTGTATCTAAAAGCAATTTAAATTGACTGCAATTCCAATTTGAACAAACAATTGTTTATTCTGGACTCTGCTGTTCGATACAGCACAGCAAGGGATAAATATTACACATTGCAACAAATATTAGATGCGCTTGATGGCAATGCCAACACTTCACTTCTCCTTGAGAATTACTAGTTTTACCATATAAGGTCGCAACAGAGTGCCGGTACGGGAGCGTATTACACACTTCAGATCCGCATCACACTGTAGAAAACCGGTTTGACCGGTTTAGACGCGCGCGCATCACAAATGAATCAAAGATTTTTCTGAGTGCAAGATAAAACGGTGCAACGAAAGTCTGACTTTTCAGATACAAGACTCTTCCATCGAAAGAAACTGTTACTGGATAATTTGTCAAGGAAGAGAAAGCACAGTTCAGTTGGTGGAAAGCGAACAATCGCCATGGACAAACGGCAGTTCTGACTCCAATAAAGTTTTCCGTACGATGCCGTCACGGTAAACACTGCAAAATGATTTTCGCCGTGTACGAACACTGTTTTGAGTGGTTCCTTTGCTGGAAGGGGTCTTAAACTTTCTACAACCAGGCAGGAAATCAGTGAGTTGTTAATAATCTATAACTTGACAACGTGTCGGCGGTAAAAATCCTAGTTGTGTTAAAGTTTCAGATCCTTCAACGTATACACATTCGCTGGCTCTGTTCTTGTGTTTATTTCTTAACTACTCCGTTTTGAGTACCCTGTTTTGAGTACAAAGCTGCTTGCTATTGAAGAACAAAAATGGTTAAAAGTTTAAGCGAAGTGATCGATTTCAACCGCTCGAAGCACGTTTGTTCGCTGAATATTTATTCTGTCGAAGCAAGCATTTTCGTCTCCAGCGCATTTATCACAGCACATTTTTATTTTTATTTTTATGATTAAAATCTGAATTGAACTTTGATCATTTGGTGGCATAACTTCTTTAATTTTCTCTGTCAAATTTTTAAATCGATGACCGGATTGGAAGCTGTAAGTGAATCTTTGTGTAAATGAGTGTGCGCACATTTTGCCTGGGATTGAATGAAAACAGTTTTGCTCGAAGTCTCTGTTTTATGTTTGCTGAAATATATTTTATATATTAAAGATAAAACTGCGTCACAGTCATATAATAAATCCCTCAATCGATGGTTTAGCGCGTAATACGGGTCGGCATTTTACTCGTTACTCGCATTTTTCCTCGCCCCGCGGCGGGGCTCGGAGTTATTTATATATACATATTTTATGTAGTCATATTTTTCTTGATCTATTTTTCGATATCCAAATAAACCGCATCTCATTGTTTTAATATACGTTATTTTTTATTGCTTCGCAGCAAGCGAATCTAGAAAAGCAGCAGTTCTGCCTTTGTTTCGAGGGAGATGTACTGAAACGTCCCCTCCGGCTTATCATGAATCTGTCGGTATAAAAACCTAAAGCAAGAAACACAGAGAGATAAAAACGGTTTTATTGTTGTTTCAGCTGGTATTTTACAGTTGACAATTTGCACAATGCGGGAATATATATAAATGAAAAATTCGCAGTTAATCGTATCTACAGAGAAAATAAAAATTTCGCAATTACGTTTCTCTGTATATATAACTGATCCAAACTTCGCCGTTAACTAAATGCGAAATATTCACTCTGTATATATAACTGATCCAAACTTCGCCGTTAACTAAATGCGAAATATTCACTCTGTATATAAGGTAGACCTAAACTTCGCCGTTAACTAAATGCGCAATATTCACTCTGTATATAAGGTAGACCTAAACTTTGCCGTTAACTAACTGCGAAATATTCACTCCGTATATAATTTAGACCTAAACTTTGCCGTTAATTAAATGCGAAATATTCACTCCGTATATAATTTAGACCTAAACTTTGCCGTTAACTAAATGCGAAATATTCACTCTGTATATAATGTAGACCTAAACTTCGCCGTCAACTAACTGCGGAATATTCACTCTGTATATAATGTAGACCTAAACTTCGCCGTCAACTAACTGCGAAATATTCACTAGGTATATTTTTTTGGACCAAAAACTTCGCCGTTAACTAACTGGGAAATATTCACTCTGTATGTAATGTTGACTCTAAACTTCGCCGTTAAGACGGCGAAATTTTCACTCTGTATGTACTGTGGACTGTAAACTTCGCCGTTAAGTAACGGCGAAATTTTCACTCTGTATGTAATGTTGACTCTAAACTTCGCCATTAAGTAACGGCGAAATTTTCACTCTATGTAATGTTGACTCTAAACTTTGCCGTTAAGTAACGGCGAAATTTTCACTCTGTATATACTGTGGACTGTAAACTTCGCCGTTAAGTAACGGCGAAATTTTCACTCTGTATGTAATGTTGACTGTAAACTTCGCCATTAAGTAACGGCGAAATTTTCACTCTGTATGTAATGTTGACTCTAAACTTTGCCGTTAAGTAACGGCGAAATTTTCACTCTGTATATACTGAGGACTGTAAACTTCGCCGTTAAGTAACGGCGAAATTTTCACTTTGTATGTAATGTTGACTGTAAACTTCGCCATTAAGTAACGGCGAAATTTTCACTCTGTATGTAATGTTGACTCTAAACTTCGCCGTTAAGTAACGGCGAAATTTTCACTCTGTATATACTGAGGACTGTAAACTTCGCCGTTAAGTAACGGCGAAATTTTCACTCTGTATGTAATGTTGACTCTAAACTTCGCCGTTAAGTAACGGCGAAATTTTCACTCTGTATGTGATGTTGACTCTAAACTTCGCCATTAAGTAACGGCGAAATTTCACTCTGTATGTAATGTTGGCTCTAAACTTCGCCGTTAAGTAACGGCGAAATTTTCACTCGGTATGTAAGGTTGACTCTAAACTTCGCCGTTAAGTAACGGCGAAATTTTCACTCTGTATGTAATGTTGACTCTAAACTTCGCCGTTAAGTAACGGCAAAATTTTCACTCTGTATATACTGTGGACTGTAAACTTCGACGTTAAGTAACGGCGAAATATTCACTCTGTATATTTTGTGGACCAAAAACTTCGCCGTTAACTAACGGTGATTCATTTTATTTAGAAACTTTAAACATAAACAATTTTACGTACGATAAATCAGTAGGGACACGGCACGGTACGGCGTGGCCACGGTAAAAACCACCAGGTAAAGCAGTCTCCCCAGGCCTTTCCGCGCATTCATTCCGGCTTTTGTGGCACCTCTACTGCGTTCTGTCTACTTTGCTTGTTTGACTTGTTTTGGGGCTTTCTTGGCAAAGTTTAGTTCTACATTATATACTGAGTGAATATTTCGCATTTAGTTAACGGCGAAGTTTGGATCAGTTATACAGAGTGAATATTTCGCAGCTAGTTAACGGCGAAGTTTAGGTCTACATTATATACAGAGTTAATATTTCGCAGTTAGTTAATAATGGTAATAGGACTGAGTGGAGTCCGATTCGGTCTGTAATCATACGAGTGATTACGAAATCGGACGACCGCGCTTCGCGGGAGTCTGATTTCGTAATCACGAGTATGATTACAGACCGACATCGGACGACACGAAGTCCTCTTACCAATTAATCATAAATATTACAATTTCTGAGAATGAAATGATCATATAGCTTCAGCGTCTTCTCCTGTACTATACATAAAAACAAAGCATCAAGAAGTACTTCATCGCCGATCTATTTTAACACGCGCGTACACACGGTTCGGCGTTTGTTAACACGCCGCTTGTTCGTAGTTATCTAGCTCTCAGTTATATCAACTTAAAATACTTGAGAGAAAGAAGAAGCTAATTTACCCAATGATTTGAGTTGAATGCGGATTTTTGAAGTAAAAGTAAAAAATGTGTAAGTTCTTTACACTCAGTAAAAATCAGTAAACCCATCACGAACTCACAAATTGAAAGACAGTTTATTTCGACTTTTCAGGTTTACATTTTTTAACATAACAGGTACTTTGAAACTCAGAATACTAGTTTATTTTTTTCACAGAAGTTTACTCCAAAGCATTCAAAGGAAATACTCAAGACTAAAAAATCTGTATCTTAGCGGGTCGGCACAGCAATTACAAACTTACCGATTTCTTGACGGCTTAATTTTCCAGGAGCGTTTGTCCATCACAGTCCATCACAACAAAGTTAAGTTTCTTCCATGATTTTGAAATGAATTAACGACGTTCATTGACATTGGCCGAGCCGTAAGTTTCGGAGTGTCTATAGCACAGCATGCTGGCGATGTCGTGAACTAAACAAACGCGCCCGACCGGCGAAAATTTCCTGTCTTCTTTCGTTACATAGTGACTGTTCACGTTCTTTGATTGACCACAAGCTGTTCCTTGCATGTTAAGTTGTCCAAGAATTAACAAAATTTGCCTTTCGAGAAACCACAAACTCACACCGGCAATCGAGTTTTCCACTGAAAATCAGTGTAACGCTGATTGGTGCATTTAAATTTCACTCTTGCTTATGATTGGCCAAGCCAACTGTCCGATTACAGAACAAAGAAGTATCCGATTACAGAACAATAGGTGTCCAATTAATGATTAATCGGGGGGGTTTATGAACCAATCACATTCGAGGAAATTGTAATATTTATGATTAACGGCGAAATATTCACTCGGTATTATGTACCGAGCTATTTCTTTGCGAAATTTTGGGCTACGTCCCAACGAGCAATTAGTTTGCAACACAGCATTCCACCATCGCGGTCGCAGGGAAAGCCGTCAGCGGTTTATTTACAGATTTTCACTCCAAGGCACATCCTCGTCCCCGGGTGCCACAGTGTGTGGCGCCGCAATGACATGAGGCGTGTTGTTTTTAACTTTCAACTGTAAAACAATACGAAACTCAATCTAATAAAACCAGCTGACAAAGGTGGCGCAATTGTCCTCTGGCCAGCCCAAGACTATATAACTGAAGCCCAACGACAACTGAACAACCCAGCCCACTACGTTAAAATTCAACAGAACCCTATCCCATTCCTCACCTCACAAATTACCAAATTCATCAACCAGATGAGAACTGACAACAAAATCGACTACACTACCCACAAGTACCTCCTACCCAAAAACCCTCCACGAACCCCACCTCTATATTTACTACCCAAAATACACAAACCCAACATGCCAGGTAGACCAATCATATCTGGCTGTGACTCTCCAACCGACAAACTATCATCCTTTGTCGACTACTTCCTAAAACCACTTGTCCATCAAATCCCATCCTACATCAAGGATACAACACATTTCCTCAACATCATTTTTGACATCAACACTCCCCTACCCCCCGACACAATCATGGTTACAATCGACATCACCTCCCTGTACACCAACATCCCCCATGACGAAGGTATCAAAGCAGCTATTGAAGCTCTCTCCCTGGTCCCACCACAACCCCAACAACCACCCCTTGACGATATCAAAACCCTCCTCAAATTTATCCTCCAAAACAACTACTTTTCATTTAACAACGACTACTTCCTACAAACCCAAGGCACAGCCATGGGAACACGAATGGCCCCTTCCTATGCTAATCTGTTCATGGCTGCCTTAGAAAAACAAATTTTACAAAATGCCCCCAACCAACTACAACCTCTCCTATGGAAACGGTTTATTGACGACATTTTCATGATCTGGCCGCATGGCAAAACAACACTCCCCACTTTCCTCGACCACCTCAACTCATCCCACCCCACCATCAAATTTGTACACGAACAGTCCCAAACTTCAGTAAACTTTCTCGACACAACCATCCGCCTAACCCCTGACTACAAACTTGAATCCTCCCTCTACATAAAACCAACTGACAAGGGACTACTCCTACACAACTCCTCCCACCATCCCCATTCATGTAAGACAGGAACAATCTACAGTCAAGCCCTTCGATACCGACGTATCATTACCAATGACTATGAGCTACAACAACAACTCGAACGACTACACAAAATACTCTTAGCAAGAGGCTACGCCCACTCTACGATACAAAAAACATTTACGAAAGCCACACAATATACCCAAAAACAACTCCTCCAGCCAACTACAAAGGAACATAAAGAAGGGAAGGTTCTACCCTTCATAATTCCCTACAACAAACATCAACCTACAATTTCAGCGACTTTACAGAAACACTGGCAACTAATCCAGGATGACACTACCCTACAACAACTTTTCCCCAACAAACCTTTAACTGCATATACCAAACACAAAAACATCAAAGACATGCTCGTCAAAAGCCGATTTCAACTTCATGATCACTAACAAACATAACTCACACCACCAACCATAAACCAGCCATCCCTAATCTGTACCATTGCAACATCCACCAAGTCCAATCATCACAATATACACAAAAAGCTTTCGAAGAGGTCTCCGCGCCCCAGAAGAAAAAACCAATCCACTGCCTCCAACACATTGGCACCAAATCCAAGCCTGGACAAAACAGATCTATCGAACCAGCTGCCAAACCACAAACAAGTGAACCAGCAGCCCGCCTACCTGAACAACTAAAGAACCAGAAACACTTAACCAAAAAAGACAAAAAGAAAGGGAAAAACAGAAAAACAATTTACAAGAAAGTCAAAGAAAAAATTCATCCAACACCATAAATGTGAGATGCAAGTTCAAATCAAGAAAAGTCCACAAAAACCTCACAGCACCCAGAAGCTCAAGTGGATCCCAATCAGAGCCAAGCAACAGCAAACACCGGATCCAAATAGGACTATTCCAACTACTCCCATGTCAACAAATGGTATTCCAACATTCATTCTACACTATATATAAGATACTTTCTTCATAAAGCCAAACAAATATACTCATTCAATATTGTAACGGAAACCATAATCAAAAATTCCCACAATGAAATCCTAGTATAGACAACATAAATATCAACATATTCAACAACATAAATATAACATGCAAGCCCAAATCAAGAACAGCCCACAAGAATCTCGCAACAACCCAGAAGCTCCAGTGGATTCCAGCCATAGCTCAATAAGAGCTAACACTGTATCAAACTAGAAATATTCCAAATCAAATCTAATCAGTACTCTTGTTTCCAAGTGATATTCTCACTGCAACCATGCAAAATCACAATTTCTCACAAAAGTTTCACTCTACATAGCAAACCACAATGTAATTTCCATTTTCACTCTGTATATATTCCACTACTTCCAATAAGCAAAACAAATGTGTACATATTTATGATCGCCGACTTAATTCATTTATAACAACCGATTTATGCATCAATAAAAGCACGTTATTTACAAAACTCAAACACTACCAACCCCTTCAAATCTTACCTCTTTATTGTTCTACCATCCACAACGAGATGTTACATGTCAACAAAGATTCAACCGATCCACAAAAAAGCAACACTGGCCTCCTCAATCTCACTCGACGGTCATTCAAACACTGAAGGCTTCAACGACGAATCCGATGCACGCAATACGATCTATCATAAACGAACAGTTACACTTGCCCAGAACAAAATGGCCAACCAAGTCATTCCTCGTAATGATACGATCACCAACAGACCCACAAGCGGCTCAACCGAACATAACTCCATTAGTCTTTCCTTACACAAGATGGCGGCCCCAAATGTTGTGTCCGTGCACTGCCGCTGACCATGACCGTGTGCACTGCCGCTGACCGTGATCGTGTGCACTGCGGACACATACGAACAACACCGTCCAGGATGACGTAATGCCTTGAACCAAAAACCCCCTGCCCCCCCCCCCCCCCCCCCCCCCTCCCCGTCCATAATCGTTAATAATTATCGGTGCGCACTTCCTATTGGCCACAACAGCACACGCCCCCCCAAACCAAACGCAACTTAGCGTCCCACGCGCCCCTGTTACGACCTCATTTGCCGCTGCTTGTCATGCAATCCACGAAGGACCTTGCAAAGCGCTTCAACGCCGTTAGAACATACCGGCCTTCGGGGATATTTCGAGGTAACTTTCTTCTCCTATTCCCCCTCCCCGTCCTGTGTTGAACTCTTGACCATCGACCCCCGGTTTTTCTCCCTCACCCTCAACTCGGCCAGGGCCAAAAGTTCGTAACCGCCGAACGTGTCGGGCATGGATGGCGCGCGCCTACCATTTCGAAACACGTACCATCGAAGGAACTTTTCACCTTCATGGAGCAACCACGTTACTATGCCCCTGATGAGAATAACACGGTTGCTTCGGCGGACGAACCACTCATGATGGTCATCGGTTCACCACATTTTTTCGAGCGCTCTCCCCAACCACCCGCCCCACCCCCAAGTTATATATTATTAGTTTTTATTCCACGTATACGCCGATCCCTCCGTTTCGCCGCTTTCATTTCGCTCTTCGCTTGGTTTTCTCTGTCACAGCGCCTCCTATTTCCATCGTTTCACAACGCACGTGCGCACCACAGGTTACCAATTCCAGATTTCGGCCCATTTACCACGTTCCCCACAGTTCAACAACCCGACCCCAACCGTATTTAGCGCTGCAACATGTTATCACGCACTAACATGCACAATTTCTTTACACAATCATATTCGCTAGTTTATTGCCCCCGTAACCCCATATATAATTCACCCATTATTAAATTTCCACACATCAGCACAAGGGTCAAAATACCCGTAATACAATTTATATTAGTTTCTGTAATATATGAGTCGAGGCTCGAGTCATTTGTTTTTCCGCAATTCTCTTCAGCTGGCGGGGCGCCAGTTTCTTCATCTTTATTACAGACACAGTCTCGACACCTAGGACATAGATAAACACTACTTGAACAATTGATTGATAAGTTTGCTCCATGACAACCAGCGGGTTTAAGTTCTGACCCTCTCGCATTGCGGCGTATTCCACAGCTTACAGCGGCTGCAGACTGCGAAAGGTCACAATTCACGTTTGCCGTATTAATTTTGTCACGTTTTTGACGCCAGGAAGAAAGAGGTAACTCAAATACCCAGAAATAAGCTGTCTTTCAGGTTTTGGAGGTTTTTAGCAAAACCTGAACTGTGAGTCGTATCGTGTGACTTTTCGCGGTTTGAGGGCTGCGGAATAGGGCAAATTATAGCCTGACTATTTTGCAGTGAACTCGACACGATAGAAAAGCCAGATGGCGAAAGCGTGGAGAGGAAGATGTGGTGCTTCAAAGCTATTCCTCGCATTTGCCTGGTTAATGCGACTGAACGGTAAGCACTTTTTTTAATTTGTTACTCTTGCGAAAGGTTATTTTGGATGTACACGAACAGCTCCGCCGGCCGGTTACCTGCCCGTCCGGTTCTTCGTGTGTGTGTGTGTGTGTATGTGACATGCTAATTATGTTATTCTGCTTCACTCTGGCGTCTTTGTTAATTATTTTCCTCAAGTTTGATCCAGTTATTTTTATTATCTTTATTTATAACGGACCAGGAACATTTTAGAATTCGGCATGCATGGATTCAGCTTTGTTCTAAAGGCTGGTTTTCACTAGCGCATAAACACTCTAAGCTAAGCACAAGAGAGCGACAGTGGCGACATAAGCATAAGGAACGGACGTGTTCGATTCTGATGCTTATGCCTATGTCGCCACTGTCGCCACTGTCGCCCTCTTGTGTTTAAAGTTTTGCAGTGTTTATGCGCTAGTGAAAACCAACCCTTAAAGGATGATTTTCATTGCACATAAGCATAAGGATATAAAGTTTAATTTCCATTCCCTGTAACTTATGCCGCGCTAGTGAAAACTGACAAGTTCACCGCTTACCGAGTCAAGGCAGCTCTAATGCTAAAGCCAATTATGTTTCTGAGAGCCTTACAGCACTCGCTTTTAACTTGACTTTGGCAACGTCATGTCTTGGTAGAATCAATGATTGCAGGGGTGTGGTGCAACCAGCTATATTTTTTGAGCTTCATGTGTAAGTAAACAAAAGCTCCGCGACAGCATATGAAGCGTAATTGTGGCTTTAAAAGTAAACTTTGCTCCGCGTTCAACCTGGAACAGCACCGGACTAACTTTGTGAATTGAATGGATGATCTCCTTAATTTTACAACCTGATGGCCTCAACAACCCTGTGAAATTGACTGTTATCCGGGTGTCGCTTGTTTAAAGTTCGTCGCTAATAAGGCAAGCTTGAACAGTTCCAACGTGTTATGACTGTAGGTACTTTCAGCGGACGAGCCTAATTTAAAAATTTTCTTGGAAATACTCCTACCATTGATATTTCAAAGACAGTCTCAGAATTTAAAGGAAACATCACGGCGTTTTGGTTGGATTTCTTGAGCTGCGGGCTCGGTATTGTTTTCCCAGTATTATTGGAATAATATGACGTTCATGCAACTCTAGAGTAATGGCGTGTTGGTAAATTTGCAATTATTTGTCAATTTTTATGATGCACTATTCGTTCCCATTTGTTATATATTTAACCAAGGTGTTTCCTCACGTTTCCCCGATTAGCATATCACATGTAATACGCTAGAAGATTTTGACACTTTAATAAAGTTCATGTATGTATGTATGTATGTATGTATGCATGTATGTCGCATTTACACTGATAAAAGACAGGTGTTGTTAAATTGATTGTTCGCCAAGTTGCCTTCGTTGGAGACGCCATTTACAGACAGAGTGGGACTTATATTGTTACCACATTGTTTCAGTTTACGAAAGCAGCACTTATGTTCGCTCTAATAAAGAAAGAATACTAAACACTTATAGCACTTGCTACATTAACCTTTCACTCCCAAGAGTGATTAACTTCCATGTTCTCTTTTCAGTCTTTTAGCAACAATACATAACAGTATTGAGAATTCGGTTTTTTATAACTTGTTCATGACAACTGATTGAACTATCAACTCTCAGTACATCCGTCATACATTCTCTTCTTGAGTAGTTGGGGGAATTTGTATTCTAAGCCTGGGAGTAAAAGTGGTAAAACTTGTTCGACATTTTCTATTCTTCGTTTATCTTACGGTGAAAGTCTGCTAACTTGGGGCAAGAGATGATGGTATATGCAATTGAATGGGTCAGAACAAAACATACTTAACGTGTCAACGCGTGCTCAACACACTGACATATAATGTTGATGCATGTGTTCATTATCTAATGGCCTGAAAACCTGACTTTCACAGTTCTCGTTTTATCAACACGTGTCGTATACGTTAGTATTAATCACAAGTAGTTGCTTCGTTTTGTTTTGATTTCCGTTTAACATCAGAGCAAATTTTAAAGTTCTGCCGCATCACGAAGCAGGTGGTTGGGATAATCGGATTCGCCATGTTATCAGGAAAGACATCGAGGCGCTGCGCATGTCAAGTGTCAGTTGTGCAGAGTGTGTACGTGCTGTGTTTAGATTACTATTAAGATTGGTAACCTCGTGTTTGTTTGTTCGTGTGGGTTTCACCGTCTACATTTACCTGTGTTACTGAATGATTCACGTTTTCTTTTTAGTTTTATTGCACGAAAATACACCACTTTTAATAATCAATGACAGAGAGCAGGGGAGAATTTTTGGCTAATTTTCCCACGAGTAAAGCGAAGGGCGGTAGTTAATATGTGCCCTGGACGTCCTCCAAGAGCGTTTTATGTTTTCTTTGAAGTCCGATCTTTGTTAAACGCCTTGGCGTACTACATAGAAGGGCCTACACGGATACTTTCCTAAGGAAGATTTTGAGAAAGCTTAAACAAAATGTTGCCGGCTATAAAAGGTTGATGCGAACAGTCTGAATTTTTTCCTAAGCAGAAACATACGACAATGTTCAGAAATAAAATCTTGTCGCACTTCTCGCCAATTTCTTTGTTCGGTTGAGCCCGAAATTAAACCGTCTGAACCGTTTGCAGTTTGTAAAATACACTTTATCTTGCTTGGAGGTACCACAAACAATGAATTGCTGCCCTAAAGAGAGTAGACCAGGAAAGGCCCTGTTTACGGCCCATTACACCGCCACATGAAATGAGAATGTTGTCCTTCGGTCGGTCAAACAGACAAGGTGTCTGGAGAGAATGGCGCGCGATCTAAAAAGTGGGCCGCCATGCTGAAGCTGTTGTTCTGCCTCATGCTGACAAACACACGGTGGCCGGAAAACGTACAATTGGTGTCTTGTAAATGTACATTTTGCTGTGTAAAGCCATTTATTCGGTTGGCAGTTCTGTTCGTACCGACAAAGGCGAGAGGCTTGTTTCCTTTCTTCAGTTCACCATTTCGCATTTAACATGAAAAAGTCGCAAGAAATCAATCAATATAGTAAAGCATCTGAAGATCATGCAATGCGTCGCGCAAAATCTTGTGACGCGACTAGTAAAACAAAATGCCACTCGGAAAGTCTTTCCTGTACGTGCGACATTTGCATAAACTTATACTCGCATAGAACGCTACAAAACTCTTGGGTATTATTGCGCGCACACTCCACTGCATGTAAAACTTCGTCATTACGATTTTGAAGAAGAATAAAGTTGCGCAACTAGTAGACTCCGTTTCAATCTAACGCTTCCACTTTTTTTTTTTTGAGATGTTTCCATCGTTTAGCTTTCATCAGAAACCGTCAGCGAACACATTTACTGCTAAGTATGTCTGCGCCTTCATTGCAAGTTTTTGCATATGCTTAAAATGCTTTGTATTTCCGCGAGAGTCGCCACCTGTCACATAATGAAATTATATGTCAAAAATCAAACAGCAAATTCAATGGTTGCCCTTACACAAAGGAATATGACAGAATAAAAGGTTGTATTAAATAGCAAACCTGGTGTTCTAAGGCCCCGTCCACACTAATCCGGATAAATTTGAGTAACAAAACGGATAATATTTATTTATCCGTTTTGGCCTCCCGCCCACACCAAGACGCGTTTTCGATGGCCGAAAACGAATATTTTTGAAAACGCGTTTTAGTGTGGACAGCAAAAACGACTCGAAAACGGTAGTGTGGACAGAAAACTTTCGATGTGTTTTCATACGAAACCGGCTCCATTTTCAAATTTTGTAGCGTTTGCCATATAAGGCCCGTTTCAAACGTCGCGCTACTGTCGTGCCGAACTCAATGTAAATTAGCTTAAAGAATGGATTTTTCTCATTTGCATTGAGTTCGGCACGGCAGTGGCGCGACGTTTGAAACGGGCCTTATTTGGTATCCTGTGTCGTGTGTGAGAACTGGGTGAATCGACGCAAAGTCGATCTTGAACAACGAAAGTTTTATGAATTTCAAGAAAAGCCGCGATTTCTCCAGCAAACGCTTTATCCTAACCACATACGTGTATGTCTTTTTTTTTTTTAACTTTATCAATTTAATACGTTTCTTCGAGTGTTACAAATTTAGAACCGTCAAAGCGAGTCGCTTGTTTACACGCTTTCGAAGTCTCGGAACCGTGTGAAGTTTGGTAAGGATTCAATTTTGAACAATAACTTTTCAAACCGCGTTTGACGATTTTAAAATCTTTGACAGAAAGAAGAAATAGGGGTCCGATTGTGTTGAGCGAGCAAATTCGGCCACAATTGTTTAATTTGGAAAGCCGTGGCCCATGGCCGGGTATTTTCTACTTTAATAGCCTTCAGAAAGCAAAAGCACTTCAACCCGGTTACATTTCATCCTTATACAGTGTGCCAACAAACACGGCGAGAAAACTTCACAGCACGTATGTGTCAGACTGTCAACGAAATTTATATGCAAATATGTCAGGATTCGGATGACACAATCTTGCACGAAGGCACTGTGAAATAGCTTTGAAAACTAGCGAAAAGATCACAATATAATCCTACTTGGCCTTCGTCACAGTTCCCGGGGCATCAAACGACAAAATATACGGCGATTGTTGAAATACCATAATGCACGACTTTAAAATAGCATAAGCGTATTGTACGCTAATTGATGTAATTTCTCAAAACTCACCGGCTACTGAAAGCCATAGCTTTAGCTCTTTTCCAGCAAAGGAAACAAAACCCAAAACACTATTGTTTACGTCCTTCAATGATTTCAAAATACACTGTATAGAGCAGTCCTCATACAGTACGAAAATTCCACTTTCCATTGTATTGTGTGTCGTCATCTTGTCAAACTTGGATTCTGAAAACTACATTCCTGTTATTGTAAAAGGTGAAATTTGCCACGATGATTGTTCGATTTCCACCAACTGTATTTTGCTATTTCTTTCTGAACAAGTGTCTGCGTTTTAACACAATACTGACGTCTGGGATTGTGTTCAGGTCGGCCAGTCGATGCCTTAAAGAATCCGTTTCACGGCTAGTAAGCTTGCCTCCCATACACTGGAAAAAATATCCGGGCAGTTTACAGCCGTCCGTCGAACTGCTTGGCCTTGTATCTGCATCTTGTTGTACAAAATCACTTCCGTTCGTACTCTACCGCATGTCACCAAGAAAATGGCGGTTTACAGTTAAGCTGCCGATGTAACCTCGCTTGCTGTGGTCGCTCGACGCGGATGGCCCTGGGGACGAGGTCGTACACCAGACAAACAGACAGACACACGAACAAACTCATTTCGAGATGGCGACCCGCTTGGAGTCTCCACATAAGGCGATTTTGCTGCATTAGCGTCGTGATTATTACCCTCGCTTCGCTCGGGGATCAATGCGGATTTTATTTTTTCACAGGTGCAAGTGCCGATGGCCTGGCATGCAAAATAACCACAGGAGCCAAACTTCGTCAGGGCGTCTTCCCCAACGAGACTATCAGTTTCAAATGCGATGCCTTAGGCAAACTCGTCGACAGCTTCTTGTGGGAAAAGACCGGCACGCCAGTTAGAAACGTTTTGGTGCCCAACATTTCTTCAACACTCTCCATCTCAGCCGCAAATATCACTGACCCGGTGGACTACAGATGTACGGTCACAAAAAGATCTAATAATTACACCTGCTCCTTTTCTGAAAGAGTCAACGTGTTTGGTGAGTGTTTCCAGTCTTTAGATATCCCTACTAGACCACAAGCAGCCCAAGATTGGTCGGGGACTGGGGGGACTGGTGTTGAATTGTGACAAAATGGCGCCTATAAGAAAATGTATGGGAACTTACGGTTGTAGCTTTTGAGTCAGTTACTATTGATAACATACGCCAACACTTCAGCAATTCGACACCAGTACCCCAGTCCCCGACCAAGCTTGTCTGTGACTAGACAGGTTCTCAAGAGAAAAGAAACTCTGCACGTAAACGCTTGATTGCCACCCATTTAACATTACGGAGGCTCGATGAATCAGCGGATGTGCATGATCAGCGGACTCGTAAACAACCAGCGGTATGAACTATTGTGACACGCGTAAAGGTTTTAGCTTGTAAAAATGGTATCTTTCTAAATTATTCGTTCAAGACCATGGACGGCAGCTCGTTTAGAATCGAACTGTTGCGTGCAGTGGTTTCTTTCTTCTCTGATACTATGTCTGGAAGGGTGGTCTTTATTTACCATTCTGCTAACCCCCACATTCACAGGGAATGAGTAAAAGGAATGTAAAGTTATCCACGTAGTAGCATTATTAAGTGTTATCTGTTATGTGACTGATTTTAAGTGTAAGATTTATTAAAATAACGCGTCAAAAGTGATTTTATAGGAACCCTCTCACCGTAGATGCTTTGCGCGCCCATGCTTATATTTACATCCGGAGCTCGACTTTCCTGAGGCGCCCACGTTATGACTGATCGATTCGACTGTCGCTGCTTGCCGTATCCAATACACTTTCTGAGTTTGTGCTGATTTATTTCGCGATAAACGTAGAAAAACATGAGAATCCGCCATTTTGGTATGGCACAAAAATGGCCGCCGTCAGTCACTGGGCGCGCAAAGCATCTACGGAGAGAGGGTCTCTTTAATAGATTCCTATTCTAAAAATCCTTGTTACCGATTGGCCTTGACGTCGTTAAACCGTGTGGGCTGCCTGTGCACTAGTGCATCTTCACGTGGTCAGTTTGTAGGCCAACTTCTGAGTGATCATCACAGTTCTTGTGTCATCAACCTGAAACTTTAGCCAATTAGTAATCATGACGTTATGTTTAATCAGTGCATAAGTGACAAACACGAACGGCACACGATTTACAAAGTTCTCGCTATCTCAGCTTTATCAATCTCAGTCTGTTTCAGGCCCACCGATGATAGAATAATTCCCCAACAGTTTTATTCATGCTTGTGAAAACGTTTTCTCAACGTTTTTTCAGTTCCACCGGTAATAAGAGAATTCCCTAACCCCAGTATTGATTTTTATGAAAACGAACGCTTTGATTGGGACTGTCACGTGACCGCCGGTTGGCCCACTCCCACGCTGGAATGGCGGGTGAACGGAAAAGCACCAGAGACAGTGCAGCCTCCATTTCAAGTAGACCAGCCACACACGAATGAACTTGTATTGAAAAAATACCCTACAACTGGTATGAAAGGAAAACAATTGCTTGCCTGCAATTGTACTGCAACCAATAGCTTCGGTACAACGTTCAGAGTGGTAAAAGTTATGATGCATGGAGGTAAGTAACCAGTCACGAGCAGCCATTCACTGCATATATGTAGGAATTTCGAAAACCGTTTTTGTTTTATGATTTGGACCAGATACGTTTATATAGGAGGAAGTTGTAGGGCAAATACTCCGACAAATACTCAAAAGTGTCTTCGTGTCAGATGTGGTCGAGGTTTGCCATGAATAGTTCCTTTTTTCTTGCCCTGAGTAACCATGTGCTCATTTTGTGGCAGTTCCAAAACGTGTTTATCCAGTTGTCACCACCGAATTCCGGCGTGTCTTTGCTTACGAGGGCGGGAATGTGACCCTAAAGTGCGAAGAGAGAGCCCTGTGTAAAACACAACAAGGTCACCCGGACATATTTTGGTTTCACAATGGTGCTAAGGACACCGGCGAGGAGCAGGATTACGACGAAATGAAAAGACAGTGCACGAAGTTTGATAAATATATTTTCCGTCTGACAAAGACAAATGTGACGTTGAAAGAACAAGGGAAGTACCGCTGCAAGGTGGAAGGCGAGGAGGGAGCAAAGAGCAAGACAATTGAACTTGTTATAGTTCACAAGGGTGAGAAGTTTTAACTTTACGAACGCGGAAAGTGCTTGAAAGTCGTGCATGCAAAAGCGCAGGTAACTCAAGCGTGGTAGCTCGGATTCTGGAACTCTAGGCTTGAACATAACATGTACTCATTGTTGTTGTAATCAAATGCAGATGCCGTTCTTTCGCGGGTGCAGTTTTTTTTTTTTTTTTTTTTTTTTTTTTTTGACGCGTGTCGCCAATTTTTCAGGTCCTGTGAAGCCCTGGAGCGATCAAAACGATTTAAAGCTGTTTTTAAATTTGCTTCCTTCTCCAAATGCTTTCAACAAACTTCTTTCTCTTTCGCAGGATTCCTTAACGTGACCTCAGAGCGTTCGCACGTGAGAGTGCAGGTCGGGGAAAACGTGACACTGGATTGCATGACAACATACCCGGATGTTGCGACACTCGGGAAATTCTGGACATTGAACGGAAAGTTCCTGCAGACCAATAACAGCCGATACACAATTGGAGATCCAACGCAAATAAAAGAAAGGAACCTAACTTTGAGTAAGTTCTCCCTCACTATTCACAACGTCACGCAGAGAGATCTGGGTTTGTACGAGTGTGGAGTGAACACAACGCTTGGGATAGAGAAGGCCTCAATCCAACTGTTGCGCGCGAAACCAACAAAAAAAGCTGCTGGTAAGTAATAGTATAATCTCGAATGTGCATTCTACATATTGAAATAGAGACGTGCAACTGAACAAGCGTGAAACTGCTCTCTTGACGTTAAATCTTGAACACACTCACTCACAGACGCACCAGAGTCAGATTAACGATAATTAATGAGTTGATTTAAATTTTCTGCCCGCAATGCCGCTATAGTTTATGGCCCAGTGACATGATGGTCAGTTTGATGCCTTCCATCGAGTACTTACAGGGATCGTAGTACGCACTAGATGGTATGCACCAGAACGACCGCATCTCGAACGACCAAGGCACACACGTACACTCGCACACAGACACACCAATCCACACATACACAGGCAAGCACACTCACTAACTTGCCAACTGACACATTTTGTTTCACTGTTTATTGTCCAATTTGATATCTTGTGACGATACCTCACAAACTCACATCGATGAGAGCTACAATCTCGGACAAAAATGTTGACACAATCTCCCCTGCCCCCATTCAATGTTGATAAATTAATTATTTAGCAACGGTTTTCCGTCAAAGTCTTACCGGAACTTTTCCAAATTCAAGCTACAACATTGGTATGGGGAGGGGGGTGATTAAAGCAGTTTCCTTTGGAACTGGATGACTCACAGCATGGTAGTTTTGACAAAAGTACGACGACATTTAAAGCATGTGTCAACACATTTTGTCCGAGATTGTAGTTGGAACTTCTGGTCTTGAGTAGTAGTATGAAATAGCCCTGGGCTGAATTCGCTGCCGGCTTGAAAATTTGTCAAGTTGACGTGTCTGAGGAGGAGAAGCTTTTCTTTTTCTGATTTGTAGATCTGTCTTCCAACTCTTTCCGCTCATTTCTGATCGCGGGAGGAGCAATCCTGGGAGTGATTCTTGTGATTGTTTTGGCAAAGTATTATCAAGTCTACCAAGCGAGGGACAAGGTTAAGTCAAGTGAGTGAAGAGGCTGAAATGTTCGCAGGGTTTGTCGATAAATCCATCTTATTGATCGTGTATTTCAAAAGTTGTTCATAAAACTGTGGCCATGTTCACACGAGCCCGGGTGGGATTGCCAGCCTAAGTCAGAAACTCGACACTAGGACTCGATAGTCAACTATAAGTTAGTTCAATGCATTTTATATAACACAAGTTGTGCACAATAAAAACGGTGCTTGTGCAAGAAGTAGAATTATTCCTTGGATTAAACCGAGTTACAA
Organism: Plumapathes pennacea; assembly: GCA_964036295.1. Classification (NCBI taxonomy): domain Eukaryota; kingdom Metazoa; phylum Cnidaria; class Anthozoa; order Antipatharia; family Myriopathidae; genus Plumapathes; species Plumapathes pennacea. The sequence goes on along the minus strand of OZ038464.1, from coordinate 25,303,711 downwards.
GAGTATCAGCAGCGAACGCTGACCAACGCCAAAGCGTAATTCCGCGAGGTCAGCATTTGTGTGTGTATTTAACAGACAAAGATGCAAAGCCAAGTGTGTTAGATAAGTCCTTGACAAGCATTACACCGTTTGCGCAACACTTCTGGGGCTAAATGTGATGGTAAGTGTTTCACTCTTTTCACTTAGATTCCCTTTCTTTCTCAGGAATACCACCCTCTGGCCCGTACAAATACGATGTGTTTGTCACGTTCAGCGGTAAAGACGTACAGTGGGTGGAAGAAGAACTAGTGCCCGTTCTTGAGAAGAACTGCATCAAGTTTTGCATCCACAACCGAGACTTCGAACTCGGCAAACCTTTCGTGGACAACATGATAGAGAGCGTCTACTCCAGTAGGAAGATTTTGGCCATTGTTTCCAAGAACTACATGGCCAGCAACTTCTGCCGCGGAGAACTGGAGCTAGCTTTGCAGAGGAGCGTCGAGGAAAAGGCTGACACGTCACTCGTGCTGTTGCGACTTGACAACATCTTGAAGTCCAAACTTCCCAAGCTCCTCCGCGGGAAGACTTTCCTGGATTACCACGACACCGAAGGAAGGGGCGACTGGGAATCGAGGCTGGTAAAGACTTTATCTAAACAAGAAGTACAGGTATCTGTTAAGCAGGCGAATTAGTTCGAGGAGTCGTTATTGTAAACCGTATACGTCGGATAAAGGTACCGATAGCTCAAGGCAATTTGGAGGATTTGATCACATGACCCAACGTTCATCACGTGACTGAGGGTCACGTGATCAGTCCTACAATGCTTTGTCTTCTTTTTTCTTTTTCGCCGGTCGCTGCTCCTTTTGTCCTGCTCATCAGTTGTCATAGTTACTACTTAGGGCAGCCCTTAAAAAAAGAGTGGATAGTTCTTTAACGTAACAATTACTATGTTTTGGATCTGTCTAACGTTAAGATATAGGATGCTGTATTCACTTGTTGCTTCATTTACGTACAAAACTTATCAAAATTGTACGTTCTAAAAAGCACCGCTGTTTTTTTTATGCTTATTTGTGCTTTTTTTTTTAGAATTTGTTACTGGGATTTTTGTAAAAGCGTTAGCGTTAGTATAAAAGTCTTATGTCCCGGATGCAATCGTTATAGATAACCTGACGAGCTAAGTGTCTTATGTTCCCGGATGCAACCGTTCGCAACCAAGCGTAAGTTTCAGGTACTCAGTTTTACATTAATTTTAGCACTCTGCCGTACCGTGAGTTGCCTATTCTGCTGAGGCCCAAGAGATCTCGGAGCCCTATTCTTGATTGCCTGTCAGAATGGTCTACTCATTTCATTGGTTTGTTACGTAATCCGTGCATTACTTGGAGAGTGGGGGAGGGGGGGAGGACTCACATATAAGAAATGGCGGGGATGCTCGTCGTACTTCTTAGGGGTCAAAATCACGTGTGTTTGTTTGTTTTTTTTTTTTTTGTTGGACCTCCCACTTTGGCGAAGGTGTTCTCAAGCGATTTGTAATTTTAGGTCCAATTTCTAAGCTTAAAACCGCCATCAGTTTCATCAGTTTCTAAGATACGAAAGAAACGATTCCGTCCTAATTAAACATGGCCGATACGACTTGCAGAAGGCGCCCAAAGATTTGTGGCTCATGATTTTTGACGCTGATTGGCTGAGGAAACGTTATCCAATCATATGGTGTATTCTCGAGTTGTGACATTTGTAAATAAGGTGGGGGACGAAGGCTTAAGCCCGGACTGTAAGACGTCGGCAAGCAGAGTGTTTAGTGCGCCTTATACTGAGCGTATCCTACAAGAAATGTTGTTTGCATGTGTTTGTCATTAGCTTTTCAATGCGTAGACGTGAAAGTAAATACAAAGTAAATGAACAATTTTGTGCAGTCGTTTATATCTATTGAAATAATAAATATATTATAATATGTCGAAAATCTATGCGTTGAATTGTAAGTGTTGAAGGACAGCTGATGTTTTTTCAATAAAGTAGCTAACAGGCGGTAACACACATTTGATCGAAATTCAATATTTTACTGGCGTCACAACGATGACTTATTGGTCGGAATAACATTTTGTTAACTCGTTCACTGCTGTTTCTCTGTCAAAGTAAACTTTAAAATGCCAAGAACAACAAGACCTGACAATAAAAAAGGTGAACACTGCTATGTGAAACCTAACTCTTTTTAGACTATTGTTATTAGAGTTTCTTTATGAGTTTACGCCTTTTTTAAGTTAAGTTAAATTTGCTTTTAGTAGTGAAAGGGTTAATTCCATCAGTTAAATATGAAAGAATGAAAGCTACCTCTGTATGTTAGGATGAAGAGATGTGTTAACTATGTGGATAAACACAATGTACTATTTACATCGATTTGCTATTCGTAACTGTTTATCGAGTTCTTTTGTTTTGACATGTGAGTAACACAACATGTAATCATAACAGCGATTGTTTTAATAATAATAAAGTCTTTATGTTGTCATTCTCAATTAAACTGATGAATCGACATATTAGTGTACATTTTTCCAAGTTGGTCACTCTAACAGCAAGAAAGTTGTGTACAAGATTGTGAAGATTAAAATAATGTGTTGACCAAGTGGTACACGTTTTGATGCATGGCTACCAAACTCTCGGTCCCTTAGTTTAGACCAATTACTACTGTATAGCTGAACATTTTACTTGTACTACTACTAAACGCCGAGTGTTTCAAGTTTCCATTTCAAAAAAGTTCGTGATGGAAAATACGTACAACCGGCCTGCTGTTAGTGTGCCGGTGTCCTAGCAGATATGGACCCCCCAATCCAAACCCGCTAGCAGATATGGACCCCCAGGGATCCAAATTCGCTAGCGGATTTGGAACCCCTTCTGTATATATAAAAACAAAACAAAAACAAAAACAAAAACAGAAAGTTCCGCTGGTGAAATATGAAGCTGTTCTTGGTAGCATTACGTGTACGGACTTGGTACTGGAGGCTAAAGTGACCTCGGACATGTTCAAATAATGTTTACACCTTCGAAAATTTTTACAATGCGGGAGTTTTATGTCCATGCTTGAGAAAAACGAAACATGGCACATATATGCACGTTCACATTTGACTAAGAAACTGCAAATATATCGGATATAATAAATCTTACTCGTCCTTCTTACACGTAAAGATTTGGAGAGGGTCCAAATCCGCGATGACGCCGGCTTTGAATAACTGAGGTGCAAAAAGAGGGTAGATCCCAAGTCCTGAATCGGATAAGACTCTGTTTTGCAAGCCAGTTTATAAACATAGCAGAAAATGTTTGCACGTCTTGTGCGCAGTCTGCTTGAAAGTGTCCCAACTTTATATGCAGCTAAACATTTTTTTTTTTTTTTTTTTTTTTGGAACAGTCTAGGCCAAGCATTTGCTCACGAACTCTGTAAATAATTACCATTTTTACCACACATGTAGGCATAAAACAAAATTAAACAAAACAAAAAAACAGCACGTTTCCTTATCCTATATTATATATTTAAAAAATGAATATCTCTGCGGGGGAAAGGGAAACGTGCTGTTTTTTGTTTTGTTTTAATTTTGTTTTATGCCTACATGTGTGGTAAAAATGATAATTGTTTACAGAGTTTGTGAGTAAATGCTTGGCCTAGACTGTTCCAGAAAAAAAAAAAACATTTTTTTAGCTGCATATAAAGTTGGGACACTTTCATGCAGACTGTAGCCAAACAGAAAACAAAACTCACGTCATGATGGCTCAAATGCTTCTCTTCCTCTCCCTGTTCATCATGCAAGGTAATTACAGATTTTCATTCATATATTGTTTTGTAAAGTCGATTTATATTTAGAGTTTCTGGTTGTATTCGTGTACTAAAAGTACTTTTGTGTATATGGACTAGTTTTGACTAGTCGTGCTCCGTGCGTTCTTTCACGTCCCGTAGTGGTATTAATCTTACCAGTGTGACGAACAGAAAAAAGCACCAATAATATGTTAACTGCATGAAAGGTTTTGTTTTTGTTTCTTGTTTTTTCAGGTATTTTTTACGAAGTCGGAGCTAATTCCCAAGCTACGAGATGTAAATTAACAGCCATTCCAACGGATACTGCAGATGGCGTCTTTCCCAACGCGACTATCAGCTTCAAATGCGATGGCTTTGATGAACTCGTTGACAGCTTCTACTGGAGAAAGAACGGCGTGCTGATTAGAAACGTTTCAGTGCCCAACACTTCTTCAACACTCTCCGTGTCAGCCACAAACAACACTGATCATCCGGTGTATAGCTGTACGGTCAGAAGAGGACAAGTTACTGGATACTGCCTCTTTAATCTAACCGTCAACGTATTTGGTAAGTATAAGGACAAACTGTCTTAAGCACACGCCCAATCACGGCAACAGAAATTACGGGCGCTTTCCATGTCGGAAATTTTAAATGTCGAATGGAACGGATTTTGAAGATAATGAACGGATTTTTTTAGATAGCTCTAAGTCAGGTTTTTACATGGCTCAAGTCAGACTTACTGCCTTTGTTTTTGCCGGCGCTAAGTCAAAGATCTATCTTTTGTCTTTGTCGTTCAGACGCGTTTTTATCGCTAAGTCGTCCTAAGTCGCTACTAAGTCAGACCTAGCGCCCTAGTGTGAACCCACCTATATCCTGTCACGGGCAGGATATTGTGTGAGCCGCAACATTTTGAGTGTTGACATAGGATGAGGTGTTAAAATGCAATTATCGCTGCAGGGGTGGTAGTCTCCAGTCGGGCAATCCTTTACTTGTTCCCAGTCTGCGCCTGAGTGTGCTCTTGTGCTTACGCATGCGCCGTACGCGTAAACCAGCCCTAATTCATATGTTTGCAGGAGTAGAATGACATTATTTTATCACAAAGTTTAATAGAAAGAGCAGAAACTAATCGATGGTTTTGATTGACAACATATTATGACAAGATCACAGAAAAACGCTCTCTAACTCGCTGTAAAATCGTAAGGCTCTAACTCGGCTTTTCTCAACTTTTTTTTCCAGGTCCACCGGTGATAAGAGAATTCCCCAATCCCAATATTGATTTTTATGAAAACGTACACTTTGATCGGCACTGTCACGTGACCGCCGGTTGGCCCACTCCCACGCTGGAATGGCGAGTGAACGGAAAAGCACCAGAGAAAGTGCAGCCTCCATTTCAAGTAGACCAGCCACACAGGAGTGAACTTGTTTTGAAAAAATACCCTACAACTGGGATTAAAAGAAGACAATTGTTTGCCTGCAATTGTACTGCAACCAATAGCTTTGGTGCAACGTTCAGGGTGGTAAATGTTATGATCCATGAAGGTAAGTAACCAATCACGGGCAGCCATACATTGCATATATGTAGGAGCTTCGAAAACTTCTTTCGTTTTATGATTAAGACCAGTTACGTTTATACACGAGGGACTCACAGGGTAAATACTCCGACAAATACTCAAAAGTGTCTTTGTGTCAGATGTGGTCAAGGTTTTCCATGAATAGATCCTTTTTTTTTGTCCTGAGTAATCATGTGTTCATTTTGTGGCAGTTCCAAAACGTGTTTACCCAGATGTCACCACCGAATTCCGGCGTGTCCTCGCTTACGAGGGCGGGAATGTGACCCTAACTTGCGAAGAGCGGGCCCTGTGTAAAACACAACAAGGTCACCCGGACATACTTTGGTTTCACGATGGTAAGAATACCGGCGAGGAGCAGGATTACGACGAAATGGAAATACAGTGCAAGGAGTTTGATAAATATATTTTCCGTCTGACAAAGACAAATGTGACGTTGAAAGAACAAGGGATGTACCGCTGCGAGGTGGAAGGCGAGGAAGGAGCAAAGAGCAAGACGATTGAACTTGTGATTGTTCATAAAGGTGAGAAGTTTTATAAAACACTAATGCTCATGAAAGCAAGAAGTGCTTGAAAAGTTGTGCAACAAGAGCGAACAAATATGATGTAATGTTGTTTCTTTCTTTCTTTCTTTCTTTTTTTTTTTTTTTTTTTTTCTTTTTCCCTCTAAATACCACTAATACGTCTTTGTTTTGTTTTGTTTTGGTTTGGTTTGGCTTGTTTCGCTTTTTTTTATTTTATCCCCGAACGAAGTGAGGTAAATAATCACGACGCTAATGCATTAATTTGAAGACTCCAAGCGTGTCGCCATCTCGAAATTTAATGTTCGTGTGTGTGTGTGTGATGCGACCTTTTTAGACCAGGGCCCGGTTGTTCAAAGAGTGGATAGCGCTATCCACAGGATAAATCCTTATCCTCTCGACTGAATTAAGCTTAATGGTTAATTCTATCCACTGGATAGCGATTTATCCGGCGAATAGCGCTATACACTCTTTGAACAACCGGGCCCAGGTGCCTAAGGCAATGTCTTAATAAGGCAATTACGTAATCATTGTCGATTATCGATTAGCGTCTCCGTCAGTGTTTTTAAAAACAAAGCAACAATTGTACGTAACTGCGTTCACGAAAATGAATTTGAAAACTAGAAAACTTGAAACTGAACGGTCTCGCGAAGCTCGTCTTCAAAAGAGAAGGGAACAGGCACGGGCAAGGCGAAATCGTGAAACGATCGAACAGCGCCAAATACGTCTAGAGAAAGGACGACAATCACGTGCCGACGAATAGACTCCACAAAGAGAACAGCGCTTGAAAGCAAGACGGGAGCTTCAGAAGCAAAAGCGGGCCAAAGAAAAGACTCCACAAAGAAAACAACGCTTGACTGCAAAACGGGAGCTTCAGAAGCAAAAGCGGGTCAAAGAAAAGACTCCACAAAGAGAACAACGCTTGAAAGCAAATCGGGAACTTCAGAAACAAAAGCGGGCCAAGCAGAGAACTCCGCAAAGAGAATCCAATCGCCAGCGAGTAGCTTCTCGACGTGCTAATGAATCGTCTGAACAGAATACCCGCAGGCTTCAAGCTCAAAATGGAGCCAACACTCGACGCCGACAACAGCTGCAGTTGTCGAAGAACGCCGCAGACAGAAACAACAATATTTGCATAACCGTGGGTGGGCAAATCCGGAAACTCCTCCATTTCACGAACAAGAGTGGGTACAGGAGGAACTCACTGCCTTTCACCGCTTTGAGGAAAATCTCCGACACTTACGCTGCAAGGTATGCAAAGAAACATGGCCGATCACCAACCAAAGTATGTCCTGGCAGAACTACACCTGCACCGGGTGCAAGCGCGACAAAAAGACTTCGTGTCGATTCTTCTCGGCTGACTTTGAAGCTTGTGAAGTCGTCTTGTTTTCGGAGTGTTTTGATTGCCCAGCGAATCTCCCTCACTTTCATTCTCGATATCACGGAGAAGATGGTGACGAGGTCTATGTCGTTGATGTAGTCGTAAAACGAATCCATCAGATAGATATTCACGTTGCCGCAGAACACCAGCACAAATTGCAAAAGGAGTGGCGACGTAACCTTTTTCTTTGTGGCGATCAGAGTCAAATCCTACATGGCTTGCGCCTTCGCCATTTTCGCGCCACAAGTCACTGATCTTAACCCTTCGAATTTCACTCGCAAAATGAGTGAAACAAGAATTGCTCGCAAATACATTTCCTGGAACACCACACAGTTTCGTTGGCAGTGCAAACCATTTCTTCCGGGGTTAAGCGATCGGCCATAAATACGTTGAAATTCATAGTTCGCCGGGCATCTCGACCCTTACGTCGAGACACCCGCCAAAACTGTAATGCATGAGCTCGACTCGCGCTTCGTCAGCGCTAAGTAATTTAGTTGACGACTTATACCAGATATAACGGTGACTTAAGGAGACTTAGGCTAAGTCTCCTTTAGTCGACTTAAACGTTCACACTGGCAATAGAAACTATACCTGATGAAATATTAGACGTCTAAAAAGCTGTCATTAAACGCATTACACATCCCCGCATTTTAATCCCTTGGGTACTGTATTTCAGACACTTGTGCACGGCGTGATTAGGGCGACCATTTGGTCTTTTCCTCTGTTGCCGTGAAAATGATCCCAAGAAACAGGAAATTAGCCATCACAGCCATAGTTTTTTATTTGCGTAATCTTCAACTAATGATAAATAGGACCGTGGTGAATAATCTGATGCTTATCAGAGAGCGACTGCAAGAACATTTCGCATTAGAAAATAGGGCCGTTTATACGAGAGAAATAAGACGCGTCTTAAATAAGGCGCGCCTTAAATAAGACGCGAACTGACCGTATAAATGATACAAAACCCTTGTTCGTGTCTTACGCAAGCCGCGTCTTATTTAAGACGCGTCTTATTCTAGACCAGGGTTTTGAGCTGTTCTTATTCAAGACGCGTCTTAAATAAGACTCGAACATGCTCGCATAAACGGGTTCAACAGTTATTCGCGGCTTATTTTAGCTGGGAACACATACTGCGCAAGCGTTGGGTTTGTTGTTGCATCCCAGTCTTCTCCCGGCACACTATAACTATTTTTAAAATCCGTCTCGTCCCTCGATGCGTAAATCCGCCTTCACCCAGTTACGGTATCGTTGTAGGATAATAGATCGAAACTATTTTTAGAAGATAGGAACTTTATTAAGCACAGAATTCAGAAAGTTTAAAAAATTTCTACTGAAGCTGTGCAACCCATTCAAGTGCAGCTTTGATGACTCCTGTCAAAGTTTGTCCAGTTACTGCGTGCGCAGATTTGCAAAGCTGCCAGTTTCATTCAAGCCGAAATTTTTACTAATATTGCCAATCCGAATCGTCTTTTACCTGCGTGACAAGCAATTCACTGAGAGGTTAAAGGACAAAAGTGACCACAATGAGAACAAATTCTCTTTGAAGGCAGACCATTTCGAGATGCATGGCAGAAGAAAGTCGAATAACTCGATCACTCGAGTACTTTCATAATTCTTCGGACTGACAACAAAGCTGTTTTGTGGAACAGTTTATTGGTCGTTTCTGGGTCTGAATCTCCGATAGATACCCACGATAGAGAGGGCAATGGATTGCAAAAAGGTCTGACATTATACAAGACTGTCTGCTGATCGACACCAGATACTTTACACCGGACAAAATGAGGCATTGCCACAACGCTATGGTATGTCAGGCTAATATTTGTAAATGCTCAAAATAGACCTTCTTGCCAAGGAAATCGGATGGTGCAGAGACTAATACGATACAAAACAGTTCAGACGGGAATTCTACTCAAAGTCACCGACAAATCGGAAACGTCAAGTTCAATGTAAAGCTGGAACATTCTCCATTCAGCTCCTCTTCTTCGCAGTTTGCCATTGTTATTATACTGTCATTACGCAGTCAACATCACACGAAAGTTTTGCAAATAGCACTTTAGTCTGTACGAACTTCTTGCTTTACGAATCCCGTAGCTTTTTACATGAAATTTTCAGCCATGACAAAAGACCCTGAAACGAAACACATAAACAAACAATGGTCTTGCTGGACGCGAACCATTTATACGAGCACTTCACATCCAACACAAGCCGCGCTCGTATAAATGGGTCAGTTCGCGTCTTATTTAAGGCGCGTCTTATGTAAGACGCGTCCTATTTTTCTCGTATAAACGGCCCTAATGAGCAATTCCTGCTGTCCCATGGATTGTACATCTTTTCTTTAACGCGTGCAGTCATTTCAAGGACGTGGTTGTGCAACTGAGCATGTGATACACCATGCTGAAAAATCTACACATTTCCGGAAATTCAATTAACTAAGTTAGCTCTAAGTCAGGATTTTACGCAGCTCAAGTTAGCCTTTGTTTTTGCCGGCGCTAAGTTAAAGATCTATTTTTTGTCTTTGTCGTTCAGACGCGCTTTTATCGCTAAGTCGTCCTAAGTCGCTACTAAGTCAGACTTAGCGCCCTAGTGTGAACCCACCTATATTCTGTCACGGGCAGGATATTGTGTGAGCCGCAACATTTTGAGTGTTGACATGGGATGAGGTGTTAAAATGCAATTATCGCTGCAGGGGTGGTAGTCTCCAGTCGGGCAATCCTTTACTTGTTCCCAGTCTGCGCCTGAGTGTGCTCTTGTGCTTACGCATGCGCCGTACGCGTAAACCAGCCCTAATTCATATGTTTGCAGGAGTAGAGTGACATTATTTTATCACAAAGTTTAATAGAAAGAGCAGAAACTAATCAGTGGTTTTGATTGACAACATATTATGACAAGATCACAGAAAAACGCTCTCTAACTCGCTGTAAAATCGTAAGGCTCTAACTCGGCTTTTCTCAACTTTTTTTTTCCAGGTCCACCGGTGATAAAAGAATTCCCTAACCCCAGTATTGATTTTTATGAAGACGAACGCTTTGATTGGGACTGTCACGTGACCGCCGGCTGGCCCACTCCCACGCTGGAATGGCGGGTGAACGGAAAAGCACCAAAGAAAGTGCAGCCTCCATTTCATGTAGTCCAGCCACACGGGAGTAAACTTGTATTGAAAAAATACCCTACAACTGGGATTAAAGGAAAACAATTGTTTGCCTGCAACTGTACCGCAACCAATAGCTTTGGTACAACGTTCAGGGTGGTAAATGTTATGATCCATGAAGGTAAGTAACCAATCACGGGCAGCCATACATTGCATATATGTAGGAGCTTCGAAAACTTCTTTCGTTTTATGATTAAGACCAGTTACGTTTATACACGAGGGACTCACAGGGTAAATACTCCGACAAATACTCAAAAGTGTCTTTGTGTCAGATGTGGTCAAAGTTTTCCATGAATAGATCCTTTTTTCTTGCCCTGAGTAATCATGTGTTCATTTTGTGGCAGTTCCAAAACGTGTTTACCCAGATGTCACCACCGAATTCCGGCGTGTCCTCGCTTACGAGGGCGGGAATGTGACCCTAACTTGCGAAGAGCGGGCTCTGTGTAAAACACAACAAGGTCACCCGGACATACTTTGGTTTCACGATGGTAAGAACACCGGCGAGGAGCAAGATTACGACGAAATGGATAAACAGTGCAGGAAGTTTGGTAAATATATTTTCCGTCTGACAAAGACAAATGTGACCTTAAAAGAACATGGGAAGTACCGCTGCGAGGTGGAAGGCGAGGAAGGAGCAAAGAGCAAGACGATTGAACTTGTGATTGCTCAAAAAGGTGAGAAGTTTTATAAAACACTAATGCTCATGAAAGCAAGAAGTGCTTGAAAAGTTGTGCAACAAGAGCGGACAAATATGATGTAATGTTGTTTGTTTGTTTGTTTGTTTGTTTGTTTCTTTTTTTTTTTTCTTTTTTTCTTTTTCCCTATAAATACCACTAATACGTCTTTGTTTTGTTTTGTTTTGGTTTGGTTTGGTTTGGTTTGTTTTGCTTTATTTTATTTTATCCCCGAACGAAGTGAGGTAAATAATCACGACGCTAATGCATTAATTTGAAGACTCCAAGCGTGTCGCCATCTCGAAATTTAATGTTCGTGTGTGTGTGTGTGATGCGACCTTTTTAGACCAGGGCCCGGTTGTTCAAAGAGTGGATAGCGCTATCCACAGGATAAATCCTTATCCTCTCGACTGAATTACGCTTAATGGTTAATTCTATCCACTGGATAGCGATTTATCCGGCGAATAGCGCTATACACTCTTTGAACAACCGGGCCCAGGTGCCTAAGGCAATGTCTTAATAAGGCAATTACGTAATCATTGTCGATTATCGATTAGCGTCTCCGCCAGTGTTTTTAAAAACAAAGCAAAGTTTTGTTTTGTTTTATTTTATTTTATTTTATTTTCTATCGTAGGGTTCTTCAACGTGACATCAAAGTACTCTCACGTGAAAGTTCAAGTCGGACAAAACCTGACACTGGAATGCGTGAGAACATACCCAGATGTTGCGGCACTTGAGGATTTTTGGACTCTGAACGGAACGCTGTTGCAGATCAACAGCATTCGTTACACAAAGGGACGAATCCCTACTCTCATAGAAGACTTGAATCAGCAAAAAGCGCAAAATGAAGTGAAGCTCTCCCTCACTATTCACAACGTCACGCAGAGAGATCTTGGTTTGTACGAGTGTGGAGTGAACACAACGCTTGGGATAGAGAAGGCCTCAATCCAGCTGCATAAGAAAGAAACCGTTGTATCTTAATCTTACTGGTAAGTTTGATCCAGTCTATTAGGCCATTCCACCAATGCATCATACAATATGTATCGTCCATGCCATATTGTACACTGAGGCCCTGTTTACATGGAAAGAGCGGGGTGACCCTCCTAGGAGGGGCACTCCTAGAAGGGTCAGAAGATAGCCCCCACCCCCCTCCCCCCCCCCTTTTATAGCCAAGCACTATTCCTATCTTGCCAAGAGTCTGAAAGGCATCGCGCGATTGCGAGATTTAAGATAGGAACCTGTGGCACCGCTATGAACGTAGTCTCCCTGGGAAGGTAACCATATCTCGACATGGCCAAAAGTTGTCCCTGTTGGGAGGGTTACCCTAGCAAGGAGATAGGTAATCCTCCTCCTGGGGTGACCCTACCTATCATTAAAGGGAACAAGGAATTTCAAAAGGGAATATGCGTATTTGAACGTTGTCCCTCCTTGGAAGGTCGGTGCATGATTTCTTGGTATACAGTGTCGATTAATTTGTTTCCGTTTCATAATTGTATAATCAACACTCCAAATTGTAGAGGAAACCCTCTTGATATGACACATAATTTGAAGCAGAATGGAAGCTAAGGAGTTTATTTCACGTTTTGTTTCTAAGTAATTCCTAAATATAGTGCTTTTGTGTTCATTCAGTTCCAATTCTATGACCTAGGATTTGAAGGATTTTAGTGGCTTTACTAGTTTAAAAACTGCAACATTGTCGAATAATAATTGTAACAGTAGAGTAGAACATTTGATTAATACAAAATAAAAGGGTAACATTTGTCCTCATGCTTCTCGGAGAGTTTCGCGAGTTATATTTTGTTGTGTTTCAGTGAAAGAAGACTGGAATTTAGATCTTCCAAGAAATATTGAAAAATTCGAATTTCTTTTGGAGGTGCTATCACAATCATTACTCGAAATTGCTATGGCGCATTCAGACTTGTCACCCCCACTGGCACTCGGTTTCTCAGCTTCTACACTGGAGTGATGCATGAAGATAATGTTAAAAGTAGATTCGTTTTGTAAACATTGAGAGGGGCCTTTTTCCTTTGTGTGATAATTCCTTTCTTTTGGACAATAAGCTGCATAAATACCAATTAGCGTTAAAACAAACATTGCCGTTCGAGCACTTTCCATAAAAGCCCTCACTTTGAAACTGTTTGGAGGTGTAGATGCATACGGATTATCTGGCTAAATTTGAACGTCTAGTCCGTTTCGGTGATCATATGTGACCCTCCTGATGAAAAGGGTCATTAAGGTGAAAAACGAAAACGCGTTTAAATCCCCGTTTGAACGAAAACGCGTTTATACGACCGTTTAAAGGCGTCTAATATTTGTTTAAACGCATTTAAAAATCGTTCAAACGCGTTTAAAAATCGTTTAAACGCGTGTAAACTTCGTTTAAACGAAAACGCGTTTATACGATCGTTTAAACGCGTCTAATATTCGTTTTTAAAACACGTTTTAAAATCGTTCAAACACGTTTAAAATTCGTTTAAACGCGTCTAAAATTCGTTTAAACGCATCTTAAACGGAACCACTTTATTCCGTTTAAACGCGAACTTGACTCCAAACAATAACAAGACAGGCCGTGGCCATTGCGCTTGTGACGTCATTAGTACAATGAATAGAGACACGCGGGGTCCCGGGAGAGGAACTTTTGTCGTGCGTTTATATGCAAAAGATATTATAGCCGAGTCAGTTTTTGCACATGACGGATCCAAGAGCTCCCTTTATTTTTCTTGCCCTCTTTTCTTCTAATTTCGGTCAAACAGATATTCACGAAAAAGTGTATTATAATAATTGAGAGAAAACAATTATCGAAGGCCCCGTAGGAATATTCTTCTTTTGCAACAACCCAGTTTTCATTGCTTTCCGATGCACGTGACAGTACTTGTGTGACGCTTGCTATACAACCTGGCAACCTTGTTGAGTGAATTTTCAAGCTGACATGTTTTGTGGAGGAACTGTGTTGTCATTTTGTAATGGGATTGACTGGGTATTACCCGACATCTTAAGTAGCTGTAAGACAGCGTAATAGCCTTATCTCATCTTCCCAGCGTGTGCATCATGTTCAAGTAGCTGTAATTGAAAGCTTTCAGACTTATCTCTGTAGAGATAAGTCTGAAAGCTTTGTCTGAATAAGTCTGAAGAGCGGCGCACGTTCAGCTATTGGCATTTTTTCATGAAATGTTAGAGAGTGACATCACCCCTTTGGTGAATGTCATGAAAGCCAATTGTGTTGAAATTTTAATTTTAATTTTAATTTTAGTTCAGCGTTTTAAAGTTTGCCGTACTATTTTTCCTTGCAGTTAATTGACAATTATATCTTTGTTAAACATTTTGTTTTTAAAATGACCCGGGCGTCTTTGATCGATGAAGGGTTCAATGTTGAAGTCGGGTGTTGAAAAGACTATTTTAAAAGATTCATAAGTTTGATGTTGTGGTTTAACACCACATGGCCTTCCAATTGCCGCAAAGGGGCATACAATTCTCACCCTGTGTTGGAAGAATTGGCTGACGTGAAGATAAATGTTCAGATAATGATTATGTACATAATGGTTTATTGTGAATGGATTCTAAATGTTGGATGATCGATTATTAGTGACGTTCATGAGTCAGAGAGGCGCACGTTCAGCAGTTGGGATTTTTTCATGAAATGTTAGAGAGTGCCATCATGCACCCCCATGGTGAAAGTCATGAAAGCCGATTATGTTGAAATTTTAAAGCGTTTTAAAGTTTGCCCTACTATTTTTCTTGCAGTTAATTGACAATTCTTTGTTAACCATTTTGTTTTTAAAATGGCCCGGCTTTGATGGATGAAGAGTTCAAAATTGAAGCCGGGTGTTGTAAAGACTATTTTAAAAGATTCATAAGTTTGATGTTGTGGTTTAACACCACATGGCCTTCCAATTGCCGCAAAGGGCGTAAAATTCTCACCCTGTGTTGAAAGAATTGACTGACGTGACTGATAAATTGTTACGGAGCAGATTTTAGGGGACTCGCTTCTGTACTCGATGACTTCTTTATTCGTGATTCAGTGCTGAGCTCTTGAGCTTCGAGACTAACGGAGAGCTCGGGCTCCAAGTCACAACTCTAGCTCAACTCCACTCAACTCAACTCAACTCGATTCTACACTACAAACTAGCCGTTAAGTATGCTCAGGGAGCACGTACAGCGATACCAAACTTCCGTTTGGGTAGACAACTAAATTGGATAGCAAATCCACAATGAGATTAGACCGGAAAGGAATGGACGGAATTTCCACGGCATAGGCGACTACAAAGACTCCTTAGGTGTCTGTGCATCACGATGCCGAGCAACCACTTGGCAGCTTAGCTCAAATCGTGCAGGTAAAGCTTACCGACAGGCACATTCGTAGCAAACCTGGCGCCATGCCTTTCCTGCGGTTTGTGCTGCACACGCAAATGCTACGCTGACCTCATTTATGAACTATGCTCCTAAAGGCTACTGTAAACTTAAGTCCGAAGGTCAAATGTGAGTCCTTCCGTTTGCAAATACAAGTTCGCTCCAGGATAGCCGAAATATTATTCTTTATAATAAATTTCCAAATTGTTTCGAATTGTCCCTTGACAAAATGTTCAGCCAGTGATATGTACATAATGGGTTATTGTGAATGGATTCTTAATGTTGGATTTAGTGACTTTGGGGTCGTAAAGCAGAACAGCTGCCAAGAATGGCAAATTAGCAATGCGAAGCTAAAGTGGCTGTTATATCGGACCAAAAAGAAAAAGGGATAAGATGAGCAGACGGAAGAATTAGACAGCCACTTATAAGGGCAAGTTAGAGTGTGAAGCTAGAGGAGAAACGCTGAAAAAAAAAAAGAAAAAAACCCTAAAAAAAGAGAACTAAGAGTGGAAGGAATAAATAAAAGAAAAGGCAGAGGAAGGTAGTTGGCCGAGACGACGAAAACGAAAATTGCCTGCCATGTGAAAAAGATGGAGAAAGCCGGAAGGACCGAAACAAATATAAAAAACAAGCGCGAAATAGGAATTAGCTTGAAGTTTTAAAACTGGTCAGATCTGTTGACTTTTGACTACAGCTCGTATTATCTTGCTAGTTGTCTGTGGTATTTTTGCATAATGCATTGAACAGGTTCCGAAGGTGTGCAAAATAAAATCTTGGAAAATTAGTCCCTGATAAACGAGTAAAACCGCCCAACACATTCCGAAAACAGATAAACGACCAGCATTTATCTGAACAAAAATGTAAGGATGGCTTTAAAATTACAAGTAAACAAAGCCATCACATTACCGTATAACAGCACGAAGAAGGCCAGCATACACTTCAAGGATTTTTTGCGACCGCGATTAACAGGCTTGCGAGGTTCCATGCTTGTTGTCCCCTCCCTTGTTTATGAAGAATTAACTCGCGTTTTCCATCTGACAAGTTATAGCAATTTTTTTAGCTATTAATATTGCAGCACACTGAGTGGCATTTGATTAATATGTATTATCCGAAAATTATCATGATAATTCCAAATCCGCTCACTCTGGGTTTTGCTTTTTCCTGAATAGTTTGTACCAAACGCGCAACGCGTCAAATTAGCCAAAATGTGGCTCGGGTAAGATTATTTAAAATGAAACAATTTTCAAGCGCAATCTAGCTGGTGTCGATGTTTTCAAATTATTAGGCACTATTTGCGCGTGCGTGTTTGTATACTGTGCAATCCCATGCCTAAGACTTAAGGTGATGTTACACGAGACGATTTTTAACAACGATTTTTTGCGCAACATTTTTTTTTTTCTATACTTCTTGCCTAGTAATCGTCGAACTATCAATGAATAGCAATCTTTGCACAAAATTCTACCTTTGGCGAAGGTTCGCTATGTTTTTAGAGTAAAAGCCAAAGCGCTAGCTACAAAATTGTAGGTGTTGGGCGAAAAATCGTCGTTAAAAATCGTCTCGTGTAACATCACCTTTAAACGTTGCGCCACTGCAATGCAAATGAGCAAAATTCATTGTTTGAGCTAATTTGCATGATTACGTTCGGCATGGCAGTGCCGGCAAGACGTTTCAAACGGGCCTAAAAATTTGATATGAAGTGTGCTTCAGGGTATAGATGTGCATGTTACTATCTGGTTCCGAAAATAATGCCGCGTTAATGGCCCGGGACTCAGCACGATGCTTTTTTCTGCAAACCTTATTCTTTTCTGATCTTATGGTTATGCAATTCCAAAAATATTAAGTTAAAACTTTTATACAATCATACTAACAGCACACCAGGAAATATATATATTAATTCTTCTGCTTACGAGCGTCTTTTTCGCGTGAACAAAATAGGACTTTGTGCTTGCGCGTTGCGGTTTAGAATAAGCAAATGAGCAATTTACTCAACATGGCCGACATGACGTCACATGACTCAAGAAGACCGAAAAAGTGTAGCATTTCACTTCGAACACCGCTGATCACTTTACATACTTCTACTATGAACTCGAGGGGCAACTGGCGATACCCGGATGGGGACAGTATAACGTACGATATATGAAGTATCTGCCAGAAGTGACCACGACGGCATGCGTGTTTATACTCAGGTTGTGTCCTGGGTGCTATGGACGTACATACTTAATAATAGTTACTCTATTGTTGCTGTAAAGGAATGCCACAAGCTTGACCAGTGTCGCTACTCCACAGATACAGGAAAAGTCAACTTGTGGAGTCTTGCTGGAACGGGAGGCAAACCCAGGTAATGAAATGCAGTGGTGTTTGTTTTTATGTGTACGTGCATGCATGTAGACATCATGCGCCGCGCTGTTTATGATCTTTTTTGTAAAGATTAGGAACTGTGAAATTAGACTGGCAGGAACAACAATTTCTTTTCCAGAGAAATTAAATTCTGTTGTTCCTACCATCCAACATGGCCGCCGTGCGAATAATCTGTGTAAACTCAGGCACAGATTATAAATATCTTGTAAATATATTTAAGCCCGGAAAATCTCAGACTGGAGATTGACAGATATACTATACAGTGCCTGCATGTGTGTCCTCGGTGTTAATTAGCAGGACTAATGCATGGATCAATTCCAGCAGTTACCATCTCCCCCCAGGCTAAACCCTGGGGATTTTTAAAAAAAATTCGTGGGGCTACAAATTCCCTGACCCTGGGCCACCAAAAATTACAAAATCCCCCCTCCCCCACCCTCAGGTGGGGGGGGGGGGGGGTGTAGGTGGGTACTCCCATATATAAGCCATATAGGTATGTGCCGCCCCAAAGGGTATCATTTTCAAGCATTTTTAGTCTGAAATAGGGTATTGATTTGCCTTTTTGGTCTGAAATAGGGTATCGATTTTGTCTTTTTGGTCTGGGATAGGTATGATTTTAACAGAAATATGTCGCGCGGACATTGCACGGCAAATGGAAGAAAACACGGTGGAAATCGTTGCAAAAGAACAAAAAATCTCTAAACAAAGGTCTGAAATAGAGTATACATTTTGGAGTCAGGTCTGAAATAGGGTATAGAAAGTCAGGTATTTTGGTCTGAAATAGGGTAAGGGTTTTCAGGACTGGGGGGCACACCCCCACCCAAGATTATAATGAGTTCCCCTGGTGCTGTTGACATGCAATCTTCACCTGTACTCCGTATTGATGTGAAGTTCAACTTTTTTATGAGTGTCTGAGACAACCATAATGTAAGAATAATCTTGATTGCAATTTTATTGTAACAATTAATGTGTAATTCTTTTCAGTTTCAATATTTCTGATGATGAGTCTAAGTTTGAATTCTATCTTTGGGATCCGTGCAAGAACTGGACACAGCATAACACATCCAGTGTTGTGACTGTGAATGAGTGCCACAATGTATCAGTAAGTAACATTCCTTCACAGATAATGATTTTGGGGGTACAGTACATGCCAATTATGGATACTCTGCAAAAAGAACTTTCAATCAATCCCCTACTATACTAAGCAATATGGGAATCTGAAGCCATTGAGCAATAGTGATTGCATGAAATAGTTCTTGTAAAAAGTAATTCTATCTATATTTGATCTGTTGTTTTAATATTGAAGTCCCTCTCCTGCAAGGTCAAGTTACTTAAATCACCTATGCCTTGTCTCACCTGGTCTCTCATAAAATCATTAGAGAGGCAATTTATGACTGAAAGAGGCTTAACTCGGGTATTGTGGTTCCACACTAACGAATACTGCTCATTTGTGTAGATCTGAAAAACTCACGTAACCTGCAGCTATCCTGTCAGTGTTGAAACTCCAGATGTCTACAGTGGTCACCATATCATTATTTTGATCTTACGGCATTAAACAAAGGGGGAGGGGGAAATAGCTGAAACAGATTTATACAGATTGTCTCAACATTTTGTTAAGTTACTTTATAGCTTTGCTGAATTTACCACTCTCATTACAAATATTTTGAAAGAAGTGGTTTTCATTGGAGATTTCTTACCTATGGTTTTGGGTTCTTAATTTTTGTTGTGAATATATTCCAGCTATGTTTGGCTGAAGTGATACCTGTGGGAACATGGTACAAAAAATTAGGAAGTCTGATAAATGCAGATTATGTACTTGACAATGACACAGGACTGTGTTCAATAGTGTATGTTGAAGATGCAGGCAACATTACCAGGTGAATGAAGGTTTGTCAGTTTTGAAGATTGGTATAACCTTTTGAGTTAATTCTGAGAAAACAGGCCTTCAAATCTGAGAGTAAATCTTACATCTTCACTGAAGAAAAGCATCTTTTCTTTGGATTGACCTTGTGTATTAAATAATATATTTGAGCAGTTGATGACATATGTGACTCTTGATTCTTTTAGGAAGACATCAATCTCACTCTCATGTAACTCATCAGAAGATGGAAGGGTTGACCCAATGAAAACAGTTTTTGTCGACACATATGTAAGTTGGTAGTAATTTCAGACAGGTGATTTTTTCAATGTTCTCTTATTTCTTTTTGTTGTTTTTTTCTTTACTGGCATATGAAGCACACTGTCCTTCACACCAGGCTAGTGTGCCAAGGGTTGCCTACATCGGCAAAATCATCCTCTCTTGGTGCTATGGCCATTGCTGGAATTGTGTAAGTCAAGTACAGTAATTACCCCTTCATGAATATTTTTGACATAAGAATTACATTATTTTTATAATAAATATTACAAAATGTCCCT
Source organism: Plumapathes pennacea (assembly GCA_964036295.1). Taxonomy (NCBI): domain Eukaryota; kingdom Metazoa; phylum Cnidaria; class Anthozoa; order Antipatharia; family Myriopathidae; genus Plumapathes; species Plumapathes pennacea. Next base: position 25,283,548 of record OZ038464.1, on the reverse strand, counting down.
TAAATATATGATTGAATTGATGCATAATATTTTGTATTTATAATCACTTTGAAATTTCAAGAACACTCATTATTTTAATTATTCCAACATCAAGATTTCTACCTGATTATATACAGTACAGGATGCAGTAATCTACAGGTAATACCCAAACTTCTTTTCCCCATTCTTTTAGCTTGGGAAGCATTGCATTCCTTTCTCTTTTATTGTTGATTGTTGCCTACAAACTGGGAAGATCTCATAATCCAGATGACACACTGCAAAATAAGGTTAAGGTACGTACAGAATAGGAGAGGCTGCTATCTTATACTTAGAGTGAAAATATCAACATGCACATAAAACAATTTAAACAATATTTAAGAAATATAAAACATGCACCATGTTTACATAGCCTGATGCAAACACAAGAGGGAGTTTGGGAGAACTCGAAAGTCGGGGTGGACCAAACCTTCACGTTTTTCAGGCTTATAAATGACAACAAAGTGTAGACCAAATCCAAGATTAGCCTAACTGTGCTTTAAAAAACCGGGCCCTCAGCAATATAACACACTTTCCATGTTACATAGCCTCATGCAGACATGAATGGGAACCAATCAGAGTGCTCGTTATATAACTTTTATTTTGGTAAAATGTAATCATCACAGTACTGCTCAAATGATGGTTCCCAAGTTGCATGAGTAATTAAGTACTGTTTGAAAAGTTTGTAAGAAAAGATAGCACAACTACCCATACACTTTTAATAAACCACATCCATTGCCCTCAGTTTTATTCATTTGTGGGAGAGCTGTTGCAGTACACAAGTTTTCTTCACTGATTAAATTGATGAGTTAGTTCTGATTTTACAGTTTAAGGGACCTTATCTCAATCATGCTCCATTGCATCCTTGAATTTCTTCCACCATTCCATGGCTTTTCCACCCCACTCACTTGAGAACAAAAAATATTTGCTAAATTTAACACATTTACCTGAAAGAGAGACTGGAGGTCATGGTTTTGAATCTCCCTGAAGCCCTTAGCTTTGTTCAGGGCTTATCTATGCAAAGAAGATCACTTTCTCCTTTACAAAGTGCCTTTCCTTTCTGTTTCATAGGTTGGATGCTTCAAAGTGTTCTGCTTTAGAAAAAACAGTAACTACACTGCCTTAAACTAGGATGACTTGAGTTGCACGAATCGAGGGGTTTGAAGGTCTATTGTACAGAACTTGTGTAGTTGTGGATACACCACAGTGTACTTTATAAAATAATAATAATATTTTCATCAATACACCAAACTGGAGACGGCCTATATATGATAAAGCTCGTATACCGTATCTCAGGGTTGTCACAGGCCAGGAAAATATTTTTCAAGGATTTTGATCTTGGCCAGGGAGAATTGACATTCAATTAAAAGTCAGGGGGAAAGACTAAAAAAAAATGGGATAGTGCATGTTCAGTGATATTTTGGCGAGAGTTCAAAGAACCAAGCGTTACAACCTCATGCAGTAGTTCTTGTATATCATACAATATATGACTGTGACGTAGTTGCTGGCAACGTAGGAGCCAGCAAATATTCTTGCAAAAGTGGAATTTTCTAAAGATGTATGTAAGTCCGGAAGCAGTCATGTTGTAATCCATGTGCAATCCTGATAACCAATTAGACGCAGACATCTGCACATGCGCATGGATCGTCATGATGTTCAGCACGTGGTTTCCCCCGAGTTGAAGCGAAGTGTTGTCCGGTGAGTGCTAATTTTATATCAATCCTTTTTCGAAATGAGTTTTAGAGGGTTGTGTGAAACGATTTATCAAGGCATTCGAGGTTTGTGTATCTTTGGTCGGTCGAATGCGCGATCTTCAACTCAAATCGCTTTGAGCGAAACTCCGAAGCTGTCGCAAGCTCGCAGCAAGAAAACTAAGTCATTGTACTCGGTGGCCATTGAGCCAATTGACCCGATGTGGTCGCAAAACAAAAGAACTGAGCCATTGCAATCGGTCGCCGTTGAGCGAACAACCGAGCGACGGTATACAGCGAACAAAGCCTTGCACAATCGTTTTGTTAATTCAGAATTTGTGGGAAACTGGAAAATACAGCAACGATGTTGTATCGGTGCATAAATCTCGCGAATGCAGACAGGCAGCTAAACATTCCAAAAAGCGGGACCGCGAGCCATCTAGAATTCTTGCTAAGAAACTCTTGAATGCGATGCGTAGAAAAATTCGTAGGAGGAAAACAAGATCTTATGTTAGAAGTTTTATTCCAAGGTCGTCACGACTACGTGATATTAGCAAACATTATAAATATTGGCGCTTGTGGTACTTCGGTGATAAATTTTACACTCAGTATGCTGTATGTATGAAATGTGTGAGACGTCCCAAAAGACACAGGCGTTGTCCTTGCCAAGCTAGACCAGACACATTCTCAAAGGATGCTGTATTTTCAGCACAGAAATGTAAACACATTGCTTTAAGGTATCAGGATACCCTCCGGACTTTGCCAGATTCGAAAAAAATTTTTTGGCTTAACGAAAATTACTACATGTTTTACCTTGTGTTTCTGAAAACAAAATTTGGATACCTATTATTTTCCCCGAAAGGATTTTATCTTTCTCTTTCTCGGCGGAAGCTACCTGTCAACCGGCAGATCGTAGTATCTCCCGTAACTGCGCAGCATGCGGCTGGCGCGTCAGTCATGACCATCCACTCTTCACGGTGTGGAAGCTCCTGTGCGGAGGACTCAGTGTCCGGCTGTTCTTCTGGCTGATTTTGTATGCTTTGTAATTTTTCATGCCAGTCTGGAACATGCTGTTCAGCATATGGTGTACCTAGGAATTCTTTCCAATTGTTTATGTATATATCATCAGTGCCTTCATGATCACCCCAGGCATTTTCTTGTTTTGTGTGCCAGGGTTTGTACCTAAGCAACTGATATTTGCAGTAAAGTCCAAAATTTTGGCCATTTTTGTTGGAAGAATATACTGGATAGACTCTTGGAACCATATTTTTGGACTGATTTGACAGTTTGTTGTTGACAATCTTGTATTTTGTGACAAAATTAATGAAATTTAAAGCCATTATGTCAGGAATGGTGTTGGCATACTTTTCACGCTTAGCATAAGTATCAAGTAGTGAGTCATTTGTTACATCATCTCCATCTGGTATCTTAGGTTTGATTTTACTGTAGTTACGTAAATAGATAACGACCTTCAGAACCATGTTCATGGTTGTACAGGAACGGAGAACAATCCGATAAAAATATACTCTAAGTAATGACAACAGCGTGAAAATTGTCTTAAGATTGACTTTACTCACGTTAACACTATAAGAGTATCATTCACCGCAAAGTACCGCAGATCGTGACAAGCTCGCCTCGGCCGCCATGTTGGTTAGACTTGACGTCATGACCGCTGACAGCAAATTTTCAATTTCGGCTCACATGGTTTTGGTGGGTGTTAAATAGTGCCTTCCCAGTCATGCAAAACAATAAAGTACAACTATTTTAGCCGCGCGACGGATAACGCATGACTAACAGCAGGGCCCAGTTTTTCAAAGCACGATTAGGCTGATTACGTCTAAACTTTCTTGTCATTTATAAGTCTGAAAACGTGAAAGTTTTGTCCACAACGACTTTCTTGATAACGTTTTAAGCTAGGACAAGCTTACTAATCCATCTTCGAACAAAACTCTGCAGTTTATTGGGAGAGAGGTCGAGAGAAAGAATTTCGTTAATCCTGGATTAGCTTAATCGACTTTCGAAAAACCGGGCCCAGATCTGCAAGAATATCGAAATGCCGCAAGAAATCTTTCCTTGTATGCCTTTGAGAACGCTTTTTTACGTTTAGAACGAGTTTTTCGTTTGCTTGAACTCATTCCGAATTCCAACTGTGGCTGCAAAAGGTTGAATTGGTGTTGAGGTGAGTGCAACTGTGAAGCGAAAATAGATGTTGCGAAACTTACCCGAACGAAGCGTTGATGTCCGTAGTTATACACGGCGGTCTTTCGTGCTGCGTGTTTCAATTACCTACAAGATGCCTGGAAAGCCTCTATGCGAAAGCACTAACTGCGGTGTTTTGACAGATTGCTGACAGATGAGGCGATTATGTAAACAGGTTTCCGGCTCCCTGGTCAGTCGGTAGTTTTAAAACGCGGAAAAGTGTTTCTTTCGGAAACCTGCATTTTAGTGGATTTTAATCGATTGGCTTGAAACTTGGCAAATATGTGAATCAATATCAAAGCTACAAAAAGGTGTCTCCGATTTTAATTTTTTTTTTCGTTCAAAAGATATGTCCGCTTTTGTCTTGCGCGTGGCTAGAAATATGATTGGCCAACTTTAAAAGCTTTTGGAATGAGGCAAGGTCAAAGTTCACTCGGAAGCTAATAACTTTCTTTCTTTAGCAAATTCAAAAAATATAAAGCTTTACCCTAAATCTATGATTGTTGAGCTTTCAGAAAATATATACTTTATTATTAGTTAAATGTAACGCTAGCGCGAAAAATGGGTTTGAACGCATGTCGTTCACGAGGGTATCCTGATACCTTAAGAGTGTTCAACTTATGCCAATCGAAGTTAGGAAACTCGTTGTCTATTTCTTAGGACCAAATCCGAGCTCACGGCTTCGAACTCTAACACAACATTACGCAGCTTACTGCCACGAGGGCTCTGAACCCCGTAGTCCTGGCAAGAACTAAAAAGTACCTCATGTACGAGTAACACAGTGTCCGCACAACAAGTGATAAATATTACACATTGCAACAAATATTAGATGCGCTTGATGGCAATGCCAACCCTTCACTTCTCCTAGAGAATTACTAGTTTTACCATATAAGGTCGCAACAGAGTGCCGGTACGGGAGCGTATTACACACTTCAGATCCGTATCACACTGTAGAAAACCTGTTTGACCGGTTTAGACGCGCGCGCGTCACAAATGAATCAAAGATTTTTCTGAGTGCAAGATAAAACGGTGCAACGAAAGTCTATGACTTTTCAGATACAAGACTCTTCCATCGAAAGAAACTGTTACTGGATAATTTGTCAAGGAAGGGAAAGCACAGTTCAGTTGGTGGAAAGCGAACAATTGCCATGGACAAACGGCAGTTCTGACTCCATAAAGTTTTCCGTACGATGCCGTCACTGTAAACACTGCAAAATGATTTTCGCCGTGTACGAACACTGTTTTGAGTGGTTCCTTTGCTGGAAGGGGTCTTAAACTTTCTACAACCAGGCAGGAAATCAGTGAGTTGTTAATCTATAACTTGACAACGTGTCGGCGGTAAAAATCCTAGTTGTGTTAAAGTTTCAGATCCTTCAACGTATACACATTCGCTGGCTCTGTTCTTGTGTTTATTTCTTAACTACTCCGAGAAAATAAAACCCTGTTTTAAGTACAAAGCTGCTTGCTATTGAAGAACAAAAATGGTTAAAAGTTTAAGCGAAGTGATCGATTTCAACCGCTCGAAGCACGTTTGTTCGCTGAATATTTATTCTGTCGAAGCAAGCATTTTCGTCTCCAGCGCATTTATCTCAGCACATTTTTATTTTTATTTTTATGATTAAAATCTGAATTGAACTTTGATCATTTGGTGGCATAACTTCTTTAATTTTCTCTGTCAAATTTTTAAATCGATGACCGGATTGGAAGCTGTAAGTGAATCTTTGTGTAAATGAGTGTGCGCACATTTTGCCTGGGATTGAATGAAAACAGTTTTGCTCGAAGTCTCTGTTTTATGTTTGCTGAAATATATTTTATATATTAAAGATAAAACTACGTCACAGTCATATAATAAATCCCTCATTCGATGGTTTAGCGCGTAATACGGGTCGGCATTTTACTCGTTACTCGCATTTTTCCTCGCCCCGCGGCGGGGCTCGGAGTTATTTATATATACATATTTTATATAGTCATATTTTCTTGATCTATTTTTTGATATCCAAATAAACCGCATCTCATTGTTTTAATATACGTTATTTTTTATTGCTTCGCGGCAAGCGAATCTAGGAAAGCAGCAGTTCTGCCTTTGTTTCGAGGGAGATGTACTGAAACGTCCCTCCGGCTTATCATGAATCTGTCGGTATAAAAACCTAAAGCAAGAAACACAGAGAGATAAAAACGGTTTTATTGTTGTTTCAGCTGGTATTTTACAGTTGACAATTTGCACAATGCGGGAATATATATAAATGAAAAATTCGCAGTTAATCGTATCTACAGAGAAAATAAAAATTTCGCAATTACGCTTCTCTGTATATATAACTGATCCAAACTTCGCCGTTAACTAAATGCGAAATGTTCACTCTATGTATGACTGATCCAAACTTCGCCGTTAACTAAATGCGAAATATTCACTCTGTATATAAGGTAGACCTAAACTTCGCCGTTAACTAAATGCGAAATATTCACTCTGTATATAAGGTAGACCTAAACTTCGCCGTTAACTAAATGCGAAATATTCACTCTGTATATAAGGTAGACCTAAACTTCGCCGTTAACTAAATGCGCAATATTTACTCTGTATATAAGGTAGACCTAAACTTTGCCGTTAACTAACTGCGAAATATTCACTCCGTATATAATTTAGACCTAAACTTTGCCGTTAACTAAATGCGAAATATTCACTCTGTATATAATGTAGACCTAAACTTCGCCGTCAACTAACTGCGGAATATTCACTCTGTATATAATGTAGACCTAAACTTCGCCGTCAACTAACAGCGAAATATTCACTAGGTATATTTTTTTGGACCAAAAACTTCGCCGTTAACTAACTGGGAAATATTCACTCTGTATATACTGTGGACTGTAAACTTCGACGTTAAGTCTGTATGTAATGTTGACTCTAAACTTCGCCATTAAGTAACGGCGAAATTTTCACTCTGTATGTAATGCTGACTCTAAACTTCGCCGTTAAGTAACGGCGAAATTTTCACTCTGTATGTAATGTTGACTCTAAACTTCGCCGTTAAGTAACGGCGAAATTTTCACTCTGTATGTAATGTTGACTCTAAACTTCGCCGTTAAGTAACGGCAAAATTTTCACTCTGTATGTAATGTTGACTCTAAACTTCGCCATTAAGTAACGGCGAAATTTTCACTCTGTATGTAATGTTGACTCTAAACTTCGCCGTTAAGTAACGGCGAAATTTTCACTCTGTATGTAATGTTGACTCTAAACTTCGCCGTTAAGTAACGGCAAAATTTTCACTCTGTATGTAATGTTGACTCTAAACTTCGCCATTAAGTAACGGCGAAATTTTCACTCTGTATGTAATGTTGACTCTAAACTTCGCCATTAAGTAACGGCGAAATTTTCACTCTGTATATACTGTGGACTGTAAACTTCGACGTTAAGTAACGGCGAAATATTCACTCTGCATATTTTGTGGACCAAAAACTTCGCCGTTAACTAACGGTGATTCATTTTATTTAGAAACTTTAAACATAAGCAATTTTACGTACGATAAATCAGTGGGGACACGGCACGGTACGGCGTAGCCACGGTAAAAACCACCAGGTAAAGCAGTCTCCCCAGGCCTTTCCGCGCATTCATTCCGGCTTTTGTGGCACCTCTACTGCGTTCTGTCTACTTTGCTTGTTTGATTTGTTTTGGGGCTTTCTTGGCAAAGTTTAGTTCTACATTATATACTGAGTGAATATTTCGCATTTAGTTAACGGCGAAGTTTGGATCAGTTATATATACAGAGTGAATATTTCGCAGCTAGTTAATGGCGAAGTTTAGGTCTACATTATATACAGAGTTAATATTTCGCAGTTAGTTAACGGCGAAATATTCACTCGGTATTATGTACCGAGCTATTTCTTTGCGAAATTTAATTTTTCTCTCTAGAGACACTTTTTTAATTACTGCGAAATTGGCACTTATCAAAGCTCTCGCACAATGCTATTTATCAGTTCCCCGCTCAACAGCAGTGGCCCTTGTCTTCGCCGAAAAGCTGAGTTTTTCGATCAATCATTTGTAACTGTGTTTCCTGTGCAAAATATTTTGATTTTCCTTCAGAGCCCGACAAAAACTTATTTTCGGCGAAAAAACTTTACAAAACAGCTGAGTACAGTATGTAGGAGGCAACAGATGTCATTAACAGTGTAAAGCATAAATCATCATTGTTTACGGCTAAAGTTCGTCATGGCTTTGGTGTTCCGTTTTCAGCCTGATATCTTCCCAGAAGTATTTCGTGTCGCCACAGAAAGTTCGTCGAGACTAAATAATTAGCGGCGACAAAATTATTTGCAATCCTGTAGCGGTAGCCAACAATCGAATCAATCAAACATTTTTTGCGGCTATGACGGTGAACTTAAGAACGCAAACCAAATCTTATTTATCCGTGCATGTTCCAGAAAGCCAAACGGTGTTGAGTTTGGATGGGATACAGATAACTTTATACACAAGCATTAAAGGGGTACTTTGACCAAAATCGGACCATCACTTAAATTCAAATAAAAACAGTCAAAAACAATCTTTAGCACACCACTAACAATCCTACCAAACCGTTTGCCGAAATTATTTTTGGAAGTGCCACTTTTTGACCTCTGTTTTTCTTGAGCCGTGAATAAATCGATAATTCCGAGTGGGGATTGGAGAGACCGGCGTGACGTCATCTTACCAACGCAAAGTATCACAACTATAAGGGAAGTATGAAGTTTTGCAGAAGAGCGCGTGTAATTCTTGATCGAAATCGAAGTAGAATTTGGAATTTTCAAACAAAACTGCACAACATGCCAGGTAGGTGTGTAGTGCAGGGCTGCGACAGCAAGTCCAACCCGAAAGAGGGCATTTCCCTTTACATTTCGCTCAACAATAAAGCGCTGTGCGCGATGTGGAAGAACGGTTTGTGCTACTTTATCGCAAGAACTTCAATCCTGGTGATCGCTTCTCTGTCTGCTCGAAGCATTTCGAAGAGAGCTGTTTTTCAAGGCTCCACCAAGAAGGTTTTCTCCAGCAGACTGATTCCAGGATCAGTCCCCACAATTTGGAGAGCAACTAAAGATCGAGGCGAAAGTGCAAGAGATCGTCGTAAGTCTTGACGAGGGAATTTTTTCGAAGTTTGAGCAGTCTAAGAGTCCCAAAATTTGCAAACTGTCATCAAACTGCTTTCTTAGATGTTTCGTTTAGCAGAAATTGCAAGAATTGGACTTTCGTTTTCATCGCACATCGCACGCTGTGGCGGCGTGACAACTTGTTATGAGTCCATTCGAGTAAATTTGGAGCATTTTTCGGACTGATGCAACTAAAAACCATACTATTACAAGCGTTAGTGAATACAAAAAGGCGGTGTTTCAGTGTGATTGTTGTAGCTTAATAAAACGGTCAAGTTAACTAGACGGCGGCTTTTCATATAGACACAACGCCGGGCGGAATCACACAACAGTCGGCATGTCAAATCAACGTAATTGTATTTATTCAAAATAGTGGCATTGTATACGATCTATGAATTTCACTTTACATTAAAACCCATGCATTTACTAGATCCTTCAATAATTTGATAGAATCAAAAAGTTCATGTTGATTTTGCAGTAGTTTGTGTGCTACTGACTTCGTAAATTTCCGAGTTCTGAAGTGTGTTAAAATTAATAATGATCTTACCAAGTTCCAAAATTTACTTCTCGGCTGAATCTTTTCTTGAATTCGGCTTCTTCTTCGACCGTGACTTGCTCGACGTACGCCGCTAGTTCTTCGATGTTTTAATAGATTTGAAATGTTTTGACAGAATCGAAAAGTTCATGTTGATTTTGCAGTACTTTGAGCGCTACCGTCTTCGTAAATTTCCGAGTTCTCAAGCGACATTAATAATGGTCTTACCACGTTCCAAAATTTACTTCTTGGCTGAATCTTTTCTTGAATTCGGCTTCTTGTTCTTCTTCGACTGTGACTTGCTCGACGCACACCGCTAGTTCTTCTTCCGTGGCAGCTGCTTCAAAGACTGTCGTCGTACGCAAACGTACTGCCTTCAACACTTGAATGTACATGTCAAACATCTAATAATGACTCGAGAGTCCATAAAATAGAAGAATTTGAAGAAATTATCAATGAAAGTTCGCTCTCACTCGAAGACATTTGCAAAGAAATGTGTGTGAAGTCCGTGTCTCGTTGGTAAGATGACGTCAGAGTGGTAAACCGCTGGCCCAAAATATTTATTCACGGCCAACATGGCGGACAGGCGTTTTAGCCTCCTTTGAATTAATATATCTCGGGAGTCTTACATCTGAAAAAAAAGTTTTTGGGACATTTTGCTATTCATAGCATACACTTTCATTTAAAGTGGTTAAAATAGTATTTCAAAGTGGTCCGATTTTGGTCAAAGTACCCCTTTAACGTACAATTCAATCGACTACATCTCAAGTTGTTCGCGAAAGTCACCTTACGTCATCACATATCACGTGGCAATGTGAACCAATCACCGTGTGCTGATTCGTAACCCAGAAAAAAAAAACTAACACGACGATAAAGACATGCTGTGCAATCCTAAGCTCGTCGGGGCTACGTCCCAACGAGCAATTAGTTTGCAACACAACATTCCACCATCGCGGTCGCAGGGAAAGCCGTCAGCGGTTTATTTACAGATTTTCACTCCAAGGCACATCCTCGTTCCTTGGTGCCACAGTGTGTGGCGCCGCAATGACATGAGGCGTGTTGTTTTAACTTTCAACTATAAAACAATACGAAACTCAATCTCTTTCAGTTTCTGTAATATGTGAGTCGAGGCTCGAGTCATTTGTTTTTCCGCAATTCTCTTCAGCTGGCGGGGCGCCAGTTTCTTCATCTTTATTATAGACATAGTCTCGACACCTAGGACATAGATAAACACTACTTGAACAATTGATTGATAAGTTTGCTCCATGACAACCAGCGGGTTTAAGTTCTGACCGTCTCGCATTGCGGCGTATTCCACAGCTTACAGCGGCCGTAGACTGCAAAAGGTCACAATCCACGTTTGCCGTATTAATTTTGTCACGCTTTTGACGCCAGGAAGAAAGAGGTAACTCAAATCAGACAACCAGAAATAAGCTGTCTTTCAGGTTTTGGAGGTTTTTAGCAAAACCTGAACTGTGAGTCGTATCGTGTGACTTTTCGCGGTTTGAGGGCTGCGGAATAGGGCAAATTATAGCCTGACTATTTTGCAGTGAACTCGACACGATAGAAAAGCCAGATGGCGCCGAAAGCGTGGAGAGGAAGATGTGGTGCTTCAAAGCTATTCCTCGCATTTGCCTGGTTAATGCGACTGAACGGTAAGCACTTTTTTTAATTTGTTACTCTTGCGAAAGGTTATTTTGGATGTACACGAACAGCTCCGCCGGCCGGTTACCTGCCCGTCCGGTTCTTCGTGTGTGTGTGTGCGTGTGTGTATGTGACATGCTAATTATGTTATTCTGCTTCACTCTGGCGTCTTTGTTAATTATTTTCCTCAAGTTTGATCCAGTTATTTTTATTATCTTTATTTATAACAAACCAGGAACATTTTAGAATTCGGCATGCATGGATTCAGCTTTGTTCTAAAGGCTGGTTTTCACTAGCGCATAAACACTCTAAGCTAAGCACAAGAGAGCGACAGTGGCGACATAAGCATAAGGAACGGACGTGTTCGATTCTGATGCTTATGCCTATGTCGCCACTGTCGCCCTCTTGTGCTTAAAGTTTTGCAGTGTTTATGCGCTAGTGAAAACCAACCCTAAAAGGATGATTTTCATTGCACATAAGCATAAGGACATAAAGTTTAATTTCCATTCCCTGTAACTTATGCCGCGCTAGTGAAAACTGACAAGTTCACCGCTTACCGAGTCAAGGCAGCTCTAATGCTAAAGCCAATTATGTTTCTGAGAGCCTTACAGCACTCGCTTTTAACTTGACTTTGGCAACGTCATGTCTTGGTAGAATCAATGATTGCAGGGGTGTGGCCCAACCAGGTATATGAGCTTCACATGAGCTTCATGTGTAAGTAAACAAAAGCTCCGCGACAGCATATGAAGCGTAATTGTGGCTTTAAAACTAAACTTTGCTCCGCGTTCAACCTGCAACAGCACCGGACTAAATTTGTGAATTGAATGGATAATCTCCTTAATTTTACAACCTGATGGCCTCAAAAGCCCTGTGAAATTGACTGTTATCCGGGTGTCGCTTGTTTAAAGTTCGTCGCTAATAAGGCAAGCTTGAACAGTTCCAACGTGTTATGACTGTAGGTACTTTTAGCGGACGAGCCTAATTTAAATATTTTCTTGGGAATACTCCTACCATTGATATTTTCAAAGACAGTCTCAGAATTTAAAGGAAACATCACGGCGTTTTGGTTGGATTTCTTGAGCTGCGGGCTTGGTATTGTTTTGCCAGTATTATTGGAATAATATGACGTTCATCCAACTCTAGAGTAATGGCGTGTTGGTAAATTTGCAATTATTTGTCAATTTTTTATGATGCACTATTCGTTCCCATTTGTTATATATTTAACCAAGGTGTTTCCTCACGTTTCCCCGATTAGCATATCACATGTAATACACTAGAAGATTTTGACACTTTAATAAAGTTCATGTATGTATGTATGTATGTATGTATGTCGCTTTTACACTGATAAAAGACTGGTGTTTTTAAATTGATTGTTCGAGTTGCCTTCGTTGGAGACGCCATTTACAGACAGAGTGGGACTTATATGGCTACCACATTGTTTCAGTTTACGAAAGCAGCACTTATGTTCGCTCTAATAAAGAAAGAATACTAAACACTTATAGCACTTGCTACGTTAACCCTTTCACTCCCAAGAGTGATTAACTTCCATGTTCTCTTTTCAGTCTTTTAGCAACAATACATAACAGTATTGAGAATTCGATTTTTTATAACTTGTTCATGACAACTGATTGAACTATCAACTCTCAGTACATCCGTCATACATTCTCTTCTTGATTAGTTGGGGGAATTTGTATTCTAAGCCTGAGAGTAAAAGTGGTAAAACTTGTTCGACATTTTCTATTCTTCGTTTATCTTACGGTGAAAGTCTGCTAACTTGGGGGAAGAGATGATGGTATATGCAATTGAATGGGTCAGAACAAAACATACTTAACGTGTCAACGCGTGCTCAACACATTGACATATAATGTTGATGCATGTGTTCATTATCTAATGGCCTGAAAACCTGACTTTCACAGTTCTCGTTTTATCAACACGTGTCGTATATGTTAGTATTAATCACAAGTAGTTGCTTCGTTTTGTTTTGATTTCCGTTTAACATCAGAGCAAATTTTAAAGTTCTGCCGCATCACGAAGCAGGTGGTTGGGATAATCGGATTCGCCATGTTATCAGGAAAGATATCGAGGCGCTGCGCATGTCAAGTGTCAGTTGTGCAGAGTGTGTACGTGCTGTGTTTAGATTACTATTAAGATTGGTAACCTCGTGTTTGTTTGTTCGTGTGGGTTTCACCGTCTACATTTACCTGTGTTACTGAATGATTCACGTTTTCTTTTTAGTTTTATTGCACGAAAATACACCACTTTTAATAATCAATGACAGAGAACAGGGGAGAATTTTTGGCTAATTTTCCCACGAGTAAAGCGAAGGGCGGTAGTTAATATGTGCCCTGGACGTCCTCCAAGAGCGTTTTATGTTTTCTTTGAAGTCCGATCTTTGTTAAACGCCTTGGCGTACTACATAGAAGGGCCTACACGGATACTTTCCTAAGGAAGATTTTGAGAAAGCTTAAACAAAATGTTTCCGGCTATAAAACAATGATGCGAACAGTCTGAATTTTTTCCTAAGCAGAAACATACGACAATGTTCAGAAATAAAATCTTGTCGCACTTCTAGCCAATTTCTTTGTTCGGTTGAGCCCGAAATTAAACCGTCTGAACCGTTTGCAGTTTGTAAAATACACTTTATCTTGCTTGGAGGTACCACAAACAATGAATTGCTGCCCTAAAGAAAGTAGACCAGGAAAGGCCCTGTTTACGGCCCATTACACCGCCACATGAATTGAGAAATGCTGTCCTTCGGTCGGTCAAACAGACAAGGTGTCTGGAGAGAATGGCGCGCGATCTAAAAAGTGGGCCGCCATGCTGAAGCTGTTGTTCTGCCTCATGCTGACAAACACACGGTGGTCGGAAAACGTACAATTGGCGTCTTGTAAATGTACATTTTGCTGTGTAAAGCCATTTATTCAGTTGGCAGTACCGACAAAGGCGAGAGGCTTGTTTCCTTTCTTTAGTCCACCATTTCGGATTTAATATAAAAAAGTCGCAAGAAATCAATCAATATATAGTAAAGCATCTGAAGGTCATGCAATGCGTCCCTCAAAATCTTGTGACGCGACCAGTAAAACAAAATGCCAGCCGGAAAGTCTTTCCTGTACGTGCGACATTTGCATAAACTTATACGCGCATAGAACGCTACAAAGCTCTTGGGTATTATTGCGCGCACACTCCACTGCATGTAAAATTTCGTCGTTACGATTTCGAAGAAGAATAAAGTTTCGCGACTAGTAGACTCCGTTTTAATCTTACGCCTCCACCTTTTTCTTTCTTTTTTTTTTCCTGGATATGTTGCCATCGTTTAGCTTTCATCAGAAACCGTCAGCGAACACATTTACTGCTAAGCATGTCTACGTCAAGCCTTCATATCAAGTTTTTGCATATGCTTAAAATGCTTTGTATTTTCCGCGAGAGTCGCCATCTGTCACATAATGAAATCATATGTCAAAAATCAAACAGCAAATTCAATGGTTGCTCTTACAAAGGAATATGACAGAATAAAAGGTGGTATTAAATAGCAAACCTGGTGTTATAAGGCCCCGTCCACATTAATCCGGATAAATTTGAGTAACAAAACGGATAATATTTATTTATCCGTTTTGGCTTCCCCTCCATACCAAGACGAGTTTTCGATTGCCGAAAACGGATATTTTTGAAAACGCGTTTTAGTGTGGGCAGCAAAAACGACTTGAAAACGGTAGTGTGGACAGAAAACGTTCAATGTGTTTTCATACGAAACCTCCATTTTCAAATTTATCCGGATTAGTGTGGACGGGGCCTCAGACAAACCTTCGGATGTGACAACACATGGGCGAATTTGTTATTCATGATTCTCTCAAACTCAGCAACGTATTACTCAGACCTTTTCTAACATGGAAGTCTTTTGCATTTGGTTACCCGGTCAATATTGTTGTCTTTTGTATGTGCCGGTACAGCTACTAAAAACAACTGAAGGCGAAACTTGTAGTGTTTGCCATCTTGTTTGGTATGCTGTGTCGTGTGTGAGAACTGGATGAATCGACCGGAGATGTTACAAACAATGAAGATAACGTTCCTTCTCTAGCATTGATTGCATTCATTCAATGTCACAACTGAACATATGCCCAATGCTTGTGTTACGTTAAGACCGTGCTGATTGCGTGTTTGAGCGGTTTCCCCTCTTGTTAACACAGGCGACGAGAGCAGCGTATAATTCTGGACAAAAGAAGGAGGGAGGGGAGGGAGGAAAAAGAAAAAAGTATTGTAAGAAAAGAAGAAAAGGGTCTTTTCTTGAACTCAGACCGACTGTGAATTCAAACCAAGCCAAACAAAAAGCTCTGGTTCTCCCTAAAGCAATGCGGATTTTATTTTTTCACAGGTGCAAGTGCCGATGGTCTGGCATGCAAAATAACCACAAAAGCCGACCTTCATGGGGGCGTCTACCCCAACGAGACTATCAATCTCAAATGTGATACCTTAGGAAAACCCGTCGACAGCTTCTTGTGGGAAAAGAACGGCGCGCCAATTAGAAACGTTTCGGTGACCAACACTTCTTCAACACTCTCCATCTCAGCCGCAAATAGCACTGATGAGGCGAAGTACAGATGTACGCTCACAAAAGGATCTAATAATTGCACCTGCTCCATTTCTGTGAAGGCCAACGTGTTTGGTGAGTGTTCTCAGGTCTTTAGATTCCCTACTGGACAGGTTCTCAAGAGAAAAGAAACTATGCACGCAAACGCTAGCCTGCGATGCAGGCGTTCCATTCGTTTTCATGCAAAATTCGTTCGGGAGTAGGACTGGGACGAAGCTGGCGAGGTCTGGGGCGAGGCAAATCTGCGAAGGAGGAGGGGGGTGGGGCGGGGGGAGAAAACGAACGAATTTTGCCTGAAAACAAACGGGAACGCCTGCATTGCAGGCTACGCAAACGCTTGATTGTCACCCATTTTACATTACGGAGGCTCGATGAATCAGCGAATGTGCATGATCAACGGACTCGTAAACAACGAGCAGTATGAACTATTGTGACACGCGTAAGGGTGTTAGCTTGTAAAACTGGTATCTTTCTAAATTATTCATTCAGGACCATGGACGGAAGCTCGTTTAAAAACCGAACTGTTGCGTGCAGTGGTTTCTTTCTTCTCTGATACTATGTCTGGAAGGGTGGTCTTTATTTATCATTCTGCTAACCCCCACATTCACAGGGAATGAGTAAAAGGAATGTAAAGTTATCCACATAGTAGCATTATTCTAAATGTTATCTGTTATGTGACTGATTTTAAGTGTTAGATTTATTAAAATAACGCGTCAAAAGTGATTTTATAGGGACCCTCTCACCGAAGATGCTTTGCGCGCCCATGCTTATATTTACATCCGGAGCTTGACTTTCCTGAGGCGCCCACGTTATGACTGATCGATTCGACTGTCGCCGCTTGCCGTATTCAATACACTTTCTGAGTTTGTGCTGATTTATTTCGCGATAAACGTAGAAAAACATGAGAATCCGCCATTTTGGTATGGCACAAAAATGGCCGCCGTCAGTCACTGGCCGCGCAAAGCATCTACGGTGAGAGGGTCTCTTTAATAGATTCCTATTCTAAAAATCCTTGTTACCGATTGACCGTGACGTCGTTAGACCGTGTGGGTTGCCTGTGCACTAGTGCATCTTCACGTGGTCAGTTTGTAGCCCAACTTCTGGGTGATCACCACAGTTCTTGTGTCATCAACCTGAAACTTTAGCCAATTAGTAATCATGACGTTATGTTTAATCAGTGCAGAAGTGACAAACACGAACGGCACACGATTTACAAAGTTCTCGCTATCTATCAATCTCAGTCTGTTTCAGGCCCACCGATGATAGAATAATTCCCCAACAGTTTTATTCATGCTTGTGAAAACGTTTTCTCAACGTTTTTTCAGTTCCACCGGTAATAAGAGAATTCCCTAACCCCAGTATTGATTTTTATGAAGACGAAAGCTCTGATTGGAACTGTCACGTGACCGCCGGTTGGCCCACTCCCAGGCTGGAATGGCGGGTGAACGGAAAAGCACCAGAGAAAGTGCAGCCTCCATTTCATGTATTCCAGCCACGCACGAATGAACTTGTATTGAAAAAATACCCTACAACTGGGATGAAAGGAAAACAAATGTTTGCCTGCAATTGTACTGCAACCAATAGCTTTGGTACAACGTTCAAGGTAGTAAATGTTATGATCCATGAAGGTAAGTAACCAATAACGGTTAGCCATACGTTGCATATATGTAGGAGCTTCGAAAACCTCTTTCGTTTTATGATTCATACCAGATACGTTCAAATACGAGGGACTCGCAGGATAAATACTCCGACAAATACTCAAAAGTGTCTTCGTGTCAGATGTGGTCGAGGTTTACCATGAATAGTTCCTTTTTTCTTGCCCTGAGTAACCATGTGTTCATTTTGTGGCAGTTCCAAAACGTGTTTACCCAGTTGTCACCACCGAATTCCGGCGTGTCTTCGCTTACGAGGGCGGAAATGTGACCCTAACTTGCGAAGAGCGGGCCCTGTATAAAACACAACAAGGTCACCCAACCATACGTTGGTTTCACGATGGTAAGAACACCGGCGAGGAGCACCACGAAATGGATAAACAGTGCAGGAAGTTTGGTAAATATATTTTCCGTCTGACAAAGACAAATATGACGTTGAAAGAACATGGGAACTACCGCTGCGAGGTGGAAGGCGAGGAAGGAACAAGGAGCAAGACGATTGAACTTGTTATAGTTCACAAGGGTGAGAAGTTTTAACTTTACGAACGCGAAAAGTGCTTGAAAGTCGTGCATGCAAAAGCGCAGGTAGCACAAGCGTGGTAGCCCGGATTCTGCAACTCTAGGCTTGAACATAATACGTACTCCTCGTTGTTGTAATAAACCGTTCTTTTGCAGGTGCTCCTTTTTTTTACGCGTGTCGCCAATTTTGTCGGGAAATCGGTCTGTTAAGTACGGCAGACGCAACTTGTAGGAAATTTAGATTATTTGTGCTTGGAAAATTTTTCAGGCTCTGTGAAGCCCTGAAGCGATCAAAAGGATTTAAAGTTGTTTTTACATTTGCTTCCTTCTCCAAATACTTACAATAAACTTCTTTCTCTTTCGCAGGATTCCTTAACCTGACCTCAGAGCGTTCGGACGTGAGAGCGCAGGTCGGGGGAAACGTGACACTGGATTGCATGACAACATACCCGGATGTTGCGACACTCGGGGAATTCTGGGCATTGAACGGAAAGTTCCTGCAGACCAATAACAGTCGATACACAATGGGAGATCCAAGGCAAATAGAAGAAAGGAACTCAACTTTGAGTAACACGCATAATGAAGTGAAGTTCCAGCGTAACAAAGTGAAGTTCTCCCTCACGATTCACAGCGTCACGCGGAGAGATCTGGGTTTGTACGAGTGTGGAGTGAACACAACGCTTGGGATAGAGAAGGCATCAATCCAGCTGTTGCGTGAGGTACCAACCCAAAAAGCTGTTGGTAAGTAATAGTATAATCTCAAATGTGCATTCTACATATTGAAATAGAGACGTGCAACTAAACAAGCGTGAAACTGCTCTCTTGACGTTAAATCTTGAACACACTCACTCACAGACGCACCGGAGTCAGATTAACGATAATTAATGAGTTGATTTAAATTTTCTGCCCGCAATGCCGCTATAGTTTATGGCTCAGTGACATGATGGTCAGTTTGATGCCTTCCATCGAGTACTTACAGAGATTGGAGTACACACTAGATGGGATGCACCAGAACGACCGCATCTCGAACGACCAAGGCACACACGTGCACTCGCACACATACACTCCAATCCACACGGGACACAGGCAAGCACACTCACTAACTTGCCAACTGACACATTTTGTTTCACTGTTTATTGTCCAATTTGATATCTTGTGACGATACCTCACAAACTCACATCGATGAGAGCTACAATCTCGGACAAAAATGTTGACACAATCTCTCCTCCCCCCATTCAATGTTGATAAATTAATTATTTAGCAACGGTTTTCCGTCAAAGTCTTACCGGAACTCTTCCAAATTTAAGCTACAACATTGATATGGGGAGGGGGGGGGGTGATTAAAAGCAGTTTCCTTTGGAACTGGATGACTCACAGCATGGTAGTTTTGACAAAAGTACGACGACATTTAAAGCATGTGTCAACACATTTTGTCCGAGATTATAGTTGGAACTTCTGGTCTTGAGTAGTAGTAGTATGAAATAGCCCTGGGCTGAATTCGCTGCCGGCTTGAAAATTTGTCAAGTTGACGTGTCTGAGGAGGGTTTAACGAGAAGCTTTTCTTTTTCTGATTTGTAGATCCTGTAGTCGAGCTGTCTTCCAACTCTTTCCGCTCATTTCTGATCGCGGGAGGAGCAATCCTGGGAGTGATTCTTGTGATTGTTTTGGCAAAGTATTATCAAGTCTACCAAGCGAGGGACAAGGTTAAGTCAAGTGAGTGAAGAGGCTGAAATGTTCGCAGGGTTTGTCGATAAATCCATCTTATTGATCGTGTATTTCAAAAGTTGTTCATAAAACTGTGGCCATGTTCACACGAGCCCGGGTGGGATTGCCAGCCTAAGTCAGAAACTCGACACTAGGACTCGATAGTCAACTATAAGTTAGTTCAATGCATTTTCTATAACACAAGTTGTGCACAATAAAAACGGTGCTTGTGCAAGAAGTACAATTATTCCTTGGATTAAACCGAGTTACAAGAGTATCAGCAACGAACGCTGACCAACGCCAAAGCGTAATTCCACGAGGTCGGCATTTGTGTGTGTATTTAACAGACAAAGATGCAAAGCCAAGTGTGTTAGATAAGTCCTTGACAAGCATTACACCGTTTGCGCAACACTTCTGGGGCTACATCGCCAGAAATTCCGGACATTTTGCGTCCACGATTGCTTCCGGTCTTTCCCAGCGGCGTGCGGTATGAGCATGCGCCATTCACACATTCAATATTGTTACGTACTTTGCCTCAGTGGGGTGGGGGAGGGATGGGTTTCTCCGGTTCAAAAAGAGACTGCTACGTTTAGGAGACGTGCCGCTGAACGACCTAGTTGAAATTAGCTTTCGTTTGGTACAATTTTCATGCGATTTGGAGCTTCCCAGCCCAAAATATCAACATCCGAAGTCAGCGTATTTCACGGGAGGTATTCGCCATGGCTGGCTGTGAACTGCAAATTCAAACACAAAAAGTACACATCGAATTTGCTCCAGGGGACTGACTGAGGCTTCACAGGAGATGTTCAATCCTTCGACAATCAGGTACGGGGTAGACATTTTGCGTTTTACCCAAGGTTCTTGTACTAAATGCAGCTTAAAAAGTGACAGTAGCCGGTTTTGAGCGTATTCTGCTATCAATCCCTTCTTACGTCGGCCGAAATTTTAAATTCAAAAAAGTACACATCGAATTTTACCGGAGATAAATATTTTTTGTACTGTTGTGTTTAGGAAGCTTTCCTCTTTCGAATGCTGCCCAGACATTTTTACGAACGTGCTTCAGTTAAGCGAAAAGCACAATTTATTATCAGATCCCATACATTTCTTTGTTATTTCTTGAGCGGCTGTCAGCGTGAAACCTGATGCCTCTTCCGAGATGGCGCAACCGGATGTCTGAAATTTCTGGCGATGAAATGTGATGGTAAATGTTTCACTCTTTTCACTTAGATTCCCTTTCTTTCTCAGGAATACCACCCTCTGGCCCGTACAAATACGATGTGTTTGTCACGTTCAGCGGTAAAGACGTGGAGTGGGTGGAAGAAGAACTAGTGCCCGTTCTTGAGAAGAACTGCATCAAGTTTTGCATCCACAACCGAGACTTCGAACTCGGCAAACCTTTCGTGGACAACATGATAGAGAGCGTCTACTCCAGTAGGAAGATTTTGGCCATTGTTTCCAAGAACTACATGGCCAGCAACTTCTGCCGCGGAGAACTGGAGCTAGCTTTGCAGAGGAGCGTCGAGGAAAAGGCTGACACGTCACTCGTGCTGTTGCGACTTGACAACATCTTGAAGTCCAAACTTCCCAAGCTCCTCCGCGGGAAGACTTTCCTGGATTACCACGACACCGAAGGAAGGAGCGACTGGAAATCGAGGCTGGTAAAGACTTTATCTAAACAAGAAGTACAGGTATCTGTTAAGCAGGCGAATTCGTTCGAGGAGTCGTTATTGTAAACCGTATACGTCGGATAAAGGTACCGATAGCTCAAGGCAATTTCGAGGATTTGATCACATGACCCAACGTTCATCACATGACTGAGGGTCACGTGATCAGGCCTACAATGCTTTGTCTTCTTTTTTCTTTTTCGCCGGTCGCTGCTCCTTTTGTCCTGCTCATCAGTTGTCATAGTTACTACTTAAGGCAGCCCTTAAAAAAGGATTGGATAGTTCTTTAACGTAACAATTACTATGTTTTGGATCTGTCTAACGTTAAGATATCAAGGTATAGGATGCTGTATTCACTTGTTGCTTCATTTACGTACAAAACTTATCAAAATTGTACGTTCTAAAAAGCACCGCTGTTTTTTTATGCTTATTTGGGCTTTTTTTTTTTAGAATTTGTTACTGGGATTTTTGTAAAAGCGTTAGCGTTAGTATAAAAGTCTTATGTCCCGGATGCAATTGTTATAGATAACCTGACGAGCTAAGTGTCTTATGTTCCCGGATGCAACCGTTCGCAACCAAGCGTAAGTTTCAGGTACTCAGTTTTACATTAATTTTAGCACTCTGCCGTACCGTGAGTTGCCTATTCTGCTGAGGCCCAAGAGATCTCGGAGCCCTATTCTTGATTGCCTGTCAGAATGGTCTACTCATTTCACTGGTTTGTTACGTAATCCGTGCATTACTTGGAGAGTGGGGGAGGACTCACATATAAGAAATGACGGGGATGCTCGTCGTACTTCTTAGGGGTCAAAATCACGTGTGTTTGTTTGTTTGTCTTTTTTTTTTTATTGGACCTCCCACTTTGGCGATGGTGTTCTCAAGCGATTTGTAATTTTAGGTCCAATTTCTAAGCTTAAAACCGCCATCAGTTTCATCAGTTTCTAAGATACGAAAGAAACGATTCCGTCCTAATTAAACATGGCCGATACGACTTGCAGAAGGCGCCCAAAGATTTGTGGCTCATGATTTTTGACGCTGATTGGCTGAGGAAACGTTGTCCAATCATATGGTGTATTCTCGAGTTGTGACATTTGTAAATAAGGTGGGGGACGAAGGCTTAGCCCGGACAGTAAGACGTCGGCAAGCAGAGTGTTTAGTGCGCCTTATACTGAGCGTACAAGAAATGTTGTCTGCATGTGTTTGTCCTTAGCTTTTCAATGCGTAGACGTAAAAGTGAATACAAAGTAAATGAATAATTTTGTGCAGTCGTTTATATCTATTGAAATAATAAATATATAATGATATGTCGGAAATCGATGCGTTGAATTGTAAGTGTTGAAGGACAGCTGATGTTTTTTCAATAAAGTAGCTAACAGGCGGTAACACACATTTGATCGAAATTCAATATTTTACTGGCGTCACAACGATGACTTATTGGTCGGAATAACATTTTGTTAACTCGTTCACTGCTGTTTCTCTGTCAAAGTAAACTTTAAAATGCCAAGAACAACAAGACCTGACAATAAAAAGGGTGAACACTGCTATGTGAAACCTAACTCTTTTTAGACTATTGTTATTAGAGTTTCTTTATGAGTTTACGCCTTTTTTAAGTTAAGTTAAATTTGCTTTTAGTAGTGAAAGGGTTAATTCCATCAGTTAAATATGAAAGAATGAAAGTTACCTCTGTATGTTAGGATGAAGAGATGTGTTAACTATGTGGATAAACACAATGTACTATTTACATCGATTTGCTATATTCGTAACTGTTTATCGAGTTCTTTTGTTTTGACATGTGAGTAACACAACATGTAATCATAACAGCGATTGTTTTATGGTGATTCCCTAGTTTTGCATTGCGCATCTTTAGTGCGCACAACACTTTTGAGATGGTGGACATTAAGAACCACCGAAACTTCAAGATCGGAAGTTCTTTATACTCGTTACGCAAATAAGTTTTATTTTTTGTCGTTCCTTGTGGAAGCAGCCACCTTTAAAGTTGAAACTCGCCCCAGTCCCCTCTCGGAAAGACGTATTTTGAAGTGAATTCGCCCTTTCCTGGACAATTGCGCAAAAACGAGCATGGTGACCCCCCTTTTTTATTTCATGTATTTTAAGAAAATACGACTCCCCATGATATATCGAAATTTAGACAAAATATCTTTACTCAATTTTGAAATATTATCATTGAATCACTATTACAATATGTTTTTAGGCGTTTCAGGGCAAGCGTCCAGATGATCAAATTGCTTATTTTTTCATGGTGACCCCCTATTTTTATTTTATTTTTTTAATGTACTAGAAGTAATTACTAATTGTGCAAAGTTTTAAGAAAATTCAATTACTATTTCTTTTTCGATGGAATCACCTTAATAATAATAAAGTCTTTATGTTGTCATTCTCAATTAAACTGATGAATCGACATATTAGTGTACATTTTTCCAAGTTGGTCACTCTAACAGCAAGAAAGTTGTGTACAAGATTGTGAAGATTAAAATAATTTGTTGACCAAGTGGTACACGTTTTGATGCATGGCTACCAAACTCTCGGTCCCTTAGTTTAGACCAATTACTACTGTATAGCTGAACATTTAACTTGTACTACTACTAAACGCCGAGTGTTTCAAGTTTCCATTTCAAAAAAGTTCGTGATGGAAAATACGTACAACCGGCCTGCTGTTAGTGTGCCGGTGTCCTAGCAGATATGGATCCCCCGATCCAAACCCGCTAGCAGATATGGACCCCCAGGGATCCAAATTCGCAGCGGATTTGGAACCCCTTCTGTATATATAAAAACAAAAACAAAAACAAAAACAAAAACAAAAACAGAAAGTTCCGCTGGTGAAATATGAAGCTGTTCTTGGTAGCATTACGTGTACGGACTTGGTACTGGAGGCTAAAGTGACCTCGGACATGTTCAAATAATGTTTACACCTTCGAAAATTTTTACAATGCGGGAGTTTTATGTCCATGCTTGAGAAAAACGAAACATGGCACATATATGCACGTTCACATTTGACTAAGAAACTGCAAATATATCGGATATAATAAATCTTACACTTGAAAATCCTTCTTACACGTAAAGATTTGGAGAGGGTCCAAATCCGCGAAAGGGGATTTATGAAAAATCCGCGGTGACGCCGGCTTTGAATAACAGAGGTGCAAAAAAAGGGTAGATCCCAAGTCCTGAATCGGGGATAAGACTCTGTTTTGCAAGCCAGTTTATAAACATAGCAGAAAATGTTTGCACGTATTGTGCGCAGTCTGCTTGAAAGTGTCCCAACTTTATATGCAGCTAAAGATTTTTTTTTTTTCTGGAACAGTCTAGGCCAAGCATTTGCTCACGAACTCTGTAAATAATTACCATTTTTACCACACATGTAGGCATAAAACAAAATTAAAACAAAACAAAAAAACAGCACGTTTCCCTATCCTATATTATATATTTAAAAAATGAATATCTCTGCGGGGGAAAGGGAAACGTGCTGTTTTTTGTTTTGTTTTAATTTTGTTTTATGCCTACATGTGTGGTAAAAATGGTAATTGTTTACAGAGTTGGTGATTAAATGCTTGGCCTAGACTGTTCCAGAAAAAAAAAAACATTTTTTTAGCTGCATATAAAGTTGGGACACTTTCATGCAGACTGTAGCCAAACAGAAAACAAAACTCACGTCATGATGGCTCAAATGCTTCTCTTCCTCTCCCTGTTCATCATGCAAGGTAATTACAGATTTTCATTCATATATTGTTTTGTAAAGTCGATTTATATTTAGAGTTTCTGATTGTATTCGTGTACTAAAAGTACTTTTGTGTATATGGACTAGTTTTGACTAGTCGTGCTCCGTGCGTTCTTTCACGTCCCGTAGTGGTATTAATCTTACCAGTGTGACGAACAGAAAAAAGCACCAATAATATGTTAACTGCATGAAAGGTTTTGTTTTTGTTTCTTGTTTTTTCAGTTATTTTTTACGAAGTCGGAGCTAATTCCCAAGCTACGAGATGTAAATTAACAGCCATTCCAACGGATGCTGCAGATGGCGTCTTTCCCAACGCGACTATCAGCCTCAAATGCGATGGCTTTGATGAACTCGTTGACAGCTTCTACTGGAGAAAGAACGGCGTGCTGATTAGAAACGTTTCAGTGCCCAACACTTCTTCAACACTCTCCGTGTCAGCCACAAACAACACTGATCATCCGGTGTATAGCTGTACGGTCAGAAGAGGACAAGTTACTGGATACTGCCTCTTTAATCTAACCGTCAACGTATTTGGTAAGTATAAGGACAAACTGTCTTAAGCACACGCCCAATCACGGCAACAGAAATTACGGGCGCTTTCCATGTCGGAAATTTTAAATGTCGAGTGGAACGGATTTTGAAGATAATGAACGGATTTTTTCAGATCGATAACTCTAAGTCAGGTTTTTACAGGGCTCAAGTCAGACTTACTGCCTTTGTTTTTGCCGGCGCTAAGTCAAAGATCAATTATTTGTCTTTGTCGTTCAGACGCGTTTTTATCGCTAAGTCGTTCTAAGTCGCTACTAAGTCAGACTTAGCGCCCTAGTGTGAACCCACCATACAATATTCTGTCACGGACAGGATATTGTGTGAACCGCAACATTTTGAGTGTTGACATGGGATGAGGTGTTAAAATGCAATTATCGCTGCAGGGGTGGTAGTCTCCAGTCGGGCAATCCTTTACTTGTTCCCAGTCTGCGCCTGAGTGTGCTCTTGTGCTTACGCATGCGCCGTACGCGTAAACCAGCCCTAATTCATATGTTTGCAGGAGTAGAATGACATTATTTTATCACAAAGTTTAATAGAAAGAGCAGAAACTAATCAATGGTTTTGATTGACAACATATTATGACAAGATCACAAAAAAACGCTCTCTAACTCGCTGTAAAATCGTAAGGCTCTAACTCGGCTTTTCTCAACTTTTTTTTTCCAGGTCCACCGGTGATAAGAGAATTCCCCAACCCCAATATTGATTTTTATGAAAACGTATACTTTGATCGGCACTGTCACGTGACCGCCGGTTGGCCCACTCCCACGCTGGAATGGCGAGTGAACGGAAAAGCACCAGAGAAAGTGCAGCCTCCATTTCAAGTAGACCAGCCACACAGGAGTGAACTTGTTTTGAAAAAAAACCCTACAACTGCGATTAAAAGAAGACAATTGTTTGCCTGCAATTGTACTGCAACCAATAGCTTTGGTACAACGTTCAGGGTGGTAAATGTTATAATCCATGAAGGTAAGTAACCAATCACGGGCAGCCATACATTGCATATATGTAGGAGCTTCGAAAACTTCTTTCGTTTTATAATTAAGACCAGTTACGTTTATACACGAGGGACTCACAGGGTAAATACTCCGACAAATACTCAAAAGTGTCTTTGTGTCAGATGTGGTCAAGGTTTTCCATGAATAGATCCTTTTTTCTTGCCCTGAGTAATCATGTGCTCATTTTGTGGCAGTTCCAAAACGTGTTTACCCAGATGTCACCACCGAATTCCGGCGTGTCTTCGCTTACGAGGGCGGGAATGTGACCCTAACTTGCGAAGAGCGGGCCCTGTGTAAAACACAACAAG
Organism: Plumapathes pennacea; assembly: GCA_964036295.1. NCBI lineage: Eukaryota > Metazoa > Cnidaria > Anthozoa > Antipatharia > Myriopathidae > Plumapathes > Plumapathes pennacea. Next base: position 25,256,643 of record OZ038464.1, on the reverse strand, counting down.
GTCACCCGGACATACTTTGGTTTCACGATGGTAAGAACACCGGCGAGGAGCAAGATTACGACGAAATGGATAAACAGTGCAGGAAGTTTGGTAAATATATTTTCCGTCTGACAAAGACAAATGTGACCTTAAAAGAACATGGGAAGTACCGCTGCGAGGTGGAAGGCGAGGAAGGAGCAAAGAGCAAGACGATTGAACTTGTGATTGTTCAAAAAGGTGAGAAGTTTTATAAAACACTAATGCTCATGAAAGCAAGAAGTGCTTGAAAAGTTGTGCAACAAGAGCGGACAAATATGATGTAATGTTGTTTCTTTCTTTCTTTCTTTCTTTCTTTTTTTTTTTTTTCTTTTTTTTTTCTTTTCCCTCTAAATACCACTAATACATCTTTGTTTTGTTTTGTTTTATCTTATCTTATCTTATCTTATTTTATTTTATTTTATTTTATTTTATTTTATTTTCTATCGTAGGGTTCTTCAACGTGACATCAAAGTACTCTCACGTGAAAGTTCAAGTCGGACAAAACCTGACACTGGAATGCGTGAGAACATACCCAGATGTTGCGACACTTGAGGATTTTTGGACTCTGAACGGAACGCTGTTGCAGATCAACAGCATTCGTTACACAAAGAGACGAATCCCTACTCTCATAGAAGACTTGAATCAGCAAAAAGCGCAAAATGAAGTGAAGCTCTCCCTCACTATTCACAACGTCACGCAGAGAGATCTGGGTTTGTACGAGTGTGGAGTGAACACAACGCTTGGGATAGAGAAGGCCTCAATCCAGCTGCATAAGAAAGAAACCGTTGTATCTTAATCTTACTGGTAAGTTTGATCCAGTCTATTAGGCCATTCCACCAATGCATCATACAATATGTATCGTCCATGCCATATTGCACACTGAGGCCCTGTTTACATGGAAAGAGCGGGGTGACCCTCCTAGGAGGGGCACTCCTAGAAGGGTCAGAAGATAGGCCCCACCCCCCTCCCCCCTCCCCCCCCCCCCTTTATAGCCAAGCACTATTCCTATCTTGCCAAGAGTCTGAAAGGCATCGCGCGATTGCGAGATTTAAGATAGGAACCTGTGGCACCGCTATAAACGTAGCCTCCCTGGGAAGGTAACCATATCTCGACATGGCCAAAAGTTGTCCCTGTTGGGAGGGTTACCCTAGCAAGGAGATAGGTAATCCTCCTCCTGGGGTGACCCTACCTATCATTAAAGGGAACAAGGAATTTCAAAAGGGAATATGCGTATTTGAACGTTGTCCCTCCTTGGAAGGTCACCCTCCTTCCATGTAAACAGGGCCTACTATGCTAACCCACTGACCATGCCATGTCATACCGCACAAAACACAGGAGGAAATAGAATGATAAGAAACAACACACTGGAAAGAGCGTAGGATTGTGAAGGCAGTTAGTTTTCTGAATCTCACTGTATTTTTCTAACTACCATCTTCCGTTTCAGCAACTGTAACGGAGAATCGTCAGGATAACAAGTTTTCCTGGGTGTTTCAAGAATCAGCAGCACTTGGTGCATGGTTTCTTGGTATACAGTGTCGATTAATTTGTTTCCGTTTCATAATTGTATAATCAACACTCCAAATTGTAGAGGAAACCCTCTTGATATGACACAATTTGAAGCAGAATGGAAGCTAAGGAGTTTATTTCACGTTTTGTTTCTAAGTAATTCCTAAATATAGTGCTTTTTTGTTCATTCAGTTCCAATTCTATGACCTAGGATTTGAAGGATTTTAGTCGCTTTACTAGTTTAAAAACTGCAACATTGTCGGAATAATAATTGTAACATTAGAGTAGAGCATTTGATTAATACAAAATAAAAGGGTAACATTTGTCCTCATGTTTCTCGGAGAGTTTCGCGAGTTATATTTTGTTGTGTGTTTCAGTGAAAGAAGACTGGAATTTCGATCTTCCAAGAAATGGTGAAAAATCCGAATTTCTTTTGGAGGTGCTATCACAATCATTACTCGAAATTGCCATGGCGCATTCAGACTTGTCACCCCCACTGGCACTCGGTTTCTCAGCTTCTACACTGGAGTGATGTCTGTATTTAAAATGCATAAAGATAATGTTAAAAGTAGATTCGTTTTGTAAACGTTGAGAGGGGCCTTTTTCCTTTGTGTGATAATTCCTTTCTTTTGGACAATAAGCTGCATAAATACCAATTAGCGTTAAAACAAACATTGCTGTTCGAGCACTTTCCATAAAAGCCCTCACTTTGAAACTGGTTTGGAGGTGTAGATGCATACGGATTATCTGGCTAAATTTGAACGTCTAGTCCATTTAAAAATCGTTCAAACGCGTTTAAAAATCATTTAAAAGCGTGTAAACTTCGTTTAAACGAAAACGCGTTTATACGATTGTTTAAAAACGCGTCTAATATTCGTTTTTTTTTTGTTTTCTCAACGAAGGCCATTGAATCGAACAAAAACTGGTGATACTCGCAACACGACTACACTCACTCAAAGTTCACTCAATGCAGCTTATAGTCCCAAGATCATGTTCACGAAACAATCACTTGCCCAGCATACCAAGCTTGCTTTGAATTAGATGTAGACGTATATTTAAAGTATGAATTCTTATGCACAACGTTTACTACCAGTAGAGGAAGGCTTTCTAATTTCACAAGATATAAGAATGAAAAAAAAAAAAAAAAGAACTGATGTGATCGAAATTTGTATACTTGGCCATCCACACCCAATCAAAGGTATTAAACTTATGCAACATTCGCAGTCCCAAGATCGTGCCGTTCAAAGAAACAACGACTTGCCTTATCAGAATATTGCATATCAAGTTTAAGTTTGCTTTGAAATAGGTGTCTCCGGGGAGTTACCGATATCTAATTTAACAAAATTGTCCTGCTCTTCGAGATAGGCTATTCAGTGACAAAACTTAAAAGTATGAAAAGCAATTTCGTTTTCCTAAGTGCACTCTTTTTCGCGATCGCTGTAACCTTCAAGCTGACAGATCGCATATCAGCAACAGCCTAACTCCGATTACTCAAGTAAACTGTAGAACCTAAAACATAATTATTAAAGAATAAGGCTCACATATTTATTTACATTTTAATAAGATTGCAAGGGATTCTTAATATTAAGCCTTTTCAAAGCCGCTTTTGAGTTTTGAAAGCGAATAAAAGATATAAATCTTTGAAGGGGTCTTCTTCCAGCCGTCTACGTTGTAGCTCTTTTGTCGAACGTGGCTGGGGACTGCTGGGCTGGATACAAGTAGTATAAGATGCAGGAATTTTCCAGTTTGATTGACAAGTAATTAATAAAAAATGTGAAATATCTCGTTCAGCACGTTTTTTTGATTGATAGTTTGATTCAAAACATGTTTTTTTAAAAAAGCTATATAAATCAATGTTTCTTAGTATCATAATATTGTCGAGATGGGTTTTTCAAAGGTTATTTCTAAATTGGAGGCTTTTTCGAAGACTCAAGAATTTCAACATATTGCGGGTACAGTGTTTGAAGTTTTGTTTTTGTATCTGAGAGGTCGTTTACGATCATTCACACTTCGAAGATTCATTTAAAAATTGGTTATTTTTTGCATACAGTTCTCCTTTAACCGATCTAATCTAATAGTGGTTTCGTCTTTGCATCACAGGAAAATGCTGTACTTGTTGCTATGCATGATCGCATGTTTCAGTCAAATATTTAGCATGAAATGAAAGAACCCGCCTGTGAAACTTCGCTAGCTTCCCCAAGAAACAAAATCTTTACCCAGCCCCAAGAGCTCTGTGACTTGCCTTTTATTGCAGTATGACCATTACTCAGGAAAGGAATTTATTAAATAAATTCATTCTTGTCTGTACGGCGAACAATACCCGTGGATGACGAAAATCGCGTGTTCTCTATGATATAAAAAGCCAATAAAGCAAGCTAATCGACACATTTCAACTGACTCACGACTGCGACGTACAGAGGAAATTATGTCGAGCACCGTATACAAGATAATGACAAACCAAGTATTCATTATCAAAGGATAAGAAACTTGTAATCAAACACGTCATAGGCATAATAACAAACTGTAATCTCATTACCAAAAAGCGAACAAAAAACGCATGTAATTTAAACGGCATGTGATCAAACATGGACTGGACTCTGGACTGGACTCTAGATTTTTTCTTTTTTGACTTTGCACTAAACAAAATTGTTATGAGTGTGGGGTGGGTAGATAGGTGAAAGAGGGGAGGGGTGGGGTCGGCAAGGGTCATGTTTTTCAAAAGAAAATTTTCCATATTTTACGCCTTGAAACTGTGGCAAGAACTGTGAGATGTGGTTCTACTCCTGTGTTTTGTCTCTTTTATCCGTTCAAATTTTATTCTTGAACCTTCACAGATAAAAGGCAACCAGCCGAAGGACAACATTGTACGTTTACACGTTGACGTGTTTATTACACATGCCACTATAGATACGATTGTTTTGACTTTGCAGATGATAGTATAATAAACTGCCAAGTTTGGGAGGGGGGAGGGAGGGAGGGGGTTCATGAAACTTTAAAAAATTCCTATAGAGTGTCATTAAGCGTTGGTGACAAAAAATCTATATTTCCGCCTTGAAAACACATCCTTTTGCAGCTTGTCAATTATTGCGTTGCGTGTGTCACATGCCAAATGTGGCCAGCTCTGGTGCTCTTCATTCATTTGAACTCCAGAGTCCAGTCCAGAGTCCAGTCCAGTCCAGTCCAGAGTCCAGTCCATGTTTGAGCATGTCAATTTAAACGCGTTTAAATTGTTCAAACGTGTTTTATAATCGTTTAAACGCGTCTAGATAACTCATAAAAACGCGTTTAAACACGTTTTCGTTTTTTCACCTTAATGACCCTTTTCATCAGGAGGGTCTCAGTGGTCCTCGATCTCATTAGCTATACGTCACTTGTGTCAGGCCAGGCCAATCCTATTACGCTACCTTTTAGGAACTGATACTGCATGCTATGTTATTCCCTGTATCGTAATATGATTAGATTGAATATTTCCAAAAGAAGTGCACCTTTAATATTTAGGTTCGAAAAATTAAAGCTTCCGACGAAGCATTAGAAGCACGCGAGCATGATTAATGTCTCCTAAATGATTTACCCCGCTGTGCTGTTGTCTGTGCCCTGCTCCTGTGACTATACTGAAAGTACTCCTGCTGAGTTCATGGCATGAACGAGGAAGTTTAAATAGCGCTCTAAAAATATTGAGTTTCGAACATAACCATTTGGCCAAACTTTTCTTTCGCGTGACTGGAGTCGTGATGACCTTCATTGTCGTCATAATTGTGAAATTTTATCTGCGATTCAAAACAAAAGGTGACATGCCTGCATACTAACACAATTCCCCGGCATCTGCATTCGGTCCGTGCTCAGCTGCGAAGTGCCAATATTAAACGAGCACCAAAGAACGTCTTTGTCGTATAACACGCCATGACCGGGTGCAGAGCCTTCCTTCGGGAGCTCCAAGTGGGCATCTCAATCCTATTCTTCACGCTCATTACTTCCTTGCAAGTTGGATTTTGCGCCATCCTCTGTCATATTCCCTATGCTCAAGACCTAGTCGTGAAAGCTGGTGAAGAGCTCTTACTCGTTCCAAAGCAAGCCTTCTGGGACACGTGGTGCACCCCAACCATGTTAAAGAGCGTTCTGTACATCAAGATGCTGGACTTGAGAAAGAGGGTACAACTTGGCGGGATTGTTCCAAACGTCTGCTTTACGTCCCTTGACGGAGAGACAAAGAGTAATCTGTTGGATTATCTGCATGGAAGCCGACCGCTGGTGCTTAACTTTGGTAGCTGCACCTGACCCCCATTCCTGATACGTTTGCGAACGGAATTTGACCAAATTGTCAATCAGTTCGCAGACGTTGCAGATTTTTTGATCGTCTACATTGAAGAAGCTCACCCGATGGATGGCTGGAAGTTTAATGTAAGTGTAAAAGTCAGATGTGTGGTCTTAACAACGAGTCTAGTGGTCAGTTCTGTTTACAACGGCAGTTACGAAAACCTCCTATAAATTGCTTCCTCGTAAGTCTCAAGGTCTTTACCTTGATACGTGCTTCAGAGTTTAATCTGCGTTTTGTTTAAACCGATCTATGATTACCTTTTAAGGCATGAAATCAAGCTCCATCACCGAAGTTCTTGTAATAACAATAGGTTTTACAGTTCAGTGCCCGGTTTTTCAAAGCACGATTAGGCTAATCTTGGATTAGGTGTAAACCTTCTTGTCATTTATAAGCCTGAAAATGTGAAGGTTTTGTCCTGCAACGATTTCCTTGATACGTTTTTAGCTAAAACAAGCTTTTCAATCCATATTTGAACAAAACCCTGCATTTTATCGGCAGACAGGTTGTCAGGAAGAATTTCGTTAATCCTGGATTAGCTTAAAACCGGGCCCTGGTGTTCTGATGACAGTCGCTATGGATTATCAAATACTAAATGAACTTTGCCTGAACTCAATTTGGTATCACTGGACTTCAGAAAAAAAGATGACAAAGAAATAGTTGCGGTTCATGTTCAACGCGAAATAAACTGGTATTTCGGCCGGAAAACCGTATTCGAAGGTATAAGGGCGTGCGTAAATACTTCATTTCAAATCTGTTGACAGTCGTGATGCCTTATTTTGATTTGTTTTGTCTATCGTAATTTGCGTTTTTAGATCGCCTTTGGCGGAGTCACTGTGTTTTGAAGGGCCAATATCAGCATAGGGTTCGCCGCTCTGCAAAATCACGTTCTTTAATTCGTTCTAATTGCACTTATTGCTATAGAAATTTAATTGCTGCAGATATGACTGGTTAGTAAATAGCCATCAGTTTTGCTTGGCTGCATGTTATGTTTCTTACTGATTCTGTCAAATCTAAAATATTTCTTGATTCACGCAAGGAGCACTTAGATAGCAAAACAATCATCCAAATACCTTTTTTCTTTTCAATTTGATATTGAAGCCTGTGGTTCAAAATGCGCCTTATTCGGGGCTCCCACGTGCTCATCAAATCCGCCCTGAATTCGTACGTGTGAGCTATTTTGCCTTCTGTTGAAATCGATTCCTGACCGGCCCTACTGTGTCTTGCAACGTTTTAACTATGCTGCGAGAACTTTCCACGATGCAAGAACTTTCCACGATAAGTGGTCGGAAAATCAACCCTCCAAAGATTGCGGAAAAAGTATGCGCCGCACGTCATTGTCTCAGCCTCGCATGTTCTCTGAGGAAGCCATATTCGGCTTCTAACTAACTAGTGAGACACGCCATCGGTGCGCCACCCGGTTCTGAAAATTCTTATTCCCGTATACTGTAGACCAAAATTGCTATTTTTGGACGCTATTAAAATATGTTCACCCTATTTCAGACCAACCTCGTTCCCAGGCTCTTTCATCTCCCGGCCCCCGCCCCCGGGAACGAGGTTGATTTCAGCCTGCAAACAAAATCTACTTCTCCCCTCCAGGACAAATAGACAAAATCTATACCCTAATTCAGATTAAAATGTATGAAATCGATGTAAAATACCGCAGCAATAAGTTCTATTACTTCAGAATTTGCGATCTTTAGGTGAAGATGTTGAAGACGAGCTTTTCTAAAAGCTACTGTTTTCTTTCGTTCCTGTTGAACAGTTTGTAAAAAAAAAAAAAAAAAAAAAAAAAAAAAAAGAAGTATGTTGACGCTCCCTCCACTTTAAAGGGATCAAAATTTGCTGACAAGGTATTTTAGTCAACTTCACTGAGTATTGGGAAAAAGTTATTTTAGCAATTATTTCCCGTTTCCGAAACAGTCAATTTTCAAATTAACGCAAATCGTACTCTACCTTTTATATGCCTGAAAACGACAACATCATATCTATACTCTGCCGTCCAAGACCTTTACAACGATACACATAATTATAATACGTGTATGTACGTTAAATTGTAACGCTACAATGATTTTTTGTCGAGAGAGACTCGAAAAATAGTATTTTCATTGCCGATTATTTTCTTCTTCTACAGACTGATGTTTGTATTTATCAACATAAGACGTTAAAAGATCGCTGCAGGGCCGCCAAATTGCTAACGCCCCACATCTCTGGCTTCGCTCCAGTGCTGGTAGACTCATTAGAAAACGAAGCTTCGACTACTTTCGGGGCTTGGCCTGAAAGGCTTTATATTGTGCAGAATAAAAACATCGTGTACGAGGGAGGAACGGGTCCGCACTACTACAAATTGGAAGAAGTGAAGAGATGGCTGGAAAATTACAAAGCAGAAACTGAACTAAAGGTCAAACAAAAGGAACACTAACAGAAACGAAAGGAAAAGGTTGTGGGCTGTGCACTAAAGGCCATGTCACACAAGGCAATTTTTCTTGCAACTTGCAATGCAATGCCGTTGCGAGACAAGTTGCAGAGGAAATTGCGCGTGCGACAACCCCTCTTTGCAACTTGCAGCGCAATAAAAAAGGTTGCAGAGACAAGTCGCAGAAAAAGTGGAAACAGTCTTCTACTTTTCGCAACGTTGCGTGGTCTTGTTGCACCGTGACATGAACTGTGCAACTTGTCTCGCGGTGTGGTCATCAGAGAATGCGAGGAAAAATTGACTCGTGTGACATGGCCTTAACGGCCAAAAGGGTGCCACTGCCCAGGACTGGAACGATGTTAGAAATTATTGGGTTCCACGGACTTTTTATAGTTGACCTGCATGTATGTCGAGTTATATTTTACAATGACTCATCAGAGATAAGTTGTAGTAGAAACAAGTAGCCAACTGGTGAGTTAACGGCTACACGTAGGCTAGAAAACAAGGAGTTTTAATTTCTGGTAATTTGCTAATTTAATATTGTCGTGGCGGGATTGCAAACCTAACTAGTTTACAAGTATGACCCCAATTATACACATGTACCAAGGCTATAACCATAAAATGTCCACAAACTGCGAACATCGAATCGCCAATAGCTTGCTTGATATGTCGGGTGTTCATGCTGTGTGAAGGGTGCTGAAGTTCTTTTAGTTCCCAGCTGAAAAGTTAGTTTTACTGGCAAAGCTGATATTTTGAGAAATAATGACACGGCTGCCTTCATAATTGGTTCTGAAACAACTACTGTTGGTTTTGGATTTCGGCAGTCTTGTAGCCGTTGAAATTGAAGAATTAATTATCTATACATTTTCTCATTCGACCTTATTTTTAAATGTGTCAGTGCTTTGCATGTTACAATGAAACAGTGGAAATTGATTGCTGACTGCTTCCAAGGGATATTAAGCACCATAATGTTTTCTTAACATATGACGGCAAAAGGATAAAGTTTTGACGTAACTGCCTTTTGCCTGATGCCTGAAGAAACACGTTTGGTCGTAACTCAGTTTTAGAATGCCCAATCGGCATGGTTTGCAATAAAGTTTTATCACTGTTTGACTAATTGTCTGATAGTCCAAAAAAGTCAATATAGGTTCCCTGACGTGGTTATAATTTTAGCATTCAATCCATTATTTTTAATGCGAAAGACTCCAAGGCATAGACTCAGAAGGACACTTCGTCTGTACTTTGATGGAACATTACTATCTGTATAGACTACTTTGAGTCATAGCACAACGATCGCAGTGTAGTTCACTTGATCACAGTGATGTCATTGGGGTCGAACTTATGTCCGTCGTGTTTAATATCTGAATATAGGCCAAGTTCGTAGAGCCTGTCCCTGAGTACGCGCCACTAATTGAGACTATGCAATTTAATAATCTGCTACCAAATAGAGAAGACCCTGGTCGCTTCCAAGCTAACTCCCTGACAGTCAACGTATACGTCCCTTATCATTGAAATGAGCTTAGGGTGCGGTGAGATCCACCATAAATGCCAACCGTCCTCTGGCTCTGGAAAAATATCCATCCAAAATGCATCGACTAGAAAATACAGTCAAAAGTGGATCGTTTTCAAAACGCTCCGAGGTTTCTGTTTTCGTGGAAAAAGCAAAAAATGGAGGTGAAAACGCACCCGTGCAAAGCCAGCCCGACTAGGAGGACGGTGATATTTTTGGTTTACTCTTGTTCGCGAGAGAGGTGTCTTGCAAAAGTCAGGGTGTCCGTATATCACAGGCTGCTAAAATAATCAAGCGAAAAAGAAAATCCCTCCGTTGGAATGTAGGGTGTCCGTTTCCTCGAAATCGAGTACTACAGTTCGTACTACATAGTTTAAAGTTCAATGTACAGACAAACGAAACTCAAACAAGAAGTTTTAATCAGTAAGTTTAATCCATTCATAGCGGTTTTTCTACATATTCAGTCATGATAGACCTAAACATGTGGTAGACCTATGCTGAACCCACGTTACCCTTCCTTATAAATATATCATCATTTAGTTCTGCCCTTTTCAATATTAGTTGTTCAGAGTGAAATCTGCGGGTAGACCGTTACCCCAGATACAACCTTCGACAGATCCATGGCATTTGCCGGGGTGGTACCCAACACGTGGACTGATGACGCAGAGTTGCTAGCTGAGTAGAGTGCGGTCACGTGAACATTACTATCGCTACACTTCGAAATAATCTGGGAGATTGTACTAGTGGGGTTTACATTTCCTTGCATCTGCAATACTACTAAATTGCCGGTTAGTGGCACTACTCCATTGAAAGAAAGGCTGTTGAACTTGAGTAGCACAGGTATGCCGGTACCGATCACTGTCCCAGTCACAGAAACTGTGCCGTTTACTTGCACACTTAAAGCTGCGCCATAGCTTGGAATGTCCGTGTTCTCGTGCTTTGTGGTGATCTGCAAAAGTACGACTCTGTGAGGCGAAAGGTGAACATATATATTTTTATGCACAGCTCGAGTCTAAACGAAGAGAAACGAGTTCGTGTGCGACGGGAAATTAGGCGTGAACACACATCACCGGTATAAATCCGTACTGCAATATTATGCTTGACCACCCAATTTGACCAATCTATTACGGTGCTAATGCATGTAATAGTAATAATTATAATAATAACAACAGAGAACCAATCGGCCGCAAAGTACAGATCGTGCACTTCCGCGTCCGACACATGAAAATGAGAGTCACCCGCAACCAGAGGGTCGTTAGATCGCTCGCATTTTGGTGCTCAATGTTCCGAAAAATCGGTAAAAGAAACTCTGGTACTCGAGGTATCGGGTATGCATTTTGAGTTTCCTCACTAAAACGTGTCTCGACGTTTCACAAGAGTTGCATGAACTGCAAACACTGAATTTGCGTTTGCAACCATTTCTAATTTTTGCGCAATGACCGCTGAGTGGCAAGAGTCGGTGATCGCAGGATGGAAAACGCATTCCCGAGATGCCACTCGGGTTTGCCCGTCTCTTACCTCTACACCCATGTCCTTGGCAAGAAGCGGTGCATTTACCAGGTTCACGTGATCTTGTGGCAGCAGACCAGCAGATACAGCTGCACTCAACGATTTACCAGCTGTCTTCAGTGCCACACCATTTGTCGTCATTGTAACCATGGTAACCTTGCCGCCTACCAGGTTTGTTGCCACCTTACTTAATTTCTCAGCCAATTCCAGCCACGGTTTCATTTCCGGTTTGAGAGCTTCTGAGAGGAACATGGCATTAATCTGTATAGAGTAGAGAAAGCATTCAGTCTCTTGGCAGGGTGTGATACTGGTAAAAGAGAAACTTGCAAAATAAGTTGCAAAATTAGGATAAATATACAAACCAAGTTTACATGGTCCCTATTAAAGTAAATCACTTCCATGTTACAGTACTTACTGCTCCAAAAAGGGACTTTCCACTCATAGACTCCACAAACTGCTCAGCAATTTCCTTGGCAACTCTTTTCTGTGCTTCTACAGTGCTGGCTCCAAGGTGAGGACAGGCAACACAACCTTCATGTTGCACAAGTGATGCAGATACCCCTAAAAACAAAACACCCAGCACAAATTATAGGAATTTCTGTGTTCAATGAACTGAGGTGCCATCTGTTACAGCAACATCAATAATACAGTATTTAAAAAATGCAATAAACAGTCATTATTACACTGTATGTACTAGTGAAATGTTCAAATAATTATTAATAATAAATAGTTATAATAATAAATAATCCTTCCAAGTACTGTATAATCCCATGTACTGTATGTGTGAACACTATCAATGGAATGTCCAATACAGGTACAGACGTGTAGATTTACATGTATCAGGTGTAATTCAAAATTATTTGAAAGCTCTGGATTAAAATACATCCATCCCAGCATTTTAGATCAGGAGGCCTCTGAAGATATTCTGTATCCACCAGGCAGAAGCTAATTTGGCATTCTATTGTGCTTTTTCTCATCATTCATTTATCACAATCCTTTACCCTCCTCCTCCCCTCTACCTCCTACATGCACCATAGTAGGATAACATTTTATTGCAATCATAGAGTCAAAGGGCCGATTTTTTAAACAAGGTTTAGACTGCGGTTAAGAAAGTCCTGGTCTAAACAAGATTTAAACGACAGCCATGCTTAATGGACAATGGCCAAACGTTGTCTTTGTAAACTGACTCCAATCCATGTTCTAAAAATGCAATTTAACGTTTTACTAACCCTGTTTTACAGCATCCGTTTAAACTTTAATTTAGCAATAAACCAGGTCTAAGTTAGACTTTGTTTAAAAAATTGACCCAAATAGTTTGCTGATATGTACCTGTGGGAGGTTCAGTCTCAAATACGTCCAATCCTGCCCCTCCACACTGTCCTGACTCCAGGGCTCGTAACAGTGCTGCCTCGTCAATGATGCCACCGCGAGCACAGTTCACAACACATACACCCTTTTTGCACAAGGCAAATGTCTTGTCATTCAGTAAACCTGGAGAGTCGCCAGTGATTTACCAAAATTATCCCAGACGTTATAACAGTAATCAAGGTGAGAAAGAATTAAAAGTTTTGTCATGTACTGTATGTGTAACTATTTAAAACCATTTATACATTTCTGTGTCCATCCAAAAAATTGATATAATATTTAATTCATGGATTCCCATTGCACATAAATGAATGAATGAATGAATGAATGAATGAATGAATGAATTAATTAATTAATAAAATGTATTAATAAAATTTATATATTAAAATAATATTTAATGTGATTATCCATCATATTATCCATCGATCAACCAAACAACACATGAATAAAAAGATTACCAACCTCTTGTTTGAGGAATAAGGGGAGTATGGACTGTAACATAATCAGCTAAAGGCCAGAGTTTCTCAACTTCCATCCATTCAATACCAGCCTGAGCTGCATCTTCAGCAGATACCAAGGGGTCAAAACCAATAGTCTACAGGACAGCACAATTAAAAGGTAAAAAATATATCATGACCAATATCAAAACGTACTGTGTAATAGCAATACCAAAGTTTGTGGCAGGGTGAAATTATTTACTGCAGGGGCAATCGACATAATAATAAGGGTTGAACTTACCTGCATCCCATAAGACTGCATACGAGCAGCGACTTCCTTGCCAATCCTTCCCAAGCCAATTATGGCAAGTGTCTTTCCCATCAGCTCACTGCCCATGTACTGTACGTTTATTACAGGGAATTTAATATAAGAACTGAGTACTTCCACGTATGCAGTAGTGGGTATTCTTGCTAACTGCATGCAGCATAGCAGTATAAAAATTCTAACTGAATCGCTTCCCCCGAGGTAAATACCAATTATCTATTGATCAGGAACATGCCAGCTGACTATTGACATGTTTGAGCTGCTTTACATTGTATTATGTTTGTGCACTTTTCTGAAATATTTATGTAGGAGTCAAGAGGCAGTACCTTCTTGCGATCCCATTTTCCTTCCTTCATCGACTTAGCTGCCTGGGCAATGTGCCTGGAGATGAGACAAAAAAAAAAAAAAAAAAATTGAATTGATTTTTAATCGAGTCCAGATAGTTTTTCAAGAATATTTTTGAGGATGTTGTCAAGAGACATTTTAGACTATGCTATTTGCTGAGGATATAATTATCAAGAGATTTGCAAAACAGCCAGCTAGACCTCACCTTGATAAACAGCTAATCAGGGCACAGGTATGTTCTGCAGCGCTCAGAGTGTTACCACCTGGAGTACTAAAAGTAAATGATAAAATAATCTATCAATTACATCATTATTGTCTGCATGGACTTCAGTCCCTGGTAGAGTGGGAGGAGAAATGGGGTAAAGACAGACAGACAGAAACAAAAGTAAAAACTCTGATTAAGTACTTCAAGAAGAGGAGAAAAGAAAAAAAAAAAAAAGAAAACAGGAAAAAGAAGTAGAGGAATTTCAAGAAATCAGAAAAATCGGAGGGTTGGCATACATTTGGGGGATGAAGAGGATTGAATAATGGCATAGGATAACGGAAATTTTTGCAGTGGAATATGGAACAATATTATAATATTGTTCTTGATTTTTACAGAACAATGGAATAATGATGTTTCCTTTGGCCCTATAATGGAATAATGAGGTTCTCTGGACTGGAACAACACAAATTTTAGAGCTGGAATAATGGAATAATGACACTTAATTATTCTGGAATATTGGAATATTAAAGAACACATTATTTCTCTTCATCCCCTAAATATAATATTTATATTGACAGAGTGAATTGGAGCGGGCAGTTTATGATCATTATAACTGTAATATTGAGTGATTCAGGTTGGTTGAAGTAGATATTGGCCAATCATGATCACAAAAGCAAGCCTGTTTGTGATTTGGTTCAGCTGGTGGATTATGCATAATTTATATAAGTGAGGATTTATATCAAAACAAAATACAGCACCTGTATACTGATTTACAGTTTATGTACATCTGATCAATTTAATGAAGTATATATATATTTTTTTTTACCACAACACACTAAATTCTCACACTCTGATTGGTCGATTAACCGTGGTAAATAAAAGTCCAGACAACGATATGACGCTAGCTGACACCAGCGTGGCACGCTTTGCAACGAAATACAACAAAACTTTCTTGTATATTTCTAAATATTGTGGTAAAAAACAAATTTCCACTGGTTTGCCGTGGTGTGGACTCTTATTTACCACGATTTACGTCATCACATGGTCAAAATTTGTTGTGGACTCACTCGGCGAAGCGCCTCGTGAGTCCACAACAAATTTTGACCATGTGATGACGTAAATCGTGGTAAATAAGAGTCCACACCACGGCAAACCAGTGGAAATTCATTAAATATATATATATATATATATATATTGTGCATCTGATTATTTGAAATCAACTTGAGACAGTTTTGATTGATTATGTACATATCATTAGTAATAAATATCAATCAATAACTGATTGAAAATCGATTGGTTTTCTGATCATCGATTCTTTTGTTGATTCAGAATAAACAATTTGGACTAGTGTATATATCTGCACATGTTGAAAGAAGAATTTTGTTTCTGATCAAATCCGGATTTCTGTCGATTGTTGTCATATTGTTATTATTTTTTAGACTAAGTTAAATGCGATTTCATTACAGATGCAGGGCAGTTTTATTATACCAGTGGTGACGTTAAAAACTCACTTCATGACAATGATACCCCGTTGCGATGCCGAGGGAATATTGATATTGTCCACTCCAGTTCCTGCTCGTCCGATAATCTTTAAATTTTTCGCAGATTGAATGACTTCGTCAGTTACCTTCGTGGCCGATCGAACGATCAAACCATCGTAGCTCTAAAAATAGAATAAGGAATAACTCAAGAACAAAAAACAGAAGATGTTTCACAAGAAGTAAGGCGATCGCCTGACTGCTGAAATTGACGAAATTCTCACCGATATTTCTGCTATCAATTCATCTTTTGTAAGTTTCGTTTTCACGTCCACAACAACTCCATTGGCTTCTAAGATTTCCTTACAGCAATCATCCAGATTATCGCTGATAAGGACTCGCTTGATTTCGAGAGAAAATGCCATGATGCTTCGTTGCCAAGCCGGGTGCCAAGACTGAGGTAGTAAGTCCACACGTGTGAAACTCGTGGGAAGTAGAAAACTGATTGAATAAATTAATTTGATTGGTTCTCACGTTTACCGAGATTCCCGCGTAAATTGGAGTCCAGACCGTCGCCGTTGCGAGTTGTTCCTGTAGATCCGTTTTTGAAATATATGCAATCAATATCTCTTTTTAGAAAATCGCTCTGGCGACTTTCTGTAGTCTTGCGTCAGCTTCCGGTTCAGTATTAGTCCAACATAGAAACAGTGTAGTAAACCCCAGGGGGTTGTGGGGGGTGGGGGTGGGGTTGGCATTCATGCTTGCGCCAGAAGCATGACGAACCTTATGCGCCGTAGTAAATTTTCACACTATATCGACACATAAGCATAATTACTGCTTTTTCGCCAATCGCGCTGAAGCCGGTTGGATGGAAAACGAGGAGTGCGGAGTATGGAAAATGAGGAGCCTTACACGTAATTATTATGGAAAATGTGGTGTGACGTAACAGTCATGGAAAATGCGGAGTCTACACAGTTCCTGTAGATCACGCGTCGTTCTTGACTCTTTTGGGAGAATTTGCTTGCGTGATAAGAGGGGGGGGGGGGGGGGGAGGAGGAGGGGGGTGTGGGGACTGCGGGGACTGCGGGGACAACAAATGCTCTCTGTTTTCAAGGCATCTGTAGATAAAAGCTATGAAGGTTCTTCCTGTTTGAATGAAGGTTTCCATTTTGTCCATTTTCAAACCCAAAGTATTACACTCTCGCTTTTTATATCGCTTCACGCCATAATAAACGGCACGGGGGAAAAAATGTTACGTGTAGAGGCATTCATAACCGCGCACACGTGACCCCTTATGACTACACAACAGGAACGAGGACAAGGTCAAGGACGAGCCAACAAGGATGACAATCCAAGGACCAGAGTAAGAACAAGGGTACTACGAATTACTGAACAACGCGACAAGGATACTGATAAAACATCTGGAACAAAAAAAGAAAACGGCAGTAGAAAAAAAGAGCAAGACAGTGCAAGAACTACAAGGAATAAGTCACTCAGAACATGAGTAAGAGCCAGGACAAGACTTAACACGACATAAGATAATCAAAGCAGCAAGGCAGCTGTAAGCTCGCGAATTTGTAAAAGGACTTCATTTTGCGGAAGTAGCTATTTAATAGAACTGGCTCAATTCACCACTTCGTGGTGAACGCGGGCTTAAAAAAGTGTTATATAATAATTGAGAGAAAAGATTTATCGACGCGGTTTTCACGGGTCACGCGATCGCAGCACCCTTCAAAATAACAGATTGTACCTTTTTGACTCTAGAACTAAAAAGACCTGAAATAGTCCAGATGCCAATTTTGGATTGTCTAGGCTTCATTTTGGCGAAGCAGGGGCAATTTGTTTTTTGGAGATTTGATAAGAGTTTGTATGCGGCCGCCATGTTAGTCGAACTCGGAACACAAAATGAAGTTGATCTGTGACTCAGCTTGATGTTTAGTTACTTCACATCTTTCGCAGTTCTAACTTTAAAATGTTGCGTGAAGGACCGATTTTAGTCGGCCGCGCGCATGTACACGGCTTTGTTGTCACGGTATTCAAACGTCCATAGCTCCCGATAGATATTTTGTATCGACTCAGAATTTTGCTTTAAGTCTTAAGGCATGATAGTCCTGAACATATCAGTGTATTAGACTTATAGGATACGTTACTTTTGAGATGGCTTTTTATGACGTGACATGCAAACCAAGAATTGAAACACCTGATAATTTGCATACTGTATGAACTTGTAAACATTCACCGGAAATGGATATTTTTGGCCGAGATTCAATATCTTTCCGGCCTAGTATCTTCTAAGCCGTATTTACTGTCACTACAGAAATTTTGGCGGATACTAGACCAACGGCTTCAGATTTGTTTGCGATAACGCCATCGGTGCCACTGATTGTTTGACCTTCATGGCACCGGGCCAAACGGTCACAATAACAACGCAAAACACAGTAGAGTGAAACACAACCAAGCTCAGAATCAATGGCCAAACAAACTTCGAACGCATGACAAAACTTCAAAATGAGAACACGTTCCGAACAAAAATATGGTCGCAACAACTACGACAACATCTTGCTTTTAAACTGCGTTGTTCGACACACCCTGTTGCGCGCCTTCATCATGCCCAAATTTGGAAAACCGCAACTGCTTTATTTGGAAATCCATTGTTGACAACAGAGGGAATAGGAAAGTAGGGAAGTAGGGAGGTAGGGAAGTAGGGAAGGAAAGTGATTACTATACCTCGCAAATCCCACAAAGTGGAATTCGCGAGCTAAAAAAAGAATCCGGTTTTAAATATTTCCACTCCTGACAATCCTCTTTGGCCTTTTTTTTATTGTTAAAATACTAGTATGTGCTATCTAACTTTCCGAGAAATCTATAAAGACGTGTCCAAACGTTGATGCATTGGCTGAATTCAAATTAAAACAAAGTCTTTAGCTCATTGACGCCCGACCTGATTGAAACATCGATAAAAAATTGCTGTAAATGTCGGCAGAGTATTTTAAAGTATTCCCCATTCGAAAGAATCGGCGAGAACACAATAGGCATGATTTTGAACCGAAACGATGTATCTATATCGTGCCCGGCTTTGACTGGCAAATTACAAGGATAAGTATTAAGGCGAGTTTAATTTTAACTACATCAAACTTTGATTTAACTACTATCAAACGACGAGCGTGATTTTATATGGCCAGCGTGATTTTACATCGTATTGTATCCATCCGTATATCGGTTGCAAAGTCTCCTGCAAGATTTGCAAAAGAAGACAACGCCATCCTGCGACAAAAAACACAGTGAACAGCTAAGCTAAAAACACCTCTGCACACCACGCGGACGGTACGGCCGGACCTGGGGACTAGCTGCGCTAAGTCGGCTTTCTCATTGGACGAACATTTTATTGTCATGTGACTTTTAAATTCGCGCGGTGCGGCTGCTCAGAGGGTTTTAGTTTTGTAGCATCTCTGGGACCGAACTTCCGTCAGGTATTTACCTAATCACTTGCTACTATTCGACTTTTTACACTATCGTTATGTACTTTTCTACTAGTGTTTTGCACAATGGGATGTATACAATCGATTGGTGCACGTATTATTACTTTTTAATTCTGAAAAATCTATAGCGATGTACGTACCTTGATTAACACTGGAAAATCCACCCAAAAAGAGTAGTTTGGTATCAGTTCTTTCCCTGAAGAACCTTGGGCAAATTTATTATAGGAAAGTCCCGCCACGATGTACACAATCAAAAGGCAGAAAAATCTGCGAAATGACGGCAGGAATATGAGGGACAGATAGAGAGATGCCCAGAGAGACGAATGAAATAACACGTCTGATATAAATATACTATATAGAAATATATATATTTTTAATATTTAAATTCCAGGTACCGTATTGTATATTTATAAGACTACTCTAGCTTCACATGGCTTTATATAGTGCTTTTTACTGAAGTGCAGCAATTTGAAAGCGCTGGCTCAGCAGTATCATCATTTACATGTATATCCTGCATTGTTCCATACCATAATAACATTTGGTACCCTAGACCAAAAAGACAAGTTTCTCAAAGCACTTTGGGTCAGCTTAATGAAAGGGACTAGATTCCACAGCCTGGGGCCAATTCAATAAACATTTACACATGTATTTTACAAGTTGGACCATTATTCAAACACCACTAAAATGGACTCTACTCCTGCAAAGTTTGTACAATATTACAGATACAGGTCCCCAGTGCACAACCACAACAGTAGTTTGTATTGGATTAAAGTGTGTTTTAACGTGTGGAGAATTTAGTCCGACTTGTAAAATACACTTGTAAATGCTTATTATTGAATTGGCCCCTGGGACAAGCTGCTGTACAGATTAAAGCAAATGTAATATTGGGCAAGACAGACTTGATGGCTGAAACATGGAATGACATCAAGAGTACTCACATGATCAGTAATATACTTCCTGTGCTGAGACCTGTTTTTATTGGACAGGCATACTTGCTAACAAGTCTTCCCCTCTGGAAAATAAATCACACCAACAACTTAAGAGTGCCTAAGGACTGCATAAAATTATATATATACACACACACACTAATAATAATAATAATAATAATAATAACTAGCAGGACCCCCGTAAAATACGGGGATCGGGTAATCGAATTTCTTTTTTCCTAATATTTTTTGTCTTTTTTTTCCTTTTTGAATTCCATTTTGAGCATCTCGAACTCAATTTCAACCGTATTCGACTGTTTACCGCGTCAAAATACAAATTTTCCTGTAGCGCATGTACCACTCGACCGTACTCGACTCGTCGAACCACCGATCGTCCGACATCCAAATCTTACCGTTTTTCGAACATGCGGCAGCATCACCCCGCCATCCAGTCAGTTGACACTCAAATTCTTTTTCTAAACTCAAACGGAATTCTCACCTTCAGTAATCGCGTCCCGTGGGCTTGGTTGAAAGGCAGCGGTCGAGAAGATTTCTGGCCTGCTTTTCCCGGCGATTCAATTCGAATTGACGATACAGTAATTATGACTAACGATTGTACGCGAGCATTTGTTGCGTCAGAAATTCAAACCACGCATTATCTAATTACCGGTTTAATTTGTTACGTCACCAATCGAAATTATATCAATTTGTTACACACACACACACACACACATGAGCCGCGGTCAGCGGTTGCTAAGCGTATTATTATATAGAGATAATAATAATAATAATAACTAGCAGGACCCCCGTAAAATACGGGGATCGGGTGATCGAATTTCTTTTTTCCTAATATTTTTTGTCTTTTTTTTCCTTTTTGAATTCCATTTTGAGCATCTCGAACTGAATTTCAACCGTATTCGACTGTTTACCGCGTCAAAATACAAATTTTCCTGTAGCGCATGTACCACTCGACCGTACTCGACTCGTCGAACCACCGATCGTCCGACATCCAAATCTTACCGTTTTTCGAACATGCGGCAGCATCACCCCGCCATCCAGTCAGTTGACACTCTGAAATTCTCTTTCTAAACTCAAACGGAATTCTCACCTTCAGTAATCACGTCCCGTGGGCTTGGTTGAAAGGCAGCGGTCGAGAAGATTTCTGGCCTGCTTTTCCCGGCGATTCAATTCGAATTGACGATACAGTAATTATGACTAACGATCGTACGCGAGCATTTGTTGCGTCAGAAATTCAAACCACGCATTATCTAATTACCGGTTTAATTTGTTACGTCATCAATCAAAATTATATCAATTTGTTACACACACACACACACACACACACATGAGCCGCGGTCAGCGGTTGCTAAGCGTATTATTATATAGAGATAATAATAATAATAATAATAATAATAATAATAATAGTAATAATAATAGTAATAATAATAATAATAATAATAATAATAATAATAATAATAATAATAATAATAATAATAATAATAATAATATTACTCCACACAGTAGTTATTGCAACCAGGTTAATCCTGCACACACCATGATATTGATATATTTTTATTATATTGTAATAACATGATACCATACTTAAAAATAATATCATTACTTACAACTGTGCTCTCTGTGGGTGACCAGTGCATGTCTTCCAAACTCCCCTCTTCATCTTCATTGCAGACCAAAGTAATGTATGTAAAACTGCATTTTGGACAAATAAAAATGTAAGTTAGTGTGATGTCTATGATGTCAGTTCCAGGTAACGGCAGGTGCATCCCTATTATTAGATGTGACTAGCCTACTGTACATAACTATGTAACTTAATACTAATGGATTCATTATGTTATGGAATCCTTACAGTATATTCAGTTTAAGTCTATACTCCAGCACCCACTTAACCCTTTCACTCCCAAGAGTGATCAACTTCAACTTTCTCTTTTCAGTCTCCCACCAGAGATGTATTGTAAAATATGGAGAATTTGGCATTTGATACCTTGTACAAATGACAGCTGATTAAAAAATAGATTCTCTTTTTATCACTCATACATTTTCTTATTTTGTGGTTGGGAGAATTTGTATTTTGAGCTTGGGAGTGAAAGGGTTAAACCCCTTATTAATTTTTACTCAAACAAAGAAAGATTAGTTGTCTTGGGTTACACCATGAACTACTTAAATAATAATGAAAGTTGGCTTTAATTAGACTGACATTGAGTTGAGGAGTGGCCAAATATTGCACCATGATTCCCATACTGTCAAATGTTTTAAATTATTCTTTTTTGGTTTACCAGTCAACAAACTAATGGACTGAATTATTATTTATAATCCACTAAATAAACTTAGTTTGTACCTTTTTTCTTGATGTGCTTGAAAATAATATCCAGTATATTCAAGATAACAATTACCAGTTGTACTGTTCAACACAAAGCTTGCCGTGTCTTGCTCTCCAGTATCATAGTGGACAGAATTACCTAAAGTTGCATCCGGACGTATTGTTGTGCAAACCTAAAGGGAGAGCAGAAGACATTATTTCAAATAATGTCTTTCTATTAATGAACTTTATAGTATTAACCAAAGCATGATCATTCTCTGAAACTGTAGTGGCTGTAGAACCCCATAATCACCAAATAACTGGAAGTATCATACATGTATATTAAAAATATTTTTCTGTGCAAATTGAAGTTCATAATAAATTTGTCATGTTGTGCCTTTGCCCGTGTACTGTAATCAAAGGAAACCTGCAAATAATGATGTAAATTAATGATGTAAATGGTATTCTATGATAGATAGCATGTGTGACAGAAAGAAGTTTCCGTAAGCCCAAGGAAGACAGATCCGCTGGACAGGGTTGGATTTTCAGGTTCTGTGCCCTTGGATGCAGCATGTAATGTTATACCCCCACCACCATCCACCATACTGGGGGGAAGGGGGGGGGGGGGGGAGCAGAGCAGGCAGGGTGTTTGTTGTATTGCTATATATTTTGGAGCTATAATTCACTTTCAGTGCATATAGCCTGTTGCATACATTCTTCAATGTGGGACAATCTTTTTTTTTTTTTGGCAGGGGGAAGATATGCCCTCTAAAATGGCACCCCCATATTTCTGTATTGTTTCTTTTTTTTTCTTTCGTTCTGTTTTCTTTCTTTATGGAAAAATGTAACAAAATCATTTCACCAAAATTTTCCAAAGTACCCCCTGGTGATAAAGTAAAAAGTATCTCAGGTCACTCTTATGGCTGATTTTGATAATAAATAGATGCTAAAAGATGCCTAAAAGAGATAAAGAACAACCACTGAAAAAACTAGCTCCACATATACCATACCATATATGCTGGTATCTACTTTTGAAAACCAGGGAAAAAGGGGTGGGGGGTGACAACCATGCATGTACAGTTTGTAGAATTTTATACTTGTACAAACGCTCAAACAATTACTGCAACATTCTTGCAATAGTTCATGCTTCCCGTAGCTGATGTCTCAAGACTCCATTCTTTGCATGGATTCCAGCTAAATGTCACTTTTGCACCAGGAATGGGGCTCTTATCAGGGATATCCTTAAACCTGCAAGTGAACATAAGAAATTGCCAAATGCTAAATTTGCGTGAACATCAAAAGGGTAAACAAGGGTAGTACTTGGTGCATAGCCAGTTACTCAGTAAAGTTTATACGGGGAGGCTCCGCCCTGAGGTCCAAACCCTTACCCTTTTATTTGCCTTTTTTTTTTAAAGAAAAGCTACCCCTTTCACATACCTTTCATAAAAAATGGGTACCCCTAAGATTGCCATTTCTTAACGGCCCTTCGAAAGTCCTGCCAAACTATTTCTGCATAACAAAAAGACTGAAATTTCTACCTTTTCATTTACCTCTACGCTGAAAAAGGTACGACCCCTTTTCATATACCTCCAGCTTAAAAAAGGCACCCCCCTTTCGCATAAATTCCAGTCTGAAAAAGGTACCCCTTTTGGGTGGAGCCTCCCTGTATAATCCACTATAGGGAGTTAGCCCCCCCCCCCCCCCTCGGATGTATACCCCCCCCCCCCCCCCCCCCCGGATGTATAGCTAGGAGCACAATTTGGTATAGGGTTTAGGGTTGGAATCAGGATATTTTTGTGCTACTGTACCAAGTTGTTGTTGCTGTAAACCAAGAACAGGAAACAAAAGCTATTCCAAACTTTCATTATTTAAATATTTACGAAAACAACAGAAGGGGAGAGGGGGAGTGAAAGATCAAATGTATAATAAATTTTCTAATTACTAGTACAACACTGAATTTTCTGCAGGTTTCCACTGCTGGTATATCTCAGTCCCAGTATTTTGCGATTATAACATTGCTCGCTGTCAGAAGTGCAAATATAACAAATTGTCAGACCTTCATTGGAAGTGCCTAATCTATACAAAATGCACCCAAATAATTCCATTCTTTCAAGTTTCACTACCTCGGTTGGGTGCCAGTCCCTGCCAGGCTCCATAGATCAATCGTCCCCTCGTCTGTCGAACACTTGCAGGCATCAATACTTTTGCATTCCTTAAGACCAGAGACCAAGGAAAGCGAAAACAAGAGAGGCACAATAAAAGAGGCGATCGACATGTCGATCGACATAACTGACTGCGGTGACATGCGAAGACCCTGGGCACAAGTTTCACGCTGGCCAATGTAGTGCGGGCATGTGTTTAGGTTATTATTATTATTTTTATTTCTTTTTTCACAGTGAACTGTCAACTAGAGAAGGGTTGATCTCTAGTATTGAGAGTTTACTTTTAAAATGTTTTGCCGCGCTTTGTAAGTCGCGGTCAGCTCGCCAAGAGGTCTTGAAATAGTCTTAGATAGTGGAGAGTGATTCTCGTACGGTTCACGTCGTTTATGGCGTCAGCTGTACCACTTCTTTATCGAGTCAATCAATCTTACAGGAAGACCATTATACAACCAACACATTCGCAGATGTCGCCTTGTTCAAAATAATAGTCAGACATATGATCTGTGATTACTTCACCACTCTGACTCATGATAGAGATATTACTAAACAAGCGCGCTTGTATGGACGTTTTTATGAGGGAAAAAACAAAAAACAAAACAAAAGACAAACAAGGGGTACTACATTCTTTATAAAGAGCAGACCTACTGGAAGAAGTAGATAAGTTATTTTAAGGCAGTCCGGTCGAGTTACGCAGTCGATAACTCAGTCACAATGGATTGACCACCGGAATGTATATGCAAAACTAGACTGGCGTTGCCAGTGAGCTCGCGGGGTGAGTTGGGTCGAGACCAGAATATAAAATGGAAAGTAGAGGACAAGAGCGGAACTCCCAAGAGACTTCCAGTTTTTCACCATCAAAATATCACACAGTATAGAGAATTTGGCTTTTGACACCTTGCTCTTTTGACACCTTGATTAAACTAAAAATTATCATTATAACACATACACTTGCTTCTTAAAGGTTGAGCGACCCTGCATCTTGAGAATGCGTGACATCTTTTTATGCACAATCGATTATGACAGTTTGACTTTGACTCTTATTTCTAATCAGAGGCCACGATTAATCCAGCCTTCGTTTCACTACTTATGTGTTTTCTTTTATTAAATCAATACGTTTCTTCTATCAGGCTTTCGAGTATTCGTGCTCTGTAACAAATATAAAATTGAAAGCGAGGAATGTAACACGAGAGATGTTTACAATATTATTGCGGTTTTGTTCACAGTGTGTTCAGTCCATTTGTGACTGCAAACTCAATGCTCAGAATTATTTCGGAGTATTTTTCATTTCTGGTATTCAATGACCATTGCGAAATAAAGGCTACATGATCGAATGAAAGAAACACTTCAACAGGCAATGTACGATACGCAGAAGAATTTTATGAGGCAAGATGTCATGTACAGAGTAAAGCATAAAGCGCCATTGTTTTACGGCTAAAGCTCACCGTAGTTTTGGTTTCTGTTATCTTCCCAAAAGTATTTCGTGTCGCCACAGAAAGTTTCGTCGGGACTAAATATTTATCGGCGACAGAGATATTTGCAATTCCCCAGCGGTATCCATCAAACATTTGTTTAGGGCTATTCTCGAAGTTTCCGCGGTGAACGCGAGCCAAAATCTTTCCCTAAAATCCAGTTTATCCGTGCATATTCCACAGAGCCAAATGGTGTTGAGTTTGGATGGGATGCAGTTAACTTTTACACACAAGTAACGAGCAATTCACTGGCCACATCTCGAGTTGTTTAGCGAAGTCAATTACGTTATCGCTAGCACGTGATAATATAAACCAATCACCGTGTGCTGATTCTCGACCCAGAAAAAAAAAAAAAAAATTCCATTTTTAAGCTCGCTTGGGGCCCAAGCCCCCGCGAGCAATAACTGTTTAAAAGTATAATTTCACCGTCTGCTGTAACTTGGGAAGTCTTGTTCAGAATTAATAAATGTTTTATGAGAAAATGAGCCCTAAATTAGGCCCTGGGTAACCTTGGCACTTGGGTCAAAAGATAGCCGGGCAGGGTTTCCCCTCCTGCCTCGAACAACTTCCTTTTTTTCTTTTCTTTTCTTTTTTTTTTTTTTTTTTTTTTTTTTTTTTTTTGCATCGTTTCGAGATTTTTATTCATATTTGCTCATCTCTTAATTCTCGTTTAAGTATAGTTTCTCGCTACAACTGAGTCTTCCGGATACAAACGTTTACAATCTATCATCGAACCGCAGTGTGTAAAGTCACTAGCAAATCCGCCTGAAAGTAAACACCAGGCAATTTGCATTTAGAACTGCGCTGATCTCACTTAAAAAACCTCAACAGGCTCTTCAACCAGGTTATGCCTACTTGCTGGACGCTTTGAGTCTAAAATATTACACTAGAAGCGTTTTATTCGGTCACGAGAAATCTTCTTTCCATTGTAAATTCACGTGAAGGTCAAATATACCATATAAGAGGTCCTGTGGCGGCCAACTATAATTTTCTTATACAGTATTTACATTGAAGGAAGATTATACTTTCGGTATAATTATCGGTGAGTCAAGAGGTCTGGGAAGCACTGAGTACTGAGTTGCTGCGGGAAGGCGAGTTGTCCCTAGCGAACCGTTTACAACGCCAAATCATATTAATTTGAGTACAAGGGTACCGATTATGACGTCGCGACCGCGTGTAAAGTGATTGAAAAAAGAGGAATCCTTAAAGTGGTATGGTACCCTACACTGTACCTCCATATAAAGTATCTTTCAGGTTTTTGTAACACGTAATGTAAAATAGATAGTAATAAATATAGATAATCAAATCTCAGCATAACCAGATTTCCTTAAACGGCAAAGTTTTCCACACTGTCGAAATGTGAGAACAGTTCCATCCTGCAAGTAAAAAAAATCAAAACAAGAAAATGATAAGCCGAGAAAGACGTACTACAGAAGTATAAAGAATGAAATAGAAAGAGTCGTGATTATAACTAAGGCCTGTTTACATGGAATGGAAGGGCCACCATTCGGCTCTATTGAAAATCCTTGTTCCGTTTACATGATAGGTAATGTCCCTCCCAGCAGAAATAATTATTGGCCATGTAAACGCTCGAGGTACGGTTACTCTCTCGGGAGGGGGGGGGGGTACTATCTCATATCCCGCCATATTTTGTAATGGCTTCGCTCTTGGCGACATTGGCGACATTGGCGACATAGTCCTAGGGATAGCGCTTAACATGTAAGGGGTAGCTACATCTTCTTGGGTTGTCGCGATCGAAATAGACGAACGCCTGCCACGCAAGCAGGCTATTGAAATAAGTGCAAACAGCAAAAATATACCACAACCCATAAGACGGCCTACCTTGACTAAAAACGGAAAGTCAGACCAAAAGGAATAGTTTGGGAAAACCTCTCTCCCAGAAACTCCCCTGGAATATTTGTTGAAAAGAATTCCAGCAGTAATGTATACGAAGAGAAGCGAGAAGAATCTAAAGGGAAGCAACAAAATACGAGAATAAACAAACTGTAAACATCAACGCTCACAACCTGATGCAAACCAACGTTAACTGATGACGATCATTTTATGATGGCTCTGTTGAGATTATGGGTGTTACTTATTACCACATTTGCATTTATTGCTTATTATCACTCGGTCGGACTTACACGATAAGAAGAAAGCTCCCAATGCTTAGTGACGGCGTGGTTGCGGTCATTTTTGATGGGCATACATACTTGGAGTGCAGTGTTGTGGTCTACAAAAACAGCAAAGTAAAATCTTAGTTAGCTATAACTGAAATTGCAATAATAAAATACTATTTGACAGCTCACACAAAAAAACAAACTGTTTGATTCCAGTACTGATGATCTACAATGATAGTCCTTGTGAGAACAAATTTTGAGTTGTGCGTTCATTTGGCGCAGCGGTGAAACAAATGTATCAACGTAAAGTTGATGTGGATAATTATGCTGACCGCGTCACAAATTCAATCAGTGTTTTATTTTCCGAGGTTTCGAGTATTAGAGTTGGTGGGGATGTCCTAGTTATTTAAAGAATGCCTGCCAAGTTATAACATTTATGTACTTTTGCGGTCAAATGGTACAGGCTTATTACAGTATCAGAAAAGAACTCGCAACAATTTGACAATAGGATATTCCTCAATCGATTTCCTTCGTGTTAAAACCTCTATTTTTAGTGACATTAATTTAGTTCCAAAGTTAACTCTTTTAAGACTTGCAAACGGTTCCCAAAAACGGATGCGTTTTCAAATGAAAACGAATTAAGGTTGTTGGGCGGCTCGAAAACGGGGGATTAAGTGTGGACAGGTGAAAACAGAGCTTTTTGAAAACGGAGGCCTTTGAAAATTCATTTAACATTCTCTGAGAGCTTTGATCCAGTACTTACACAAGTTATATACCCGTTATCTGATTTTACTGGATCGACTTTTCCCTCTTCATTTTCATCGCACTCCAGGCTTATTTTTACTTGGCTGCAGTGCAAGGGAATTAAAATAGAGTTCTTATAAGCAACAAATGTGTGATGACTTCGGGTAATAGTTAGTCGAGACGAGTCGTCATGATCAGATGATGGTATTTATGTATTTCATCGCTGCTGTGACTCAACAGGTGCAGTAATTCAATGTTCACGGTTGAGGTTCGATCCGTCTACCGTTTGCCGGTTTGCGCCTTTGTGTCATTGTATCAGTCATTTTTAGGTCAAAGGTCGCGGTCGCTTACAAGAGTACTGTAGTAGTTTGACTGAGAAACCGCCCAATCGGTACTTTGGTTACAGCTTGGGCCAATCCAATAAACATTCACACGTGTATTTTACAAGTTGGACCAATATTCAAACACCACTAAACAGACTCTAATCCAGCAAAGTCTTCAAAACTTTACAAATACAGGTCCCAAATGCATAACTGCAACCGTATTTGGCCATAGTTCGTGATCAAAGTGTATTTTAACGTGTGGGAAAATTGGTCCGACCTGTAAAATACACCTGTAGTTGCTTTGTTGAATTGGCCCCCGGTCGCAGGAAGGTGGTCGCTCAGAGAGGTTCCACTGTAGTGTGATTGTTGGCATCGGTTCAAAATAAGGTTAGTCATTCAGATTTTACAGTAAGTGGAAACTGGATGTCGAGCTTCTGTTCGTAAGGATCTTTTTGAAAGGCGGTCACTGATATCTTTTGTTCGTCGGTGTACATCAGCGCATGTACTGTATGAAGAGGGTCTACATGTCTGCATCCTCTTGTTTAAACAAATGACCACAAAATTTAAACAAGTTATGTGGGTGCACTCATAAAAGCAAATCAGTAAGAAGTACAATAAAACTGGAAAAACCTTTTTGCAAGGTACGCGTTTCCAGTATACGTTAGTGTACATTGTCCAGACTTGCTCAGTTCACAATTAGCGCTCGCGAACTTTCCTATGGGTTGGGAAAGCACCGAGTTGGGATCATGTAGACAAACCTGCAACCAAAAAAATGTACCAGACGTGATACTTACATACCCTCAAGAGTCACTGAACTTAAATTAAGCCCTGTGGCTGTAAAATCGTGTTAAAAAGAACTAAATTTCACGAACATTTTTCAAGTTAATCGTGCCTCGTCGGGCGCGCACTCATGCCCAGCTTTCTTTCGTCGCGAAAAATACTGTAAAGCAAACAATATGGTAATTTAAACACTGCGAAACACACCAGGGTCCAGTTGTTCGGAGAGAATAGACTCTAGACTACAGGACTGAATGATTGAATCCCCAATATGTCATGTAAGTCTGCACTTTGAGGTGAAAGATAATATAATAATAGGTAAGCACAAAGATAATAAGGAATAAAATATTATAAAATAACGATGATACTACACCTGTTCTGATTGGTTAATAAAACATGTTAGATGAGAGTTTATTACACGCTGACGTGTACCTTATTGACTAATTATTTTATAAAAGAAATGCCTTGTGGTTTCCCTATCCTACTCTTGTGTTCTAGCAACTTATGGGGCTATAATTGCGGGAACGTGTTATATTTTTCTTAAGTATTAGTATGTATGTAGGCATCAGTAGAAAACAGCAATAATTTATTTGTTTTGTATGTTTCTACGTGTCCAGTGAAATTATTGTTATTTTTGTTTTATTTCATATCGTAAAATCATACTCACTGCAGCATCCTCGCAATATTGTATACCCAATGCCTTACAAGGACTCCAGTTGTATAAGGTTTTTGCCTTTTTTGCATCTTTTATGCCATCAAACCTACACCAAAAAATTGAACACTTCACAATATAATTAGGAGAAACTAAAACACTTTTATTAAAAATCAGGATTATTTTGATTTATTTATTGTATTGCTCTTGCAAAGAGGGCAGGGGATGGGGGAGGGGAGGGGAGGGGGGGACTTACCTGTAGATAAATTTTGTACAGGGAGACTTCACCCAGACTTTAACCCCTTAATAACCCTTTTAATCCCAATTAAACTTCAAATTCTCCTAACCTTTCAAGAGAACTGATATTTTTATCAGCTCTCATCTGAGCAAGGTATCAAAAAGCCAGATGTATTCATGGTGGGAAACTGGAGAAGTTGACCACTCTTGTGAGTAAAATGGTTAAATTAGTATATACCCTTTACATCATCCCAGAGTTGAAATAGTGAAAGGTTAAATGTAAAAGATTACATGCATACCTCTAGAAAAAAAATCCTAGAGTGGGAAGAAGCCCAGAAAACCTGCACATTATGACTTTGACAATGCAAACAAGGCACAAGTTTCAGGACTTTTTGAACCCCAGAAGTGAAAACATGATTGTATTTTTGCCAGTCTTTCTCAACCCTTCAAAGTAGTCCATCATAAAGTGCAATGCATGCCTCTGCAGTAAATTATCCCAGAAGTCTATAAAGCTGTATAATTCCCAGTTTTCATCAAGACTAGTCACGTGACCACAGCTGCACCTGCGATGCAAAGAACACATTACGACCGCAAAGTATCTCGGATAAAATGAAACCTGACACAATATGAAATCATCGATGAAGGCCAGGGTCTCTCACGGGCGGATCCAGGGTAGTTTCCTTAGTTTCCAGAAACTACCTGAATTTTGGGGAAAAAATAAAAAATAAAAAATAAATTGACAAATGACTGAGTCTTTTCTTGTTTCCACTGAGTACCGGAATCCAATTCACGCCATTTCCAGTACCTTGCGTCCCGCGCTCCGCGTTTATTCGTGTCATTGAACGGCAAAAATGCGCTTCTCTTCGGTTTCTATGCATGGAGAACCGCGGGGAGGGGACCCATGGGAGGAAATTCGGAAACACCCCAAACTCGCCTCTCATTGGCCGGAAACTACCTTGGAAACTACCTGACAAAGTATAAAAGGGGCAGGCTACCCCAGTGAGGTCCTCTGTTCCGTTTGAGTGATTTTGAACTCGTGAACAGTATTATACAGTGCGGTTTATCGAACATGGCATTGAATCAAGACAACAGGCCGCGTGGAGAACCTATTTTTCGAAAGGAGGATTGTTCTCGCTTTGATACTGGTGTGGTATTTAGCGGTGTTAGTTCTTTTTCCGATCCCCAGAAGTTAGAGTACATCGAGAGCGTTTGGAGCCCACGCGGTGATCCCCTCTTTCAGTTCCCTTCGTCGATCGAGAGTGGCGGAAAATCTCGTAAGTTCCAACTAGTCTGGCTGCAACAGTATCCTTGGCTGGCTTATTCTAAGTACCTGGATGGCGCATTTTGTTTACATTGTGTTCTATTTGGCCGAAATGCGAACAATGTGGGCAAGATGGTGAAATCACCGCTAACGTTCTGGACAAGCGCCACCGGTCGATTCAAGAAACACTGTCATTAATACGAGAACCACAATTACGCAGTCCTTGCTATGGATAACTTCGTGAAAGTTATGAAACGCCGGGCTGTCACAGTCCGTCAGCAGCTTGACAACTTGATGGAGCACTAGCAAATTTACAAGAATCGCAAGATCCTATCGCCGCTGTTCAAGACTATGATTTTCTGACTGTTATGGCGCTCTCAACTCAATGGAGTCTTGCAAATCTCTCGGTCCGGATGGTTTTGCCTGCTGAGTTTTTTTTAAGATTCTGGGGTCACCTAGGGCCTGACCTTGTCAACACGCTGAATTATAGCTATGACAAAGGCGAGCTCTCTGTAACACAGCGCCGAGCGGTTCTCCGACTTTTGTTTAAGAAGGACAATTCGGAATTGCTGAAAAATTGGCGGCCAATCTCTTTGCTGAATGTGGACTAGATAGCCACAAAAAGTTTAGCAAACAGATTGCGCTCGGTTATCCAGCATGTGGTCTCGGAAGATCAAACATGGGGGATACCTGACCGCAGCATTTACGAAATCGCCTTCATTCAATTTTGTTTCTCGCCCCTTCGTCAAAAATTGCAGGAAATGGCGTTTCTGGCCTCCTAGATTTTAAAATTTCCCCGGGGGAGCATGCCCCCGGACCCCCCTAGCATACTCGCGCCTTCGGCGCTCAATTTAGGAAACTACCCACTAAAAAATGCTGGATCTGCCCCTGTCTCTCCTACACCATATCCCCATCTTAATGATAGATACAAAGAATACGGAGTATGCAACGTCACGATGCATATGGATCGGAAACGTTGCTAACCAGCACGAACCAGTAGATCATTGTATAAGTTATAAATTAGACCTACAAACCTTGCTTTAGCCTTTGCCAGATCTATGATCCCTTCATCTGTTGAACAACTACATGCGCTAATCTTTTTGCACTCTTTTAGGCCGATCGCTGGAGTTAAACAGTTCCACTTGATCAGAAAAGCGATCAAGACTGCAATCGGATTCATACCCGGGTCGACACTAGATAACATAGGGTGGAGGACCCCTGAGTTTTCGGAAGATTTCCGACTTTACGATGACGTCACACGAAACCACAATTCGGAAAAACAAGATGGCGGACATGCGAGCGGTTTGAAGCGATGCCCAACGGACGGTATTTTCCAGAGTATTTCACATTGTTATTCACTCATTCTTACTGTTACCGATTTCTATGTACCGATGCATACGAATCGGCATTTAGTAGTCCGTGCAAAAACCTACAAAGACTCTCGAGCGGTATGGGTTACCTGACTGGGTGTTAACGACGCGAAACAGACTACAAGACACTTTACAACATACTGTTGAGGTTGAGCTTCATTTCCTGTTGCCTCGTTTGGAAGTTCAGCTGGAGCAGAGACTGGGACGGAGTAACACATTTTCAAAACCAACAGAAAACTGAATGGATCATTGGATACAAGTAACATGTTCGATTTTTGTTCATACAGATGTTCCAAGCCATTTTGGCGACTTGAAACTCTAAATATAGGCTTTTGAAGAACCGTGAAAATACCTGGCCAATTTTTTTACTTCCTGTGCACTTTGAGTGGAGCCTGGGACAGAGCTTCGTTCTTTGGGTGACTTCAGGAAGGAGGTACGGGTAAGTGGAGTAAGCCAAAAAACTCTTCAGAATATGCCACTGGTCATAATTAATGTCAAGCCACTGGGCCGTCGGTTATTGGCGAGTCACCGAGAAACTCTAACTAGATCCTTTCGCCCAAAATGGCGCGCAACAACCTCGCCAACAGAATTTATGTGAGCGCCGTTTGTGAATGTATTTTGCCGTGTTCAACTTCTCGAGACTCTCCTGCTTTTTCTTCCAAATAGAAAACGAAAGGATAATTATAAGTCAGAACAAGAAACATACAGTCCAGTATAAATTTCACTCATTTATTGTAGGTTAAATATATATAGTCTGTCCCTCATTTTTATGTTTTTTTGCAGTCCACTGTGCAATGACAGATCCACAGGAAACTCCTCCGCGCTACAAACTAAACTGGGGCTCTGAATGTCAAGACATTACTTTAGGCAATGTTCAGCTCCCACCCTCGGTTAGTTATGAATATCCCAGCCAAGACACTGTACTACATGGGAGGCAGTTCTCCAGAAAGGTCCTGCCGTCCCGCTCTAGACCACGCTCACACTCATACAGCAAGAAATCTCCTACAGGGCAAGATTTCCGTGCTGAGAGAAAACTTAGAGATGCTGCCAATCAGTCAGACATAGATACCCTGGTAAAACTTGTCACACAGGGAGTGAACCCTTGTAGTGCTGATTCAAAATCTAGGACAGCTCTGCACTTTGCAGCAACACAGGGAAATGAACATGTCCTAAAAGTGTTGCTTGACCGTGGTGCAAATCCAAATGCAAAGGACTTAAATGGCAACACACCTTTACATCTTGCAGCCTGTACCAATCAGGTCAAGATAGTGACTTTGCTTCTGCAGGCTGGCACAGACATAAATGCTGTAGACACCACAGGAAGAACTCCCCTTGATGTTGCATGCTCTCGTCTGAAAATGCTCCAAGGCAATGCAGATGTTCGTAATACTCCATCGAGGTATCGTGAAGAAGTGCTGTTGATTATCAACATGTTGAATGAATATTTGTCAAGGACAGGAAGAGACAAGGAGCAGGAGCAACTCAGTGAGATATCCAGCAAGTTTAACAGTGTTGCCACTGTGGAACAGGTATATTCACTAAGACTTGAGTGTCTTTAATATAATTATTTTATTATATAATGTATGATCAAGGTACAGTGAAGCTTTAATTTTAACCACAAAGAGAACTAGAAACTGAAATTACTTTCTGAGTAAAACCGAGTTGCAACTATCAATTCTCACCAAGTATAAGCCTGCCTGGCCAAGTTGATTCATGCATGTCAACACAACTTTGCAAATCCAGAAATTGTGGGGCATGCTGTGAAAAATGTGCAGACTGTAAAGTAGCTGATGTGCTTAATATTTACATACAAATTTGTGGCAATTATGTCTAATTAACTGAAACTAACAGCTGTGCCTGTTGAGCTTCCATCTAATATTGTACAGTAGCTAGATTTTCATAACTACTGTATGGTAAATATCAGTACATGTTGCTGTATACAACTTATAAGTTTGCTAAAATTGGCCATTTCTGAGATGCTGGATGTTGGAGACTTAATTAGAATGGAACATTTCTTATGAAAATGGGTTTGGTTTGTGTGAAAATTAACATAACATATGTGTATGAGAAAAACAACTTTTCGTAAGAAAGGTTTTATGCTCAGCCTCAGCTTGACACAGAAGCAACAGGTGAACCAGGCATCCTTGGAGTGGCTTATTGTGCAACACTTTTCAATAATTTACATGTCAATGGGTGATTTGTTTCCAGGTGGATGAGATCCATGAGTTGCTGAGCCGATTTACTTTGATGAGCGTCACAAAGCAAGGCACATGAACAACCAAGTGACCAATAACCAAGGCTTCCCCATGGAGAATAACAAGTGGGGAGTTGGTTATACAGAAGACTGGATTTTTCATGGATAGCCATGCATGCTCACATGCTGCTTGCTTATTTACCCATGTCTATTTACTTTGGTCAAAGATAACTTATTATTATTATTATTATTATTATTATTATTATTATTATTATTATTATTATTATTATATTATTACTATTATTATTATTATTATTATTATTATTATTATTATTATTATTATTATTATTATTACTATTATTGCAAGTGTATTCGATTGCAAGTGTATTCGATCTTTAGCATTTCTTGATTACACTGATTTGTATATACATTTTGTACTAGTTGTTTAGACATTTGTCAAAATTATTTTTAATGACAACGTTAATTATAGCAGTAAATTTTCAGCATACTTTACTACATCCAGTTGGGGGCCCATGCATATTACTGTAGACTATATGCAAAAGTGAGATCTCAATATCAAAGTGACCCCAGGCAAGATCAACCTTACAGCAGTCTTGTTTGTAAAATAGTATAAAGCCACACAGCTGAGAGTCTGTGGTGGTGTAGTGGTTAGTTGCGCAAAGGGTCAGGGTTTGATCCTGGCACCAGTATCCAAAACTTAAAAAGTGTATCAATAAATTGAAAATACATTGGGGCTTGGATGATTATGTAAAATGGCAGCCAGCTGTCTCGTGGTCCAGCATCTTGATCGTAAGAACACCTGGGACGTAAAAGAACCATTGAGGATGCAAACAAATTGATGCTAGCAAAGAGGTTGGATTGGTTTTCATAGTTTTAAGATTGCTTCAAAAGAAAAGTGAGACCTTACAAGAGATCAATATGAAAGGAAATCTGGCACCAAGGAATATATTTCCTGGAGCCTGCTTAACCTTGGAGGATAGGTGGGGTACACCATCAAATGCACCCTTCATGGATGCTAACCTCCAAAATTTCAGGTGGTAGAATTAGCTGGGGGTCTGGGGCCTACTCTGTCAAATGGCGTAGCCCTGCCATAATGGGTAGGGTTGGATTCACAAGTGAACTAAGTCTGCTTCAGAGCAGAGGAACTGAAATTATGCCTTTGGTGCTTCTTACAATACTTTTTGTTGCATTCAACTTTTAATTAAAGGGAAGAATATTTGCCAAAACATGTTCTTGATTGTGGGAAGGAGGAGATTGTCAAATTTACGCGAGAGATCGACTTTAGTTTGCAGGGGAGCGAGAGATCAGGCACTCATACAGATTTGGCATATTTAACCCATAGCACAGATGGCATGAAACTAAGAAAACTGACCCAGAACTTTGAATTAGGCTCCCAAAATATTTTCTTCTTATCTTCCAACACAGTGTACCCAGCTAATTGACCCCTGGGCCTGTGATTGCAAAACAAATGTTGAAGTCAATATTTCTATTTTGGAGATTTCATGCAAGATGTCAACATCAAAGCGAGGCAGGATCATCAACTATTTCCGGTTTGAACCAATATGACGTCACACATTAAAAATTACTGTAAAAGTGAAACTGAGCGGCGCAGCCTCAGTCGAGGGCTTCCGGTACATGTTCATATGGTGTTTGCAGAGACATTGCAGCGTTAAATTATTACCGATCCTTCTAAATGGCAGATTATTACGAAACTCTTGAAATCCCGAGAAGTGCATCAGAGCAGGACGTGAAAAAGGCGTAAGTATATGGAATTATAATCGTTCACGGTCGTGTAAAGTAAGGTTTGATGAAATATGAAGTGTTGCCTAAGCTGATCACTATCTACATCAGAAGATATGTTTCATTAAATGTGAAAGTAGTCGGAGTTCCCCGATTGAAAAGCGACAGCTAACTGCTGTGTTTTGTGTATAAAAGTGATAAAGTATTAATTCAAAATGGCGGACAGCCAATATGGCCGGTTGTTTCGTAAATTGTTTATTTACGTGTAACTTTTATGTTATCGAATGTAGACACTTGTGTTTGATTCAGTTCTTCATCGTAAGCAACATTTTAGCTTTTTTGTTGCAATCTGCGCTCACTTAATCAGAACTGAAGTACATCAGGTATTGAAATTAAAAGCTGGGATGTATAAAAATGTAACGTTGACATTTATCGTTGACATTTATGCGTCGTGTCCGTGTCATAATCCGGAATACGTACGTGTACATGTATAAAATAAGATGTAAAGCCTTGTGAACAGCATATGTCACGGTGTCGAGTGCGTTATATGCGCTGATAAAAAAAGCAATACAGTATGTGAACTTTCATATTCATACGTGGCAGCCAGCAGTTCAGGTGCATATTTTTTATATTATTCAAAAAATACTTCGGCAGATTGAGTACAGATGCTTAGTTCCAGCCTCAGAGAAGACAACTTGTTAGATATCAATGGGAATTTAAAAAATATATAAATATTGTTCACATGTGTGTATACCATGGATATATATAGAGAGTATATTACACGGTGGCATGAAGATATGAATTTTATTTTTGAGTGGTAAAAACATTATTTTACGAACGAGCGCTTCGCGAGTGAGTAAAATATTGTTTTTACCATGAGGAAATAAAATCCATATCTTCAAGCCACAGTGTAATTTTCTTTTTATTATATTAGACACGAGTGTTTTATGAGAAATTGCATGCACAAACAACCGTGCAAAAGCGGGAAATGATGCCAACGATATCCTCACTAGTGAGGATATGGAAAATATGCCACTCGGGTCCCAGATGTAGTTTCGTATGGATTTTACGCACAGTATATTTTCCAGTAAAACACTCGTGTCTATCTAATAAATAGAGAATAATACATGGGCATGCAGAGGTATGAAATTTATTTTTTGAGTGATCATCTCTGTGTATCTCACGAGTGAGCAAAGCGAAGCAATACAGAGATTTCCACCTCTAAGAAATGTGAAAACATGCAAGATCACTGCTTGGCTGATATCAACACACAAAAAATATTGTATTTTTATGTGTGTTCAGATAGGACATTTCTTAGTGGCGAAAGCCTCAGTATCACACCAGAGTTTGCCATGTACTTAAAACCTGGAACATCCTGGAACACCCCAGAACAGACCAGAACAGACCGGAACACCCCAGAACATCCTGGAACATCCCGGAACACCCCGGAACATCCCGGAACACCCCAGAACACCTCGGAACACCCAAAAATAAAAATAAAATGTACTTTGAACTACAATTTCAAAAGTAGATGGGACGATGCTTACGGAATATGAATAGACGACTTATACTTTATCCCTCTACTGAAATAAAACCATTACTGGAATACTCTCATGCTGGCTGATAATTTATTGGGTAGGACTGTTTCATGGTTCAATAGTGCAGTCAAAATAGACACCCTCGGAACCAGTTCCAATTGTCTGTGTTTTAGACAGATCCCAGGGGGGTACTCAATAGGAATTTGGGTAGGGGGGGTTCCGCTGACTCTATAAAACCCTGACCCTATTCAAGACACAAAAATGGAAATTTTGCTACCCTGTCTAAGTCAAAGTGCTCTAATTTGATACCCTGTTCAAGACTAAGTTTAGATAAGTTAGCCTGCGTTGCACGCGTTTCCACTGGAGCATAACGAAGAAATCAGGCAAAAACGGCAAGAGCAAAAATGTGGTTGAGGGGGGAGGGGAAAAGGAGAAAATCTTTGGAAAATAACCCTGTTTAAGACACGAAAATGTAAAATTTGATACCCTATTTAAGACAAAAAACCCTGAAAATGATACCCTATCGGGCGGAACATCCCTATATAGGAAATATATGGGAGTACCCCCCTCCCCCCCCCCCCCCCCCCCCCCCGGGGAGACAGATGTCTATGTTAAAGAGAGTTCACTTATAGTAAATGATTGAAGCAGCAGAGACCGCTCCTATCTGGTGTCTGTCATAGAGAGGTGTTCATTAAGAAGGAGTTTATTGTATAGTTGTGTTGGAATGGGTTACAGAGGTTTTGCTGTTTCATCTTTCTTGAACTACAGTACTCCTAACATGCCTTCTTTTATAGAGAGCCTCTAGTCCTAATTCAAAATATTCAATTTTTTTTTTTTTTTGGTGTTCTGGGTTGTTCCAAGGTGTTCCTGGGTGTCCTGAGGTGTTTCAGGATGTTCAGGGGTGTTCCGGGTTTTAGTACATGCCCCAGGGTTTAATTGTAATGAAAGTTATATATTAGTTACATATTGGATAGGATTTTGAATTGGCAATTTTATCTCTTGAAATCATGTGAATTTTAAATCATAATTATTTTCTTATCTGAAAACCCTGTTAATCTGGATTTTTTTCCACTTCTATTTAATGTTATAGGTACAGAAAATTGGCCCTCAAATGGCACCCAGACAAGAATCCAGACGACAGACAAAATGCTGAGGAAAAGTTTAAACTGATTTCAGAAGCCTATGAGGTGTTATCAGACCGTAAGTATTTTGTAATAATTAATGCCAACAAGTTTTATAGTAACCAAATACAAAAATAGAGTAAATCTCCTTTATTATACACGGTAAGTACTATATTTTTGTAAACTGTAGCCCTCAACGAACTAATGGAGCTGGTGTGGTGAGACTGTAGAAGGTAAACAGGTTTGGAAGCAAAACACCGTTCAGTGTTTGCCTCCCTGGATGGATGAATAAACCCCATACTACTGCCAATCCAGTGAAGAACCCACAACCCCTGTCCCCTTACTGAATCTAGGCCGTCTGATATCTGATTCTGAAAGTGTACCTACTGTATGTATGATGCATTGCACTTTATCCACAGCTCAGAAAAGATCCGTATATGACAGGTTTGGAAGGGATGGATTGTCAGGAGGTAGGTTAATAATATTAGCCTGTACATATAGTTACTGTACAGTCACTTTAGGTTACTAAAATCAGATAATATGTCATGCAAGTCCTGTGGTACAGGTTGCATTGCACATATACAGTACAGTGGATAGCATGTCTTCCCCATGAAATTATGAAGTGTTATGACTCAATTGTTTGGCAGAAGTCAATTTCAGCCCTATAAATTTCGGCTTGCTGAACTATCCCCACCCCCAGAGGACTCCACCTCTTGACCAAGTAAAGCCGCACCCCAGACCACCTAAAAGTTTGTTAAGGTTGGCATATAGTTAAGACGAGTGATTGTCATGCAGTATTAACTGGATTGCAATACAAGGCTGACTCTGTGGAAATACATTTTTCAGCATCACTGGTTTCTTGTTCCCATTCGTTTGTTTCAGACTAAATTAGTTTGGCTCAGAAGTAGAAATGGTGCAACTTAAATTTGAACTTTAAATCTGCAGTGGTTTCACTTGCATTTGGGTAATGACTGTTGACTCAAACTCAAGGAAGATGATCACAGTGCCAGGCTCTTTTCACTGACTAAAGCCAACAAACATTAACCATCTAAACTTGCTCCATCTGTCTGATTTTGCTTCAGGTCACAGTGGTGGAGGTGGAGGTGCAAGTGGTATGCATCCAAATTTCAATTTCCACTTCCGCTCCCCAGAAGACATCTTCAGGTATAATTACCTACATGTAATTACCATATACTTTGCTTGGAAATGCATGTAAATCACACTTTTTTTCTTTTTTTTTTAAATCTCAGACTCTCAAATTTTTAGACTGTTCTGGGCAAAGACTATCAGCATAGAACAAAACCTGAGTTACATATTGTAACTGCATGGCTGCTTCTATTGCAAGTTGGGTGGTTCCCAAAAGAGCCATTTGTCATTATATGATTCTAAAATATTCTTCAGTTCTGGCTCAATTTCCCACAAGGCCCTGATCCCTGAAAGCTTGAGCTTGGGCTATTTGTTATACCATTGTGAAACTAATTTCTTCACAACTAGGTTAAGACATTGTGGATTAATTGCATAAGCCCACACTGAGCTTTTCACAATGAGCATATGTGACAATTTTTGTGACAGTGCCACTAAAGCATTTAAGCATATTAAGCAAAAGAGAGCCACTGTGCCACATAAACATAAGCACAAGAGATTGACAGTGTGACATAAGCCACCAGTGTAAGCATAAGGTTTTGAAACGTTTCCATTCCTCACTGACATGTACATGTGTGTCGTACTGGCACTCTCTTGTTGCTTATATGCTTATGTTTGAAGACGATTGTTGAGCAGTTCAAAATGTGATGTTTATAAAATGATTAGGCAGCTTTAGAAATGCTCTCATGTTGTTTTTCAGGGAGTTCTTTGGCGGAGACCCATTTGCAAATCATATGACAGGACTAGACCCTTTTGGAAACATAGGAGGTACAATGGACCTGCATGCAAAAGCAATATTTATTATGTGTAGTAGTTTGTACACTTTTGTTGGGAATGGGGTTGGCATGGTTGATATATTACCTGGTTTGTACTGTACCTGGTCAGAATTTGATTGGTAACACGTTTATAGTAATGGTTGTTTTAACCAGCAAAGAAATTCACAGCATTGATTGGATAATTGACTTTTGATGATTGCCTAAGGGTAAGGTGCGCAGTTCCCAGCAAATTTCAAAGCCTTATTCACTTCGATCTGATGAAGGGCGAATGCTCAAAAATGAGCCCCAGAATGCATCACGTTCTTTGAAATATTGTATGCACATCAACTTAAAGTTGATACACAGTACATATACTCTCCCATTAAATCAAGACTAGGCAGTTTAGTGGTATTAAGCCAGCTTAGCATAATTTTCAAGTCCGTTAGGATCTTTAGCAAGAGTGAAGACTCGATTTACAGGCTATTTGCTCTTTTATCAGATATTGAATGTCTGACGCAAAAGCAGATCAGAACGCTACTGTACATCCTTCAGATGTGTTTTCGTAAACCGTTAACTTTTCCAGATTGCCCGGAAAAGCGTTAGTTTACATTTTTGCGTGAGAGGTCACAGATGATCTACACATGAATTCTCTGTTGCCAATATCAGGCGTGTAATGACTAAACGCGGTCTCATGAAGCAAAAAGAAAGATTTTGCTTCCTGAAAACTTTAATGCGCAAACCAACGTCAAGTACTCCTTCATCCAGGGAACATGAGACGTCATCACAGACCGCCTCCAGACCCATTTGGTGGTTTTGGTGGCTTTGGAGGTTTTAGTGGAGGTTTCGGTGGAGGTTTTGGTGGATTTCCAGCCTTTCAGTCTCCGCAAGGAAATCCTTTCGGTAACGGATTTGGAGGGTACGTTTCTTTTACGTTTATTGTTCAAATACTAAAGTTGCTATTTGTTATTATAAATTATAAATTTATTGTTTTGTTTTTTGTTTTTGTTTTTGTTTTTTTTTAAGCCTGGGCTCCCTGTGATAGCACCATGATCCTCACCTTCGTCATCATTACCGTTTTTGTCATCCTAATCATCTTTCTCATTATCACATTCGTCATCATCGTCATCGTTACCGTTTTTCGTCATCATAATCGTCTTCGTCGTAATATTGAACGTTTTTTGTCGTCACCATCCCCATTATCATTGTCATCATTAAGACCGTCATCACCATCATCGTCATCATTGACTGTCACTTACTATTTTCATTACTCAACGCTCATAAGCCAACATCAACAGAATCGTCGTGATTGTAGTAATTAAGTATCGTTATCTTCATTGTCGCATTACACTTTCTAATCAGTGCATCATTTACTTACAACAGTAAACTAAATAAAAGGTGCTTTTTGTTATTATTTGTAAGTTTTTCACTAACTTTTCATTTGTATTGTTTCACAGCGGCCACAGTTCTTTCTCCTCTTCCAGTTCCAGTTTTG
Organism: Plumapathes pennacea; assembly: GCA_964036295.1. Taxonomy (NCBI): domain Eukaryota; kingdom Metazoa; phylum Cnidaria; class Anthozoa; order Antipatharia; family Myriopathidae; genus Plumapathes; species Plumapathes pennacea. The sequence goes on along the minus strand of OZ038464.1, from coordinate 25,213,376 downwards.
GCGGAGGTAGAGGTCGGTATTTTGGTCTAAGATCTGGCGGGCGGATTGCCTTCATAATCTTGCCATTGCGACCAGGAGCAAGGTGCTCAACTTGTGATCTGTTGTTAAAGTGTTAAGTTCATGAGATCTGTTTTTCCGCAGGAAACTTCACGTCAACGTCGACCTCAGTTAAAGTTATTAACGGCAAGAGGATTACCACCACAAAGTAAAGTGTCCCCTTCTTTGTTGATAGCATTTTAGAAATTTTTATTATCAATTAAATTTTAATTATCAATTTTATTTAAAAATCAGTAGAGCCTGAAAGTGTGTTTTTACAGAAACAGTGTCTGACACCGGTCAGTTGCTGGATTCTGAAGTAAAATAAGAGAAAGGTTCCACTAAACTTAATTCTGTTAATTTGCTGAATGCAGTGTTTTCACTTCTCTCAACAGGACTGTGCGAAACGGCCAGGAAACGCTTGAAGAATGGGAAGATAACATATTAAAAAGAAGGGTTGTGGACGGCACACCCATGCAGCTAACTAACTGAGCCACATTCTCGTCCTCTGAGACCTGAGACCAAGCTGGAAACGTGAATGAAACTGCACTGGGTCAACACTGACAGAACTTTAGCGTAAAGAGAGAATTAAGCTTGCTATTTTTTGGTTTGTTTGTTCTTTTTCGTCCGTGTTTACTGTCTGTTGCGAAGAACGACGGAGATTATCAAAGAAGCACTCCAGGCTCTGCTTCACTCATTTCTCCGAATATTGTCCGATTTTCCTCTGATGTTTGTCTTCGAATGCTGGATTCTGTACGTTATTGCGCTCTTGGCTCATTCCACATGAGAAGTGGAAGAATGATGAATTTTCAAATCAAACACTTTAGGAAAATTATGATGTCATTGAAGAGTACACACTACAACCTATCCAAAATGCATAAGTCAGGTGAAATTTTGTCCCTTCCCACTCTGTGGGGTCCACTTTTACATTATTCTAAAAAAAAATGAAGGGAGACTGGTGACAAACATGAAACTTCATTTGAAAGCAGTGAGGAAACCAGACTTAACCTTATGTACCGGTATTGGTATAAGAAAAGACCTCAATCCTAGTCTTCACTGGATTAGGATAATTCCAACTTACAACTATTCCGAACTGATTTATAATCTATTGAATATCTGTTACGGACATTACGGTACTCATGGCTCAGGTTGAATGTAAAATGTGTACCTGACCTTTAAAATTTATTTCAAAACTTTCTTCAACTGTGTGTTTAGAAATGATATTGTTGGATACCACAACTAAACTAAACAAAACGACTCAAGGAAGTTTTATATCTGCATTTTTAGTGTCAAATTCACAGACCGTAATGTCCGTAACACCTGCTGTAATGTCCGTAACACTACATTTTTGTAAATATAATGCAACAAAATAAACTACGAGGAAAATTATCACAGCATTATAAAACTTTGACCACTATCCAATAAGAAAACAATAGTTGTTATCTCAGGACTTCTCACAATTCACAGCAATTGAACATCAAAATGTCTGGTTGTTTTGCTGTAATGTCCGTAACCGATCTTTAAATCAACACAACAGGCAGCTAAGAATAAGCATCCCTTTTTCTTTCTTGCCAAGTGAGGGAGGGGACTTCAAGTTATCATGCAGTGTACAAGAAACAGCAAAACATTGCATATCCTATGTGGAGCAGCAACTTGAATGTTAAAAAATCGTCTGAATGTAATGTCCGTAACGGTGGAATGAGCCTCTTGCATGAAAGTCGATTGTCTTCCTTTTATAGGGAAAGAACTCTTCTTCCATCAGGGGGCCGTTCCATGCATCTCGTGCAACTTTTAATCTGGTTAGATTACAGTGAAATGTAATGTTAATCAAGTGACACTTTTGGTGGCTGGCTTTAGAAAAACTCTGGAGGTTAGTCAACGAACATTGTAGTGAAAGCGATCTGTACTATATAATGACAAATTTCTAAATAATAATAAAACATGGGATTTTGTTGTTGTTGTACCTTGCAGCTGTAGGGTTGTGTCTTGTCATACATATTCGCAGCATCTTGGCGTTGCTTACGTTTAAGGTTGAGGAATCTAATCCTTTTAGAAATTTCTTTAAATCTCAATATTATACATTTAACAATCGTTGGGATTCTCAAATCCTTTTAAATATAATAAAACTTGATTTTACAGAACAGTAGCGATCTGACAAACTGCACCCAAACAGAAGAGTTCTGCCATTTTTCCATACTGGACTACACATTGCTGACCGTAGATTGAAAGGGGAAGTTTGCTTTGTCGGTAGAGGGTTGAATCAAGCTGGGCCCAGTTTTTCAAAGCACGATTAGGCTAATCCTGGATTAGGTCTAAACTTTCTTGTCATTTATAAGCCTAAAAACGTGAATGTTTCGTCCACAACGACTTTCTTGATAACGTTTTAAACTGGAACAAGCTTTCTAATCCATCTTCGAACAAAACTCTGCAGTTTATTGGCAGAGAGGTCGAGAGAAAGAATTTCGTTAATCCTGGATTAGCTTAATCGACTTTTGAAAAACCGGGCCTGATCTTCCCAGGCGACAGCTTCAAAGCAGAGACATTTGCACTCCCGAGAGTCAGACGAAGTGAAAAGAAATGAGAACAAAGCCGTACAATGTACGAAAGCAGGAGACATAGGATGTGGTCAATAAGGACAAATTATTATCTCGTTTCAGTGAAGCTATAAAGTAAACATAATTTAGATCAAATGTCTGTGATCGACGACTCGGCCTGGGCAGGTTCAGGAGAGTCTGATCCTATATATAGCGAGTTAATCCGTGCTAACACTGTCGAGAACACACCGAGACTGCTATCTCTGTCAGAAATCTCACTAAAGAGATATCACTGCTTCCTTCTGACAGAAAAGTTCCTAATTTATGAAGTTCTAATTGGCTCAACTTGTCCCCAGCCTAATGACGAGAGCCATTGACCACTTCCGGCGATAAAACTCGTGGCGCACGCGGGAAGCGGTTAACAAACGCAAAGTAAACATTCAATGAAGTAAGAACATTTCGACAATTTTTCAACGGACACAGTCACCTGCAAACCGGCGAGTTTACTAACATGAAACCAAGAGTCATTGCTGAAGTGTGTTGAAAGAATAGATTCGTGAAGAGTTATCGTCAGATAGTTTTTTTTCTTTTTTTTTTTGTGAAGCTGGAGCGTTGCGCGGTGTTTTTTGCTGTCGGCACGACGGCGCCAACAAGTCGAGGATGTGAATAGAACTCTGAAAGCACGACTTATTAATGTTTGGGATCATGCGAATGAAAACAAAAGGCAAAATTAATTTTCCTGTGATTAAGTCAAGACGTTTGGCAATAGGCAAGAGAAAGTGCGCCTTGAGCATGTTTTATTTGTATAGCCTGTATGCTCCATCACATTCTTAGTACAAGCTTTTGTAAAACCGTTTCTTTAATTCGGGACCAAGCTATTAAGTGAGAGAGAAAGAGCGCAAAGAATACGTTCCTCTTTGAAAACTTTTTTTAATGTGACACTCCGATTTTATCGTAAGATCTCGAACGATTTGTCTGTCGGCACCTGTGACTCAAAGGAAAATAAACAAAGCAAACTTTCTTTTTCTCTCAACGTGGCAACACAAGGGAGGGAATTAACAATCATGCGAGATAGAGAGTGTGACGAACAGAACTGAAAGGGCTACGATTGAAAGAATGTTAGGATGGCATAAAGCAAAAACGAACGGGGAGGGAGAAGGACTCATTTCCTTTTATAACCAAATCGATGCCATGCAATAGACCCTTGAAAAACCCCAAGCTACGATGACCTGCTATCTGACATAATAACGGAACTAAAAGTTTCTGTCGAGTCGCGTCAGATCCGTATGCTTCGACACTTGCCTGGCGCCTGAACAGACCCGGCAAACAGAGCTAGCGCCGGTCTCTCGCTGCCAGGTGTACTAATCTCCGTCTGGTTTGGTAGCGGCTGGAATTCTGCGACGTGCCGTGTCGCTGCAGTCCAAACGCGATGATTAATGAGGTGCTCGAGTGTCCGGTCGTTTTTTATTCCGCATGAAAACTTACGTTGCTGATTAAAGAGTAGTTTATATAACAAACAAACTGCAGAGAGCAAAACCATCCGCCTTGCGGTGAAGGGCGGGCACAGGTCAAGCAGACCCTCGAGAAAAGCGTGCTAATTAACAATTCCCTTTTGATCTTTATTGCTATAAAAACAGGAAAAACTTTGGAAAGCTTTTTTGTGCCATTAGAATTCTGAGTATTTAGGTCTCTAAACTTGAGGTTCTAGCCGGTCCATAGTTTGAAGGGTATAATTCTCAACTTCCGTTTCAAGTGCCGAGCATCCACCACTTTCTATTACCGGATTAGACATTGCTAAGGATGTACCTGCCATTCCATGGCTTGACAGTCAACAGCGACATTTACTGGAGGGATTATTTATCGTATTATGAGGATCAACTCTCTCCAAGTTGAAATGGCCAAGTTAAGAAAAGATGACACACATGAAGTAGTAAAGTAAACAGGCGCATCCGAAGACAACTTTAAACGACATGTCTATGGATTCTAAAGCACGAAAGGAATGAAGTTGTCTTGTATCGGTCGACAAGACCGTCTTTCAGACTAAAAGAACAGTAACAACAATTGCTTTTTGAATTAGCTTCAACACGTATTAAGAGATTTTACATTCGCTTTATACCTCTTCAAGTCGAGTATATTTTCAATACACCCAGTAATTCTATCGTACATAATCGACTTAGGAATATCTTCTTCTTCCTGTTCGGTTTCTTAACTATTGCCGTGATCCGCTTGTACCTGGGTGTAATGCGAATACAGAAGCGCCACATTTTAATTAACACCTGGGGTAGAGCTACCAGCAGACGACCCGATGTAAGAGGCGCCACAAGTTTGCTGAAGTCACGTTGATGTGACGTAAGGCATTTGTTAATTAGCCAATCGTCAAATTAATCAGCGTATTTAATAATAACTTTGATAATTATGAGTAAGCAGGGATATAGGGCCCGACGGAGTGGTGCCATTCGTTCAGTTCCATGAGTCAACCTCAAAGCAGCGCAGTATGGATTGCTTCTACCAAGCCAAGTCTTACAGTCCAACTCCACCCTATTACAATTCTCCACAGATGATGTTGGGCTATGGAGTGCGGGCGTGTTGCCCGTCACAAATTTACCACTTGGGTTCTAATCCTGTCCCTCAAAGGTCATATTCGTCTTCCTTAACCACTCCAGTAAATATCCCTCGCCACACAGCTACTGCAACAAGAGCCGGCCTTCCGCTATATTGCTCTGGTTCACCTTCGCCGCCGGGAGAAGAAACTGCAACCAACTTAGAGTCGCTAAATCTTGGCGTAGACGAGGACAGCAAGGATCCAGAGTCCCCCGATTCAGAGGACAGATCTGAAGGTAAGAATTTTGCGTTAAGAAAAATATGGTTTGATATCATGAAACGAAACAAATACATTAATATTCCACTGAACGTTTTGGCGTGCTCGAGTGAAGATCGAAAATTAAAGTATTGTCCGGTTTCATTTCGGATGTCTTGTTAGCGCCCAAGAAAATCTGGCTGGAATGAGTTTCCTAGTAAGGTGAATAGCTGGGATTTTGTACAGTGTCGCAACGGACGTTATTTAGCGAATTGAGATTTGTAGCACTGATGACCCACTACAATATTTAAACTGTATAAAACTACAGCTTTTATACAGTCAGGCTAGCACTGAAGATGATGGAGCGATCTAATGGCTTGTTTGCTTTCAATTCAAAAGATGCAGACGAAGAAGGAAAGGATGTGCCATGGCACCACAAACAGCCTTTCAAACACCGCAAAAGAATGGCTTACACGAGAGACCAAATCCTCGAGCTCGAAAAAGAATTCCATTTCACCAGATACCTGACGAAAGAACGAAGATCGGAAATGGCTGCGTTGCTCAAACTTTCCGAACGTCAAATTAAGATCTGGTTTCAGAACCGCCGAATGAAGTGGAAAAAAGACAACAAGCCCGTGATACCCACAAGCCGTGGAATGCGACGAGGTTGCACCAGATGAGCGGTGAAATTTTAAATTACAAATCCATTTTAGAGGCACATTCTTGACTCTGTAAGCCGTTTAACAAAGAGAAGTACTTCCTTTCGGCGAAGCGCTTCACCCAGAGATCAAAAGGAGGCAAACGCACGAGTGAAAAAATGGCCGGCTTTGTTAGTTTTAATTGCAAACAATTTCAAGACAGTCTTCACCGGTGCGTTGTGGGATCACTGGCCTTGAACTGGCACGCGGAGTGATGATTTAGACAATTTCAAAAGGAGAAATATGCGTGTGTGTGTGACGGTCAATCCTCATTCGTCAAATCTGTGGCTGGGATAATAGATGAGGTGCCAAGACAAGAGAGCCGTTGAGACGACACAGTGCTGTGGTATTGTTAGGTAAACTGGCCCCTCAATGTCTAGTGAAGTGTGCCACAACATCGCCTTAGAAAAGCCTGTGACTGGTGGCTAATTGTTTCCCGTCGACTTGTTTCCTACCGATTTGCGCTTTGTTTTTCCGACTTTTCTTACTGAAGAATGTCTGAATAATTAGCCGACGAACAGAAAACCAAGTATTATTTGACTCTTGAGCAGGAAAGGCGACAAAAAGCGTCAGTCCACGTAAAGACGTGCATATAGACAGCTCAACCCTGATCGCACTACGGGAGACTTATGGAGTACATTTTATGAAGTATATTTAGTACCAAAGTGTTAGCCGTCGCTTTTATTTGATACTGTAAAAAGATTTGCTCTTTGAACAAAGCAAATGCACGCATACTGTACAGTGAATTGTCAGTCAAAATTCATCGCATAGTTATTGAATTTCTGTATAAATATATGTATAGCTTTAATTAAAATCTTTTTAAGTCGATAATTTGTCTCCTTCACACTTTGTTTCTAGTTTTGCCTTTGTTCCAGGTCGTTATTGATCGGTTTTCAAACGCTTTTCTTGCTGTACTCTCCGCGGGACTCCGACAGCTCTGTCGGCTCAATTTCTATTTTTTAAAATGCATGCATGGGTTAGCTTTATAAACTGCAAATCCTTAGAGCGCATGTGATCAAAGGACCACTCGAGGAAACGAGTTCAGTTTTCCGTACAGTTCCTATACAACACTAAACTTTACTAGCAAAATTCATGATGTATGTCGCAAATTACCAATACAACTTATGCCACTAAATTGTGAAAGCTACCACAAGACATTTCAGGGTCAGTTATATACTGGGAACGCGAGCTTTTGTTTGAATAGCCTGACCACGAAGTAACAAGATAATAAGGTTTATGAAGTGTGCCTTCAGGCCTGTTTGCAATTTGCATTTTTATCAGGAAGAGATGACAGCGTTTGCTTTAGACAACATGGCTTCTATTGTAAATCAATGCGGTTTCCATTGTCCCCAGTGGAACCCTGCCCGCTATCGGGAATTCACGGCGGACTTTTAGGCAAAACAGATTCAAAATCTTCAAACACACATCAAATTCTCAATATTTTGCGCAATCCACGATGACAAGATGTGCAAGCTACTAGTATTCATACCCCTTGGCCCTTTTTTTTTCAATTATTAAGAGCAAACGATGTGTTCTTCGTGATTTCCTTACTTAATCAGTTGTATTTTTAGATGACTGAGTTTGAAAAACTGTCCTGGCATCGCGTGGCAAAAGGATGTACAAAGATTACACATGATAAACCATAGTAACGTGGTCCTACAGAACGCTTGGAAATTCTTTCACGCAGTCAGAACAAAACGCTTGGAAATTCTTTCACGCAGTCAGAACAAAACGGCTACAAATAGTTGGCCAAATGTTGATCATTTATAGTTCGTTTTCAAAGAAACAGCTTCTTAATCAATGAATCCGGATGTTTTTAGGGCTGTCTCAAGGTCAGTGGTTGTGTTTCAGTATGGAGCAATACAAAGCTGTTAAATGAACGCTGGCTTCATGTAACAGTTTCTCGAAACAGAAGTCGACTGTCAGTTCGAGGTGTGAAAAATAAATATCATCTCCGTGCTAACAAGGAGAGAACGGCCTTTGTTGAATCTCTGAATGTCCGAACGAAATATTCATCCCAACGTTTAGCTTGACGTAAATGCAGTCACTGGTTTCTGGACACATTTAAAGTCAATATTAGCGGAATATATGAACTAGGACAGTGCCGTGTTTTACAATATGTCCGCGATGTCCTGTCATGATTGAGTATTCCATAATTTGTCACGGAATTCTTCGTGTGCAGTTAATTAACCTGCACGTTCTGCCTGAAAGGTTTGTTCATGGACATAATCGGCGAACCTTGGTCGAACGTTGACTAAAGGTCCGGTCGCACTAGACTGTATATAGTCATTGAGGATCCAACGCAAAACGACGGCTTGTTCAAAGTTTGGCGCATCTCACTCACATATTCGTCAGCTATGAAAAGTGCCCTTTGCACTGCCGTAAATATCGAAATTATTTTCGTTAAGTCACAAGTGCGGCCTTAAACTCTGAGAATCCTTCCACTTAATTCACGGCCAAGTTCCAATTGCCGTGATTTATGCTGATAAAACGTTAACTGGTACGTCCTGTTCTAAAATTCGGTTAAGTCCTACGTTTCACCCGTTTTCGACAAATATGTAAGCTTGAGAGCTGAACAGACTTCACGCCGATTTGATAGAGCGTTTAATGACTGACCGCATTAAACGTGTTCTTTACTGACTTCGCACTAGTCTGTATTCGCAAGTGATTCACTTTGCACTTTGTTGGTGCAATAGAATGGTGGCCTGCTTCGGATAGAAATAGGCCGCAAATCGATAATTTTGATTTCCAAGTCAGTCTAACAACGCAGATAAATCATAACAGACTTCATGTGCGACATAGGAAAACTGTTTCCTGCCGGATATAGTAATTCAATGTTTAAATCTAGAGGAATGCCTATGCTCGTTATTTGACCCAAATTGTAACGGATTGGTATACAGTACATTTCGCTGCAATAAAATGCATGGTCAGTACAGCTGCATAAGAACAAGACCAAAAACAGTTTGCTTTTCTTCCAAAATGCGTATAAAGATGCTTTAGACTTGAATAAAATGAGGTTGAAATCAACTCGAGCTTACAGCACAGGCAGCGGAAAAGACAGATGAGTAAGTTAAAGGAATAGTACCTTAAGCTGCAGTTTCCTTTTGAAAGTGTGAATACCCTTGTCTTGAAGATTTTAGATGACCCGTTGATAATAAGCGGCCAAAACACTCAGTCCGTGGAAGTTTTCTCGGTTAAAACCAGAATTTATAGTAGAGCACTGAAGCGACCACATTACACGATGGAAGGAAATGCAGGATTTATTATAAGCTTATGCCCGACGGGGAATCAGTGAGTGCGTCAGATTAAACTCAAAATCCCATATTTTACGTCGAGAATATGTCACTGTAAGTTCATAGGACAAATACTTCAGAAAGAAATCGGAACCAATTTCTTCTTAGATTTCAGGAATTTGTTACAGCGACATGCTGCGCGACAGCGAAAATGCCGGGAGCACCTATCTTTCTAGAACGCTGTCAATGAAAAACGTACTCTATCTTTGACCTCAAAATACTTTCTTTTTACAATTCCAGGGTCGAACCAGATCAATTACTCGTGGTTTTGATTGTTCATGGAACACTTGAGACGATGGCTTGTAAAGAGCTAAATTATAATAAGAGTGTGATGCGATATCAAACCGGTCTTACGGTGAGTAGCACACAATAGAATGTTCTGTAGTTTGAGTGTTTTTGCAGTTATTTTGCGTGATAAAAAGCCGACTGTGTGAATCGTTTAATGAAAACAGCTGAAAAAGTGCTTTAATTTCAAAACAGCGCAAGAATCTCCGATACTTGGACCGTGTCTTGGGTCACGAGAAATGATAAATCATTCGGCAAGCCGTCGCTGTAGACAGGTGTAATTGAGAAGCAATTCACCGGGATCCATGAGAGAGGATAGACTTGAAAACAAACAAAGAATTAAGAGAACAGTACATTTGTTGGCGAGCTAAGAAAAGAGCTGAGCGCTAAGGAGATTACTCAAAGGGATCGCTTTTGTCCTTGTTTCTCCAGCATGTCTTTCCCTCTAACGTTAAGTATGCGTTGACAACCCTTTTGAGAAGTGTCTTGTTTTTATCGTATAGAGGAATGTAACTCAGCATGTTTTGGCAGCTGGTTGTCAAAAGCACCTATTTAGGAGCCCCCTGTCCGTGATTTATGATTTTGTTGGGGAAGCGGCAATCAGAACAAAACTAAAGACCAACAGAGAGCGGATCTGTTCGCCACTCAACGGTGCTCAGCACATGGAAGAAATTAAGTAAGACCAATTGAAAACACTTTTTGGCAGTGAAACGAACTTTCGGTTTTAACACCGATTACCGATGGCACTGTAGAAGAAGGCGCGGGAAAGTCTAAAACAACTTTGTCGTCAGATTGGGCGTCCGCAATCAGCAGATGAGGTGTCGAGCAGGGACGCGTTCGACATCCCGCGGTATAATAACCAAAAGTAAGTGCGAATTACTTTTTATTAGTTAATTGTTTCTTAATTCATCTGAAGCACCTCCTCTCAACTCTATTACCCATTGTAGCATATCTTTGGTTTTTCAGAGGAAATTGCTCGTAAATCGATCACTGAGTTATTGTCCTTATCAAGGAGCCTCACTCGACCTGCTACTGGTATCGGTGGTCTAACATTTTACTTCGTCGTTTCGGCTTTGATTGAGGTGAATCAATCGGGTAGGTATAAAGTATCATAAAGACACGATGGGATTTGTCAATATTTGCCAATCTGATCAGTCGGATCAGATAAAGTAAAGGAAACCTCTTCTGAAAGGTTTCTGAGGAATTTTGATTGAAAGAACAGAGAACAAAACAATTGCGCAGGAGATTTCGTATATTGTGATTACAGACAAAACGACCCACAAATAGAATTTTGAAATAAAACTTTGCAAGATGGAAATTTGAAGCAGTTCAACTTCATTTTGGCGCCCCAGTTAAATTTCTAAATAAATATACTCTTCGTTTTTCAATATTAAAACGGTTGACTAAAGGAATTTTGTATTGGAGTCTGTCTCTGTTACAATCTCTGTCTCCGTCAGCTCTCACTCCCTCGGTCCATTCCTCTGACTGTCTGTCTGCCCGCCTGACTCCACGTTTCCACTGCTTATTATCAGGATGGTTCCGTTTATCAAACCAAGTCGCCCTCTACTGAGTTTAGGTATAACGGACAAATACCAACTCGTATATCGTGCAGTCTTGACCGTGAGGAAGAGGCCTTGTAACATAATTAGAAATAGAAAGAACGGAGGCGCAGAAACATGCTTTACTGAATTTAGAAGTAAAGTGTAACAATAATGATAGCTGCAGATTTTCTCCAGAGTGTAGCTCCACCAAATGTTTCAAGAAAGTCCCTGCAGTCCAGTACTGTTCTTCTTTGCGTGCGATTGTGACTAAGAGTATCTATGAATAGCTTATATATTGCAGTCTGTATCATTATACACTCATGCAGCGGCTTTTAAAACTGGAGAAATCCTGGTATTTTTTATACTGTTAGTAAATATATATATTCGTTGCATAAACTAAATAGACGTTAAGGGAGTGTCTATAGCTAGACTTAATGTAGCGGCATGAATTTTATTTCTCGAAGGTTCATGACAGCCACAATTGCGAAGAATATATAAACGAACAGGAATGGCACAACAACGAAAGTACCCTGTCAGTGTGGGCAAAATGCACGCCTTGTCGTCCAGAAGACCTGTCAATCTTAATTATTACAACCCATTGAGGCTTTCCGATGATTTCCTTTCTCCGCCCATTTTCTATTCAGGTATCGCGTGTTGAACGTATTTCATTAATTTCAATCTGTACTAAATTGCCAGTTTTGAGTCTGGATTTGTTCTCCAACAGTATCCGCGGCCTGGATCGATCCATCAATGCCCCTACACTGGCCCCGCCTTTCCTTATTTCCGAGGACACGTCAACGGCTAAGCAGTCATTCGAATGTGGTCATTAAAGTACAAGGGCGCGGCAGACCAAAGAGGGGGCCTCTTGTTCCTCGCTGAACACATGCAGCATCCGTAAAAATAAGGTAGCTCAAAGTAAACACGCTCTTTTTTGTCATGATGTTTCACTCCACCTAAATCTCTCAACTGATTTAGGCTCTTGTGAACCACAAGCCTTTTGTTTCATTTCATGCCTTACCCATTGCACATCACTGAAGAGGCGTGGTAGATTGTAACACTGGTGTTTTCGTTGAGAGGTGGATGTGCGCCCAAAATTGGAAATATAAGAGAAAATTTGTTGGAGGGCAAGTGAACATTTCTCCATCAGCCTTTATCAGTTGTGCAAGCATTGCTCTCAAATAACGTCTAATAAAGTCTTGGCCATTTTCACTAAATGATAAAGCGCTCTTGTGCCAGGGTTGTTTCAAGTATAAAAAGACCCAGGTCTGCAAAGCTAGTAAGACCAAGTGGTCCATTCATCAAACATATTATTACAGACGTTTAACATCTATTTGATGGTAAAACGTTCCCTGTGGATTGATCAGTTTTGTGTGTTGAAGGCTTCGCGACAGGTTACGATAATTCTGGTGCTATATTCAGAGAAACGAGTCAGTGTATATAACATTTAGCACTGTACGTCTCCCAAACACTAGACTATGTAGTTTCAAAAGTCGATTTTAGAGAGAATGAGTTTTTCTCAGCTGAGCTAAACTGGCTCTGAAGAACTTCTGCTGGTCCAGATTATGAGAATGAGGAACGGAGTTGTTTAACCCCATCTCGCCCGCCCTCAGTGATATGGGGCTGGTGAGGTGCAGCGTTGACGTTGACGTGTTGCACGCTCTGGCTCAATCTTAGATTATGCAGGGATTGGACGCACGTCGCGTCTTATCAAGATATTTCCCGCAGTTGTAAGTCCGGGTTGCTGCGCGCAATGTTGCTGGAGAACAGGTAATTAGTACTGATACTTTTCAGCAACATTGCGTGCAGTAATGCGTACAATGTTGCACCTTGTGTCTGGTTATTTAGGGTAATAGGGCCATGTTTTTGACACTCGAGGTTAGAGCAAAATATGATCAGTACCCGTGCGTGCAGTGGTCACATGACATCACTGAATGCGGACCAACTAGTCTGTTAAACCACACGTTGTCTTTTTCCGCGGCTAGAGTCAAAGGCACACTTGACGACACGAATGCAAAGTCCCGCACCAGAAAAGCAAAGTTAAGACACACACTAATAATGAATAAAGATTTTATTAATTTTCCTAAAACGTTGCCCGTCAGACACTGCCGGTCTGACACAATACTGTATACTTAACATTGTTGGCATTGGCGAGACGAGTGCTCATTTAAGACTGATATACTTCACGATGCTTTTGGTGGATTCCTCAAACGTTTACACATTTTAGAAAAATGTTTACATATTCAGTGTATATTCCTTGGAATTTTCAGCTACGTGCCTTTGAAAACTAAGCCGATGCACCCCAAAAAGCTTCGATTTGCCGTAAACCAAAGGTAAAGTTGAAAGACAAAAGTTTCGAGTGTTCTTTTCCTAATGTTCCCTTGCAGTTTCCCGCCATTTAACAACGTTTCCCGCCAGCAAACACTGACCAGGTCAGCAGTATTATCAGCTATATATTACTTATACGATTGCCTTCCCCAATCCCCACCCCTACCTCCACATACCAAAGCACCAAGAGTGACACTCGACCCATAGTTGTGTGAAATAGCAGGTGTTGACTGCGCTTATTCATCCCCAGTAATAACGGCCTTCATTTTCTTCAGGCCCTTTGAATTTGGAGCGTGAAAGGATTGTCTATGATGACTAAAGTTTGGAAGGCTCGATTAGAACTTGTTATAGTTCGACCACCGCCATAAGGTATGTTTAACAATAAATTCTAAAACTTGTCATTGAAATTCCGAAACTGGCTGATACAACAGCTCCCAAGTGATGCCTCACCTCATCTGGAAGATAGCGAATATCCTAGACTTCAACAGGTTCCAGAAATGGAATGGATTTTGCAGTAATGATACTTAGTGACCCGTAGCAGTTCAAAAGCAACTGGTTAGGCAAGCTCTTACGACTTGATGTACATCTTTAGGGACATTTACACGACCTCAGGTTCTGCCCAGTTGTTCAAAGCTCGAGACTCGGGCATGAGTTGTATATTGATATTGAAAGTTTAGTCAGTTTTCACATGAGCAAGGTATCGAACGCCAACTTCTCAAACTGTATGACGCAGCTCTCAGATAAAAAGAAGTGGAACTGGGTTTTTCTCAAGAGTTGAACAGAGATTATGCCCAAAAAAAAGTTGTGATCGGTGAATAATCTTCAAAAACCCAAACATGTTGTGTTGATGCTGCTTTTGGTTATAACTATCAATCTGATCCAGCCACATTTCTTCTTGTTTGCACTAAATAGCGAGGCATAACCGGGTCATACGTTACCAAAAAAGATGTCCATCACAAAATGTGTCATTTTTTATCGCTCAGTGTCATCTTCGCTTACTTATGAAGCATTCTAATTCCAACGAAAATCAAACTTGGATGAAAATTAATCTCAATTGTGGCTGATCATTTAAAATCTCGTTATGGTTCAGCAAAGGAAGATTACTTGCTGCCAGAAAAACAGATCCATTATGTTTTTGCAATTATGTCTGAACTTATTATATATGTCTGAACTGAACTTATTTAAGCTCTGAGGAAGAACACCTATTAAACAGATTGAATTCAGTCAATGTTCTCGGACACTGCGGAAATACGTTCTTGACGTCACTTCCGTTGGTCAGCGTTTGTCGCCATGACTATCTAACTTTTTCGTAGTTCGAGGTAAAATTTCACATCGTGTGCAAGCTTGGTTTTTTTTTTTGTACACAACTTATGTTATAGAAAATGCATCGAACCAACTTATATTTGAGTATCGAGTCCTAGTATTGAGTTCATAGGCTAAGTATTGAGGTTTTAAGAGCGTTACATTTAACTGCATAATCTGCACTTGGATCCGCGGTTTTGCGCAATAACCGCTGACTCAAAAGCAAGGTGACCGCACGGCCGAAAAACGTATTTCCGCCTCACGCCCAGTGGGCTAACCCAAATGGTGCAGTTTCCATTATCACAAGTTCGGCACAATGATGAGTAGACGTTTGAACCAACTTAGTCGGGCAAGTTATCCCTAAGCCTATCTCTAAGCCTTTAACATGTGTACTTTATAAACCGGTTAATAGAGGTACAATAAGGAGATTAGTTGGCCGATGATCGGTTGTTTCAAAAAAGACAGACGTTAAAGTCAAAAGTTACTACACTTGTGTAGTAAAAAGCGCGTCTATCCGGCCTTGAGGTTCGGTTAAAAGATACGTGGTGAAAGTGTGCAAAGTAATTATTCAAAACAACACCCAACAGGGAAGAATCCGCGTATAGATTGGTCAAATTTCAGCCAAGAGTCGCAACACAGTTGCCTTGTTACTCGGTTACTTCAAATTGCACTTGCTTTCCGTTTTTTGTGTTTCAATCTAGTCCTAACTGCGCTCAAGCCCTTCTTCCCCTCCCCCTATAAAATGAAAATGGTTTGTCGTTACCGACAATCTCCTCTCCAGGCTCTCACAGCCAATTATGTGTTCGCCGGGTTATACTTGCGGCACAAAGTGACACAGAGAAATGATTTCTTCACAGAATAACTCGTTTTTATATTGCTTCGTTTCTTGCTTAGAATCAGCCTTTCCGTCGATGCGTGCATCAATAGGGGAGCGGTCTGCCCTGCCAGAAACACGTTACATTCCACATTAAAGCTGTTCCACCTGAGTGAACGCATCAAATCTTTTGACTAATCGTTCGATCATTGCCACGGTATTCTCGTATTCCATTGTCTAAATTTGTTTGCAAAAATTTAAATCCCTTGAAACTTTTAGGAAACCTTCCTGGGACTATTAACCAGACCAGTTTAATACATTTGCCTAATCTTCAGCCGTTGACGAGATATAGCAACAAAACCACTAAACTTTAGTAAAATTAGGCTCCTTTGTTTGAAAAATGCGATGTGCTTAAGGCGTGGCACTAACCACGAAATGGCCGGGATATTGTATTTCTTTTTCTCTCCCTCTCCTGGAGTAAAAAAACAAATTTCAAAATTGACAAAGGGATCATGACTCAAACTAAAGTATGTCAAGCAACGGCGCAAAAAGGTGTCGGGATTGAGTTACAAAATCTGGCGATGTGAAACAAAAATCTCTTCAAATTAGTGCGACCAATGTATTGCCGGTTGAGAGAATTTTAAAAAGATTACCAACTTTAATCACGGGACTTAGATGATCATCCCATAAATTCTCCATAGCACCATATGACCTGCAGCTGCTTATATAGGTGAAAGGGAAAGCATACCGAGCCTTGACGTTTTAGGCATCGAGTGGTGTTACATAGTGAACCCTTGAAAAGCTTATAACCAGTCTCGCCAACTGCTTGTCGCACATAATCGGCGGTGCCGTTTAGACGAGAATTTTCACACAACGTAGCTGATATGATAATCCTTAGAATGTGTAAAGAAGCAGCTTAAAGTCACACTGATCCGCTGCTGCCTATCAGGAGGATTGCCGAAAGACTAATCGGATAGTATCATAAGGAGATCATGTTCTTGAAAGCTTTTCGAAAATATGTTTTTGATAATGACGTCTTGGCTTTGACAATCACTATATGTCTTATTGGCCAAGGTCGATAAAAGAGTTCTATATCACCCTGTAATTAATACCTTGCCGTTTCTCATATGGAAAAGGTTTTGAGAAGATATTTACACGACATGTGCTTTCGACAATTGCTACATTTTATCGACCAAGATCGATAAAAGAGTTGTAGCAATGCTGTAATTGATTCCTTACTGTTTCATGATATTGAGGTTTTCGTGAGGACACTAAAGACACCTTGTTTTTGACAATGGCTACATTTTATCGACCAAGACCGATAAAAGAGTCGTATGACAATCATAATTAATTCCTTGCTGTTCCATTAATAGAAGTTTTCGTGAAGATATTTAACGACACTTTGGTTTTGACATTTTATCGACCATGATCGATAAACGAACCAAACCACCGCTTTTCAGATCAAAGGATCTGCACGGCGCAAAATGCCTCTGTTTCCGGACTTCTCTGCCGACACTAATTGAAAACCAACAGCCACTTGAAATGGCGTGTGGTTGTGGTCAAAATTGTGGCAAGCATCATCACATAGTTCAGGGTCTTTACAACTAATTTTTATCCCTCCTGTTTGCACTGAAAGTCAACTTCTCAAAGAGAAAAAAGTTGAAATGTTTTACATGCTGTACGACTGACAGAAGCAAAGGAAAGGTTATTGCAGTGCTGTATTTCACGTGTGGGATGTTTGAGGATCTCTTGTCGCTATTGCATCCCTCTGTGCTTCAATCAGCCGATAATTCAATTTTCCCCTCACAGTTGGGCACACTAACCCTTTTCAATTTCTCATTAGCGAGCTATTAATCAAAGTCTAGACGGATTGACGGCTTGTACAAATATCGAGCTGTTAGTGTTAATACAGGGAAATGTTCAGTTCGACGCAATTGCATCTTCGCAAGACTTGAACAGTTTTAGTTTCGCTTGGTGAAAAGGCATCGCTCTTTATTCATGCATCCTTTTTACAAACTTCTTGAAGGCAAAACGTGTCTTCTCTGCCTTTCACTCACAATGGCATTCCATAGAATAACAAGATCAACTTGAGTTTCGAGTGGACAAGCGGATATTTTCTGCCGTGAAGAGTGCCCAAAAAACCTTGACCTGAGGCTAACCAAACTCGATCACGTCCGACCAGTTTTATATCTCAAAGCATTAGCAATAATGCAAAACAGTTTGTAACCCTCGCTTTCGAAAAGGTGATTATCACATTAAAATAAACATTACTACACAGATGAAATCGCATGCAAGAGACTTCCGTCATCCTGGAGGCGAGTTATGTGTGTTTCAATCCACAAAACTCAAGCTTGAAAAGGACAATATCTTTATCAAGTCGGTTCGGCGTTCTGTTGCACCATACCGTCAACCCGTGCGTAGATGCATTTGTTGCTAATCCATTAATCACAACCTCAACAGGAGCCTGCATGTGTTGTAAACACACTCAGCAAGGTGGCGGGGCGGGGAGCGAGATAACAAATATCGTGTGTAACAGTCTTAACTCGCGCGCACCCAACTCGCGTTTCGCCCCCGCCCAGCATTTGATAGTTCCGACATAAGGCGCGCATTATATACAAACTCGATTTCATCACCGACGTGTATTTATAACTCAGTTAAGCGGCAGAAAGCTAAAACTTACGGTCCATATTAACGGATCAGGGTGTATACGTAATTTGTTCGAGATGCAGAAAATTTTCAACTTTACCAAGACGAAATTACGTGTAATCAGAACAGAGCCAGTTGTCTATATCTGAATCGAAGTTGCCTTGCTCATATTTACTGAGCTGTTGTTTTTTTAACAACCAAATTGAGAGTTTACTCAACAAACGTCGATACACAAAGGTGGCCAGACTCGTGAACCCTCAGCAAGGGATTGGTCCGCTCATGCCACGTGACCTGGATGATTTAAGTCATATTTCATGTTCACAGGCTTAACATGTCAGGTATAAATCATCTTCGACAATCATGGACTATCCAACCTTTTATCCAAATCCAGAGGCTTACGTTCAGCAATACACTTCACAGCTGTCGCATCCGTATGCTCGTCAGGTGAACTTGACAGGGAACTATTTGTCTTGCGCCGATCCATTCCTTGGTCTGCCTCCACTACCTCCTAACCTCGGGCCCTTTCAAGCGCGCCCCGTATCAAACGCGAATAATGGCGGAGAGGCGAATAACAACCACATTCCTGCTTATCTCCTGCAGCCGATTTACCCGTGGATGAAATCCAAACAGACCGGCAAATCTGGCTTGGAATTTGGTATGTTAGTTCGTGACCTCACTATCTCTTCTCTCTAGTTCCTTCTTTTTGTACGCAAAAACGCAAGCTGATTTTTTATTCCTTGAAGAATTCCTTGGTTATTTAGCGAAGCTAATTACGTGTGTAATGATATTACTTAATATTTATAAACTTGAATGCTGTCGCATTTCCTTGACGGGCTCTTGGCAACCGAGTACGTATTGAAATGTTGCGGAACCAACTAATCCTCTTCTTCCTTTTCTTTTTGAGAGCTTTACGTGGTGCTGGGTCAACTACAGTTGTTGACCTACCTCCGTTGTCTGTCGTCTTTCCGCTCTCTAAGCTCTTAAATGCCATTTGAACAAAGAAATTGAGATCCTGACGACTTTTCAGTGATTTATGGCGTGGCAATCTCCGGGGGAATAATGCTAAATATAAGTTTACAGGATCATGCTTTGTTACTTAATCGTAGGGAGTCAAGTGCTGCAAAACGTCCATTTAGTGATGCAACTGCTGGTGATCTTTTGTCATCGGCAAGTCTGTCTGTGAGACATTACACTCATATAGCTCGAAGCAATACAGGGACTCTTCAACTTGGGGTTAAACAAAAAGGGCACTTTCCCTCAATTATTTCTGCATTCATTTTACTACAGCAAACAGTGTAGAACGTATTCATTTATCGAAATGATTTTGTAATCGTTGCAGGAAAGAAGCACAATAAACGCTACAGAACGAGCTACACGAACAGACAGCTGCTGGAGCTGGAGAAAGAATTTCACTTTAATAAGTATCTTTGCAGCTCAAGGCGAAGCGAAATCGCAAAGAGTTTGAGTCTTACGGAGCGACAGGTAAAGATCTGGTTCCAAAACCGAAGGATGAAATGGAAGAAGGACGAGAAGTTGAAAGAGACAAACGAGGAACAATTAAGTGGACTCACAAGCATTGATGATCGAGCTCAACACCCGACATTTCAATCCGAACCATCGGCATACCCACCGGTTCAACGACAGTGCGAATTTGACAATATATAGTACGCGTGACTAACCAGTTCAAAATTCCTTCTGCCTCTTGTCCCGTGGATTTACGCGGTATGTCAGGGTGATTGTTGATTAAGCTTCTTATATACATTTGTTACGTGGGAAAGAGCTGTCGTGTCTTGTTAGCGATTCCATCCCTTTTCCGCTTGCTCACGAGTACTAATCCACTGGTAATCCGGTTGAAGAACTCAATTGAATGTCCACTTCCTCTATCTTTTGTTTTGGGTGTGAATTTGGTTGAAATATTTCAATGCAGACACTTTCCTGAGGAGGTGGAAGTCTATTTATTTTACCGGAGACAAAATTTTGCGCAGTTAGAATTTATAGAAATGGAATAAAAGTAGAACAGTTTGCTTCTTCTGATTTCTTACCAAAGACGACCGAGGAACCCTTTGGGTTTTGGCAATGTACGTATGCATCGCCTTGCGCAGGCCGGGAAGGGAGCGCATACAAGGAACGAAGCTACTGGAAAGTCATGTTTCACTGGCAGGGATGTGACAGACCTCAAGACCTCCAGAACATTTGACGTCCGTTCAACAGCGCGAACTGTCACAGTGCCTAATGAGAGCCGTTTATTTCGTTGTCCTGCCTTCAGTTGGTTTTGATTGCGTAGAAGCTGGAAGTTTACCAAATTGAGTGAGTTTTGCCTTTAGGGCATTCAAAAGGTTAACTAACTGATTGAAATCACACGCAATCCGAAGAAGCTGTGGGAGCGATAATAAGGTGAGACCGGCAAAGCCATAGTTTATTAAACACGAAGCGCTGTGGTTTGCATTCCACAACATTTTAATTGTAAACTTACGACCGAATGTCGTCTTTGAGTCTAATTTCTTGACAGGAAAGGCGTGTGCGCTTGGCGATTTTGCGAAGCGTGTCTGAATAGTTCGCGGTTTCATGTCTTTCACAACAGTAAAGTGCTTGGGAGTATCAGACGCAATTTAACTGAATTGACCAGCGTCTTTATTAACATGTAGATTGTGTACGGCTGTAGACAGAAATATACTGGCTTGCATATATTCCATGTTAAATTAAGTCTCGTATAATTGTAAAATACAGAGGTGGTAATATTGAGAAAAGAAATACGTACGCGCAGTAACACAAGGCATTGCAACAAAATGAAATGCTGAACAAACTCTGACAAAACAGGCCTCGACCCAATAAGGGCATATTTTCAGGAGTCTGTTGTGGCCAAGGTATGCATAACTCTTGTTTTTGAACTTTTGGCATTCACGAGAGCTTGTCTGGTTCGTGAATTTTGGTTTAGTTTCAACTAGACTCGGGATAGATTTCGCTTTACAATATAGCATGCAATGAACGGGTAGTATTAGGCAAACAGATGTGAGCAGCAGAACTTTCGAAACGTGCACGCAAATCAAGCATATACTACAGTATTTTTTCATCCCTTTATTTGCTGGCCTGATGTAATTCATTGTTAAACAGAATAATCCTTTGCTCCGAAGTATCCAGACTTTATAGCTGGCTTTGCTCTGACGTAGAGCTTTAGACACAAGTAAATACTATCAAAGTGGATAACCTGGCACTGATGCCGGAGCTTGCTGAAATAAACTGACTGAGAGTCAAATACATTTACGTTTACTCTAACAACAGAAAAATGTTCCTTTAGTTAATGATTTCTTAAAGCCTGGAGAAGATTTGAGACTTAAAAGATTTGGATTAAAAGATACAATAGCAGCAGATCATCTTGAGGTCACTAAACAGGCTTTGCAACTGATCAGGCGAACTGGAAATTAGAGGCGCCATTCGTGTCAACACCCTAGTTCGCATATTTTGTGGTATCTAAGTTTCAACCACAGCAACATTTGTGGCTAATCTAGACTTGCTATGTGGCTTTGTAAACCAATAACTGTTCACCCTGTTGAAGAGGGAGTCGATGAGGATCGAGACAATCTGAGGACTCGTTTTACCTAAGGCTAGTGCCTAGTAACTGATTATTCTGTCATGTAGTTTCAGTCCATTATTTCTTGCTTGGTATTATGGGAATAAGACTTGACACAGACTAGAGGTTGTTGGAAGGAAATTGAACGGACCGTATATAATTGCTAGCAATGACCTTGCGGTGGTATATTTTTGGTTAAAAAAGAATCGTGGCCTCGTTTCAAATGGAAAGGACTCATGATACTTCGCTGTTGTCCATATTTGATCTGTCTCCCCCTCTGAAGCCAGTACTGTGCTTCACTGCTATCAGTTCTGCTATCAAATCATTTCCCTATTGCAAATGTCCTGCATGCATGTGGTTACTTCGTCAGAAACTATGATAGATGGTCTTTTTCACCACAGCAATCAACGCTGTACAGCCGACAGACTCTGAACTGTACAGTTGGAATACAAAACAAAATGTACAAAGCAGACGAAATTCAAAATACCTTGTAGTGTACCCTGTATTAGCCAGAGTAAAGTTTAAGCTGTGACCACTGTATCTGCTACAGCCTGTAAGAACTTCCTTCTGCTCCCAAGAACACTTTTGGAATACAAAACACCACTGAGTCTACAGAAACTGTCGAGTGTGGCGCCGAGTGTCTCGGCGAGCAGAGTTGATAATAAGGCGGAAAATCATAAATCACACTGATAGTTGTCAGTTAGAGGAACCGCTGTTTATCGTTTATCATAGAGCTAAAATAGAATTGAAGACTAGGCTTGGAGCTATAGGAAGAACTTCAATGTAAATGCCACACGAAACCAGTTTCAAGCTAATGATGATCGAAATATTTTATGGGAATACCAAACCGTCCACTTTTCGAAACGTCACTGTTTAGTGCACTATTTTTACGGCGTTAAAGTTATCTACTTTCAAACTGAAACTCATGTCAGTGATTTCGTACAAATTATTGTAACTCTGCATGATTGTGATGGTTTCTCAAATTTTCCTACTTGCACTCTGGACAATCCATGCCCATTCTATACACAATACTCAGACACACTTTATACATTTTTAACAGAAACCGCCCCAAGTTAGAGATTGGCTTCAGACATTTTGTACTCAAGACCACAAGGAAGTTCGTAAATTAATTAAAGTGCAACCACATGTTTCATTCTGCAGCAATTACAGCATGTCACCACTTTAAGAGCCGTAAACGTACCACTGTTCAAAAAATAGCAATCTTGGAAATTCTCGGACGGACTCATAAGACTCTGCAGATTTGAACTGTGTGGCGAGTTCCCAGTGTTCGACTTTAAGAACTGAAGGAATCAGAAAATAACTGCTTATATAGCTCCCCCTCGTCTCCAAAGTGTATCGTTACCTCATCATTCTACCTGTCAGTTCAGTCAGGTCGGCTTTCTTGAACAAGAAGTGGCGGCAACTAGAGGGAGACAAAAATATACCAGGTCATTTATCATAATAAACACGTGCTTAGTCAAAGAAACTGTTTCATTGTGATTCCATTCCGACGTACGTTGGGTACAGAGATAGTAGACAGGATAATGAATTGCTGCTTTCTTTTCTTTGGCTGTCTGACAATGTTTCTTCAGTTCTTAGTGGCATTCTCTGGCTATATTTCAGGGAAGATCTGACCAAATGGGCATGACCTATCAAAAATATATGCATTAAGCCTGGCTGAGTCACGACTAACGCAAACGCAAGCTCAAGAATAAAAAAAAATTTTTTTCTTTTTCTTGTACTCGTCGCTCGCTTTCACTTGACGCATATTTCCCGATCCTGTACTATTCTTGCACTTTTGCTTGCGTCGCTTGTTTTAACTTGATGCTTGTGCCATTTGTGAAAACCAGGCGTAAAACGCGTCAATGCAGAACGTTCGATCGTTTCGTGACCTCATTTCAATTTAACCTTAATTGACACTACGTTCTGTCGAAAGTCAACAATTAGTGTACTAACATGTTTGGCGGCATCAACAAACACTCAAAACACAAAAAGTACAAAGATATTTGTTTTCCTCCCGCGACAGGGAAGCGGTGTGGTGATGCGGAGAGTCTACTTTAGCCAGTCATCTGGAAGAACAATATATTTTTTTACTTTTAAAATTCAGGTCTTGTCCCGTACTTTTGCATTCCGGCAATAGGGGTGTACATGGAAATAAAAACACTAATCACAAGATGGTCATATCATATCAGAATCATCGGGAAAACCCATATGGACAAATCGAAAACGGAAACATCAATCAACGTAAGCGGGAAATAAAATTTACATAACCATTACTTTATATTAGTTGATACGATTTTGAAATTAGATATGCTAATTAGGTAAACCTGATAAGCGATTTCAGTGACTTGACCGTTTGGTCCAAACGTTAAATTTGTCAATTTAAATTTGCTTTACATATACAATGTAATTTTTTGTTGTTTTGCACATATTTCAAGTGAAAAACTGAAGGAGAAAATCAAAGTTGACCGGTACCAGGAACTCTTAAAACACTTATGGAACTCTTAGAAAAGGAACAGGAATCCCATATCCGGCAAAAAAGAAGTCTCTCTTGTGTTTCAGATATATTTTTGGCCAGAACAAATACATATGTAGAAGCAAAACAAATACAAAGTCACTGAACTAACGCTTTCACGCTAAATTGACTGTCTGTAGAATTTTTGGGGGTCCTCATGCATGATCGCTAGAAGTTTAGAAGCACATTTTTAGATTATCATACTGACATTTATTTGCCTTATCCATGCCTTTATTATCACTATGGTTCTTCGCGCTTTACATATTTCGCTTTCCCAGTTTTCTACGCCTAATTCAGTTTTTTACTCGGTTTCACATTGGCTAAATTCTATTTTTTTTTTATTTTTTATTTTTTTTTGGAGTGCATGCAACCTGGTGTCAGTTTTACTGCCTATAGTAAGTGATTTGTGATCACTCAAAATGGCGCCGAACGCATGCATCAGTGAAAACGAATGACGTTGAACGACTTCAAATACATCGAAGAATTTTAGGGCCTCGTAAAGAAATAAGCATCATGCACGCAACACGCATACTCTAAAACAAGTAACATCAAATCGCATGCAATATCGGCGACTGTGTTAAAGTTACAGCCGAAGCCAAACTGATGTTATACTGGGGCTTATAGGAAGACCTTTGACTACGGCATGGCAGGAATTATGGCATATAAAATTTCTAGTGTTAGTTATAAAGTTCATAACACACACATTGATTAAATGTATCGTAAATATATTACTTCTGTAGGGTTTAGAAGTGTTTCTTACCGTTAAGCTGAAACAGTCACCTCGAATGACCACTCCAAGTAACAAACGAGTCCTGCAGGACTCGGGCCAAAGACGTGATACTATCAGTCACAGCCGGACGAGTAAAGTTTCCCAGCCTTGAATTGATAAACAATCATCTGTTAGAAAAGATAGCTTATCACCGTTGTTTCCGCCAAATGTATACTGGCTCACTTTCCACGCGAACACACCAGGCCATCCGGGAGGGCGCAAAAACAAAGCTATCACGAAGTGTCCTCCCTCCCAAGTATTTGTGGTAGACAAAACCATCCGGCCAAGGCAACCAAGTTACCAGCATTTTTTGCCGTCTCACAGCTTTGCGCGGGGTGACCTATTTCCTTATATCATTTGCCACTAACACCACGCAAGCAACCAGATAAATTATGTATCGGGATCAAGAGGGGTCCTGCTCAGCTGAACAATCGAACTGGAAGTAACATCCAAGTTGTTGGCCCTGTCACTAAAAGACTTATTTTCACTACATTTCTTTTTTTTTTTTTTTTTTTCAACTTGCTATACGAATCCATGGTGACTGCCTGCTGACAGAAGTACTAAAGCATTTTTTCACTTCATTTCTTTTTTTCAACTAGCTACGAACCCATCAACCGCGTGTTGACAGAAATTAAATTCCTGTGGGAGCGCTCCCTGCTATAATCCGCAAAGCGGTCGAGTAAATGAAAAGGGTGTCAACAATGATGAACTGGTTTTGAATTGCACGGACACTGCAACGACCTTTTGGCCCGTGCGCAATGTGCCGTCCTTCTGATAAGGGGATGAACCAGGTGAACAAGGAATTATAGGCCATCAGGGGGGTGAAGATTTTATAAGCAGATATACCAGTTGAGTGGTTTATAATCTTTTAATTTAATTAACTTTCTCAAGGTGGAGGTAATTCAGATAAACTGAAATTCATCACACAAGTCTCTCACGCAACTGATCCCATGATGATAAATTGGAAGACACACAGGGATTGTGACCAAGATTCTTTAAGAGAAGAATTTGTATTCACATACTGTTAGAAAATAGATTGATGGCGGGACAACGTGTACAAACTGCCACATAATGGAGTTGTTACATGCATCGTTTTGAGTCACAAATGATCGTGAGCGTTTTCTCTACTAAACGTTTGTAACTCACTTAACGTCGACTGAATCAGTGTTGATATTACCGTAAAAACCCGGTGTTTTGACCGGAGTTTGTGAATTACAATAAGCATGTCAAGCATTCTGTATTGCTGTAAACATCATCGGATTGATTTCATATCTGTGTCAGTTATGATGCCCGTCATGGCAGGAAATAAAAGCTGTGAGATAATCATGTATTTGTTCTGGATATTTTATCGATATCTTTGTAAATAGATAGAACGTTACATGGTCGCTCGGAGTAAGTAAGTTTGCTTCATGCGATTTGTTTATTTTGTACGCTAAGCGAAACGCTTTAGTTTCAGTCTGAGTCAGCTGAAAACTTCGTGTCCGCAAACGATATGGTCAGCAGAGCTTCTCTGGAATGTAGGGACATTATATACTTTGTTAAATGAATTGATGAAATAAGAGTTTGAAGCTGGCCGACGCATTTGGAAGGATTTCAACCACATCTTTTCTTTGCAGTGTCTCTGCAGTTTTCCGGAATGTCATGGCCTGTAAAGTGAGCTTGTGGCGGTCATGACATACGTGAGCATCCAAGTTTGACAGACATGCAGCTTTCAAGATGAGATTTATTGAGCGAACCCATGCGGAATTAATTTGTTGTTGAAAACGGCGATCTACTGTACGCGTGTTCTCGAGGTCGAAGACAGCTAGTCTGAAAGTTGATATTTAATTTCGAATGTTGCAACATGCCGGGATTGAGGCTGGCTTACTGCAGAATGCCCTGCCACATCTATTATGTATTGGGTATGGCTTCACGGGACCCGTGAGTATTTGAAGCTGTCGTACTGATATATTTAGTAGCTATACGCGGTACGCGGTGAGTTATGCAACCAGAAATACGATCAAATACGATAGTTGCAAATATCCCCTTACCCTTATGCAGTGATTTCGATCAGGTGTATTTTTCTGGTAGGTAAACTATGAAATGATATGTTTCCTGTGGGAAATCTTTACTCGCAGAACAGATATTCAAATTTGTGGCATTGTCTCAGACTGCAGCTGCTTAGTAAGAGGGCCTAGATGGGGGGTCTGCATAACACTTAACAGTAAACCCCGTCTAGGCCCTCTTGTTTTGTTTTATTTAATATCTAGTATTGTAGCACTTAACTGAAAGTTTTACATAACACTTAACATTAATATTTTTGGCTCCATTACACTTAACAGTAAAAAATTCAGGCCCATATCAGTTAACAGTAAACCCCATCTAGGCCCTCTTGAAATATGTGCATACATGGCACAGTTTCTCCTAAATATGTCTTGCATATATTTTAAATTTTTCATGCTGAGCAATGGTATAACACATTTAAAACACAGATATTTAAAACAAGCATGCCAATGACAGCTGATCAATATTGAAGAGAGCATATCCAAAATCCTTGCAAAGTTGTACAATTTCGATGGTATGCACAATTCAGGCTGTGATGTCCTTGCTTAATAAAGTCCTACAACTCAGAAGAAAGTTACTGAGATCTATGCAGTCCTCTGTGGACTGGTAGTGTTTTTCAGCAAAATCATTACTAGGTTAGACTTTTATATTCCTTTTAACTCTCAAGCTCAAAATGCAGATTCTCTCAACTTTTTAATCTTTCATCTGAGTAAGGTATCAAAAGCCAAGTTCTCCTTACTGTATGATATATCTCTGGTGAGAAACTGAGGGAAAAAATTGAAGTTGATCACTCTTGGGAGTGAAAGGGTTAATTTGCACTTTTTTCTCTGCAGGGTGGTTGAAGGAACTTGAAGTGTGATTTTTCCACTCCTGACCAAGATGAAACAGATTTACTAGCCTGATAATTCTGTTTAGCAGGGACACAAGGATCAGGTGAGTTATATAAGATCTGTTTATACTTGTACATATAGAGCAAAGAAGAATTTGCAAGTGAAATGTTGGCAAACCCCTCTAAACTTACTACCATGCACAGTACAAAGCAAGCAAAATTTTGATACAAGTACCTTAGTGTTGATAATTTATAAAATAGATTCTTGACAGGATCTTGTCAGGTGACCAATCTAGCAACAGTACACCACGTGTCTGCTAAAAATGCAGCTCATATTCTCTTCTACAAGTGACGAATTCAGTGTCACTTACTTGCAATGCATAACATATCCATCTTCTCCCTTCCAGTCAATGCATTCCCTTATTTTATTTGTTTTTCTGTCTCATAATCAATCAACCACACAATTTGCTTCCCTGTTGAAGAACACATCTTTATTTAGATATGACATTTACAATCTATATAGCTGCTGGAATTGTGTACAACTGAACTGAGAAATAGAATCATCCACAACACAGGCATTAGTCATGGTTAAATGTAATGGAATAAAAATATTAGCTCCTTTTGGCTATCATTGACTCCATGCTACAGTGGATGTTTTGAAAACCCTGTATGCCTACTGTAAATGCTCTCCTTGTAGAAGGGGGGGGGGGAGGGAGGGGGGCTTATTAGTTTGTTGAATGCAATGATGATCAGTTCTGATATAGTTTATGTGCATGAAGGCCATTGCTTCATGGAGCTGCAAAAGTAGAAATCTTTCAAGTTAGAGAAGAGTTTCTGACAACATGTATGAGCAGTGGCCTTGTACATCCCTGGATTCATACATTAGTGTCTCACAGCATTTCGTTCCCCGAAAAGCATGAGTTGTTTTCTATTCACAGGATGACTGCATGAACACTGCAGGCTTTCTCTAAAGTAAACCCACAAAAAATATTTATATCCTTTGTTGGCAAGGATTTTGCGTAACTGTTGGAGGTGTTAAAAGGTGTTGTGATGATGATTAGAAGTTATTAGAAGTTATTATAGAAGCTGAGATGGAATAATGGGAGTTGAAGAAAAAAGTAAGATAGTTTGGTTGAAGATCCTGGTGCTTAGAAAAAGCTGACAACCAAATATATAATTTGTGGTGTTCAGGGTTAGTTTTACACTCAGCCTACAAGATTAAAATTGAATAACCAGTAAAATTAGCATCAAACTTGCCAGGGGATTGTTGAGCTTTAAATGACATGTTCATCACTCATTATATGATAAATAGTATGTGCGATATGATTGATGAACGCTGACAAATTATTCGTGCATTATAACTCAACATAGCACACGTGCATCAGTTTGACGTTAGCTTACATCAAAACCGATTCTTTTTCTTGCCTCTCCTTGTTTGTTTTGTTGTCGTTTGCAATGCTATCGTTTGCCTTATTTTATAATAGAGCTCCAAGGTGACTCCGCGGCGTTTGCTTCTCCACACTTCTCTCGTGTTCTTTCAAATTCGGACCGTGCTTCTGTAACTCAACATAGCACGCTTTCGCGTGCTCTATTGCTAGTGTCAGGGCAAATGTACCGTATTTCAGAAATATGGATAAAATGTTACACGCGGCATACATTTATAAGACAGATTGAAACGAAGAAAATAGAAACTAATTAATTTTGAATTTCACCAAACTTGACAGTATGTCATGTTTACCGCCAAAAGGCTGACGTTAAATGGATATTACCCCCTCCCCCTTCAAATGGTTCTGGAGTGAGCTTCAGTGGCATGGTTACCGCTCAATACTAAATGCTAGAAAACTGCCTTAAGTCAAGGAATATGTGACTTATTGAAAATGCTCGAATGAGCGTCCAGCTTCTAATAAGCGCCCCGTTTCAAATAAGCGACCCCCTTAAAGGTCGAAATATTAAAGGGGGTGCCCCCTTCCAATAAGCGAAACCCTCTCCCCCATAAAAAAAAAAGAAATCCCGGAACGGTACAGATTGGACTCACTATCAGGGAGCAAAAACGCACACAACCCAAAACAATTTAATTCTGCTATCGTTTAGTATTGCGTAATGTAACGGGACCGAGAATAGAAACGGCTTACTTAGTTAAATATAGAAGATACCCGGTAGAAAATACCCCACCCCCCACCCCCCTTCCACCCCCCCCCCCCCCCCCCCCTTGAGGTCCAAGAATTAAATAACCGCCCACGGGTATTTCAAAAATACGAATAAATGTTTCACACAGCTGTACATTTGTTAGACAAAAACGAAAAAAAAATTTAAGTTTGTACCAGGACTCAGGTTGTTCTTGAAGATATGTCACTGGTTACCGATTGGAGGCTGTTGACATGTTCTTGAGCTTCAAATGCGTTGAGCCTACAAAATGAAAAATGAATAATCAGTGAAATTATTTAGGGACGTGCTGAGCTTCGATGGCATGGTTACCGCTCAATACTAAATGCTAGAAAACAGCCTTATGTCGAGGAATATGTGACTTACCGTAAATGCTCGAATAAGCGTCCAGCTTCTAATAAGCGCCCCCTTCAAATAAGCGACCCCCTTAAAGGCCGAAAAGTTAAAGGGGGCGGCCCCCCTTCCAATAAGCGAAACCCGCTGTATATTTGTTAGACAAAAACGAAAGAAAAAAAAAATTTTTTTTATTTTGTACCAGAACTCAGACTGTTCTAGAAGATATGTCACTGGTTACCAATAAGATGCTGTCGACATGTTCTTGAGCCTACAAAATGAAAAATGATTAACCAGTGAAATTATTCAGAGAGTGTTGAGCTTCAAATGGCATGGTTACCGTTCAATTTTGAATGCTTGAAAACAAAAAACAAAACAAAAAAACGAGATTTACCTTGTCTAGGCGTACTTCAGAAATATGGATAAATGTTTCACACAGTATACATTTACAAGACAGAAACAAAGAAAATAAAAATTAACTATTTTTGAACTCCGCCAAACTTGTCAAAACAGGTTTATGCAAGGGTGTACAGTATGTCATGGTTACAACTGGCTGTACGCATGTTGATGAGTTTTATTTTGTTGTCGAAGTACAGTGGTTATGATCTAGACACCGAAGGGTGGTGGGTGGGAGGGGGGGGGGGGGGGGGGGGTGGGTTGGGGGAGAAGCCTCCCCTTCTGCTCCATTTTCCATCCACCGCCATCTTTTCGACGATATTTTAGACAAAGGTAAAGTATGCAAAGTACACGGTACAAAGTACAAGATACAAAGTACAAGGCGTGGCCTTCAGAAAGTGTCTGTCTTTAATTGTACCATGGTTGCAGCTCATTAATTTCAAATGCAAGAAAAACAAGTTGTAATGAAAATTCAATTCATTTGGCTGTTTGACGGCAAACCCACTGGTTCTCAGCTCTTGTTCAACGTGTTAAATCAAATTTCCATTCACCCCAGGTAAGGTGACTACACATCTTATAATACATACGCTATATCCTCAGTTTTGAGTGTTTTACATCGGGGAAGAATGCATGGCCGCCTAATAGTTCTACTATCATAGCTAACCGATAGATTTGGTAATTATTGCTGGTGCAAATCTATTACGCCAAGCATCCTTCTTTCAGGCGCCACAAATTTAACACAGTGTCGTTAGCATGCGCTCCTGAGCTTTGCTTTTTGCAGCGACCACAAACGTACAAAGATTTCTGATGAGCAGAATGTTTTAACATAATTTTTATATTCTGATGTTCAGTCCCGAGCCGACCAGACAACTTTTTATACGTATTCAAACTACAAACTTATAGATGCTGGAAAAATTGAGAATCAGAAGACTGTTCCATTGTTAACTCTCGAACCCAACTTTCCTCGGTTGATTGGCGATTCCGGAATGGTTGTTTGAACTGATCAGTAAAACTTCTGCCTACCGATTTAAACGATGCTGATCGATGTGAACTACAAAACTGTGTGGCATTTGCTTGGGAAGCTAGTCTGCTGTTCTTACTTGCTTGCATGCCGGTCACTTGTCTGATGTCTCGTCCAGAAGCTTTTTGTAAGGCAGAAGTTGATCGTTGGGCACAAGATCTTTCAGACATTGCTGCATTGCGCAGTTTTGAACCGTCAGCACCAGACTGCAAATTAGTGCCGTATACATGAGGCAGTTTTGACCGGTTGATAATTTACTGTATTTGTTCACAAGCTGAGTTTCCCGCCGTCTTCGCAGTCGCTAGACTCACGCACTGAATTACGTCAACACGTTTTAGTTTCTTAAGCACGAATTTTTAAATTTTTATTTACCTTACGAGTAAATACTGTAGGCTTCCTCTGACATATACTCATAGAAAATATGTATCCTTTGCTGATGAGGCTATTGCGTACCAAATGAGAAACGAATAACCAGTAAAATTACATGTAGCATACCTCGCCAGGATGTCTTACGAAGACAGTCTCCACGGAAACCTCCAAATAGTGCCGATGTTGAACTTCGAATGGCATGGTTACCATTCCATATTGAAAGCTATAGAAAAACAAAGGATTTACCTCAAGTAAAGAAATATGTGACGTATTTCAGAAAAGCGTTTCAAACAGCACACTTTTTTTAGATAGAAATGAAGAAAGAAATTTAATTGATTGATTTTTAAGTTCCCCAAGCCTGTCAAAACAAGTTGTTTTCAACGCGTTGACGTTAAATAGATTGCAAACGATCGGGGATGTTAAATAATTTTACGTCGAATTAGATAGTCATGGCGACGAACGCTGACCAACGGAAGTGACGTCAGAACATTTCCGCGGTGTCTGCTGCGTGTTTAAATTTCCCCTTCCAGGAGTTCAGAAAATAATACAATTTACTTCTAGACAATTGGGTTTACCGGCTCAGAGATTCAGTTGTGCCTGCGCGTGTTGATCTTTAGTACACGAAGTAGTGGCAGCGCTGGGATTAAAACAGCAAGAAGACTAGCGATTTGCCACTGTACGATTTCAAGTTCTTTTTTTCTTTGACAGGAATCAAAATGATGAAAGTACTTTTCCTGTTTGCTTTGGTTGCCTTGGCCTGTGTCTATGCATCTCCTGCCAGTAAGTATCTTCTGTCATGTAGTAGTGATAACCATAAAACGTTATAAGAAAGCAAGTTACATTTAACTTGACTGATAATCATGTTGGTCTGATTAGTTGTTTTGAATGCAGTATCTCTTGCTAATTTGCTCAACAAAGATAATTTCCCATCCCAACCTTAATGTTGTTTTTTTATTTGCATTATTCCTGTTTCCACCTTCACCATTTTTTTGTCTCTCTCTCTCTCTCTCTCTCTCTGTCACTTTGCAATCTGCCGGCAACATTTCCGTTGTCAAATTCTCACACGCGCGAAAGATCATTAATTTCCGACCCTTTCCAACTAAAATTCTAACACTTTCTATGCTTTCTATGCATCTACAGTAGATAAAAAGGCCGCCGTCCTTTTGGATGAGAAGCAGGCGAACAGTTTCATTACTCGCAACAAGCGTGATCACGGTGAAGAGGAAGAAGGTGAAGACGGCGAAGAAGAAGAAGGTGAAAACGGCGAAGAAGAAGAAGGTGAAAACGGAGAAGAAGAAGAAGGTGAAAACGGAGAAGAAGAAGAGGGCGAAAACGGAGAAGAAGAAGAGGGCGGCGGCGAAGAAGAAGAGGGTGGCGAAGAAGAAGAATCACGTCGATAATCTATGTTTCTCATTTAGGGGAATTGTTTGGTTTTTGGTATTGGGAATAAAGAAATATTACGTGGTAATAGTGTGAAACGCATTTCTAAGCAACACTCAACAGTAGTCCTGCTTCACACACACACACACACACACACACAGACTCGCAACTATACGTTTTCCCCATAAACAGTTGCCTTGTTACTCGGGCAATTGGTACGTGTTTTCTTCCCGTAGTAAAGTTTCAAGCGCCAGTGCAACTGCCTCTCAACCGAACTGCACTCACTTCCTCGCTATACTCCTAGCAACATTTCCTGAAAGTTTCATGCGATTCTGAGATTTGGCCGAAAATGGCCAAATTTTAACAAAATGGTAAGGCTATAGCCCATGGTTTTGGTCAAAAATGACCGATTTTGAGCAAAATTTTAAAACACTTAAAACTTTCAGGAAACCTTTCTGGGATTAGAATGAGATTTTTTAATATAAATTGGTCTATTTTTTTCGGCCGTTCTCCAGATATGGCAAGAAAACTGCGAACTTTTTGGTTCTTTTGTTCGAAAAGTACCCCATGAATGAGGCGATGACTTCCGCTTGTTAATTGCGACCCGCTAAATGAAATATCACAAGTATTACATCAAAACATTTGCTATATTGATAGTAACATTTCCAGGAAGTTTCATGCGATTCTGAGATTTAGCCGAAATGGCTAAATTTTAACAAAATGGTAAGGCTATATCCCATGGTTTTAGCCAAAAATGGCCGATATTGAACAAAATTTTAAAACTCTTAAAACTTACAGGAAACCTTCCTGTGATTATAACGAGACTTTTTGATATAAAGTTGTCTTCCTTTTCTAAAAGCGCTCTCGAGATATAGTAAGAAAACTGAGCATTTTCTGGTTCTTTTGTTCGAAAAGTACGCTTTCTCAAAATTCCAACATTTTTCGACCATCTCAGAATCGCATGAAACTTTCAGGAATCGTTCCTGGGACTATGCCCACAGGTTCTGCATAGTTTTTGTAAACTTTTAGGCCGCGCGTCGTGAGAAATTAAAGCAATTTAGATCAAATCACGCACTAATTAAAACATCACACCTTTCGAGCAAAGGAGCAGAGTTTAAGCTGCTATATCTCCGCAACGGATGAAGATAGATAAAGCAAATGTATTGCAAAAACTCTTGTGATAGTCCAAGGAAGGTTTCCTGAAAGTTTCAAGAGTTTTCAATTTTGGGCCAAAATCGACAAAAAACCCTGTGCTATAGCCTTAGTATTTTGTCAAAATTCCAACATTTTTCGACCATCTCAGAATCGCATGAAACTTTCAGGAATCGTTCCTGGGACTATGCCCACAGGTTCTGCATAGTTTTTGTAAACTTTTAGCCCGCGCGTCGTGAGAAATTAAAGCAATTTAGATCAAATCACGCACTAATTGAAACATCACACCTTTCGAGCAAAGGAGCAGAGTTTAAGCTGCTATATCTCCGCAACGGATGAAGATAGATAAAGCAAATGTATTGCAAAAACTCTTGTTATAGTCCAAGGAAGGTTTCCTGAAAGTTTCAAGAGTTTTCAATTTTGGGCCAAAATCGGCAAAAAACCCTGTGCTATAACCTTAGTATTTTGTCAAAATTCCAACATTTTTCGACCATCTCAGAATCGCATGAAACTTTCAGGAATCGTTCCTGGGACTATGCCCACAGGTTCTGCATAGTTTTTGTAAACTTTTAGCCCGCGCGTCGTGAGAAATTAAAGCAATTTAGATCAAATCACGCACTAATTAAAACATCACACCTTTCGAGCAAAGGAGCAGAGTTTTAGCTGCTATATCTCCGCAACGGATGAAGATAGATAAAGCAAATGTATTGCAAAAACTCTTGTTATAGTCCAAGGAAGGTTTCCTGAAAGTTTCAAGAGTTTTCAATTTTGGGCCAAAATCGGCAAAAAACCCTGTGCTATAGCCTTAGTATTTTGTCAAAATTCCAACATTTTTCGACCATCTCAGAATCGCATGAAACTTTCAGGAATCGTTCCTGGGACTATGCCCACAAGTTCTGCATAGTTTTTGTAAACTTTTAGGCCGCGCGTCGTGAGAAATTAAAGCAATTTAGATCAAATCACGCACTAATTAAAACATCACACCTTTCGAGCAAAGGAGCAGAGTTTTAGCTGCTATATCTCCGCAACGGATGAAGATAGATAAAGCAAATGTATTGCAAAAACTCTTGTTATAGTCCAAGGAAGGTTTCCTGAAAGTTTCAAGAGTTTTCAATTTTGGGCCAAAATCGACAAAAAACCCTGTGCTATAGCCTTGATATTTTGTCAAAATTCCAACATTTTTCGACCATCTCAGAATCGCATGAAACTTTCAGGAATCGTTCCTGGGACTATGCCCACAGGTTCTGCATAGTTTTTG
Organism: Plumapathes pennacea; assembly: GCA_964036295.1. Classification (NCBI taxonomy): domain Eukaryota; kingdom Metazoa; phylum Cnidaria; class Anthozoa; order Antipatharia; family Myriopathidae; genus Plumapathes; species Plumapathes pennacea. Next base: position 25,177,309 of record OZ038464.1, on the reverse strand, counting down.
TAAACTTTTAGGCCCCGCGTCGTGAAAAAATTAAAGCAATTTAGATCAAATCACGCACTAATTAAAACATCACACCTTTCGAACAAAGGAGCAGAGTTTTAGCTGCTATATCTCCGCAACGGATGAAGATAGATAAAGCAAATGTATTGCAAAAACTCTTGTTATAGTCCAAGGAAGGTTTCCTGAAAGTTTCAAGAGTTTTCAATTTTGGGCCAAAATTGACAAAAAACCCTCTGCTATAGCCTTAGTATTTTGTCAAAATTCCAACATTTTTCGACTATCTCAGAATCGCATGAAACTTTCAGGAATCGTTCCTGGGACTATGCCCACAAGTTTTGCATAGTTTTTGTAAACTTTTAGGCCGCGCGTCGTAAGAAATTAAAGCAATTTAGATCAAATCACGCAGTAATTAAAACATCACACCTTTCGAGCAAAGGAGCAGAGTTTTAGCTGCTATATCTCCGCAACGGATGAAGATAGATAAAGCAAATGTATTGCAAAAACTCTTGTTATAGTCCAAGGAAGGTTTCCTGAAAGTTTCAAGAGTTTTCAATTTTGGGCCAAAATCGGCAAAAAACCATGTGCTATAGCCTTAGTATTTTGTCAAAATTCCAACATTTTTCGACCATCTCAGAATCGCATGAAACTTTCAGGAATCGTTCCTGGGACTATGCCCACAGGTTTTGCATAGTTTTTGTAAACTTTTAGCCCGCGCGTCGTGAGAAATTAAAGCAATTTAGATCAAATCACGCACTACTTGAAACATCACACCTTTCGAGCAAAGGAGCAGACTTTTAGCTGCTATATCTCCGCAACGGATGAAGATAGATAAAGCAAATGTATTGCAAAAACTCTTGTTATAGTCCAAGGAAGGTTTCCTGAAAGTTTCAAGAGTTTTCAATTTTGGGCCAAAATTGACAAAAAACCCTCTGCTATAGCCTTAGTATTTTGTCAAAATTCCAACATTTTTCGACTATCTCAGAATCGCATGAAACTTTCAGGAATCGTTCCTGGGACTATGCCCACAGGTTCTGCATAGTTTTTGTAAACTTTTAGGCCGCGCGTCGTGAGAAATTAAAGCAATTTAGATCAAATCACGCACTAATTAAAACATCACACCTTTCGAGCAAAGGAGCAGAGTTTTAGCTGCTATATCTCCGCAACGGATGAAGATAGATAAAGCAAATGTATTGCAAAAACTCTTCCTATAGTCCAAGGAGGGTTTCCTGAAAGTTTCAAGAGTTTTCAATTTTGGGCCAAAATTGACAAAAAACCCTCTGCTATAGCCTTATTATTTTGTCAAAATTCCAATATTTTTCGACCATTTCAGAATCGCATGAAACTTTCAGGAATCGTTCCTGGGACTATGCCCACAGGTTCTGCATAGTTTTTGTAAACTTTTAGCCCGCGCGTCGTGAGAAATTAAAGCAATTTAGATTAAATCACGCAGTAATTAAAACATCACACCCTTCGAGCAAAGAGCAGAGTTTTAGCTGCTATATCTCCGCAACGGATGAAGATAGATAAAGCAAATGTATTGCAAAAACTCTTGTTATAGTCCAAGGAAGGTTTCCTGAAAGTTTCAAGAGTTTTCAATTTTGGGCCAAAAATGACAAAAAACCCTGTGCTATAGCCTTAGTATTTTGTCAAAATTCCAATATTTTTCGACCATTTCAGAATCGCATGAAACTTTCAGGAATCGTTCCTGGGACTATGCCCAAAGGTTTTGCATAGTTTTTGTAAACTTTTAGGCCGCGCGTCGTGAGAAATTAAAGCAATTTAGATCAAATCACGCACTAATTAAAACATCACACCTTTCGAGCAAAGGAGCAGAGTTTTAGCTGCTATATCTCCGCAACGGATGAAGATAGATAAAGCAAATGTATTGCAAAAACTCTTGTTATAGTCCAAGGAAGGTTTCCTGAAAGTTTCAAGAGTTTTCCATTTTGGGCCAAAATCGACAAAAAACCCTGTGTTATAGCCTTAGTATTTTGTCAAAATTCCAACATTTTTCGACCATCTCAGAATCGCATGAAACTTTCAGGAATCGTTCCTGGGACTATGCCCACAGGTTCTGCATAGTTTTTGTAAACTTTTAGGCCGCGCGTCGTGAGAAATTAAAGCAATTTAGATCAAATCACGCACTAATTAAAACATCACACCTTTCGAGCAAAGGAGCAGAGTTTAAGCTGCTATATCTCCGCAACGGATGAAGATAGATAAAGCAAATGTATTGCAAAAACTCTTGTTATAGTCCAAGGAAGGTTTCCTGAAAATTTCAAGAGTTTTCAATTTTGGGCCAAAATCGACAAAAAACCCTGTGCTATAGCCTTGATATTTTGTCAAAATTCCAACATTTTTCGACCATCTCAGAATCGCATGAAACTTTCAGGAATCGTTCCTGGGACTATGCCCACAGGTTCTGCATAGTTTTTGTAAACTTTTAGGCCGCGCGTCGTGAGAAAATAAAGCAATTTAGATCAAATCACGCACTTAATGAAACATCACACCTTTCGAGCAAAGGAGCAGAGTTTAAGCTGCTATATCTCCGCAACGGATGAAGATAGATAAAGCAAATGTATTGCAAAAACTCTTGTTATAGTCCAAGGAAGGTTTCCTGAAAGTTTCAAGAGTTTTCAATTTTGGGCCAAAATCGGCAAAAAACCCTGTGCTATAGCCTTAGTATTTTGTCAAAATTCCAACATTTTTCGACCATCTCAGAATCGCATGAAACTTTCAGGAATCGTTCCTGGGACTATGCCCACAGGTTCTGCATAGTTTTTGTAAACTTTTAGCCCGCGCGTCGTGAGAAATTAAGGCAACTTAGATCAAATCACGCACTAATTAAAACATCACACCTTTCGAGCAAAGGAGCAGAGTTTTAGCTGCTATATCTCCGCAACGGATGAAGATAGATAAAGCAAATGTACTGCAAAAACTCTTCCTATAGTCCAAGGAAGGTTTCCTGAAAGTTTCAAGAGTTTTCAATTTTGGCCCAAAATTGACAAAAAAACCCTCTGTTATAGCCTTATTATTTTGTCAAAATTCCAATATTTTTCGACCATTTTAGAATCGCATGAAACTTTCAGGAATCGTTCCTGGGACTATGCCCACAGGTTCTGCATAGTTTTTGTAAACTTTTAGCCCGCGCGTCGTGAGAAATTAAAGCAATTTAGATTAAATCACGCAGTAATTAAAACATCACACCCTTCGAGCAAAGAGCAGAGTTTTAGCTGCTATATCTCCGCAACGGATGAAGATAGATAAAGCAAATGTATTGCAAAAACTCTTGTTATAGTCCAAGGAAGGTTTCCTGAAAGTTTCAAGAGTTTTCAATTTTGGGCCAAAATTGACAAAAAACCCTGTGCTATAGCCTTAGTATTTTGTCAAAATTCCAATATTTTTCGACCATTTCAGAATCGCATGAAACTTTCAGGAATCGTTCCTGGGACTATGCCCACAGGTTCTGCATAGTTTTTGTAAACTTTTAGGCCGCGCGTCGTGAGAAATTAAAGCAATTTAGATCAAATCACGCACTAATTAAAACATCACACCTTTCGAGCAAAGGAGCAGAGTTTTAGCTGCTATATCTCCGCAACGGATGAAGATAGATAAAGCAAATGTATTGCAAAAACTCTTGTTATAGTCCAAGGAAGGTTTCCTGAAAGTTTCAAGAGTTTTCCATTTTGGGCCAAAATCGACAAAAAACCCTGTGTTATAGCCTTAGTATTTTGTCAAAATTCCAACATTTTTCGACCATCTCAGAATCGCATGAAACTTTCAGGAATCGTTCCTGGGACTATGCGCACAGGTTCTGCATAGTTTTTGTAAACTTTTAGGCCGCGCGTCGTGAGAAATTAAAGCAATTTAGATCAAATCACGCACTAATTAAAACATCACACCTTTCGAGCAAAGGAGCAGAGTTTAAGCTGCTATATCTCCGCAACGGATGAAGATAGATAAAGCAAATGTATTGCAAAAACTCTTGTTATAGTCCAAGGAAGGTTTCCTGAAAGTTTCAAGAGTTTTCAATTTTGGGCCAAAATCGGCAAAAAACCCTGTGCTATAGCCTTAGTATTTTGTCAAAATTCCAACATTTTTCGACCACCTCAGAATCACATGAAACTTTCAGGAATCGTTCCTGGGACTATGCCCACAGGTTCTGCATAGTTTTTGTAAACTTTTAGCCCGCGCGTCGTGAGAAAATAAAGCAACTTAGATCAAATCACGCACTAATTAAAACATCACACCTTTCGAGCAAAGGAGCAGAGTTTTAGCTGCTATATCTCCGCAACGGATGAAGATAGATAAAGCAAATGTATTGCAAAAACTCTTGTTATAGTCCAAGGAAGGTTTCCTGAAAGTTTCAAGAGTTTTCAATTTTGGGCCAAAATTGACAAAAAACCCTCTGCTATAGCCTTAGTATTTTGTCAAAATTCCAATATTTTTCGACCATGTCAAAATCGCATGAAACTTTCAGGAATCGTTCCTGGGACTATGCCCACAGGTTTTGCATAGTTTTTGTAAACTTTTAGGCCGCGCGTCGTGAGAAATTAAAGCAATTTAGATCAAATCACGCAGTAATTAAAACATCACACTATTCGAGCAAAGAGCAGAGTTTTAGCTGCTATATCTCCGCAACGGATGAAGATAGATAAAGCAAATGTATTGCAAAAACTCTTGTTATAGTCCAAGGAAGGTTTCCTGAAAGTTTCAAAAGTTTTCAATTTTGGTTCAAAATCGACAAAAAACCCTGTGTTATAGCCTTAGTATTTTGTCAAAATTCCAACATTTTTCGACCATCTCAGAATCGCTTGAAACTTTCAGGAATCGTTCCTGGGACTATGCCCACAGGTTTTGCATAGTTTTTGTAAACTTTTAGCCCGCGCGTCGTGAGAAATTAAAGCAATTTAGATCAAATCACGCACTAATTGAAACATCACACCTTTCGAGCAAAGGAGCAGAGTTTAAGCTGCTATATCTCCGCAACGGATGAAGATAGATAAAGCAAATGTATTGCAAAAACTCTTGTTATAGTCCAAGGAAGGTTTCCTGAAAGTTTCAAGAGTTTTCCATTTTGGGCCAAAATCGACAAAAAACCCTGTGTTATAGCCTTAGTATTTTGTCAAAATTCCAACATTTTTCGACCATCTCAGAATTGCATGAAACTTTCAGGAATCGTTCCTGGGACTATGCCCACAGGTATTGCATAGTTTTTGAAAAACTTTTAGCCCGCGCGTCGTGAGAAATTAAAGCAATTTAGATCAAATCAAGCACTAATTGAAACATCACATCTTTCGAGCAAAGGAGCAGAGTTTAAGCTGCTATATCTCCACAACGGATGAAGATAGATAAAGCAAATGTATTGCAAAAACTCTTGTTATAGTCCAAGGAAGGTTTCCTGAAAGTTTCAAGAGTTTTCAATTTTGGGCCAAAATCGGCAAAAAACCCTGTGCTATAGCCTTAGTATTTTGTCAAAATTCCAACATTTTTCGACCATCTCAGAATCGCATGAAACTTTCAGGAATCGTTCCTGGGACTATGCCCACAGGTTCTGCATAGTTTTTGTAAACTTTTAGGCCGCGCGTCGTGAGAAATTAAAGCAATTTAGATCAAATCACGCAGTAATTGAAACATCACATCTTTCGAGCAAAGGAGCAGAGTTTAAGCTGCTATATCTCCGCAACGGATGAAGATAGATAAAGCAAATGTATTGCAAAAACTCTTGTTATAGTCCAAGGAAGGTTTCCTGAAAGTTTCAAGAGTTTTCAATTTTGGGCCAAAATCGGCAAAAAACCCTGTGCTATAGCCTTAGTATTTTGTCAAAATTCCAACATTTTTCGACCATCTCAGAATCGCATGAAACTTTCAGGAATCGTTCCTGGGACTATGCCCACAGGTTCTGCATAATTTTTGTAAACTTTTAGGCCGCGCGTCGTGAGAAATTAAAGCAATTTAGATCAAATCACGCACTAATTAAAACATCACACCTTTCGAGCAAAGGAGCAGAGTTTAAGCTGCTATATCTCCGCAACGGATGAAGATAGATAAAGCAAATGTATTGCAAAAACTCTTGTTATAGTCCAAGGAAGGTTTCCTGAAAGTTTCAAGAGTTTTCAATTTTGGGCCAAAATCGGCAAAAAAACCTGTGCTATAGCCTTAGTATTTTGTCAAAATTCCAACATTTTTTGACCACCTCAGAATCACATGAAACTTTCAGGAATCGTTCCTGGGACTATGCCCACAGGTTCTGCATAGTTTTTGTAAACTTTTAGGCCGCGCGTCGTGAAAAATTAAAGCAATTTAGATCAAATCACGCACTAATTAAAACATCACACCTTTCGAGCAAAGGAGCAGAGTTTTAGCTGCTATATCTCCGCAACGGATGAAGATAGATAAAGCAAATGTATTGCAAAAACTCTTGTTATAGTCCAAGGAAGGTTTCCTGAAAGTTTCAAGAGTTTTCCATTTTGGGCCAAAATTGACAAAAAACCCTCTGCTATAGCCTTAGTATTTTGTCAAAATTCCAATATTTTTCGACCATTTCAGAATCGCATGAAACTTTCAGGAATCGTTCCTGGGACTATGCCCACAGGTTTTGCATAGTTTTTGTAAACTTTTAGCCCGCGCGTCGTGAGAAATTAAAGCAATTTAGATCAAATCACGCAGTAATTAAAACATCACACCTTTCGAGCAAAGGAACAGAGTTTAAGCTGCTATATCTCCGCAACGGATGAAGATAGATAAAGCAAATGTATTGCAAAAACTCTTGTTATAGTCCAAGGAAGGTTTCCTGAAAGTTTCAAGAGTTTTCAATTTTGGGCCAAAATCGGCAAAAAACCCTGTGCTATAGCCTTAGTATTTTGTCAAAATTCCAACATTTTTCGACCATCTCAGAATCGCATGAAACTTTCAGGAATCGTTCCTGGGACTATGCCCACAGGTTCTGCATAGTTTTTGTAAACTTTTAGGTCGCGCGTCGTGAGAAATTAAAGCAATTTAGATCAAATCACGCACTAATTGAAACATCACACCTTTCGAGCAAAGGAGCAGAGTTTAAGCTGCTATATCTCCACAACGGATGAAGATAGATAAAGCAAATGTATTGCAAAAACTCTTGTTATAGTCCAAGGAAGGTTTCCTGAAAGTTTCAAGAGTTTTCCATTTTTCGGCCAAAATCGACAAAAAACCCTGTGTTATAGCCTTAGTATTTTGTCAAAATTCCAACATTTTTCGACCATCTCAGAATCGCATGAAACTTTCAGGAATCGTTCCTGGGACTATGCCCACAGGTTTTGCATAGTTTTTGTAAACTTTTAGCCCGCGCGTCGTGAGAAATTAAAGCAATTTAGATCAAATCACGCACTAATTGAAACATCACACCTTTCGAGCAAAGGAGCAGAGTTTAAGCTGCTATATCTCCACAACGGATGAAGATAGATAAAGCAAATGTATTGCAAAAACTCTTGTTATAGTCCAAGGAAGGTTTCCTGAAAGTTTCAAGAGTTTTCAATTTTGGGCCAAAATCGGCAAAAAACCCTGTGCTATAGCCTTAGTATTTTGTCAAAATTCCAACATTTTTCGACCATCTCAGAATCGCATGAAACTTTCAGGAATCGTTCCTGGGACTATGCTCACAGGTTCTGCATAGTTTTTGTAAACTTTTAGGCCGCGCGTCGTGAGAAATTAAAGCAATTTAGATCAAATCACGCACTAATTAAAACATCACACCTTTCGAGCAAAGGAGCAGAGTTTAAGCTGCTATATCTCCGCAACGGATGAAGATAGATAAAGCAAATGTATTGCAAAAACTCTTGTTATAGTCCAAGGAAGGTTTCCTGAAAGTTTCAAGAGTTTTCAATTTTGGGCCAAAATCGGCAAAAAACCCTGTGCTATAGCCTTAGTATTTTGTCAAAATTCCAACATTTTTCGACCATCTCAGAATCGCATGAAACTTTCAGGAATCGTTCCTGGGACTATGCCCACAGGTTCTGCATAGTTTTTGTAAACTTTTAGCCCGCGCGTCGTGAGAAAATAAAGCAACTTAGATCAAATCACGCACTAATTAAAACATCACACCTTTCGAGCAAAGGAGCAGAGTTTTAGCTGCTATATCTCCGCAACGGATGAAGATAGATAAAGCAAATGTATTGCAAAAACTCTTGTTATAGTCCAAGGAAGGTTTCCTGAAAGTTTCAAGAGTTTTCAATTTTGGGCCAAAATTGACAAAAAACCCTCTGCTATAGCCTTAGTATTTTGTCAAAATTCCAATATTTTTCGACCATTTCAGAATCGCATGAAACTTTCAGGAATCATTCCTGGGACTATGCCCACAGGTTCTGCATAGTTTTTGTAAACTTTTAGCCCGCGCGTCGTGAGAAATTAAAGCAATTTAGATCAAATCACGCAGTAATTAAAACATCACACCTTTCGAGCAAAGAGCAGAGTTTTAGCTGCTATATCTCCGCAACGGATGAAGATAGATAAAGCAAATGTATTGCAAAAACTCTTGTTATAGTCCAAGGAAGGTTTCCTGAAAGTTTCAAGAGTTTTCAATTTTGGGCCAAAATCGGCAAAAAACCCTGTGTTATAGCCTTAGTATTTTGTCAAAATTCCAACATTTTTCGACCATCTCAGAATCGCATGAAACTTTCAGGAATCGTTCCTGGGACTATGCCCACAGGTTCTGCATAGTTTTTGTAAACTTTTAGGCCGCGCGTCGTGAGAAATTAAAGCAATTTAGATCAAATCACGCACTAATTAAAACATCACACCTTTCGAGCAAAGGAGCAGAGTTTTAGCTGCTATATCTCCGCAACGGATGAAGATAGATAAAGCAAATGTATTGCAAAAACTCTTGTTATAGTCCAAGGAAGGTTTCTTGAGAATTTCAAGAGTCTTCAATTTTGGGCCAAAATCGACAAAAAACCCTGTGCTATAGCCTTGATATTTTGTCAAAATTCCAACATTTTTCGACCATCTCAGAATCGCATGAAACTTTCAGGAATCGTTCCTGGGACTATGCCCACAGGTTTTGCATAGTTTTTGTAAACTTTTAGCCCGCGCGTCGTGAGAAATTAAAGCAATTTAGATCAAATCACGCACTTAATGAAACATCACACCTTTCGAGCAAAGGAGCAGAGTTTAAGCTGCTATATCTCCGCAACGGATGAAGATAGATAAAGCAAATGTATTGCAAAAACTCTTGTTATAGTCCAAGGAAGGTTTCCTGAAAGTTTCAAGAGTTTTCAATTTTGGGCCAAAATCAGCAAAAAAACCCTGTGCTATAGCCTTAGTATTTTGTCAAAATTCCAACATTTTTCGACCATCTCAGAATCGCATGAAACTTTCAGGAATCGTTCCTGGGACTATGCCCACAGGTTCTGCATAGTTTTTGTAAACTATTAGGCCGCGCGTCGTGAGAAATTAAAGCAATTTAGATCAAATCACGCAGTAATTAAAACATCACACCTTTCGAGCAAAGGAGCAGAGTTTAAGCTGCTATATCTCCGCAACGGATGAAGATAGATAAAGCAAATGTATTGCAAAAACTCTTGTTATAGTCCAAGGAAGGTTTCCTGAAAGTTTCAAGAGTTTTCAATTTTGGGCCAAAATCGGCAAAAAACCCTGTGCTATAGCCTTGATATTTTGTCAAAATTCCAACATTTTTCGACCATCTCAGAATCGCATGAAACTTTCAGGAATCGTTCCTGGGACTATGCCCACAGGTTCTGCATAGTTTTTGTAAACTTTTAGGCCGCGCGTCGTGAGAAATTAAAGCAATTTAGATCAAATCACGCACTAATTGAAACATCACACCTTTCGAGCAAAGGAGCAGAGTTTTAGCTGCTATATCTCCGCAACGGATGAAGATAGATAAAGCAAATGTATTGCAAAAACTCTTGTTATAGTCCAAGGAAGGTTTCCTGAAAATTTCAAGAGTTTTCAATTTTGGGCCAAAATCGGCAAAAAACCCTGTGCTATAGCCTTAGTATTTTGTCAAAATTCCAACATTTTTCGACCATCTCAGAATCGCATAAAACTTTCAGGAATCGTTCCTGGGACTATGCCCACAGGTTCTGCATAGTTTTTGTAAACTTTTAGCCCGCGCGTCGTGAGAAATTAAAGCAATTTAGATCAAATCACGCACTAATTGAAACATCACACCTTTCGAGCAAAGGAGCAGAGTTTAAGCTGCTATATCTCCGCAACGGATGAAGATAGATAAAGCAAATGTATTGCAAAAACTCTTGTTATAGTCCAAGGAAGGTTTCCTGAAAGTTTCAAGAGTTTTCAATTTTGGGCCAAAGTCGGCAAAAAAACCCCCTGTGCTATAGCCTTAGATGAATGAGGCGATGACTTGCGCTTGTTACTTGCTACCAGCTCAGTGAAATATCACAAATTTTATAGCAAAACCTTTGCTATACTCGTATAAGCATTTCCTGGAGGAAAATAAAAAAGTGCCTTTCTGGCGTAATAAGAAGACATTTTGCAGTACATTTGCCTTTTCTGTCTTCAGCCGCTGACGAGATATGGCCCCCATTTAAAGTTTTACTGAAATTTAGGCTCCTTGTTTTAAATGTGCGATGTGTTAATCGATGATTTGCTCTTATAACTAGCAACTTGCTGCATAAAATATCACAAATATTACATCAAAACCTTCGTTAGGCTCCCAGGAACATTTAGTGAAAGTTTCATGCGATTCTGAGATTAGGCCGAAAATAACGGTTTTTTGAAAAATGATCGAAAAGCATATAAACGGTAAACGTATACTCAGCAAAAAGTATTGTCATAGTCCCAGGAAGGTTTCCTGAAAATTTGGAGAGTTTTGATTTTTTGGTGCATTTTTTATGTATGCTCATTTTGGGGCTATAATCTCGGAACCGCATGAAACTTTTAGGAAAGTTAACGTGGTTCCTGGGAGCACAGTAACGGTCCCAATAGAACCAACATTTCTAAGGAGAACAAAGACTTGTTCTCTTTAGAAATATCATCATAAGTCAATCAAAGTTATTTATAAAATATTGAAGGCATTGACAGGTGGCCTATAAATAAATGACACCAATAATTGTTTTTCTTTTGCATGGTCTATTGACTTTCACAAACAACGACTCCGGGCATTCGTTGTTTGAAAAAGTGCTAAAGTCTGACCGACATTAAATTCAACATTTTCGGTTACCACTGCACCGTTGCCAAGCCTATCAATACAGTGCTCATGACTTTAAAGTTATAATTCAACACCGTTATGCCAATCAGTTTTAATGTTATTCAAACAGCTGCCACCACGATATATCACCCTCGCTTGCTCCCACCCAATCCAAGCAATTTCGGAATTATATTGTTCAAATTGCTCAGGCAACATCAGTAGTTAAATAATTTCTCTTATACTGAACTATTATGTTATATCTATTCTCGGTTTTATAACTACAAAATGTCCTCATGTTTTCAAGGATGGCCGGCCATGATGGATGACGGAAAAATTGTGATTTGGATAACAATGTAGGAGAAATGTATTTAGTGCTGTGCAGCAATTAAATACAATGTGCCAGCCATGGTCTATACTGTCTTTTTTTTCGGCTTTTTCACTGCTCAATTGTCAGCATATGTGTATGTATTCCTTTTGTTCACGTGTACGTACGTGTCTTAAAGAGTTAGCAAACCTATCAGAGTGGCCGACGTATACTCTCTCTGACTGTCAAATATTTGAACAAATACAAAGGAAAATACAATTATTATAAAAGACGTCAGGCGAGAGCAATAATCGCATAATCGCAACAAATAATCATGGAAAACAGTACTCGTCCAACGAACAGCAATGCCTCTGTTATTTCTTCATCAGCTATAACATGTATCTCCAGCGCACTTCAACCGACCGATAACGCGGATATATTCCAATCTACCACTTTTAAAACGCTGTGCACTCTGTTTTTCACTATGATAATCATCAAAGGCATCACTGGGAACACCTTAGTGCTGGTGAGTTTAGTTCGCTATCGTGACCTACGGACACCTTATAACTTTCTTATTGGTAGCATCGCTTTCGCCGATCTGGGAGTGTGCGCAATTTCTGCCCCCATGAGAATCATTGAACTTTACGTTGGATGGCCGTTTGGGGCCGTGATCAGTTGTAAAATTTTAGCTCCACTCCAAGACGTTTTTGTCTGTGTTTCGGTCGTCACCCACACAGCCATTGCCTTGGAACGCTTCCGCGCGACTGTTACGCCTTTCAAGCGCCGAATTTCGGGAAGGAAAGTAAAGCAAATAATCGCTCTGTCTTGGGTCGTATGCTATTTGGCTGTAGCCGTGGTACAAGTTGTTTTCCTCGAATATCAGGAAGGTGACGACGCTCTGCGCCATTGTACATTTGGCAAAGTTCCCGCCGTCCACGGTTTTCGACGCGTTTACTTGCTGTACCTGGTGGTAGTGTTCATTTTGGCGCCTTTGATAGTGCAAGGGCTGTGCTACGGCAAAGTTATTTGCAAACTTCGCGCGACTGAGCGAAACCTGCGACAAAGTCAAGCGGTTCCACTTGGTTCCACTGAAACAAAGCAAGAACGGGCAAAAGCACAACGAAGGGAGCACCTCATAAAGATGCTTTGTCTTTTAACAGGTGTTTTTCAAGTCTGCTATCTTCCACGAGGGATCGTGATGGTTATTGAAGAGTTTACACCTACAGGCCCTCCCACAGGCAGCTTGGCATTTGCTTATCTTACAACTCTCGCTTTTTATTACATGAAACATGTGATTAACCCTGTGATCCTGTGGCTTCTAGGCAAGGAATATCGTAGATGCTTTAAAGCCCTCTGCAGGTGTTTGTAATCCTACCAGTGAAAGGAGGTAACTTGCGAACCGAATCTAATTTATCAGTAACTCAGGACGAAGAAATAGCAATATATGTAATATAAGGGTTTAGTCCCTCAAACTTTCGCAGCTTGTCCGGCTGTATATCTCGAAGTATCCTAGAGCCGTTGTAGCGACAAAATGCAGAACGTACAGCCGCCAGTTGCAATAAAAAATCTTGTCATGCTATTCTATGAGGAAAACTAAAAAAAAAAAAAAAAAAAAAAAAAAACAAGAAGAAAATAAGTGCGCTTTGAAGAGTCGGGACACTGTTATTGCGAATAAAGCATTGGTAACTCATACCCCACCGTGTAATTCAAACAACTGACTATTTCAGTGGTGGGAATGCCCTGTTGTTTGTTATAAATAAAGGCTTTGTGTCTTGGCAACATTCAAGTCCGTACATGATTTCCGCAAAGCCAAACTGATTGGAGCCGGTGAATGGATTCCTCAAGTAGAGTTCATATGTCGGGACTCTTATGTTGAGAAATAGAAATGTTTTGAACTCAATTTTGTTTTCTAGGGAGCCATTTTGTGCTTATTTTGATCTTCTAAGTATCGTGTCCCTAAATCATATTTAATTACTTGTATTTCCTCGGCAATAAATATGGTGAGAGACTCATAAAAAGAAGGAATCAGTGTAAAACAACACAGCACACGAGGATTATGAATCAGGGAAAACGTTCAAGGAATTCAGTCCAGTCATTGGATCTTATCAGCCTTTTAGAGTGTTCGAAAATCTTTCCGGATTTTTGGCAATGAAAGAAAAAGGCGTATTTGCCGACCATAAATATTTAGGGGCCCCATTAAAACAGACCAATCACAAGGCAAACAGTCAAAGATGAGTTTCCTATGTACGCAGGAAAATAAACTAGCGGATGACATCAGCTGTTTCGATCCTCTTTTCCTGTTTCCAAGCAATAATAATAGAACCATCAAATTAGCAGAGTGACGTATAGTAGGTTTGACACAAGCATGTCAAATACAATTCCTTTGAGGTCACGTCCATCAAAAACCCATCCGTCACAGTTTGTCTTTATTAGCGAGGATTATCGGCATGGAAGCGGACTACTCCACAAAGTCGACCTTTCAAATAACGTCGCTGCCCCCCATTTGAGACTTGCACCGCCTAAATCCTGTGCGTTTGTCGCCAGTGTGCGGTATGGAAAGGCCAGGGAGTCGAAAGTTTTCCTATGGTTATACAAAAAATGTACAGCATGAGAAAACTCAGCCGGCTTACAGTCGGAAGCTTAATCACTATAATCACGAAGACAATGGCACAGTTCCTTCACCTGACAAAGATAAAGTATCATGGCGTCCTTACCTATTCTTGGATGTTTACAAACAGACGACTTATACCCCTTACATTAACAGAGGGGTAAGCAAAACTGAACCAAGACCAACTCAAGGTATACTATACGTAAATCAGTATTGTGTGGCTTCAGTAGAGTCAGGCGCGGCGCACTGTCCAGCGTCGCCCGTAGCTATGCAAATTACATGTCCGGTGAATGATGTACTACTCTGTTATTGATCTTCAAGCGGAAAGTTAGCAAATTCACCATTGGTGCAGATCTTGCCGTTCAACAGGGGCGTTTGACTGATGTTTAAACAGCTATGTAATCATTTATTTAGTACATCATTTAGTATATCTTATGATGTTGATCCGTTGACTGTCTATTTTACACTGGTGATCTTCCATCGGACAATTAACTATTAAATGTTAGCGAAACTTGGAACTCTTTAGACTTCACTACCTCTGCAATATATGAATAGTATCTTAATATGATGTCTGTCTTAAAGATTAGCCAGATTCATCAGATAACACAAATGCGATATTTTTACTGAGTCAATACTATAATGCTTCGAAAAATGGTAGCCGATCTCCGATCTCTAACTTCCGTCGGTAATGATAGCCGGTGCCGAATAGAAGCCGTGATAAATATCACACAAGACACTTGATGTTGCACTGTTTGTTGGGAATTATATAAAGGGGACTGATACGCATGGTCCTCCGGAGTGGCTTTGGGAAGACACTGTTCCGTTTACATGATAAACTATCTTCATGCCTGGGAAAAAAACCTCGCCGACTCCGAGTATGAGCGCGGGCAAATTTCGTCTGAAGGCGTACACGTGTTCTCCCTAATTGACCCGAAAAATTTGAGCTCCTACTAGAACACAGTACAGTTGACCGTCTAAATACCTGAGTTCTAGCCGATCTGCCAAATGGCAAAGCCTTATCGGACGAATTAGCTAAACGCCCGAAAAGATCATTACATCACTGAAGAAAAATGGCGTGACCGACGGTTCAAATTATCCCATGTTAGAAGGAAACCAACCTGAAAAACGTGGGGTGCCGTGGTCTGAGAGAAAAACTTTTTTTTTTTTCGTGGTAGTATTATTACCCCCTCCCCCTACGATGTTGAATTTATGCCCCAGTTGTGCACTATGTTCCAATGGAGTGCCTTGAGGGGGAGGTTGATGACTGTCTACAACGGTCGGGCTGGAGGTTTGGAATAGTTTTGGGAACTACGTGCACTGCCTTGCTGCAAGCTTGTCTCGTTGATTTAACCTTGTTGTTTTAGAGTCTCTCTGAGGTAAGAAACTTTGACATACTTAGCCACAGTTTCCAACTACAGCAAGTCATGTCAGGTCAAGTATACCAAAGTATATACTCAGTAAAACTTACTAAGCGCTATAAATTCATGTCCTTCTAAACCTTCAGTATAATATACGTGATGGTTCGAGCTTTTATGTGTTCGTGACCCGGTTCGTGACCAGGAAGATTTGGCCAGTTCCAGGCCCTTACGCACGCATAAGCGCCTGGGTATCAAACAGCCACTCCTGAAAATCGAGGCGTTTGTGCATTTGTTGTTCAAACTGGTCAAATTGAATCTTAATGTTAGGTTTCTCAAATATTGTGTTTTGATGCCTGCACAGTCATAATATCGTATTAATTTCGGGTGAAAGTGATGGAGCTACTAATATTGTTAGAATGCGAGAAACAGAACAAAAACCGACCGAATTATAACTGTGTTGTGTTCGTCACATTTCCGCTCTCGCTCTCTCGCTCTCTCGCTCTCTAAATAGACTGTTCATCAATGTTGGCTGAGAGTCGGACATCCTGTGATATAAACAGCACGTGCCTGGTGCCGGACGAGCAGACAAACGTCTTGCTTGGCACCTGTGCCTCGACGAAAAGTCGCGCAGACCGTAGGTGGTACGACAGTGCGGCGAAGCAAATGTCACATTGATTTATGAGATTTTTTACCCTTGCTGGTATTAAACAGCCGCCTCTCATTCGAGCTAGCCAGCCTGTCTGCGCGAGAAACAACAACACCAAACGTTAGGAATTTAAGAAGCAGCTAACGGCGACGAGATTGCTGTAGTACCAATGTTTAGAATGGTCAGCCGCGGGTCTCATTTATAGGAAAATATTCCGCCTGTTCTAATAAATCAGAACTGAAGCAAATTTTCACATGGTTTGCGTATTGCCAATGCTAGAGATGAGAGGAAACGCAACTTTTAAATTGCCATTCGTCTGTAGAACTTCTCTTCAAGACTGAATTCATTTTCTGATAAAGCCGGAGCAATGAACGAATCACCACTAGCCGCCAAATGATGAAGCAACGGAAACGAACAGCAACATAATGATTTTTAATACACCTCGGGTGAAACAAAATGCACTTATGAAGTGTTCTTCACTGATTTTGTGCCATCACTTAGTTTTGGAGAAGGAGTGGCGGTGGGGGAAACAGAACCGTGGTTCCACAGTGACTCAAAACGAAACACATAGTGTTTTCTTTGCACTGTTGCCAGGTGGTACTAAAGAAACGACAAACAAGCAGTTTTGTACTGAATAATCAAGAAGTTGCTGGGGTGACGATCGAGGGACTATTGGACTTCATAGAATAAATCTTAGAACGTTCAACTAATTGTGGCTCGAGTCATGGGTGATTATATTTTGAATGGGAAGTTTATAACAAAGTTTAACAGATTCTGTAAACAATTATCCGCCACTTCCCTTCGCAAATCGAATTAAATCATTACGTTAATAAGCGCCACCAGCTGGAGTCACCAAGTCTGTCCCTATTCTTTGTCTTCATTTGAATTTCAATGGAAAGGTTGGTCCCTTAAACAGAGATTAAAGACGATTGGCTTTTTCTAAGAGTGTTTATAATATTCTGTGGGTAGAAAATTTCGTACTTCGACCAAAGAGTTTAGCTAATTGGCGGTATTTTAATGAGATCACTCAACAGGAATTTGAGCGTCTGGATCCCGTTTTTATTTAACACCCACGACTAAAACGCGGCCTTTAAAAAATCCTGATTCTTGTTGCGTCAAAATTACTGCTAATGCTATTAGTCTTTGCATTTCTATTTATCATGGATTACCAACAGTCTTGCCGCCTTGTTATGAGGTTTTGAAAATCAGCCTTGGCAAGGACATGTCCATTTTAAGCTAAAACAATTGCATATTGCGTCTCTCTTGCGATAACGCACATTTCTTCCGTTAATCCATCACTCCCACAGGTTTCTTTCACAAAATGCTTTCAAACTCTTACTTGTGGTTACGCAACTGAGTACGGCAGACCCGAAGGCAGCAAGACTGTATTGATCTGGTCTTTCCCGACTTCTGTTTGACAGAACTGCGACCATGATGGATGAGGCGTTAGAGCAGGCTCGCTAAAAAGAAAGCCGAAAAGCTTCTCAGTTTACTCTAAAGTATTATCCAAAGTTTTCTTTTCACGGTATTACCTAAGAATCGGTTAATTTGATGTCGTTCTCTGGGCCTAATCCTCCTTAACTACCCAATAGAGCTCAAGATGCTTCAAAGTAGTCCAGTGTTTATACAATTGCTTTATCCGACGGATTTCGTCAGCGTCCGTGTGATAAAGTGATTTTTTTGTTTGTGTACAATGCAGTACGCGAATGTACGTTGTACGATAGGCTAACGTCCGGCGCCGAAAATTGTCCAAACTGCGCCTTTGTTGTTCTGAAAATGGGAGGAATGAAAAACCATCTTTAGTTTATTTGCGTTTCCGCTTTGCCGCTCGCAATGAAACGCCTTGGGACATCTAAACTGTCCAAAAATGATCAATCACCTGAGAGCTGGGTCGAGTCTCTCATTACTAAATAAGCCCATAGAGCACCCGAACCCAGGCAGATTAGGCGCATTTGATTGGCTACGACATCACACGTGATCAGGTTCTAATAGATCATAATTGATCACTCTTTCTTGAAAACATTTCAGAATCAATCCGACCTCGGCGTTCCTGTCAACAGTGAGACTAAGAGGTCAATGAAACGGACAGTTTTCCCTTTCTAGATATATCAAAAACAAATTCATCTTGCTTAAGGGCTTGGATCACGCTGAGTTGAAATGGAGAACTGTAGCAACCCACATAGCAGCAAGCGGACGAATTCCAGCTCCTTAGCGACTAGGGTTAACCCCGCTGCATGCCACGGAACGAGTGCGCGAGATACCGATTCATGCAAAACTACTGAAGTGGCCCAGGAACAGCGAGCCGAAAAGACAGGAGAGATTTACCCATGGATGAAAGAATTTCGATCCAAAGGTATGTCCAATTTTATGTCTGAAAATGGGACCATTTGTTAAAACAGAGGGGCGTTTTTCTGCATTTCCTTCTTGTCGAAGCTCGTTGAACTCTAATTGTGAGTCGATTTCGTCGTGGTTTTTTCAGTTTTTATCGGAGTCATTTTATGATCAAGTTGCTTGGTATTTTGTTTGTCCATGATGTTCGGAGCCAAGCAAAAGGGACTCCGCAAAAAATTCCTCGCCAAACTGTCGCCCTTGCATTGTGAGGCAGTTTTGCTCGGGGCTTTACAAGGTGCGAAGCATTTGTTAAGGATCACGCGGCCTAACAATCACTTGTTTCTTTACTCTTTTTTCATTAAAGAGCTGAAAAAGAAGGCCCTAAATCTCAGCTTTGTTATGCTAAAAGGCCCGAGTTGTAAGGCTTTGCCGAGTTTAACACATCGTTGGCGCCAGTGTCATCTTCTCATTGTGGGAAGCCTTGCTCCAAACGTGTTGTAATCCCGTTTTCCCCGCTGTGTGGCAAACCAGAGGTTTCTAAAAAAAATCTGCGAGCTGTCTTGTTATCAGACAAAGCAGGCCACAGTACAAGTCCCTTGTTCCGCATTTGCGCCTATAAGACCTTGTTATTTACACCCGCAAAAGGTTCTGCTCAAGAACATGGCCGGGCGCTGCGCATTCCTTCGCTCGAGCTACGACTCTGAGCCATTTTAACTCGCAATCACTCGTATAATAATGTCTTGAAAAAGTCTTCTGGTGATAACGTGTTAACAGTGTTTGCCTCAACAAGTTATGTTTGATTCAAGCGTATTTTGGTAAAAGACTTGGCGTCAGTTTGAGAGGGCTTGATTCGGGAACCCAGTGGACTGGCAACAACATACCTCTTGATCCGCGGAATGTTACTGATGTGTACTTTTGTGTTGTCTGTAAAATAATGTATTTCGAGTGTGTTGTCTCTGATTTTTTTTTCTTAGTTTTAAGTACCCCTCGCGGGCTTTACTGATAAGAACATTCGAAGTGCTGTAAACGCAGCCAAGTTTGTCATCTTCCCGAACTGGCGCCTTGTTTTATCACTCCAAATGGCGCTACCGGTTTCTCTCTTATTGGCTAATTATACTTTATTCACATTATTGCGCCTAAAGTAGAAATGTATTAAAAATGGCTTGTATCTAGAGATATGAACAAACCGGAATGACAAGGCGGAAAGCTCAAACATTATGAACGAAAAGTAAAAATAGCTTCGTTTGTTTGCAAGAAGCTTTTCTGCGAGTAGGCAAAAGTCAGGGAAATTGTATTTTAATAAATTGAACTGTTTCGGTGTAACAGCTATTTGTAGTAAGAACGTATGTATGTGTGATTAGTTCCCACCACGAGGTGAGAAGTTGGCTTCGGTATTCTGTTGTGTTTAGTCGGTAAAGACATCAGGGCAGTCTCCAATTAATTAGGCTGTACTGTACGATCAAAGGGAAAAGTTTGGACTGATGATTGTGAGACAGTAACCATTAATTTAACTGAAACGATGAAGGGCCTTGTTATCTCAGTGCAGTGCCCGTTCCGGCTTAACCATTTTATTGTTTCGTAGCAAAGGGCTTACTGTGTGTTGAGACCTTTTTTACACAAGAAACAATATAGTTTAAGCACACAGTTTCTTTTAGTTTACCTCTCAAACTAAACAACAACGGCCATGTTAATCTAACAAAGCAAAGCCTCGAGGTTTAAGGACACATTATCAGTGTCTGTTCTTGATCATGATAACTCCGGCCATGTTAATGGCTCGGACTACTTCGTGCATGTCAGTCAAATTCCGTAAAGACACCTTGAAATTAGACTATGCACCTAAACTATTTTAGACACAAATGATTTAATTGTCTCTCTCTTCTGTGTTCAGGACCGCCAGCTCAGGTGAAGGATACGTCCAACTTGAACAGGACAATATACACAACACGACAACTCGTGGAGCTGGAAAAAGAATTCCATTATAACCGCTACCTTTGTCGGCCGCGAAGAATCGAAATAGCCCAGGATCTTGACTTAACAGAAAAGCAAGTAAAAATATGGTTTCAAAACCGGAGGATGAAATGGAAGAGAGAAAACAAGATGGTAGAAAAAGCACTGGAAGATGAGATTCAAGAGAGAGTCCGAAACTTGAGCGCTCAAAATCCTAATGGCTTCGGTAGTCTTCCCTTGAGTACAAAGACAAATGCTTTTAACGAGATGAACAGTTATTACAGCTACAACATGCCAACGGCTGTGAATCAGTTCAACGGGTTGAATCAGAGAGCAGTATGGCAACAGTATTGATATTGATGCCGGACGGTTGAAATAATCGAAGTTGCTTCACGGCGGAACATTGACCACGCGCCATATTGCCCTGCCACTCATGAGTGCAAATAGTGAACAGAGCTTGCGGTGCGCTATTCGACGGATTTGTAAGTTTGTATTTTGACACTTTTATTTATTAATGCGTTAGGGATTTGTTATACTCACCACACGATTTGGACAAAAAGCACCGAGAAATAGTTCTTTTGTATGTAGTCCTCACATGTCATTCTTTTAAAGTTTGTCAGCTAAGCCTTCAAAAATTAGTTTTGTGATGCTCCTTAGCACACTGAATATTCGAAAGGATTTTACCTAAATTTCTGTGCAAATTACTTTAACGAAAATTACTGCTACGTCTTTATATCGCCCCGGAAGAGCGGTCATTGAAGTGCCTAAGAGAATTAGAGTCGTGCCGTGTCACTTCATAAAACAAGCATGGGCTTTCTCAACCTCGGGTTGGGCTGAGGTTATCAGAGGAAATGACGTGAATTAGATAAACCACTGGAGTCATGAAACTTCAACCGCAGTCAAGCATAATTTGTTGCTGGTTTGTCAGATATTATATTTGAAACTATAAATCTTCAGTGAAGCGCTTCAGGTGAAATAGATCAGTCGGCTTAACCCTACTCAACCAAGAAACTCTAAATTCTGTCAAATGAAACCTATACGAGTGTGAGCTGTTGTTGAGAAGAGAGTTTAGTTTAGAGTAGAATTTTGGACAGAACACTTGGGTTCGTCGAGTTCTTTTACCGTGAATCATTCAAACATTTTTCGAAGCTTTATATACTTACTCTGCTATCAATTCGTGCCAATGTGATTTTTCTTCGCTACATTAACTGACATCACCTTCTCCAGTGGCCATGCAAAAGCCGGAGAAACTATATGCTGTTTGATTGTCAAACGTCAATTCTGCTATCTTACCTTTCTAACTTCTCGGTCAGATGTAAATTTGCATTCATATTTATAAAATTGAAGAAAATATTTTATATAGTCCCAAAATAATTTTTAATATATTCTACAATTTAGAGAACAAAAATGTCGAAAGGACTCTTTCAGACGCTATGAGAGGCATTTCCCAAATTAATAAAGTTGTGTTGCACCAAAACGGTCTGAGACTATTTTGTTGTGTTTAAAACAATTCAAATGACAAAGCCAAGAAGCAGACATATGGTGTGGTTTTACAGTTGACACATACCACACGTTCCTGGCTGTTTGTCTGTCATTACGTCTTTGCGGAGATTAGCATTTAAAGTTCCCTATTGGTCGAATCATGTGAGGAAATTCAATCCCTCTCCACGGAAACAGCAGCGGCGTACCGCACGACAGGGGAGGTTTACTCGAGTGGGGGAGGGGAGGGTGGTGCAGGGCATACATTGCCATGGCCAACCGCGCTAGTCTCGAGTTCACACATGTGTACCACCCCCCCTCCCCCCCCCCCCCCCCCCCCAATCCTCAGCACTTGCACATGACGCACAACTTGAGAGTAAATTTACTTAAAGGGCGCAATATCCAAAGATCGATCTACCATGTCGATATATGAACCTTCTGCTCGAGACACTCACCACAGAATTACTCTCGACTCGAACACTTAGCACACACCGCTACACAATTTTCGCGTTAATGTAGGGAGAAATTTAGGGCCGCCCCTATATGGTCAACGGTTGTGGTCAATGCCCCCACCCCACCTCGGTTGTTAGCCTTAGTCCCCTTGAGGTTGTAAACATCCGGGACTTGAACCCCCGTGCTTCACATTTAGGTTTACCGCCCACGACAATTGTGATTTTACAGCCGATACCAAAAAGGCCGCCATGACTAGGCGCGCAATGCAGGCGGTGAAAGGACGAAGGACTCTTTCAAATTTAACAGCCAGACTGCATGCTTTATTTCAAAGTGATAGCAAAATTGATTAGTTACACCAAAACTACGCAAGCAAATCTAAGATTAATCAAATCACACTAGAAAACTACCATATTGCAGTTTACAAAGCCTCCTATTTGTTCGCCGCATCACTGATGTCTGAAATCCAAGTACGTAGCCTTTTAATACAGCAATCCTATCCAGATAGTTATACTAAATTTTAAGCTACTTTAGGTGAACACATGGGTTTCAGGACATCGCGTGCTTATCCTCAACTTCTGAGTGCTAAATTCCAATTTCTGACCGACAAAATATGACATGCAGTAAGAAGAATTTGCAACCTGATAACTTGCCCAGACGAAATCTGGTGCAACGATCAAGTCTCACAACATCACTATTAACACATTTTCTTATTTGAATGGTTTGGAGAATTTTGTATTCTTTAGCTCAGGAGTGGCTACAATTTTTTTGAGTGCGCCATCTAAACAATTATTACTATAGACACTTTATGGTTTATTGGATGAATTACAAATACAACTGCTCTCCTTTTGAGAGAATACGAGCCACGAAACTCATATTTGACGCAATATTACCGTTACAAAATGGACTATACTGCAAGCTTCAAAAATGGATATCTAAAAAAAAAAAAAAAAAAAAAAAAAAAAAAACAGCAGAAACAATAAAATGAACATTAACCTAACAGACACACTGAACCTATAACCAGGGGTTTAGCTCATAACCAATCCGGTACATCCGAGCTTTCTTTGTTATCTTAAAAAACGGAACACAAGTTCCCCTGATAAGGTTTGAACTGGTAGAAGCTTTTTAGTTGATTTTGATCAACTCTAACCGCATATTGGCCAAAAGGACAAGAGAGAATTTGGTTAATACGAGATGAGCTTTAACAACCGGGTCTTTGCTAGTGTTCACTGGCGACAAAAGAAAATGACCACGCCTTAGTTTTAAGATGTAGCACTCCGTAAAATGTCCATGCTAGTGCAACTTTCTATTCACCTGAGAGCTCGGGAAAAGTAGGAAAGTCTAACATAGACATAACTGTATGCTTTGTCGTGAACCTCACTTTTAAAGTTCCTTTGATCAATCAGCACTTTCAAAATAACCGAAAACAATAAGGATGGTTTATCTGACAGCACGTTTTACCAAGTGATTACATTCAGAATGTAAATATATCACACGTACAGGGACCGGCCAAAAGCTTGAACACACCCTCACGAAAAAGAAACGAACTAACAAAAACGTCTTGCAAGAGAAGCGGGAAAAATTTACGACCTTGCCATTTTACATGCGTTTTTTTTTTTTTTTTTTGCGATAGCCTTCGTGTACTGGGCCGGTTAATATTAACTAATGATAGCGATTACAAGTTGCAAAGGTCTGTACATGTAAAATATTGCAAATTCTAAAAAGAAAAAAAAATTAAAATGCACACACGCACATGAAAAGAAAAAGAAACGCAAGGGATGACTAGAAATCTGCGCTGAATAACACAGAAAAAAAAAAAAGATATAGTGGCAGTATAGCGAAGGCGGGCTTGGGTCCGCTTCAAATGTACCACTCTTTCTTCTTCTGGGTCTCTTCCCCTTTGTTGGTGGGCACCAGGTCGATGTACGGGTCGGTGCCCTTGAGGTTTTCATCGTCCTCGTGGGTGTGGTAGACTCCCTTGTGACGAGACCAATACCAGTAGATGGCCACTAGCACCGCCACGATTACCAAGATCAGAATCAAAACCACTATCACGATGATCGCTGTGTTGTTTCCCTCGTCACCGTCTTCTGTGGGTGCCGCTGTGGTACGTGGCCCAGCTGACACTGGGGCGGGTATCCGAGGAGTGGGAATAGGAGGGAGGTTTTTCGGTTCATCACCACACTTTTCCCTGCTGAGCGTATTAATACCACTCACACTTATGGACTTCTTTTGGGCTTTGATTTCTTCTGTGGCCGACTCGTAGTATAAATACGCTTCGATGGGCTCAATCGGTACGTTCTTTTTCTCGAAGAAGCGTTGTGTGACCTTTGCACCGGTGATGCATCCACCGAAACCCTTTTCACCAGTGCTACCCACCATGACCTGGTACATGAAGGAGAAGGGTTTGTCAAGCCGGGGTTTTTCCGCTCGCTTCCAGCCGCCATCGTCGACTTTATACTCGATTCGCCTGTTCATCTGGTTCAGTGCAAACGTGTGGCGTTCGTTGTCACAGAACGAACCAGGTAAATCAATTTGGACGTCACCGTCTGAGGTCTTGAACGTCAACATCAAGGCGCCGTTGTCGAACTGCAGCGCTAAGTACTGGCCGGGAGTCTTACTAGTAATCTTCACTATATCCCCTTGGCACTTATTGGTCTTGAAGCCAACTACCACAGAAACGCCGGGAACTGACTCCTGCTTTGCGAACGTGTACGTCATTTGACTTTCTTTACTATCAAATTGGGCGCCATGGTCTGAATGAGAGCAAGATACGTTTTAAGCATTTGAGCCTCTCAAATACCATTGAATACTGTCATCAACATCAGCCAAACAACGAAGGAAAGGGGGAATTTAACCCTTTCACTCCCAAGAGTGATCAACTTCAATTTTCTCTTTCAGTTTTCTCACCAGAGATATATACAGTAAGGAGAACTTGGCTTTTGATACCTTGCTCACATTACAGCAGATTGAACTATCAACTCTTACTACTTAATCTGTTACATTTTCCTCTTAAAAGGTTGGGAGAATTTGCATTTTGATCTTGGGAATGAAAGGGTTAAACTCGGGCCTCAGTTTGCGATCTGTCCTGAGAGTTTGAGTTGAAATAAAGTTGATTTAGGACACCGTGTTCCAATTTTGACCAGAAATACTAACCTTTGTGACAGAAGTAACCATAAAATGGGGTCATGGTGCAATTACACCGATACACATTGTAATCATCTGTACATGTCGAGCCAAGTTGGCACTGATTTTGGCTTTTGTCACAAGCGGCCCCACATCCACTATTCACATAGCTCCCACTGTCCGCATCATTGGCAGCCGTTTCCAAATCCTTCACTTGTCCATTGACAGCCTGCAAGATATCAGCATCATCAGTATTCTTGGTTCTTCATGTGACATTACGAATGAATGGGCACTCTATGGGCATAAGGAGTGGGTACTCCTTATGCTTCGACTGTAAATAAGGTTATCTGGTATTTTTTTTATCATGCAAGCCATGTGAGATGAAATTTAACCCTTACAATTTGTGTCCAAATATAGACCCAAAATCAAACTACCTAGTAAATTAAACTACTTACAGTAGAATGTACTGTACAAACTAATCAAGAGCTTTTATTTGAGTGGTCACACCTTTGGGTTTCATTTGACAGTTCAGGAGGTGGAAGTGAACACTGCTATTAAAATGTATTCATTTTATAGCTGGGGCAAAACCCTATAGGTTAAGAACAATCAACAGAACTTACCAGACCACGCATGCAACCAACAAAGCCATTTAGAACTTTTGCGTCACTTCCAAGGTACATTGGGCCTTCAACATCCAAGTCCTTCTTTTTGGAAAGATCCAATTTCAACTTGTTCTCTATGTCATCCACTTTCAGTGAAAACTCCTTCTGATTGCGATATATGGAAACCTTGTGCCACTCCCGGTCATTTAACTCTCTCTTCTTCACACTTGTGTAAATGGCCTGTGCGCCATTTCCAATGTTAAAGGTGAGTAGCATGGTTGTTTTGTTGGTAATTTGCAACTGAACATAATCTTTATTTAGATCCCCACTGGAGATATCCCCATTGGAGATTAGAACTCCTCTCGCGTATGGTGTCTTGAAAAAGAAACTCAAGTCCCCATGAGAAGGTGGGGTCCATGGTTTTATCTTCAGCATGCCATCTTCATTGACAAATGTGGCAGTGTTACTGACTTCACCTACATGAAGAGTTTAAAAATACAGTGCTCAGTCAACCCATCATGACCAGATTTACATCTCCCATATTACAAGTACATTTCAGATTCAAAAACCAAAATGTTGCGAAGCATCGCTCTTATGAAAGTTGTCCCTCCACTTAACAAAATTATATAAAAAAACTACAATTTTGAAATATTTGTGCTTCACACAACATTTTGGCCTATAACTCTAGAAGTGCGAGGTGTGTCATCATATACAGTGTAAGGGTTTTTAAAATTTGCATAGTTATTCTATTTCACATCTTACAATCTAAAAAGTAAATTGCTCTAAACATAACCCCAAACCCAACCCTAACCCCAGGCCTAAAAAAATTGCATGCTAACAAGGACCATACAGAAAACTCATATCAATATCATGCCATGGTTGACCCAGATACATGAATGCAATGTATTAGTGATGGGGAGGTGCAAGGGCCTTTCTGGGGTTTGACAATGGCAATTTTAGGGACTTTTGGGGGTGTTAGAAGTTTTCTGGCAGATTTGTTTTTGGGTAGAAATATTTTGGCAGGGACTTTCTTTATGGTTGATGAAAAGTGTACCCTAGCATTCTTGATTTTATGTCAAACAGTTATTATATCAATTTAATTTACAGTTTGCCCCAACACGGGCCAAAACTGGCTGTGCAAAACAATGGCATTTTGTCCTCAAACCAGCCATGAAAAAAAATGCATTGGAAAAATCTCCATCCACTCTCCTTTGGTGATTTTTTTGACCATTATTTTGCTATAAACCCCAATATTGTATAAATTAACCATTCAGAATCCATGTTTTGTGTATTTTTTGACAGCTAAACAAAGAGATCAAAAGAAATTGAAGTTTCATGATGTTCATTCACGTGTACTGTACACCATTTGGTTTTGCATTTTCACAGACAAAATACAAGGCTTTGATGATGCTAACTATGGAAGGTTATCTCCTTAACAGTGACTGGAGACTAACGAACTTTGACGGATTACAATCTGACAGAGCCCTCGACTGATCAACGCAAAAGAAAAGATGTCATGTTGTCTGTTGTTATGCATTTTAACCTACAGTACTTTATTTTTTATGCAGAGATAAAAGGACTTCTGAAGGGTTTTGTTCTGGGCTCTTGGACTTCTGCTAGATCTAGTTTTAGCTTTTAAAATGGAACTTTTTTGGTCTCTAAGAATTTGGATTCATTCACACCTCTCCATCATGAGTATACCTGATAGCCCCCCCCCCCCTCCCCCCCCCCCCCCCCCTCCACAACCTCTCTCCCCTCAATCAAAACCCTGCAGGTGCAAAATGCTAAAACAGAGCCAATTTTTGGCCACTTATACTACCTTTAAGGGTTCAACAACTTACCATAGCATATCAAGTTACCAACTGTAAAGTTTCCCTCATTGCCCTTTTCTTTGTTCACACCTCCAAACTGAACTTGTGAAACAGGTAAGGCATTGGTTTCAGTCAGAAATCCTTTGTCACTCTCCCAGCTGTTTCTCATAGCATCACAGTTACACTTCTTTGAATCCAAGCAATTTGGATAACAGCCACATGCTTTTGAACTGGGATCTGCTCCGCCCCAGTAGCTCTTATACACACCATCAGCAGAAACCCACCGGCCATAGTAGTCCCCATCGTTCAAGAGAGGAGACTTTTTACAGCCATACTCAATGAACTGTCGGCAGTTTTCACTATTTCGAGCCAGTACCTTGGCAGCGTCAATGCTTGGGACATAGGTGATGGTTCTCACATAAGATAACTTGCCCTCGCCTTCTGCTGCTGGGAACTTCACAACTTCTATGTTCTGATCTGTACTAAAGACTTCTGTTTGAGCTGGCAAGTCAGTAGTCATGTTGCAGAATGCTATGAATGGCTTGAGAGGTCCAGATCCATCAGCATCGATTGTGTAATTCTTGCTCACTGCATTTTTGTCTTTCTTCTTGATCTCTTCACAATTCTGAGGATATGTTGCTGAAATATAACAAGACACAGACATAAACTCAGAGTACAATATGTCATACTGACAAGTTGTACAACTGCACTGTTTTCTGAAAGTTGTGAGTCCAGGTCAAACACAAGAAGTACTGCTTCCATGACCTACAATCTGCACAATTTTGTGATGGTGGTGGCATTTCCTTGCACTGCTAATATTGGCCTCTTCAAAGATAACCTGAGTATCAGGCCCTCCTTACAGTAAGTGGGAGGCTGTTTTCAATAGGGGCTTTAAGGTGGCTCCATAGGGTATTTCCCTGCACTTGCTCATATTTAGTTTATGACACCAAAACCGTCATATTTTCATTTCATTATATTCTTTCTTGATCAAATTTGCAGGGTAGATGTTTCGAAAGGTCTGTTGCGTATACGTCTTACTTTTGTCACTCTAGTGTGGTTTCTATGGAAACAATACGTCCTTGAAATAAAGGTCTTCTACCCCGTTTTCAAACTTTCTGCTCTATTTTCTCGAGTTTTCTTTGGTGAATTTTTCTGAAACTTTCAGTATGTTTAGAAATTTGTATAAGGTAAACATAACTGTGAAAAAAAGTTGGGGTTAGAGGAGCGGATTCCGAGCTAATTGGCAATTTATGTTTTTTGCAAATAAAAAAAATTCTGCTCCATAAATTTCCATTAAAATCAAATATTACAAAACCGGATATAATCTTCGTTTGCCTGCAAAATTTAAGACAAATTCACCGAAGGAAACTCGAGAAAAATGCAAAGAAAAACTTGATATTTTACGTGCGTATTGCGCCATCAAATGCAAAATAATGACTCGACAAGATCGACAAGTGTGCACGCGTTAGCAGTAATGTGTGCATGTAAACACGAGGACAAAGCGGCGATCGCACGCCTGCAAGTACAGCAAGTTTTCTTGGTGCGAAGCTAAAAGGAAACACCATGCAATTCCTGAATTTCTGTCTTGAGAAGCTCGTACTGGATATGTCAGCCACGAATTATGCTGTGCGAACTACTGTTAGCGAAGTCTCAAACAATTTGAGGGTGATAGCTGTTCAACAACTCAATCCTTTTTCAATACAAAGCCGTGAAGACAGTTCGGAAGTCGTCAGTTCAAGCCATCGAATGCTAGTCCACTAGATCCCAACAAGTTTGTTGGCAGTTGTGTCCCATCAAGTTCATTCATACTTATTCAGTACAGTTCGTGAATATTTAGTTTTGCGACTGCTCATCTGAGATAATATGCCACAGACTGACACACGGGATCAAACTCTGCAGGTTAGTAGGATTTGCAAAGCTTCATAACAACGCCAATAATTTCTGTCTAAGTTTGCTTACTTCCAAGAATTGCTGTCAGTGTTGTGACTAGGCCGAATGTACTGGTTTGTCCATTGCAACTGATGATTGCCGAAATGACCATTCGAGCCGCGTTTGTGAGGGCTGTTCATTTCAAAGTCAAACAGAATAAAATCTGAATTGTAGAACTTCTTCATCGTTGTGTTGCTTGTTTAGTTATTGGCCTGACAGGATGTGCAGAAACAATACTTTCAAACTAATTCAGTAGAGTTATATACATTCGAAGGTAAAGTGATAAAGATCGGCGATCAAGTAAAGCCGGCGTGTACTTAGTTTGATTGAAAGGCTTTCAAGTTTGATTTCTTCGTGACTTGAAGAACCGTGCACGCATCGTAAACTGTTTTTACTCTGAGATTTTAGGATTTCCTGTTAAATTCAGATTTCCTCCAGAGAATTATGAAAGTCGGGTTTTTATTTCATTGTGATTTTGGTGCCCACGCAAAATTGCGTCTGAAAACCCTATGGAGCCACCTTAAGATACAGGATGCGAGAGGACGACGGCAACGTCGGTGAAACAATAAAACTAATCACAGAAGACAAAAGCATGTGAATATCTGAAATTGACATGTTCTCGGGGTCGCCGTGCTCTCGCATGTGACTTCAAATGCTTCTTTTTTACATCGTTGTCAAGATGTGGACGACAGTTCAAAAAAAAATGATGACAGTTGTTCTTCTCAGTAAGAAACGATGAGATCAACAGAACCTTTGCAAAAACGGAACAAATTGAGCAACCTAAGAATAGGCAAAGTTACAAAGACATAGGGAAAACAGAGACACTATTTTTTTGGTTCCTCGCGTTGCTGTTGCTATTGTAGGTTTCTTAAACTCCCTAATGGCTTTGTGTCAGGCCCTCCTTTCCTCTTGCATAGCCTGACACCCAGGTTCACTTCAAAGAGTAAACTAATCACAAATTCTGCTTCTACTGTATGAACTTCTCTGTAATATATATTTTTTTCAAAATTCATCCAAAAATAAATGTTATTGCTACAAAATTATGACCTCACAATACCATAACTGTAAGCTACAGTATGCAATGTCTACTGTACATGATAAAATTAGTGACAAGTTTGGCAATATTACTTACAGAACTGGCAAATGACTCCTGTGTATTTTTCAGGTGGACTGCATTCACAATTAAAGTCTCTCCCATCCTGAGAACATTTACCACCATTCTGACATGGATTGGGAGAACAGAAGTCGTTGATGTTGCACTTCTTCATTTGCACATTGGGACGCTCAGATTCAGGAATAGACTCACTGGGAATGTGTTTTTTTGAGTTGATAGTTATGTCTCGCATACACCCAATGAAACCCTCACCAAATGTTGTACTTGTACCAAAGAAACCACTAGGAGAAATTCCAGATGAATCTGATGGCTGACCGCCGTTGACCTTGAGCTCAACCTTTCCTGAAGAGACTTGGAAATCAACAGTCATCCAGTTACCTCTGTTGATCTTTTCACTCAAAACTACACTTGTGGGTTGCTGGGAGTCAATCTTTAACTGCACAGATGTTATGGTATAGGAAATTGTAAACTTCTTCTGCTTCACCAGGTTTCCTTCTTTATGATACGTACGAAACTTGAAACTGCCAACCATTTTGTCTGTGCTTCCAGTGTCTGCAACAAACTTTGCACCACTGCCAATGAAAGTGAATGGTTCATAGGCTCCTGAAGGGCACTCGTCCTTTACCAAGACTCTCTGATCATATTCTTTCAACAAGTTTATTGACTTAACTTTTCTTTGCTCGTCTGTGTATTCAAATGAAGCCAACATTATGCAGCCCATAAAGTTGGTCTCGGATTTAACGCCTTGCCGTGAAGTAATGGCGGTGGCTCCACCAGTGAAAATGTACCGATCGATATCCAGATTCTTATATTCGCTCTTCGCTTGCTTTACAACAGAATCACTTGTTCCGGGGTCCAACCTGATTGTGACCTCTTTACCAATACGTTTCACTTGGACAGTGTGAGGCAGGCCATCTTCAAGGTCATCCCCAAGGTAAACCTCGTGATCATCATATTTACCACCAAAACCACCAAGCCTTGCAGCATATCTAAAGCAAAAGAGAATCAACAAACATCTAACTAACCTGATATACATACACACATGTGTAGCTTGGCCAATTCGTGCAGCAGAATACCTGTACAAAAACACAGTACTGCCCTGTACAGCCTTTGGTCCACAGT
Source organism: Plumapathes pennacea (assembly GCA_964036295.1). Taxonomy (NCBI): domain Eukaryota; kingdom Metazoa; phylum Cnidaria; class Anthozoa; order Antipatharia; family Myriopathidae; genus Plumapathes; species Plumapathes pennacea. The sequence continues at coordinate 25,145,336 of OZ038464.1, read as the reverse complement.
TACAGAACAATCCTTCCAATTAGCTTGGTTGTTTAACATACTATACAGCAGTGTTGTATCCAGAGCGCGTCATTGCGTCCTGGGACGCACAAATCACGCAACCCGCTAAGCGGAAAGCCGATGCTGATCCTTCACCACTAATAGTGCGTCGGTAAAGCCCGATTTACGCATTGCAACTTTCGCTTACGACGCAAATAAAAAATCACTCCGTGATGTGGTTTTCTGTCGCATACGACACGAAAAAAGTAGTACAATTTTGTAAGGGTTAAATCCTGGAATGCGAGTGTGACTGAACAAATATTCGATCAAATGTTACTGTAAACCACTGGCTGTTCAAGAGGCTCAGTTTATCGCGATGTGCACATCTTTTATCGATCACGACGACACCGCTTTTAATATGTCAAACGGTCGAAATCTGTCCGCATACAAATCTTAAAACATTTTTGACCTGTAGTCTTGCACATCAACTGAAAATCAAGCTGTCAATTTTTTGCGTAGCGTGGTGAAATTTGATAACCCAAAGAATTGAGTTCAGATTTGTATAAATATGTTTTGTGCGTAATGCGGACATCAATAAAATACTTTTAGCCGAAAACCTCCTCGAAAGAGAACAAAATGTGGCAGGAACATAAAAAATGTCCTATCGGCTTGTTATTTGTTTGGTACAAAAATAAGCAATGTGAATAATGACGCGCCACAAATATTAATATTAAAAATGAATATTAATTAGTTGGACCCCACAAAATCCTACTTGGACCCTAAATTTTGGAAGAGGGGGTCCTTCCCCAGTTTTGAAATCCTGGATACAACACTGATACAGTACAGTATAGTAATGTACCCATGCTTCACTACACAATATTCTTTAACCCTTTATCTACCACACCACCCTGGGAAAAACCAGGTAAAATTTTCTGTGCCACTCTCAACCACCTGGCACAAAAATATACCCCTTACTCTCCCTGAGAAAGTTTGTAATAGTAATCTAATGTTCCCAAGCGAAGTATTGTGTTTTAACCAATCAAGTTAGTTAGTAAGCATAAATTTACTGATTTGTGCATTGAAGTGCAACCTGCTTGTTGTGTGATCAATAATGGCATCTTGACATTATAAACATATAGTCATCACTCAAGCCAAATTTAATGCCATCTTTAGAAGTTCTCAAGTCCAAAGTTAGAGACCAGTTAGAAAAAGAGTCTGACATTGATTTAGGCAGATCAGAAGATGAAAATAATTGGAGGGAGAGCAATGGTGAAAGCGAAGAAGAACAAGTGCCGCTTATGGGACAAAGGAACTTACACATGTTGCCGCAGACGAGTTGGTTTTGCTAACTGGCATCAGCTATGAGTTTGCAGACCGTGCTACACAAATGGATACACCCTCCAAGTGTAACGACGAAGAAAACCAAAGGAGATGATAGAATATTCACTGAGAAGCTGGAATAACTGTCGCCTTGTACAGGTATGAGATCATGGGAGGTTGATCACTTCACTTACATTGTACTTTCCTCTCATTTTTACTACACCACATCTTGCAAGTGGTACAGGTATTAATTGTTTTAGCTTCGAAGTAGATTTTGTTTATCTTGGAAATGTATTTACTCTGGACAAGTGGTTTGTTCATCAGCTGGGACAAAAAACCATGAAGACCTTCATTCGGTCACTTGTCATACAGTGTATCTCACAGGCATTCCCTTCCCTACTTGAAATAAAGTACAGCAACATTTTATGGGCTGACGTATGGCTCCAGTACAGCAGCTTTCTGCATCCTCTTTCACATTTCTAAGCAACTGGAGAACTCACTGATTAGTTGTTTCGCCAGAGCCAGATGGAAAGAGACTACTATCTTCAAGTGTGCTTAGTGTTTATGTTTCCCAGTGTTTTCTTCACTTCCATTCCTTGTAAACTCTTTGATTTTCAATTTGTACAATCCTAAATTGATTATCCAGTATTTTTTTAGGCAGAATAAACGTTGTGAAGCATGAATAACCAATGAATCGATCCTGTTGTTATGGGGGTAAATTCAACAACAGTTTGAGATGTGTATTTTTGAACTCAAGATACTGTACATTGTTTTTAAGATATTCCTTCTAAATCCCCTTACAAAAGCTCTACTGAGCATGTATGTTTTGATTTTATGTACACTTTCTGAAGACATTCCCTGAGGAACCCAAAAAATAAGAGAAGTTTTCCTCCCGGGGGACCCCAATAGGATTAAGAGATTTGATGAGACACAGTCGTTTAAAAATACTTCAAAATCTGGTCGACCATCGGAAGGTTTAAATGGAAATGATGAACTCCATTGACACAGGAACGGAAAAGAATGAAGAGATTATGACTCCTGGACTGATACAAAAGATATATGAACATATTGTAATAAAATCCTCATGAGAAAAAGTGGTGCAGCTGCATAGAAAACTTGGTTGGATCAAAACCGGAACAAAGTATCGCCAGCTGAGCAGGGAGGCCAACCGCATGAAGCGCCAGAGTCTGTCAGACAACGAGCAGTTCGACGACAGCATCTTCACAGATGAATGTTCGATACACATGAGCCACACCCGACTGAGCTTCCACTATTTACACTGTAATATCTCTCATGAAATGAAGTTCATGTGGACAGCTCATTATCTTCTCATATGTCCAGACAAGACACTCATCACTAGTCACTCGCCTCTCTTGTCTCGTGAGAAGGTGGTAACTTACAAATGTCTGTATCCAGTACTGTACATACTGTACCAGTACTGTATATACATAACATGTACTGGTATAATGTAGTAATGGTACTATATTATATCCATACATAAACTTTACTTAAACTCGGATTTTCAGCGTAGCTAAAAAAGCTAATAAATGATCTCAAGTTGTAAAATAATGTTGTGGTGTGTGTGTGTGTGTGTGTGCTCTCAATACCTGAGCTTTCCACCCATTAACTCCAGAGTAATGTAGTCCGATGCATCACCACCAACGCTGCTTGCATGCATCAGCAAGCCTGTGGCTTCAACAGTCTTAAATGTCACATTGATGCTATCTTTAACAGAGATGATCCTTTCAGATGTGGCATCATATTCCAAGTACCCCTTCTTCTCGAAGTACACATCTCCTGAAACTACAGCAACATAGAAAATGGCCACATTATTTTGTATCTACTGTAAGGTCTTTCACTCTTGAGCTCAGAAGCTACATGTACTGTAAATTCCCCTCATCACAAGAAAAAAATGCATCAGTGATAGTGTTGAGAATTAGTTGTGACTTTCATAATTGAACATCAGAAGCAATTGGATTGTCCCAACCAACTGATCATTATTACAATGGGATAAATCTGTATACTTTTGAGCAATAGGCCTCAGCTACCATCATGACTAGTTTACATAAACAATGTAAACAAGACAATGCTGAGCGGACCAAGTTGACATGTTGGGAAAATCAACAAGCTCGATAGGAAAGTCTGGCATCCCTGGTCTGGTATCCCTGGGTCTGTGGACACAGCTTTTATTGCACCCTGCTAAGGTGTGACAACTGCAAAACGCCAGCTCAGAAAATTGGGACTTTCCCAATGAATAATATGATTCTTACAGTACAGATAATGGAAGAAGCAAGACATTAACAAAATGGTAGGGAGCCCCAATGGGGAGGGGAATTATTTTTTTTAGGGAGGTGGGGAATATCATTTCAACTTTCAGAGCATAATTCATTTGTCGATAAACCCTTTTGCTCCCTTCAATTTCCTTCCTCATTCTCTTGTCAAAGAAATACATATACATAGATCATACAGTTTAGATAACTTAGCATTTGTCAGTTTGCTCAGTTTTCTTCTTGACTAATATTATTGCAACGTTTAGTACCATCTACAGTACGTGTATTAGTATTCTTGTGCTTGGGCCAAGTGAAAGAGAATCACAGAATATACATTTCCTCGATAATTATTTCTGACTCACACTAAACATTCTTGCAACAACACAACTATCAGATGCAAAATATGGGATTGATATGGTAATCTGTGGAAAAGCACAGTGAAAATTTATGCATAATTTATATAAAAATCGTCTGAATTTTTAAGATTGTGTAAACATAACCAGTTGAATGAAATCCGATATGTGAAACGAAAAATGTGCAGATTTTTCTTCAGTAAATACAAAGAGGAAATAACTGATATTTCTTTCTGCCTTCGATCACACACCCATATTCTAAACAACGAAACAGGCGACCACGACACGAAAGAAACTGGTTCAACACGCGATTGACACAGTCGCAAGGTCACACAACACATTTGCAGCGACGAACGAAAATCACATATAATTTATAAAGCACTGCATTGAAAGCATTGGTCGTAAGTGAAAGCGAATAATTCGCTTAATTGTGAAACATTTATATTTGAATTCTTGACGAGAGCAATTTTTTTCTGAAAGCCCATATCACGATATATTTGCCGATCAGGAATGCAGCAAAAGCGGAGCATTCAGTTAAAGCCAACGACAAATACAACATAACCACGGACAAGGGAACCAGATCGGATTCAAACATTTACAGTGACAAATCAACGAATGAATATTATAAATTCAAACACGCATATTTCCAACCGCCAGGAATATAAATTACTTGCGATTAGGGACTGACATTTTCCATGTTGTTATGAAAACCACTAATAGAACAACAGTGCTGATAAGGCTGAGGTTCTCGCTGGATGCAGGCTTCCGATCACCTGTGTGCCAAGTTTGCAATCGGAAACACAAAACATACCATACAAGAAACCAACGTAAAATGAAACACAAGGTTAAATCAACACTGCACAGCCTTGTTAACAAGGCCCAGAACTAAACATTAGGACGCTAAAAAGCTTCAAACATGATACGGTAAAATCGGTTTGCATGAATTTTAACGAAGTACAAAGTAGGGAAACCAAAGTAGGTGGGTCCGCAACCACCCGCCCCGACCGACAGAGAGCTAAACAAATGCGATTATACAACGATACGCAACGACTTGCACGCACTAAAACAATCCTTACCTGCTAAAATACATAACAGCATGCAGGAAAGCCATAAAACAGCGTTAGAGTGCATCGCACCTCCAATATAAGCGACAAGACGGCGAACCTTGTTACAGAAACGCTCATCCACGCTGAACCGCACGTCACGTGATACAAGGACGCTATCTTCAATCGGCAGTTCCGATTGGCCAAAACTGGCATTTTCATTGGTCGGTTCATCTTCGGCATGATTCCGGACAAAAAAGTGAGGCGTTGCCGTGGTTCGGCTCGTGCCGGTCTCATAAACAAAATTTAAAGTATGCCAACTGTCTTTTGCAATGCAGATCATATCTCGTAATACAGTAAAATTTGGGTCGTATTTCAGTGTGACTGTAAAAGCCGAAACGCCAAATTGCCTTGGAAACAACCATTGATGCCAGCGAATCAGACAAAAAAGCAAGAGAATATGAGGTACCAAAAATATTATCTTGACAAAAAGGAAGTATTTTTGCTTTAGCATCATTATGAAACAGTAAATAAAAGCGTGTAGGACTGTACCAGTCGAATATCGCAACACATGCACATTCACGAGATATTTTTAAGCGATTCGAATAGATTCGATATGAGGGCTTGTATCAGCGGTTTTGTCAGCCAAGAAAATAGAATGTATCTGCTCGCCTTGGGTCCTCATCTGGTGAGTTTATTCTAAGGGACAATCATGCGAACAACTGTAAAGTAATGCTCCGCACACGGAAAGTGCTGCGCTTCAATTGTTTCTGTCTTGGATTTGAAACGTATTTGTCTCGAAAGTGCTTCAAAGTACAATATTTCTTTTGTATTGCCCTCGAGTGCTCCATAAAGCAGAGCGAAACCAAGGCATGCACTTCTTGTTTTTGCTTCTTTCAGGGGCAGGTCGTTTATTACCTGTGATGGGGCCTAAACCCTAACCCATCCAGTGATATTTTGAGTAGAACTATACTATCAGTACCTAATCATTTTTAATACGATACACTTCTCATGTCGAGTATAGGAACTGACACAAAAGAGTAACAATTTGGGATCTGTACATTGGCCGTAAAATAAACCTGGTTTGGTTTACTAAAGACAAGTCTTGCTTTCATCCATCTCTTCTTCACGTAAAAATCCTTTATCTAGCGGGTTTTCCCGAGGTGCCCCTTTACCGGTGTCACTCAACGTTTCCAGTGTCGGTCGGCCCAACGTTTCGGGCAGAGACACACACAACACCCCCGCGATCAACGCGACCACGCCCATCACACTAAAAGGCAGCACCTGGTGAACTTTATCCTACGAAAAAAAGAACTGACGTTAGGTGTCTCACGAGGGGCGTCCAATACTCGCTCCAGCCGAACCCGATGGACACGTTGGGAGCTAGAGGGTGTCCGCAACAACAAAATGTACAAACATAATCTAAGTTAGATAAGTCTAAATGATACTCTGATAACTTTGATATATCATACGGACGTTTAAAACTACGCCGACTAAACCAGTTAATAGGACTACCATTCCATTCAGTATGAGAGGTAAGATCTATGACCCACCAGCAAGATGACAAATGGGGCTATGGAAGCTCCGGTCTGGTCAAATACAGCCATGCTGCCTAAACCTACGTTTCTGAAAAGAGAAAAGATCACGGTGACTGTTACGGACTGGAATGGTACAGTATGAAGTATATTGACCCTTTTCGTCGACCCATGCTTCTCGCGGTCACTTCATGTTGGGAGCTGGCTTGCATTGCCTCGCATTGGCATTGGCTATGTGCTAAACGCGATGATTATTGGTCCAGATCAAACTTACACGCAAGTAGACGACGTTATTTGACCCAATAAAGCTTGACTGGACAAGTTTAGTTTTACCATATATGGGCTACACTGGTGTAGAAGAACTAGAATACACAGCACTGGTTCACCACATGAATCACAACCCTGCACTCAATCACTGAAGGTCGTAGATCAAATTGTGACACAAACTGTAACTGCAAACACCTTTCCTTCACATCGGCCGCGGGCTTATGGTAAGCACCCAAAGTGCAAAGAGGCTGATTATTCGCAAGTTGACTAGTTGACTTGTGAGTGAGTATTTTTCTCAGTCTATAATTGGAAGCAATATGCCTTACCTTATGACCGTGGGAAGTAATTCTGACGAATACACGTAGATGGTACTAAACGTTGTATTGATGCAGAACTTCCCTAAAACTGCGAAGATTATTCGGCCAGCTATAAAACCTGCAGAAAAAAAATATCGATAATGTCACAAAGAACGAAAACAACTTGCGAGTATAGCGAAAAAGGCAGAATACAAACGGGCTCAAAGGAGTCAAAATTACAGTTTTGTGTGACTTGGTAGCGTTTAGGGGTCGGATGTCAGTAGAATGAACTATTTTTGTTTGAAAACAGCAAGGGATAAAGTGCTTCATGGTATTATTTTTATAGCAATTAAAGGCATCGAAACTATAAATTCTTGGTATGTATTTATTATTTATTGGTACCTTTTAGGTCAAAGTAAGCTCGAGCCACGCCCATTTTAGTACCTCTTAGGGGTCAAAACGAAAATTCCCGACGACCCCTCCCCCCCCCCCCCCCCCCCCCACCGGGTGCCAGACGAACCTTGGTTTGATTCCGACGGAGAAATGGCGGAAACCGCAATACAAAAGAGCGAGGCTAAAATAAGGCACACTATCATACATCTCTTCCTGCCATACAACGTGCTGCAGAGAAATCTTCTGTTCCTAAATGGAAAGAAAAAGAAAAAAATGCGCCGCATGTTGTCTAGAAAGGCAAACCGTTGGAATAACTGGCATGCATAAAATATAAGCTCGATAGTCGACCAAAATTAGCCGCGCAAACCTATACGAAAAATGAGGCAAGTGGATGGAAAGCGTTTACTCTAATACGTGTTCACGAGTGCGAGTCAATTTGGCGAGAGCTTCAGGGAATATTATGCCTTGATCTGTTGACTGCACTTACCAGTTCATGAACCAGATCGCAAAAAGGTTGCTGGGAATATCTGACAGACTTGTTAGAAAAAAGTTCAGGTAAAGACTTCCTCCTAAAACACCGCTGCTCAACGCCACTCCGTAGTACACCATGGAGTTGACAAACCTGCAGATGAACAAGCCAGATATCACTACTGTGCAAGGCGTTCTCCAAAGATTGAGCAGCGGACGCGAGGCGGGGAGAAGAAATGGTTCTCTTCCATGGGTACCCGCCTATAGCGGTTGTTCATTAAGGGTTTATCCGGTGGATAGTGCTATCCCCGGGCTTTATCCACTCTTTGAAACACTGGGCTCTGGTCCTAGCGAACGATTAGGCAAATCTGGATTAGGTTTCAATCAATTTTGTTATCTTCAATTCAAGCCTGAAAACTTAGAAATCAGCTTCTTTGATACGTTTTGAGCTGAACAAGTTCTTCTGTTGGTTGTTGCCCAAACCCTTGCAGTTTGTTGGGAGAAAGAATTTGCTTAACCCTGGATTAGCTGAACCAGGCTTTGAAGAACCGCAACCCGGCTTTGCTCGCTTTAGATACGGTCAGTACAGAAAAATATTCGAGGCGAAAAGTCGGACGACGGGGGGTAACGGTGTAATGTACATATTTGGTAGACATTTTAGCGATCCTAGCAATTCTTTTACTTCTCCCAACCTATATAAATGGCTGCAAGCAATTTGTGAATATCATATTACTTACCATGTAAACCATAAAATAAGAGTTGTTTGAAGCTGTGCTCGAGGACGGAACAAATCCAGAACACCTGCTTCCTGGGGCTCTTCTGTTCTTTCATGACTGAGACAGATCTCGTCTTCAGGAAGTGTTTTTCTATTCATCTGAGCAATGAAGGAGTATACTTTCCTTGCTTCCTCTCGTCTGTTATGCACTAGTAGCCACCGGCATGATTCAGGTATCCATCTGTTTGGGAATATCAAAAGCAAGGCACAAAATTCAATGTTAACATGGGAGAATACCTCACCCTATACTCTCAGTTCCCACTCATCCTTTCTAACTTTCTACTTTTCTACTTTCTTCCCTTCTTTCTCCCCTCCCAACATCCATTTTTCCTGCCACTCTTCCCATCCCCTTCATCCTTCTATCTTCCTGATCCAGTTTACTGATTAGCTCTTATCAGAGCAAACTAGCAAAATCCATTTTTTCTGGACTGTTTGGTATTTCTCTGGTGAGAAACTGGATAGGAAAAATCAATTTTTACCACAACACACTAGTTTCCCGCTCTCTGATTGGTCGATTTACCGTGGTAAATAAGAGTCCAGACAACGATGCTGACGCCAGCTGACGTTTTGCAGCGAAATACAACGAAAGTTTCCTGTATATTTCTAAATGTTGTGGTAAAAAACAAATTTCCACTGGTTTGCCGTGGTGTGGACTCTTATTTACCACGATTTACGTCATCACATGGTCAAAATTAGTTGCGGACTCACTCGGCGAAGCGCCTCGTGAGTCCACAACACCATGTGATGACGTAAATCGTGGTAAATAAGAGTCCACACCACGGCAAACCAGTGGAAATTTATTAAATATCGTAGTAGGCTGCAGAGCACTATTTTACTCCCATGAATGATCAACTTCAAACTTCAGTTTTCTCCTTCAGTCTGTCAACACTACAGAGTTTTTTATACAGTGTGGAAAACTTGGTTTTTGATAGCTGATAAAAGCTGATTAACCTAAAAACAATCCTGGTCAAAAATGTTGGGACACCAGAACAAAGTCCTCAAATTTTGAGTTTTTCATGCCACCCCCTCCCCCACTTCAATGTTGAATTGCGCATCTTCCAGCCCTGAAACCAACATTGATTGGGGGAGGGGAGGGTGGGTGCCTTTTTGGCTAACCAGGCCAGCCAAAGTGGGTGTTATCAATGAAATAGCACCATGAACAGGGTGTCCCAAAGACATTTGTCCAGTACTAGTACAGTACTAGTTCTAATAATAAGTTCTAATAATTAGTAATAATTATTAATATAGTTATTATTAATTATTAATAGTTAGTAATAATATTATTATTACCACATGGTACATCACTCAGACACTTTCTTTTTGAAAGGTTGGGACTGAACCTGTGTTTAAAGTCAAAGGAAATAACTTACTGTACCTCCAGAGGATGACCAAGGGGATAGCAGGAGCTGACACAACTACAGACAGAGTCCTCCACTCACGGATGCCATAAGCCAGACAAGACAATACCATGAGTGAGAGAGTAAAAAATACCCAGGTAAGAGTTCCCGCCAATCCACGGTGCTTTGGACCAACAAACTCTGTGGTGAAGACATACAGTGTCACGTAGACGCCACCTTGAAAGAACCCTGTCATGGCCCTCAGGAGCAGAAAGAGCCTGAAATTATGACCAGAAAATATAATGAAAAATATGCCCATTAATGTATGTTTGTTCCTTGAACAATGTTTCAGAGTTGTGCCATACATGTAATAACATTATTTTACTATTACCTATTATGTATTAATTTAATGGAATAATCATTCTGATCTAAGTGCACCTTAGGATGGAAGGAATTAGGGAGGTGTTGGACAGTGTCATAAACAAACATGCACCTGACATACTCTAAAGCAGTGCTCGACATTAAGGTTTTAGGTTGGTTGCCTTTCAGACTGTAGATTGACTTCAAGCAATAGAAAGTTTCATAATTTCTAGTTGCCCGGCCCAGAATTTACCTGCCCGACCAAAAGTTTTGGTTGCCCCGGGCAAGCGGGCAACCGTTAATGTCGAGCATTGTAAAGTGTGCATGTATTACTAAAGGTGGGGCAATACGGTAGTTATGGAAGGGGGGAGAATGGATGCACCTGAGCCAAAACCAGATACTCCAAAAGATACCAACATACATGGCCACCTAGACTTACAGTATATCCCACTGTCCAATTACTAGGAGGGGGGGATGTAAACAGAAGGGGTACTATAAAAATGGGAGGAGTGGGGGGGGGGGGGGGGGCTTATGGTGCATTAGAGTATCTTTGGTATTTGCAGATGTCGATCACCTCGCCCAAACACTAAATTTTTGGATGCCCTTCCAGTTCAAGGGAAATAATAATTAATGCAGTTACAGTTTCTGTCATGATATCACATAAAAATGTATTATTCAGTATATTAAACTTACCAAAGGACATGAGCAAAGGAACTTGCAAATGAAACCACAGCCACAAAGCCAACTGCTGGAAACAGGATTTGTTTACGGCCAAACCTGTCTGACAGGCGCCCAATGATGAATGCACCAGGTATCCATCCAATGAAGAGAATGGACTGAGCAAGACTGGCATACACTTCCTTACCACACACAAGATCCCACTATAAGGTCAAGGGTATTAAGTAAGGACCTCTTCATATGAGCCTGGTCATGTGTTCATATGGGAAATTTCAGCCCGGGTAACCGAGATAGAGTGTCTATAACGCAAACGTTTTTGCCAATTCTGCCATTAAAGCCAAATTAAGATGCCAGTACATTTCAGACTTGCATAGTTGAAACATTTTCATCCAGTTAACCGGGCTGGCCCGCTCTCTCGTATGAACACATCGGAATTATAACAAAGGAAATAGTGGGAGGGCGAGATCTCGGTAACCGGGCTCATATGAAGAGGCCCTAAGACAAATAAAAATAAAAATAAAAAATTCATCAGAAGTTAAAGCTTGCATAGCAGACATTGTTGTCACCATCAAATGAACAAGCCAAAATTTTTCTCTCAAATCAACACAAAATTTAAGGATTTATGCTAGCTTCTGCAGCATTCAAATCGGGGCAAATTTTGAGTGAGATTTCTCAGGCCCCACTCAGTCAAAGCTTTGTGTCATCTGAGAATGCTGAAGAAAACAGACTTATAGGCTGTATTTCATGCAGGCGACAGCTAACTGAACTTGGGGTTTCGATATCCTAAAACGCAATCGATACCTGTGTAGCACTCCGGAATCCGTCATCGATTGTCCATCGAATTCTAGAACAGTCAACTAGACGGACACCCTCTGGACCAGCTCAAGACCGAGGAAACAGCAAGGAGACCACTCCTACCGGGTGTCCGTCTCCATAGAGAGGTGTCCGTCTAATACAGCTAGGGGTGTCCGAAAGAGGGAGTCGATTGTCTAAATATCGAATGACATTGATTGATTTCGATCATCGCACCGTAAATCTACTTACCTCGGAAATGATCGAAGTCACCTCCCCGGTGAACTGCCAGTCGCTTCTATTCATATCGCAACGCGCTTTGTAGAAGTCATGCCCGTTCACGAAGGATCCGTTCGCGGTACAACTCGTGCTGCCAGGCACGCATTTCCACGGCGGTTCAGTGCCGACGAAAACCATCAGAACGGTTTGAAACGTCAGGATAAATATTATCAGTCCCAAGAGGAGAGTGTTACGCTTCTGAAAGAAACCATAGCTGCCTATCTTCTGCAGGATTTCATCAGAATCCATTCCGACAAGTATGCAGAAATCGAGTTTCGTTGAATTTATACACGAGGGCGTACGAGTTACGCACGTTTCCTATACAATATTGAAATGGGGGGAGTCACTACTATTACTATGAGTCCATAGATCCTGAGATGACAAGAGGCTGGCGTGACCGATGGTTAACACAGCTGAAGCCAAAGCTGGGCAAGCCGACTTCGCCTCGCGTGCACTCCGATCGATCTGATTTGACGGAGTGGGGCCTGGTACTGAGATCTCGTTCAGGCAACCGATTTACTCCCCAACTACAATGTCATTTTAAGATTTACAGAACAAGTAATACATAGTTATCCTAATTCAAGCCCTTGCCAAACACATCAACATGCAAAGCAGTTATTTTCCATTTAATTTTAACAAAAACAACTACCTGGGCATATTTACACACATGCAGCAACATATACAGTCTAGACATGCATTATGCTTACATTTTTATGACTAAAGCTCCTATCTCTTTGGTAAAAACAACTAGCTAGGCCATTAGAAAGCTACGTGTAGCTGTTGAAATGTAGAATTAGTGGACATTCTAGAGCGGACAAGCTACATAACATCATAGCACCATTTAGAGAAAGTAAAATGAAACATTGTACGTGCTCTATTCAAAATCAGTTTCAATTGCGCACAGAAACTGTACTAGCACTACTGGATAGGCCGTTCTCACAATTATGGCTCTGCACTGGCAACTGGCGATTGGAGCTGCATGACTTTGTACTTCACTGCTTCACAGCTGGTTCTCCGGCAGCATAAGGGGGAGGCTGTTGCGGATACGGTCCTGTCTGTGGTTGGTACGGTCCTTGGTATGGACCTGGCTGTGGCTGGTACATCGGTCCTTGAGGCGGCATGCCGGCTTGAGCTGCCGTGGTCGTTGTTGTCACAGTGGTGCCAAAGCGATTGTAAGGTTGTCCCTGAACCAAAACGACTCCTCTTCGTCGGCTGTACAACGGGCAGGACGCACAGAAGCAACAAGCGATGATCGCAGCAACAATGCAGATAAAAACCACAATGCTGACTATGATGGCAGCTATGACACCCCCAGCTAGACCACACGTAGACGAAGAATCGATACAGGAGCCGTCGGGGCAGCACTGTTGCAACAGACCACAGTCCGAGTCGTCGGAGTCGTAATCGCAGTAAGAATCACAGGATTGGCAGACGTTATTACGACAGCACATATCGCTACCATAACACTCGCCATCATAGTCGCATGCCTGTGAGAAAGCAAGACAGGCAAAAAGAAAAACCAGAAACAAACGCGCCATTATCACCGCCACCTTGACTGATTCGCCTCGGTCTGTGAACGGTGCAAGTCACGGGATCAATCGTGACGTCATTACCTCGTGATTGACAGATGCTTCAAAACACTTCCTTTACAGTTTCTGAAGGAGTATTTAGACAAAAACGAACAAGCCCTGAACAATTAAAGGTCAACTTTATAACAGGTGAGCCTTCAGTTTCACGTTTGAAAACGGGGCATATAAAATTAAAATTGGAGTATCGTGTTGATCTCGAGTGTGCATCGCTTTTGACAGGTAATGCTTTGATAAGGTAGGACGGGACTGCTTGTTTCACACGCTTGAGGGCCAGCGCGCATTTGTTAATTTTCGCTTCTTCGTAAAAAGGGATCCACCGTAATTTGTTGAATAACATTACAGAAGAGGATCGCGGTTTCGCATCTAAGATAACTCTGGCAGCTCTCTTCAGTAGCACTAGTCACTCAACGTTTGAGTAAACATTTAGTAAAATTCTTTTGTAGTTGACATTGTGAAAATAAGTTCGGCACATTATCTGTCGCCAGTTCGCAACTCTGGCGCAATTATTCGTCGCGCTAACTGTGATCAGTATGAAAACGGGTTAACCACTGACCAGTAGTCTGACAGAAAGTAGACAGTTCAGAACAACTCCGTTCAGAGAATCATCTAGCTTTCGTCTGAATATCAAATCAACAGTCACGTTCAACTTCATTTAAGTTCAACTCACGGGGGATGGGGTGGGGGCTGGGGCTGACTGGTGGGCAGGGCAAGCCACGCGTTAAGAAATGGCCCGCTTCGCCTTAGAAATGCATTGTACATGAATAGGTGACTCGGGAAGGAGGGTGCACTTTCCTCCATATTTTATACGGCCATAAGGCCCACCTGATGGTACAATAAACTTCCTTACCCCCACCCCCTTAGGCTTACCTTGATTCCGGACCGCTTGTGTGCAAACATCGTTCGAGGCTCGACAGTTTGGTAGCACGTTGCTCGCACGTTGCACGGCTCCATTTCTTCCTGCGTTGCGTGGCGTTCAGGTACAGGTATCTCTCCTCTCCATTCTTCTCATAGGCCAGAACTATAAAGAGGTAACGAAATGAAAACCACCAGAACAGTTGAAACGTCAGGATAAATATTATCAGTCCCAAGAGGAGAGTGTTACTCTTTTGAAAGAAACCATAGCTGCCTATCTTCTGTAGGATTTCATCAGAATCCATTCCGATAAGTATGTAGAAACCGAATATGCACCATGCAGTTACGTTGAATTTATACACGGGGGCATACAAACTGAGCACGTTTTCCATACAATATTGAAATGGGGGGTCAACAACTATTACTATGAGTCCATAGATCCTAAGATGACAAGAAGTTGGCGTGACCGATGGTTAACACAGCTGAAAACAAAGCTGGGCAAGCCGACTTGGCCTCGCGTGTACTCCGATCGTTTTGATTTTACGGAGTGGGGCCTGGTACTGAGATCTCGTTATATTGTAGTTGGGGAGTGGAATATTGCCTTGGCATTGTAAGATTTGCATAACATGTAATATATAGTTATCCTAATTCAAGCCCTTGCCAAACACACTAACATGCAAAGTAATTATTTTTCATTTAGTTTTAACAAAAACAACTACCTGGGCATATTTACACAGATGAAACAAAATATACAGACTAGACATGGTCATTATGCTTACTTTCACGACTAAAGCTCCTATCTCTGGTAAAAACAACTGTGCTATTAGAAAGCTACGTGTAGCTGTTCAAATGTAGAATTAGTGGACATTCTCGAGCGGACAAGCTACACAACATCATAGCACCATTTAGAGAAAGTAAAATTTAACATGCGCTCTACATTCAAAAACAGTTTCAGTTACGCACAGAAACAGTACTAGCACTGTATCGAAACTAAAGCAATCGTTAAAGTCTTAAAAACGAAAACATCAGCTACTGGATAGGCCTTTCTCACAATTACAGGTCTGCACTGGCAACTGGCGATTGGAGCTGCATGACTTTGTACTTCACTGCTTCACAGCTGGTTCCGCATACGGGGGAGGCTGTTGCGGATGCGGTCCTGTCTGTGGTTGGTACGGTCCTTGCTGTGCTGGATATGGACCTGGCTGTGGCTGGTACATCAGTCCTTGAGGCGGCATACCGGCTTGAGCTGTGGTGGTCGTTGTTGTCACAGTGGTGCCAAAGCGATTGTAACGTTGTCCCTGAACCAAAACGACTCCTCTTCGTCGGCTGTGCAACGGGCAAGATGCACAGAAGCAACAAGCGATGATCGCAGCAATGATGCTGATGACAACCACAATGCTGACTATGATGGCAGCTATGACACCCCAAGCTAGACGAGATACTTCATCACACGTAGACGAAGAATCGATACAGGAGCCGTTGGGGCAGCACTGTTGCCACAGACCAATGCAGTCCGAATCGGCAACACAGTACGAATTACAGTACTGGCAGATGTTACTACTACAGCACCTTTCGCTACCAGAACACTCGTGATCATAGTCGCATTCCCACGAGGAAGCAACACGGACAAAAAGCAAAACCAGGAACAAACGCGCCATTATCACCGCTGTGGCGGTGATATGTGCACCCCCGTACCCAGATCCCTAGTGACGTGTGCACCCCCGTACCCAGATCCCTAGTGACATGTGCACCCCCGTACCCAGATCCCTAAAAAACATGGCGCAGTGATATGTGCATCCCCAGTGACATCTGCACCCCCAAAATTCGTGTTCAGTTTTGTAGCCGCAGCAGAAATCCTTCCAGTAGAGAAAGGTAAGGCAGTCACTGGTATAATAACGGCGAATTACGAGATTTATTGAGTTGATTCATGTGCTTTGATATAAAACTTAATAAAAATCCTTCGATACTTCAGCGTGTGAAGCGATCGCTTTTGGATTGCAAGAAGATATATTATCTTGATCCATTAAAAACATGAATACTTCAGTTTGATTTGATTCGATGCCAATACTTAGCAAAAAGCATCACAAAAACCGGAACGATCGGACAAACTGTCGCCAGTTATACTGTAAATATTGTTTCAACAATATTGCTTCAGCCAGTAGTTAAACATCTGTTTTAACTTCAAGCATCGCTGCATACAGCTTCCAGCCTGCATGAAATGCATTTCCATCGGTACGATCTGCATCGTACGAGCTGCTCGCGGAATCCAACTGATATCGCTTGCAGGTCCTGCGGAGAATCCCCTTTCGCTGCTTGGTGAAGCCATCTGGGAAACCGATTATCACCGATGTACTCTACATTTCATTGTACCTCCAAATATTCATCGCTAACTTTATTTAGAATCCACCTATTGACGATTTGGTGCGAAATTTTTGAAAGTCAAAAGGATTTATGAGGTTTTATACCGGGGTGCACATATCACTGACTTGTTTTGAAGGGTGCACATATCACTAGGGATCTGGGTACAGGGGTGCATGTGTCACTAGGGATCTGGGTACGGGGGTGCATATATCACTAGGGATCTGGTTACGGGGGTGCATATATCACTAGGGATCTGGGTACGGGGGTGCACAAAACTCGGGGGTGCACATATCACTGCCACACCGCCACCTGATTCACCTTCGGTCTGTGAACGGCGCAAGTCACGCGATCAATCGTGACGTCATTAGTTCGTGATTGGCAGATGCTTCAAAACACATTCTTTGCAGTTTCTGAAGGAGAATTTATACGAAAACGAACAAGACTAGGCTAATCCTGGATTAGGTGTAAACTTTCATGTCATTTATAAGCCTGAAAATGTGAAGATTTTGTCCTGCAACGATTTCCTTGATACGTATTCAGCTAAAACAAGCTTTTTAATCCATATTTGAACAAAACGCTGCATTTTCAGGCATATAAATGACATGAAACCCTAGACCTAATCCAGGATTAGCCTAATCGTGCTTTGAAAAACCGGGCCCTGGCCTCTAGCGCTGCTTGTCACTCAACGTTTGAGTAAACATTTATAAAATTTCTTTTGTAGTTGACCATTGTGAAAATGAAGTTCGGCACACTAGTCAGTTCGCAACTCTGGCGCAATTATTCGTCGCGCTATTAATAGCATACAGCGACCGAACTGTAGTCAGTATAAAATCGGTTAACCACTGACCCGGTAGTCTGACAGAAAGTAGACAGTTCAGCGTTTAACGAAAAACTCCGTTTAGAGAATCATCTAGCACTCGACTTGAATATAAAATCAACAGTCACGTTCAACTTCATTTAAGTTCAACTCACGGGGAATGGGGTAGGGGTGGGGCTGACTGGTGGGCAGGGGCAAGTCACGCGTTAAGAAATGGCCCGCTTTGCCTTAGAAATGCATTGTACATGAATAGGTGACTCGGGAAGGAGGGTGCACTTTCCTCCATATTTTATACGGCCATAAAGCCCACCTGATGGTACAATAAACCTCCTTACCCCCACCCCCTTAGGCTTACCTTAATTCCGGACCGCTTACTGTTTGCAAACATCGTTCGAGGCTCGACAGTTTGGTGGCACATTGCTCGCACGTTGCACGGCTCCACTGATTTCTTCCTGCGTTGCGTGGCGTTCAGGTACAGGTATCTCTCCTCTCCATTCTTTTCAAAGGCCAGAACTATAAAGAGGTAATGAAATCAATAATCAGACCCCCAGACACGGAGCTGAATGAACTCTTTATATTGACACAATGCGGCGTGGCTCTGAACTCTGACTACGGATCATCATTCCGTCTGGCATCGAACCTCATTCAATGTAAATTGAAAAGATACTAAAGATCAAGGGATTACATGAACTTGACTGGGTAGCATAAACACGAGAACTATTGTATATGCGCCACGAATGATTATTTTTTCAGTATAGACAAATAACGGTGGACTGTCTGTCGCAATATGTATACTTGTAGTTATCGTCGATAAATTCTGCTAAATCGACAGAGCCGAGTCTCTTTTCGTCCGCAGTTTAGTGCGGGATCTTCGTAGTTGCTTCCTGTCGTAGCTAGGCATTGGATCTGACCGTGCATAAAGTTACACGCAGATTCAACATTTTTATATCTAGTGTATTTGTTTAGGAAATCAGTGTTAAATTTCAGCCAAGCTATCGCGTGGGCAAAGCCAATATGAATGTCTAAAAATCATTTCAATCGTCCTCCCTCCAACAATACGACATGAGCCGCGCTCTTTTGAGAAAAGGCCTTTTAATGATATTCTGTCCGGAGATCAAACAAAATGTTAGCTTTTAAGTCTCAGTTGACAAGTGACGTGACAAAATCCTGACGTTTGCTATTGTAGTCTGTAATCTCGTTATTCTCCAGCAAGAACCGACATGGAAATAATATTGAATGTGTGTTGCGGCTGAGTACTCGTGCCCTTTAAATTTTTCCTTCGAAAAAAATAATTTAAACAAGAGCTTTGCTGCGGTGTACCGGCAATATGGAGTCACAAAATCAGTGAACTACTGACTGCGGTGGCACACTCACCTAAGGGGTGTCCCCCCTTAGCCTCTCCCCAAGTCGTAATTTGTTTTGAATTCGTCCAATTTACTTTTATCCAGGATCGCCGCTGTTCAATCGTGGTCAAAGATTTACGCAATCATGACCGGCTTATCTATCGATGAGTATCTCGACAAAGTCGGCACCATGGGCCGTTTTCAGATTCGTCTCATGGCGCTGATTAGTTTCATCCAGTTCAAGGGCGGACTTCAGGTGTTCCTCATGACCTTCATCACGGCCGAGCCGGGCTGGTCCTGTATCACGAACAGTTCTGTGTGCAACTTGACTGGAACGTACCACCCAGGTCAAGATGATTACGATTACAGATGCGAGAAAAAGATTCCCAGAAGCGAATGGCGGTTTGATGACTCGTACACGTCTATTGTAACAGAGGTAAGTGAACTCCCCAGTTAAAATGAGGGAGCATGCGCCCAAAAACCCATAATGGGTTGTAGCATGCTTCCTCCACTTATCATCGACTTAGAATTATCGTTTCTGTAAACAAATACCCTAAAATAAGTGGAAATAAAAACCTTTAGAACCTTTAGAAATGTTTGTAACATCACGAAAAAGCAGTGCAATTAGCTGAAGTTGTTCGAGGCTAAACTTTGGTTTGAACTTTGAACTTTTGAAGTATTTTATTGATGACAGCAGTTGGAAGGAGCAGTGGCAATTGTTATGAAACGTAATGCAAAAACGATTTTACAAAGCTTTACACACAAGGATAAATATCTTGTTTTGTTTTGTCCCACAGTTGTTTTCTGCCTTTTTTTTTTTTTTTTTGTTCCCGTTCCCGTTCCCGTCTCTTTTCCTCCTGTTCCTATATTTTTATCTCCTTTTCTCGTCCTGTTGTCAGCTTTCCTCTCCCCTTCTTCTTTCTCTGCATGTTTCTTTCATCGATAGACAAGTTGAAAAACGCTCAGTCAAATTGATAGCATGTTATATCCCGCCGGGATATACTAACCTCTGCTTTCGACTTTGTGTTTCAGTGGGAATTGGTTTGTGACAGATCCATCCTCGGTAGTGTAACCACCGCTGTGATCTTCGGGGGATGGCTTGTCGGAGCGATTTTATTCGGCTGGGTGTCGGACAAGTTCGGCCGACGGAAAGTACTGTACTTTGGTACAGCGGTGGCAGCTGTTGGTTCAGTGGCAAGCTCATTCTTTCCAGATTTCTGGCTGTTTGTTGGCAGCAGGTTTTTGGGTGGTTTTGTTGAAGGTGCGACAAGTAGTAATGGTAGCGAAAGCACAACAGCAGTAACTGTGGATGTATGAGCAGCAGCAGCAGCAGCAGCAGTTGTAGTAGTAGTAGTAGTAGTAGTAGTAGTAGTAGTAGTAGTAGTAGTAGTAGTAGTAGTAGTAGTAGTAGTAGTAGTAGTAGTAGTAGTAGTAGTAGTAGTAGTAGTAGTAGTAGTAGTAGTAGTAGTAGCGAAAGCAACAACAGCAGCTGCAGATGTATTAGCAGCAGCAGTAGTAGCGGAAGCAACAGCAGCAGCAGCAGCAGTAGAAGCAGTGGAAGCAACAACAGTAGCTGTAGATGTATTAGCAGCAGCAGTAGTAGCGGAAGCAACAGCAACAGCAGCAGCAGTAGAAGCAGTGGAAGCAACAACAGTAGCTGCAGATGTATTAGCAGCAGAAGTTAAGTTGCACGAGCGCAGCAGTAGTACAGTCGAATCTCAGTCTCTGGGCGGACACTCGTAAGCGTACTGAGCTCTATACTTACAGACGGCTTTACGAAACCCCGTTTAAACTCATTCAAACTTTAATTTGTATTTAGACATTCTCGTAAGCGGACAGTTCCAGTTACGGACACTTTTTCTGCTTCCCAAGGGTGTCCGCTTACGGGAGCTTCAACTGTAGTCATATTATAAGTAGTAGTAGTAGTAGTAGTATTAGTAGTAGTAGTAGCCCCAATTGTTGGCTTGTTTTTGTTTTGCTTCAGCTTTATACTTCTGTGAAAAGTCTCACGTGTTTTCCCTGTCTGTCTCTCAGGAGGTGCGGGCTTGTGCTCTTTCATTCTCATGACAGAGTTCACCGGTGTACAATACCGTCATGCAGCGGGAGCTTTCCTGTTCTATTTTTGGGCCATCTCGCCCATGGTTCTCGCCCTGTGTGCTTATCTCATCCGTGGATGGAGAATTTTGAGTGTAACCGTGTCTGCACCAGGGTTAATTTGTCTTGGATTTTGGTGGTAAGCTCATTGTAGGAACTAATACAGCGCTTTCAACAGGATAAGATGTATGGATCGACTCAAAAGATATAAATTCAAATTAGAATAATTGACAAAGAAAATGTTAGTGTGCAGGTAGCTACATATTGTATGGCGGTCGTTATGGTTACCGCGAAAATGTCGGAACAAGAGGCTTACACTGATACACACACACAGTGAATATAACTACTTTGATAATCCAAAAACAAACAACTGCTCAGCTTATTTCACAGCTGTCGGCCGTATTCCTTTCCGCCAATAGGACACGCCTAAAGTGGAGATCCGGCTTAAGTGTACCTACTGTACCTAAGTTTGTGGCTTGTACCGTTACAGGTTTTTACCAGAGTCCGCGCGCTGGTTTCTGGTCAGCGGGCGTGTCGTGGAAGCAGAGACAACTCTGAAGACGATTGCGCGCGTAAACAGAAAAGAGATTCCCGCCGAGCCACTGGCGCTGCCTGAAAATTCCCTGGCACAGAATCAGAAACCGGCGGACTTTCGCGACCTGCTTAGGACAAAGTCGATGATTCATCGGACATTAGTGTGTTGGTTTGCATGGTTTGTGTTAAAAAAAATTGAAATGATTACTTAATTGGGAGTAATTCGGAAATGTAGTCAACTTAGTCAACTTGCTCCGACGAAGGGTTAGCGCCCCAAACGTCAGCTTCCAATTATTTTTACGTCGTCAAGGTTTCACACATTGACCCTTAACCTAAAGATTTATAAGACTTTGCTGTATGTAATTCATGAAGTTTCCCTTAGACCACCAGTCCTTTAAGTAGTCATCCATCTCTTTCACTGTTCACGCCAACTTCTCACTGAAGGCGTCTGGTTTTGATTTGTTGGCAGGGCTGTAGTGGCAATGGTGTATTATGGAGTCAGCCTCAGCGCTGCTACGATTGGGGGAAACCTGTACCTCAACGTATTTCTGACGGGCGTCATCGAACTGCCGGGAAATTTCTGTGCAATTTATTCAACCAAAAAGTGAGTGAGAGTGGGTCTGAAACTGATCTATCAGTTAAACGTTCTACCAACCTGTCAAAGAGAGCCAAAATGACAACACGAAAATGGCGTTCAGGACTTTAAAAGCTTCACGAAACGACTAAATTGTATTAGATCTCTAGTTGACTTCTGTTTGAGAAACCAGAAGGTAGCATTTGTGTTGCATGGCGCACTTTGATGTGGCACGACTTTTGGTTTGTAGGTTTGGCCGAAAGAAAACAGTTGTGATACCCGTGTTACTGGCCGCTTTCTCTGCCGCTGGAAACGTGCTCCTCACTATGGGCTCAGACAGCAAAGGTAACGTCCAGATAAAGCATTATCGAAAACAACAACATAAAATGGCGGTGATGATGATTGAAGATGCGATTACTACCGCTACTACTTCAATCCACACTCTATACCTACACTACAAAAATTGGTGTGGTAAAGGGAAATAATTCCTTCAAGAGGTTTTTTTTCACCTTTCACTGTCAAAGGTGATTTTCAAGTGCAGGATGGATAGACAAACATCGCGGTGGCAGTGTTAAAGTCTTCAGTATTTTATGACCCTATAGGTCTCATTCTGCGCCCTGAATGAAAATGTATGAGCAATTTGATCAAACTGCATGGTTTTTTAAAACTGGTACTCAGGTTTCATGGCTGGACAGATCATCACGGCCGTCATGGCGAAGTTCTTCATAACAATAACGTTCAACTCTATTTACATCTACTCTGCCGAGCTCTTCCCCACAGTCATCAGGTCAGTGCCTGTTCGGGTCTAAATTTGTTGTCTCTTTCGTCATAAGTGACATTACCCTGGTTCTAGAAGTCCTTATGTTACTCCTTCAAGAGTTTTCCGACAAGAACGCCGGCGGCGACGAACCGAGCGAAAAGGACCTCTGGGCGCGCGAGGTAGCAACCTCACTTTCATGAGTTCAGCTGAACTTCGTCGCTGATTGGTTAATGTTTGATAAACACAATAGCAATCGCCAGCGAGGAGACCTGGCATGGAAGTGAGGTTGCTACCTCGCGCACCCAGAGGTTCCCTTGCCACCGTTTGCCTTTGCCGCGCCGCTCTCTGCCTGAGCCTTTGCCGCTCTTCATTGGCAAGCGAGGAACCTCTGCAACCAGGGTATTTCCAGATCAGTTTGTCGTTTTGTTTTAACAGGAATATCGGAATGGGTACATCGTCTGCAGCAGGCAGGATTGGGTCATTTTCTTCGTCTTTCATCATCTGGTTGGTAAGTGACTGTGTTTCCTCTGTATCATCGTTATCGTCACCATCACAATCACCGTCAGCATGCACTGCTATCATCAACAAACCACCATTATCGATATCAACATCATACACATAACCACCCCATCACCATCGTAATCGCGATCACAACCAATCCACGATTACCATCATGATCACCATCATGATCATCAACATAATCACCGTCAGCATCATCAACACATCACCATCAAAATAACCACCATCGCCTTACGTGCTCACTAACTTCATCATCTATTTTCATATCAACACATCCATAGCACAATCATTCTCCTCATTGTAAACGTACTCATTTTGTTTTATTGACGTTTTTTCCTCAGACCCGTGTTCATCCTCTTATTCCTTACGGAATAATGGGTGCGGCAGCTCTTATAGCTGGAATTCTGTGTCTCGGTTTACCGGAGACCAAAGATGAACCAACTGCAGAAACTGTTGGCTCTGTAGAGCTCCATGCGATGCCTCGTTGTGGAGTTAATGCGAGTGAGAAAGGCGACACTGCAACACCATCTGTGTAGTTCCTATTTCAAAGAAAAGCTTTGCTTTACGACCAGTTTTAAGTCTTTATTTTCGGTGCCTCTTGGTTGGCAATCGAGGAAAGGAAAGGCAGTAAAGTCTTGTGGTAGTATAACTCCGCCGGCTGCAGACTTTATGGGCAACATTAATTGTGGCGGCAGTATTGTGTCCTTCAGTGTTTCGAGGGTTGCAAAACGTGCGGCAGCATTGCTGCGCTCAGCACGGACACAAAAATGTTTCTGGAGTTTTTTTTTCAAATTTGTACCTAATCCGCAACAAATGTTTCGCGGCAAAACGGGACAACATTTGGGAAACATTCATGCGCGCCAACAATGTTGCCGCCACAATGTGTCCTCGCTTCGCCAGCCCATGATGATTATTGCAGGTCCTAAGATGAGTGTCTTTCAAAACGGAGGCACCTCATAACTCCCCTAGATTCAGTTAAAATTTTAATTTCAATAATAATAATGCAAGTGATGCAATAGAATAAATTATTCAATCCTCTTTCATCCACGCTTGATCAGTCTCCTTGACATTGATTTGTATCCATCTAATGCGTAGGTACGTTTAACGTGGTGAAGTGGCATCAATGTGAAAATTGTAATTTTGTATGATGAACGGGCGAGTTCTTGTCTTGGTACAGACTCGCTCTGGTCCGGCTGTGACTTTGAAAACCGGTGTATGCATTTCCAGTCAGCTATACTGTTATGTTGAACCATTATCTTTAGAAGGACGGATGTGTTGTGATAAAAGGCACAAGGCGGTCTATATTGTGTCATGTCATGGCAATCCGGCTAGTTCTATGAATCAACTACAGACCGTTCCGGCCGGTGAATGAACTATTTAACACCAAGTCAGTCCTGGATTGGAATTCGAGTTTTCAGTCGGACGTTGTCAGAAAATTGCTGTTAATGTGGCGCTCACCACTTTTTACAACGAGTACTACTATCAAAATTTTCCTTCAATCAGTCAATTTCTTCAGCATGGGGAACTTGACATTTGATAGATCGACCTATCGCATAACTCTAAGCCTAATTGTATAGGCTTGAAAAGATTCCGCAGTAGTTTTCTAAAAAAATACCGTTTTTGTGTCTACTGCTTCGAAGAAGCGTAGACACTATGTCATCGGTCGTGTAAGTAAGTAATGTAATGTAAGAAAGTACACGAACTTCGCTATTGGTCGAAGAAACAATGAAGGGCGGCGAAAGCTGGTTCGTGACAAGCTCGTAATCACGAGAAACCCATCAAGTCACAGCGTTTTCAGCGAGGCGATCGGGTTAGTGAATATTTCACATGAATTGCTTCAAGCTTACCAGGATAACTTGCCGCACCTTTCGAAATGTGTCAAACCAAAGGTTATTTCACTGTTTTGAATCAACGAACTTGGGGTCAACTGAACCGATACTGAGTTAGAGCGACGAGTTGCCTTGCCGAGGGAAAGCTGCGGACGCTTGACGCTGATACGCAGAACAACATCGAGCCCCTGCCCCTTGTTAATTTTGCGGTCGCGCAGCCCGGATTTCCGAGAGCGAGAAACCTCTGGAACCCAGGGTAGGTGGCCTGTGACAAATGCCATTTATTCCTCCAAAATAATAGAAGAAAAAATGCAGTAGACACATGCCAGGTGCCTATTTTTGAAGCTATTTGCAATATGCAAATAGCTTCTATGTCGGCGTTTGGGCGATAGTTGAATCGCCGTTCGGCCCATCTCATTAGGTCATTAAAATGCTCCCCCTCCAGGGGGCAAAAACTACTGAGTGGGGAGGAGCATGAAGTGTTATCCATATAAAAGCCGCCGTGGTACAGGTCCTGTGAGAAAGTTTGCCTTTTATTATCTACTTAACACAAAGAATGCACAGAGAGATTTCCAGTGAAGGGTTTCCGTGCTAATGTTATAACTTTGCGACAGAATGTCAGAAGCTAAATTACCTCTCCGGGGAGGGGTTTTCTAAATATAATTGGCTCTCTCGCACGTGGAAGTCATTATTTAATGGCGGCTGTGAGCGTTGCCGATTCTTTGGTTGCATGTGGAAATCTGCTCCCCCTTCAGGCCCCGGCTGACATATCCGTAGTATCTGGCAAACAGGCGACACAGATTCACATTTAGAGCGACATTTCTGGACACATTTGCGAATATACGCTCCGCTCACAAAAGAAGGAACACAGCTGTATGGTAAGGTAAAAAGCTTATTCCGAGTTTTTTTGCGTTCGCTGATATGTTTGTTGACACATGATTTCATGCCATAATTGCAAATGCAGATCGACTGTGGTATGTCTGAGTTGTTTGTTTATAAAATTGTCTCGAGCGGATTCTGTCACTAATGAAAAATCGACAGGAAATTTTACTGTGAATCCTTTTCACCACCGTTCGAATAGCACGAGAAACAGGTTTGTTTGGCTGGAGTGTGTTACGTTAATACGAAACTACTAGAACAAGTCAAAGTCTGGCTTACCTCGCAGAAATTTACAGAACGACTTGAAATATTTTGGCAAGCTATACTTTACTCCTAATAAACTGTCATGTTTGTGCATTTGTGTTTGGTCATGCATAGTACGTAGCTGGCATAGTAGAACATAGTGTAAAACCCCGATCAAACGGTGATAATATTCGATGATAGTTCGTGCCCCGTTGTAACACGAACTACCTATCATAGACTATCATCAACTAGCAAATAGCTTCACGTACGCTTTGCGGACCTATGTTTTCATCTTGTTTCTTGGTTGCAAAAGCGGCGTTTAAATTCCGTTGCGGGTAAAAAAAAATGAAAACCATAAATGAAGTCAAAAATCAAGAAAAGGTTCCTACCCGCCCTGGCTCGAACACCCGCAAGAACCGGCCGTGACTGACACCGGGCTGCATTGGGTTGCCATGGTAATGGTCGTTTCCCATTGACTGCCGGATCACTCGATCTCAAAAACTGAAACAGGCATAGAATCGAGAAATACAAGTCACACAACTACATGTTGCGCGAAAAGGCTGGAAGTAATTCGTCCGCTCGGAACAGCAAGTATTTGTGTACAGGTCTGACCGGTTTATCTCAACCGCTGAGAAGAGATTGGCTCCCTTGCTTCAATCGTAACACAGTCCATTTGATAGTTGGATCGGATCTTGTGCTACGAGTGATACCCCCTGGAATAGTCAGCTATAGCTAGAATAGTAGTACCCCCAAAACTATCTCGGCTTTTATGCAATGCGGCAACATGTAAGGACACAGATCACACAGATCAGCGAGGGGAGCTGTAGTTTCAGTGCTCTTATGTTACATGAATCCCCATGCGACTTGCTGGGTCATTAAATCCTCGCTGTAGGAAGAAAGAGTCAGACAAGCCTGAGTAGAGTTGATGGCCGTTTTCGCGTCCTCAAAGTAAACTTAGTACAGTATAACGCACTTCGGACAAGTCGATTTTGGGCGCTCCAAAACTGAGGAGAGTATGATGAGGCGAGGCCCGGGGTATACGGTTTATCTAACTAACATATCTACACTTGATCTGCGTGGCAATTGTATAAGCAGCAGCAGGTTTTTGGTTTGACTGACGTGCTGTGCTCAAGTACGAGCGTTTGCCGCGATCAGGTTTCATAATAAGATACAGAGAAGAGAGACGCACACGCAAAAGGTAAGTGTAGTTTACTACATAAAATCGTGCGGTCTGTTCGACCATCTACGTTGACTCCCTCGACGTACTGGCGTGCGAGTCACTTGTCCTCGTCGTTTATAATTTGTCGTTTTGTGATTGCGCGCCATCCGTGATATACACTCAATTTATTTATTTATAGTTCATGAACGCCAGTGACGGTTTTGTGGCATATTTCCCGGCTTTTCTCTGATAACATCCAGTGTCGTACTAGTGTAAACATCTCGACTCCTCCCGGCACAAATAAGCAAGAAAGACCAGTACTGAAATTTAATACACGTCGGTACAGAACCCTAGTTTCATAACGTGGCGGACCAGAAAGATATGCTTTTCTTGACTACACCACTTTTATACTGGGTATTTCTGGAATCCTAAAGTAACTTTTAGCTGAACAGGTACCCGCCCCGGGAAAATGCAAGCGAGAGCAGGGCGCCGTGAGCGTAACATCCTCGGTGCCGTCAAGTATAGATCGTGAAATTCACCGAAATTATTTAGGGTGGTAGAATTACAAGAAGGCTTGGACGGAGGACTGGTGGGTCATCGAACTTTCATCGTGGCCATGACAACTGATGCTCCGGGAATTGAAAAGATTCGAGTTTTTGCTCGTTCCAGAACGCTTACTTATTTATCTTATAGTTGCATCTCGATGAGGCAAACTGTTTCTCTTTGTCTTGTGTCCGGTGTGACGTTTTGATTACCAAGGTTATAATGGCAAGTCTACACCAGAAAATGTTTATCCCTACTGTGGAAACGACGCCAACTTTACTTTCTGTCCTTTTACTGAGATTTGGAGTGCAATTTATTCGTGTAATTAAAATGCTTTTGGTCGTGTGGTGCCGGAAATCACGCGTTTCGCGCTATTTAGAATCATGTATTTATTACGGCCAAATTAAAATGATTTGCGAGTTTGATTTTCCAGCTGCAGCATTCTTCCAGCAACTAAAAACACACAATTTGTTCTCAGCTTCGACACCGCATATTCGTATGGGCGTTTGTTAGATCAGAATATGATGTGACTTGCCAAAGGCCAAAAGTTTGCTTTGCAGATCGAATGGCATTGATTGACAGATGCTCCACAAAGTAATCCGGGTACGAACACATCATTGATCAAGAAAGCAGAGCGAGTACTGGTTGATATCAACTTGTGAAAAGAACTAGTAACTTTAAAGAGACGCAGGTGCAATTTTGAGTTTCAGCCCGCCGGTTACGAAGACACGAGCTGCAGTTTGGTTTGTCCGAGCCCACGTTTCGAGAATGTTTCGTGCAGCCTGTGCGACCTAGCCTAGCTGATGGCTGTAAGGCCCGGGTCAAACGACGTACTTCAGACGAGACGAACTAAATTGCAATTGAGGTGTTGACCCAAGTTAATCAAGTTCGACTGTTGGGTCAAAAGTCAAACTTAATAGGTGCGCACGCTTCGCAAACGAGATCACAGAGATTTCGCTGTGCTCATGGCGGTTAGATAACCTAACCATGACCATAACCTAACCCTAATCCTAACCCTAACCCTAACCCTAACCCCAACGTAATCCTCTAAACCTAAACCTAACCTCCCTAAGCGAGGCGAAACTTCGGTGATCTCGTTTTGAGGGATTGCGTAGCGCGCTCACCAACTTGGGCAAGATCGACGTTTGACCCGAAGACGATCTTTGGACGTTCTTCCCGTCTGCACCAGACGTAAGTATGTCTTTGGTCGATCCAAATACAATCAGGCGAATTTTAATTGAGTCAAACCAACTCAAACGTCGATCTTATCATGAACTTAGTTCGCCTCAATTTAGTTCGTGTCGTCTGAAGCACGTCGTTTGACCCGGCCTAAGCCCCTATTATTCTTTTGGGCGTTCAAACGTCGTTAAAATTGCTGTGGTGTTAAGAGACAAGTGGTGCACAATGACGTCACCTTTTTTACAAAAGAGAGCCGAATAAATAGTACGACAGTATTCCGAATATTTGTCGATGGTAAACCGTACATTCAGCCCGTCAGGCTCACTGCTCTTTAGAAAATCACTTTTACTTAAAATGGGCCTTGGTTAATCATTGTTGTGTAAATTCTTCAACATTTATG
This sequence comes from Plumapathes pennacea, assembly GCA_964036295.1. Lineage (NCBI taxonomy): Eukaryota > Metazoa > Cnidaria > Anthozoa > Antipatharia > Myriopathidae > Plumapathes > Plumapathes pennacea. Next base: position 25,115,516 of record OZ038464.1, on the reverse strand, counting down.
GTTGATACTACATGAAATTATCGTGATGAATTAATGCTTTGATTTGACACTTACCGACTTAATGTTGAACTTTTGTCGTTCCTTTAGTCCCATTTGTGCAAGTTTCGGGTGGCCCTGTTATAAGCAGGAGACAGAGAGAGTTGAATTAATTGACACAAGCCTAGTTACAAGTCTAGTAACATGTTGGGACAATTACACGTTGAAGATAAATCTAATACCTGAAAAATAACGATATAATCATTGTACACAAGACCTCTCTTGTTGTACAACAGTCGTAAAAATAATAATAATGAAAATATGAAGAAGAACTATATGAATAAAACAATAACAATAAGTTGATTTTGCACTTTCCTGGATGAAAACATTTTGATAAAAAAAAGAGTGGCAGGTATTAAAGCGTATAAATGATTGACTTTCGAATTGAGGTGTTTAATAAGTTTGGCAAAGTTTTCAATGTTTCTGTTCATGTTTCTCCATGTTCACTGTTCATTATAGGAACTAATGCCTGCTCCCAACATCGAACTTTACATGCGTCGAATACATTGCAAATGAGCAAAAATTTACAAATTGACGTCAGTTTTTTATGTGTCTGTCCTCTTATTGACGATGGAACGCATCATAACATTGTCAAAAAGATGTGGATCCACGAGGCGCTTCGCCGAGCGGGCTACGAAAGTCACAGTGTCATAATTTTCACAAAATAGGCTCAGTGTCCCAACACTGAGCAACACCAGTATTGGTGCTTTGAGCGAAACGGAGAAGGCGTTATTTCCTTATCTGCCTCCCTCTCTCGCTTGCGAAAACGGGAACCGAACGAGTGCACACAGCCTGAGAAATTATGTAAAAAAAAAAAATCTATTCTTTGACCATAATCGGAAATTTCCCGTCAATTTCAGTTCGTTTTACAGCACTGAAAAGATATGGCGCTGTCCGTGGACAAAATTCTGGAGAAGATAGGGAGTTTCGGGTGGTATCAATTCCGTCTGGTCATCATCCTTTCTTTTGTGGAGTGGATCAACTTGGGGTTCCAAATAATGCTGCTGTCATTCGTTGCGGCCGAACCCCCCTGGCACTGTGTGAACAATTCGGCAGTGTGCAACTTGACCGGGGAGTTTAAGCCTGGTGACGATAACTACGATTTCAGGTGTGGCAACAACGTGTCAAGGGCAGACTGGGAATTCTCTGATTCCTTTACATCCATTGTTACCGAGGTAAGGCATGCAGTTGGTGCCGAGTGTAAGTCTAAAATCACGTCTATGTATTTGTGAAAATTTCCTGTCTGTTGTTCAAGATACGATTTGCTTGTTCTGGATCAGCTACAACTGCGGACAAAACTGTTGACACATTCCCCCTCCCCTCATTCAATGTTGATAAATTAACTATTTAGCAACGGTATTTCGTCAAACTTTTACCAGAACTATTCCAAATTCAAGCTGCAACATTAATATGGGGAGAGAGGTGCCTAAAAGCAGTTTTCTCTGGAACTGGATTACCCACAGCATGGTAGTTGACAATAGTACAAAATTTAAAGCATGTGTCAACACATTTTGTCCGCCATTGTAGGTCCATACTGTTTCTCGTCGAAGCAATGGTTTTGACCCAAGAAAAAATTGTACAGTTTGTAATTTGTACATTTTATCAAAACCCTACAGTTCGTTGGTCTAGAGGCTGACAGAAAAAATAGGACAATCGTGAGCTTTGAATAACCGGACCCTGGCCTTTCTTTCCACAGTTCAACTTGACCTGTGACAATGCCGTTCTTGCCACCGTCTCGAACTCCGTTATTTTCGCTGGATGGTTGGTTGGTTCTATTTTAGGTGGTTTTCTCTCGGACAAAGTTGGACGAAAACCTGTCACGATTGTGTTCGTATTCTTGTGCTCGTTGTTCGGTGCGATCGGTGCTTCGCCCAACGTCTACTGGTTCTTTGTGCTCTGTAGATTGTTGGTTGGCTTTAGCGTTGGTAAGTTCCCACGCACAGTCGTGTCGGATACCTGATGCTGCAGCTCATTCTCATATAGCGCATAGTTTTCGTCGGCTTCACAATAAGAAGTCATTAATCCACTAACACAGTTGGTAAAACCATGGTAACCATGGTAATAATTGAACTGAAAACTATTATGGGGTACTTCATCAGAACTACAGTCCAGCGAAGCTCCCTGAACGAACATTCTCGTAAGCGGACAGCTCTACTTACGGACACCGTCACAAAACCTCGTTTGGTGAAACTCTAGCTCATTCAAACTCTGTATTTACATATTCTGGTAAAGCGGCCACTTTTTCTGCTTACGGGAGCTTCGACTGTAATTGGCTTTCCTTTTTTACTGTTTTTGTCTGCTCGGTTCCTGCGTGTCTTGTTTTTCTGTACTGTTTCTCAGTGTTCGTCTCTGTCATTGTCTATATGTGTGTCACTCTCTGTTACGTATCGGCATCTGCATCATTTCTGTTTCTAACGTCTGCATTGCACATGCATTCCAAGTCTTTGTTTGGTGTTCTTGTACCACTCTTTAATCTTTTCTGTTCTAACGTCAGTCGTAGCTTGATTATATAACCATGAAATAGTACACACTTGTAAACGTTTGATAAACCCCATCCATTTGACTGATTAGCCGTTTCTAACCTGATCTCAACATATCTTCAACAGCTTATCTTCTGTTCAAATCCTCAGGTGCTGGTGGTATGAGCGTCTTTGTGCTGGCCACCGAGTTTGTTGGCGTTCGACACCGTCACATAAGTGGCACAAGCTTGTGGTTCTCGTGGACACTCTCTCTTATGTCTCTGACGGGAATCGCGTACGGAATCAGGGACTGGAGAATGCTCACCCTTGCGTGTTCGATTCCAGGATTGATTTCCATCTTCTCGTGGTGGTAACCTGCTTTTTTGTTGTTTAATCATGCCTCTCACCGAATTATTGCTTTCATAATATGATCCTCGACTTTGAATCATAAAAGGAGAGAGTGGACTGTCTCCAGATATCGGGCCTTGCCAAACGCTAGCATGTGAAAACCTGTGAAATTTCACCCAGTTTCACAGGGTTTTCACATAGACTACCACATCTTTTCTCAACATCATATGAAACGGGCCCCTCCACATGGTAGAGGCAGCTTTACCAAAAGATCATTCCAATTTCGTTGGTTGTTTTATAGGGCAAGAAATTTTCACACTAGTTTTTCACATGCTTTTCACATGCTGGGATCCAGTAGTGAAATACTCTCCACCCGTTTTGGCTTCCGTGAGCCTATCATAGTCTGTGTCCATTTGTGTTTCATTGTATTACTGTGTCTGTGGAGTTTGTGTCCATCTCTGTCTCTGTCTGTCGGTCGGTCTGTGTCTCTGTCCTTTTCTGGCGCAGCCACGTACATTCCCTAAATTAAGGGTTCCCGCATTACAGGTTTATTCCTGAGTCCGCCAGGTATCTTTTACTCAAAGGAAAGAGGGACGAAGCAGAAGCATTGCTTCGTAAAGTGGCCGCGGTCAACAAGAAACCGTACCCTGATGAAACCTTGGAACAACTTCCCGCCCAGGTGAAAACGGGCGACTTCCGCGACTTGTTTCGGACCAGAAAAATGATGCACCGAACTCTGGTGTCCTGGTATGCATGGTATGTAGCCCGATCAAGACATTTTAAAATGTTGAGATGTAAAATCATTCTAAACATCAAGTTATTTTGTGTTAACTTTTACCGGACATAAGGACCTTTTTATTACTGATATATTGAATTTAATTTTATGACAAATTTATGGAATATTGCTTAGCAACTCTACAGCGCTTTATTTATCACGTGATCTCCGCATGTACGAAGCAACTCGGATGCAAGAAAGATGGCTCTGAAAACAATTTGTATGACGCGATCTACGCAATGCCGGTGCGATGCCCTAATATCGTGCTTGTTAATGAAACTGTTATAAAAATTTGAAGATCTCTCACACCTTTACCTTGTAAGTGAGCTATTCAGCAGTATAATTACACGTTAACTGGCAGAGAATTCGTATTGCTACATTATAATTACATTACATTACATTCGACACTACAGTTAATTACATTACATTCGACACGCGAATATATAACTATTAGAAATACGATAATCGCAGATACCCCCTCACTCTGTCATTGATGGGACTTTTACTTTGGTAACTCCCAACAAGCCTTTGTTTTACCGAAATGTTGACTCAATCTTTTCTTCGAACTCAAGTGCTACCGCAAAGGAAAGAGAAAAAGAATGGTGTGTGTTATACTTTTGCGTTGAAAAAAGAATCGATTGCGTGACGAAGTACGTATTTCCCACGGTCGGCGCGTCAAATTAATTCATACAGTCTGCCAAGCACGTTCTCAAAATTTAATACTCAAAGTTTGAAGTTGGTCGGCCGTCGTAGTACGGGAAAAAAGGAACACTGATTTTCCAATTTTGAATACATAGGCAGTACAATTAAATAGGCTTCCTGTGCGATTTTTTTTACTCTGACATGCATATTTAATGAACTCGAATTGTTCTGTATGTGAACAAAACAGCATGATTTCTCCCAGAATCAAAGCAAAACATGAACGGTTTACTTCAAATTATAGACGGGCTTCAGACCTAGTCATACTTCAAAGGGCTTGTGAACGATTCTCGCTGGCAATCACCGCGTGTCAGATTACACAGCATTTTAGTCTTGAAAGAAAAAATAAGACATCTACCTAAATCATTCAAGACTCTAAGTTCCGATTGCTCTGAGCGAATACGGTAGCCGAAACTGGCGACAGAAGAGTATTAAAACAATACTTCGAGGGGAAATGATCAGCTTGCAGATTTTAATACATTCTTGAAGAGGGATAGAATATATTTGTCACGGTGATTGTTCGATTTCCACTGACTGACCTTTGTTGCTTGTCCTTTCTGAATAACTATCTGAATTTAACACAAAACGGCGTCTGAATCTCCCGATTTGCTTTCAAGCGCTGTTCTCTTTGCGGAGTATTTTCTTCGGCCTGCTTTTGCTTCTGAAGCTGCCGATTTGCTCATTTTCAGGGGCTGTTCTCTTTGCGGTGTATTTTCTTCGGCCCGCTTTTGCTTCTGAAGCTCCCGATTTGCTTTCAGGCGCTGTTCTCTTTGCGGAGTCGTTTCTTCGGCACGCTTCGTGCTGTCGGTCATAACATGATTTTCTTCTTTTCTCTAGACGAACTTGGCGCTGTTTGATCGTTTCATGATTTCGCCTTGCTCGTGCCTGTTCCCCTCTCTTTTGAAGACGAGCTTCGCGAGACTGTTTTCCATTTTCGTGAACACAGCTACGATAAACTGTAGTTGCTTCGTTCAATCTAATTTCTCTTATTGCGGACCACACGTGATTGATCCGGCCTTTGTTATTGGTTCTGCAGCGACGCGATAGGAACTGGGGACGAGGTCGCACGACAGACTGACAGACTGACAGACGAACATTAGATTTCGAGATGGCGACCCGCTTGGAGTCTCCGATAAGGCGATAATACTACTGCATTAGCGTCGTGAGTATTTCCCTCACTTCGTTCGGGGAAAAGATAACTGACATCAAACTAGACAACTATGCTAGTGATGCAAGGCTATCCGTCCCTTTATGTTAAGGAACCTTTGCCTACGTCTATTATACGTTTGCGCCTTATTGTAGTGATGTTGAACTTGAATATATTACTTGTTCTGTGAAAACACTATTTTTATTCTTTGACGTGACAGGTTTGTAAACGCCTTGGTCTATTACGGCGTCTCTTTCAGTTCCCCAAATCTTGGGGGGAGCATGTACTTAAACTTCTTTCTGACGAGTGTCATCGAAATTCCCGGCAATATCGCCGCAATCTGGGCCATGGGCAGGTGAGAGAACAAATTCGACTTTGTGTGTAGTCCGTATTTTTCGCTCTTTTCTTTTACTTTGTCAATACTTCTTTCCTTGGACATTCCTCGGGATAACTTGAATCACCACAGAAAATTTGATTGAAATTGAACCACCAATTTCGAAAAGATAATCGAACAAACAAACAATCAAACAAACACCCTATTTGTCATCACCTTTTTCAGAACAAAACCAAACTGCGTGCATTAAACTTTTATGTATAGACTATTTGTGACTCATAAACCAGACTGCTTTGTCGGCGATTTTTTCAGGTTTGGTCGTAAGAAAAGCGTGGTCTGGGGCCTCATCCTTGCGTTCCTCGCATCTGTGGGAGCCGTAGTGCTGTCCATGTACGATCCAGGAGATAGCACAGGTAACTACCGAGCATTAAATTTAATAAACACAATCAACTGTAGAGAAGCGGTCGTGGTTCTGACTTCCTTGCACTTTTAGATTTGATCCGGCTTGATCATATATACATGCAAATAATTACTTTAATGCATGGGGTAACGTATGCACGCACGCATGGATAGAAATTTCATATTGTTAATTTGTTTCTTGTTTCGTTGTCAGGATTTTACGTCGGTACTCTCATCATGGCAATGACGGCCAAATTCTTTGTGACGATTTCTTTCGATGGTGTTTACGTGTACTCAGCGGAGCTTTTCCCCACGGTCATCAGGTATGAAGAATAAACTTCAGGGCTCGGTTGTTCGAAGCTCGATAAGGCTAATCCTGGGTCTAAATTCTTGTGACATTTCTAGGCGCCTGAAAATGAGAAGGTTCCGCTCTCAGCAGTCGTCGTTGCAGCGTCCCATTTCTGTTGTTCATCTTATTATCAATTCTACAATCGCCTCTTGCGTGCTTTTTTTTTTTTTTTTTTTTACTTTTTTCTTCCAAGTTCTCGCGTTTAGCTCGCTAAAGTTGGTAATATTACTTATGGTAATTGTTTTATTTCTATTTTATTACCTTCAAGTTGTCTTTTCTTTTCATTCTCGCAGTTTTGAAGTATCGGTAAATTTTCAAAGCACTCAACTGTCAAACTTTCGTTGATCTCAGAAACGTTGGCTTGGGAACTTCTACATCAGCTGCCAGGATTGGCTCATTTTCCGCCCCGTATGTCAATTATCTGGTGAGTTAGTCACGTGATTATGTGACTCTAAACCATGTCCGAACTACAGCTGTAGATATAGGGATATAGATATGGAAAAGGAGATATGATCTCTGATAGTAAAACAAAGAAAACCCTAAAGTTTTAAGCCGACATTTTGTTTTCTGACAGTACCGCGTTCACCCGCTACTACCCTACAGCATCATGGGAGTTAACGCGCTACTGGCCAGTCTCCTGTGCCTCACACTGCCGGAAACAAAGGGCATGCCAACCGAGGAAACCTTGGAAGTAGAGACGACCCGTGTTGCAAATACAGGACAAGTTCAACCAATAACAGACATGGAGTTGGAGCCCGCAAACATCACCAACAGCAAAGCGAATCTTGTCGAGAAGCAGGCCCGTTAAGTCGCCTCAGTCTCCCTTCCCAGAATACCCTTTATCTGGCGACCGTTTATTTTTTTTTTTTTTTTTTTATGTAGGGTGGTGGTATTTTTTATTATAAATTGCAAATAGCTTGGCCTGCAAATGCGGCCGTGAAACCTAATGATTTATATTTACAATCCAATTTTGTACACAGTAATTTCCTGTTTCATCAAATCAGTTTATGCTTGAAAATTGACGGAGCACTTCTGCACATGTAATTGAATGTCATCCAATATGGCGTCCAAAACACTGTTGATTGGCGCAACAATGTCTTCAGACTTGACAAAACGTGGCATAATGTACGCAAATTGACTATTTCAACATGCTCATCTATTTTATATACTAAAAAAAATAAAAATAAAAATTTCCGTTTTTAAGCTCGCTTGGGCCCCAGGCCCCCGCGAGCAAAAAGGGTTTTCCCTTCAGTAAAATTTGTCTGTCACATACATGGCCAGAATAGGCGCGCCCGCACTACAGTATCCAGCGTCACGCTCGTGACCAGACTTTTTGCTTGACGTTTGTCAGCTGTCTTGACACTTTTGTTTTCAAAATAAAACGTAACTTCTTTTGTATTTCAATTGCCTCGTTTTCCTGATGGCTAATCATGTCAGAAGGTAATGTGTCCAAAACCTAAGCGAAGTTGTAAAAAATAATATTGGAGAGCGTAACACGGATCCCTCTTTGATTCCTGATAGATTCTGGTAGATAATTTTAATGATAGATAATGCGAATGCATCGAACAATTATCGTAGAATTCCGTCAACAAGCCCCCACCCCTCCCCCCACCGCCACACACACGCAATGACAAAACAAGACACAGCAGTAACATATAACATACAGGTGTAATGCAGTATAGCATTAGATTAAAATATCCCTCCGATAATCAACCCCCTCCCCAATATAAACCCATTGGCGTTATCGTTTTAGTCTCGATGGTTTTAGACTGTGCCATGCCATGCAGTCTCTTCTTTTCTGCCAAAGATCCTGTGTGCGTGTGAAAAATGACACGCTTTTGTAACCCCAGACCTCGGAGTTTTAAACACGTCTATTGTTTGGGATTGCCACAGTCTTTGATGCTTTATTCAGTTTTAATGTATCTCATGCTACTCAGATTACCATTTGAACTCTTATAATACCGGAACGAATAATGTTTTTCCTTCCAGTGAGACGCAATGAAAACGTCAAGATGACGTGGTGTGCTGATGATAATTGTTTTTGATTGACACTTACACGCATCGGCATGTTTCTTTTTGACGGCGTGTATCGGGTAGGTTTTTGCTTTTGCTCTCGACGACCTCCATCAAGAACGCTGTCCTGCCGCACATGTGTTAGTTTGTTGAGGCGACAAGGTAGGTGTATTTTGTATCAGAACCATCAACAATGGCTTTTGCAACAACAGCGGCTTTACAGTCGTCGTGCTATAGCAGTGTGCACACAACAATACCGCCATTCATCGGAGATTTTAAATTTGAGCTGATCCCGCTTCACTCGCCGTTACTGGGGGAATCCTTGTTAGTTTCTTTTCCTCCGCTTATTAATATGCTTAAATTCAGCGGGTAGCCTTGTCTGATCTGAGGTCGAGATTTGATGAGTGGCCCTCTCGAGCCGTTCATGCTCGCCTTTGGTCGTTCATAGCGAAACAACTTTTATGCAATACAGTCAACTCTCTGACGACGGATACCTATAGAAGCCGGACAGGGTTTGTTGGTCCCGGTCGGCCGGGTTTGCACTTATTTCTCTGTATACACTCATCAACCGAAATCCATCGGGCCGGCAATTTATGAAAACACCTCCGAAGACCCCGACAATGACAAATCACTACGCCACACCTGAAATACAATACACCTCTACAGAAGTGGCGATCAGTTACAAACTGATAGCAGACTAGCCCTGAAAGTGTTGCTTTTGCGAACTGTGGGTCTGCACTGGAATCAGTCAAAACTAACGATTAAAAATATCTCGACACAATTGGATATGCAAAGGTAACAGTTATATAAAGGCCACTTGTCATGCAAGGGATCATTACGGGTATCGGGCCACAGGCAAAGAAGAAGTCGCATTCTTAACATGAGTGATTTGATCATGTTAAGAATACGACCGGGGGTCGTATTCTTAAAGTGATTGAATTAATCATTTTCAGTATACGACCTCAACCATAATTTTCCGGGGGGTGAAATAGGATTTTGATCATTTCAGAAACACGACCGGTCGTTTTCTTAAAATGATCAAGTTTTTCAATTAAGGTGATCCCATGCAAGGTAGAGACAATAGGCCTAGGGGGGTGGGGGGAGGAGGAGGGGTACTGCACTGAGAGGAGTGTCACTGATGCCCCCTGAAACAAATCTGTAAATTTCACTGCTTTTTTGAGACAAAGTGCGGATAGATATCGCTATCTGGTGTTACAGCCGGGGATACTCCCATATATGAGCCATATAGGTATGTGCCGCCCCAATAGGTATCATTTTTAGCATTTTAGTCTGAAATAGGGTATCAATTTTAACCTTTGGTCTGGAATAGGGTCGGAGATTTTGATATGTGGTCTGAAATAGGGTCGAAAATTGCACATTTTGGTCTGAAATAGGGTCGAAAACCGCAAATTTTGGTCTGAAATAGGGTAAGGGTTTTCAGTCCCGGGCGGCACAACTCCCACCCAAAATTTTGAGGAATACACCCCCCCCCCCCCCCCCCCCCCGGGTGTTACAGTACCGCACGCTGAGACTTTCTACCCGAATAAACTTTGTTTTTTTTGTTTTTTTGTTTTGTTTTGTTTTTTTTTTTACAGCACTGAAAAGCGATGGCGCTGTCCGTGGACGAAGTTCTGGAGCAGATCGGAAGTTTCGGGTTGTATCAAATTCGTTTGGTAGCCATCCTTTCCTTCATGTTGTTCACTACTGGTTACCAGATCCTTTTGCTCACATTCGTCGCGGCCGAACCAGCTTGGCATTGTGTGGCCAATTCTACGGTGTGTAATTTGACCGGGGAGTTTAAGCCTGGTGACGATAACTACGATTTCAGGTGTGGCAACAATGTGTCAAGGGCGGACTGGGAATTCTCTGATTCCTTTACATCCATTGTTACCGAGGTACGAATGTATGTGAGTGAGTCGACTTCAGATTTTACATTCGCATGTACATTTCTGACAAATTTCCTGCCGGTTTCCTTTCCACAGTTTAACCTAACCTGTGACGATGCAGTTCTTGGTACTGTCTCGAGTTCCGTCGTTTTTGCTGGCTGGCTTATCGGTTCCCTCATTGGTGGATATCTCTCAGACAAATTTGGACGGAAACCTGTTATGATTGTGTTTGTAGTTCTGTGCTCATTTTTCGGCGCGATCGGTGCTTCTCCTAACGTCTACTGGTTCTTTGTGCTCTGTAGGTTGCTGGTTGGCTTTAGCATCGGTAAGTTTTCAGACCAGATGCAGTTGCTCACATAGCGTTCAGTCTTGGGTAGCGTCACCATAAACAATGGGCGGATTTTCCTGAAAAGTGTTGACACTATGTGAAACTTCTGACCGATTGATCATTCTCGACCTCACTGACTGGACCCCTAAACAGTTCCTTCAACAACTTGTCATTATGTTCAATCCTCAGGTGCTGGTGCAATGGGTATCTTCGTCCTGGCCACCGAGTTTGCTGGAATTCGTCACCGTCACATGAGTGGTACGATCTTATGGTTCTCCAGTACGTTTTCATTCATGTCTCTGGCGGGAATCGCTTACGGAATCAGGGACTGGAGAATTCTCACCCTTGTGTGCTCGGTTCCAGGACTGATTAATATCTTAACGTGGTGGTAAGCCCTCGTAACGATCCATGTCTTACAGCATAAAGTCTATTTCCATGATTTTCTCAACTACAGTATAAACAGTGACAGCCGACTGTAGCAAGTCTGTAAGCCTCACCAAATACGTAAAGTAATTCTTTAAGTTTAGCTTGTGCGTCTATGCCTCGTATTCATTTGTGTCCATTTTGATGTCTGGCTCTGACTTTTCCTGGACTTTGCATCTATGTCAGCTGTTGGCCTAAATTAAGGGTCCCATTACAGGTTTGTTCCCGAGTCGACCAGGTATCTTTTACTAAAAGGAAAGAGGGACGAAACAGAAGCGCTGCTTCGTAAAGTGGCAGCGGTCAACAAGAAACCGTACCCTGAGGAAACCTTAGAACAACCTCCCGCTCAGAAAACGGGCGACTTTCGAGACTTGTTTCAGACCAAGAAAATGCTGCACCGAACTCTGGTGTCCTGTTACGCATGGTATGTAGACCAATAAACATCTCTTTACGCATGTAGTATAACTGAATGCTTTGGTTGCACCCTTTAGTACGTAATAATAATAAGAAGAAGAAGAAGAAGAAGAAGAAGAAGAAGAAGAAGAAGAAGAAGAATTATTATTTTTATTACTATTATTATTATTATTATTATTATTATTATTATTACAAACATACTGATCTTGACTAATTTTGAAAGTGGACAATGTACGAGAATAAGATTATTTATTTTGTTACTAAAAGGAAGGGAATCATTAAATCTTGTAATAACTAATATATTATATTGAAAAGCACTTTAACCGATATAATTACTGTAGCGATGTAATACAACCCACGCATTGTAATCAAATCCACCTTAAGGCCGTTTACTTCTTGTTTTGTACATTGAGCGGAAAGTTGTTCATAAGAAATCGGCTACTGACTGCGCTTCTTTTTTTTTTTCAACATGACAGGCTCGTAAACGCGATGGTCTATTACGGCGTCTTCTTCAGTACCCCACAACTTGGTGGAAGCATGTACCTAAACTTCTTTTTGGCGAGCGTTGTCAATATTCCCGGGAATTTTGTTGCTATCTGGGCCATGGACAGGTTAGACAAACACTCGACTTGTGTTTGATACCATCTCCCGTGTACAGCATTCGTGTGTGGTCACTACAAAACACTCACGCATGCGCTTACGCGACTTATGAGAGATGTCAATCTTTGAAGTAAGTCGGGACATAATGCCATAAATGACCCATCGATAAATGCCGAAATCTCTTAGTTTAATGTTTTTGTGACTGACTGATTTGTCGGTGATCTTTTGCAGGTTTGGCCGTAAGAAAACCGTGGTGTTGGGCCTTATGCTTGCATTTATTGCATCTGTGGGAGCCGTGTTGCTGTCTATGTACAACCCAGGAGATAACAAAGGTAAATACCAAACATATCAGGATCAAACCAAATGGATAATGTACAATAATTCCATGAAAAGGATACACAATCTTTTGTCCCTAACGCACGCACAAATTGTAAGGTGACATTTGTTATTTTGTTGTCAGGATTTTATGCGGGTACCCTCACAATGGCGATGTTGGCCAAATTATTTGTGACAGTTTCTTTCGATGCTATTTATGTGTACTCCGCTGAGCTTTTTCCCACGGTCATCAGGTAAGTAGCCTTCCTTCCCTTTTTATTGCAGCTTCATTGCATGCTTCTGCTTGGCCTCGTTTCTTGTTCATTGCTGCGTTTTTATCATTTGATTCTACCATCTGTTCATTCTCTTTTCTATATCGCCACTCTCGGACTTCCTCTGTATGCATCAGTCCATGATCCTTGGGATTTGTTTTCGTTTAGTTTGAGCGGTAAACGTATTTATGTAGTGACTGAACTGACAATATTTCGTTGCTTGCAGGAACGTTGGCATGGGGACGTCTACAGCATCGGCCAGGATTGGCTCATTTTGTGCCCCGTATATCAATTATCTCGTAAGTTAGTCACGCGATTCTTGTACTGAAGCATCGTCAACCTTGGTTAAAGTACTGTAATTAAATAGATGACCCAACAAACAACCCGCGAGATTTTAAGCCGACATTTTGTTTTCTGATAGTACCGCGTTCACCCGCTACTGCCCTACAGCATAATGGGAGTTAACGCGCTACTGGCCAGTCTCCTGTGCCTCACACTGCCGGAAACAAAGGGCATGCCAACCGAGGAAACCTTGGAAGTAGAAACGACCCTTGTTGCAAAGACAGGACAAGTTCAACCAATAACACACATGGAGTTGGAGCCCGCAAAAATCACCAACAACAAAGCGGATCTTGCCGAGGAGCAGGCCCGTTAAGTCGCCTCAGTCCTCTTCCCAGAATACCCTTCATCTAGTGACTACTTATGGTTTATTGTTTTATAGGGTGGTGGTACTATTTTGTCGTAAATTGCATTCAAATAACTTGCCACGGAAATGCGGTTATGAAACCTAATAATTGATATTTCCAAGCCAGTTTTGTACAGTATTTCCTGTTTTAACTAATTTTAACTTTAATTCATTTTGCACTGGTTGGTGGGTTTTATCATGTGAAAATTGCTTGACAGCGCCATACAGTTACATATTCAAGTTCTTCCTGTATGTAGCGTATAATTACCAATTGATTATAAGAATGAAAACGTACCTTTATGTTTACTTTGCCTCACTTTATTGATGCAAGATAATGAATATCTTGAAACACTGTGAATCTGAACAAAGGGACAAACGTAAAATTTAGTTACACGAACTTCGCCACAAGTCTGATTCTGTTACCTTGATTACCTTTGGTATGCATATATTATTTCAACTTCTGTTACCCAAGTGTTTTTCCCGCTCGTGGGCAAGAGAAACTGACATTCCTTCACCCACAAAGGCGTGGCCGCCTGTGATTTCGTCACGTGTGTTAAAACGGCTGCTGACAACATCGTGTCACTAAATCAGTGCTCGCCGAGTGCAAATAAAGTATAGTGCTTGTATCAAATAAGCGAGTTAGCAAAACCACAGAAGGATTTCATCAAATAAGGATACGAAGGATAAACCAGTAAGTGATTACACATAATTGACAGCAAAATGGACAAACCAACACGCGCGTATATCAAATAACCGCTTTCAATGAACTTGGACAGCGCACATTATTAATTTAGTGGTGTCTAAAGCTGTTTTCTATAAAATAAAAACTTCAACCACCACAACGAGAAACTATATTTACACGTAAAAATACCATAGAATAGCTTAATTGCTCGTCGGTGCAACATTATAGCTCGTCAGTACTGTGGAACGTTGTCACTTTTCATATTTGTTTTGTTTTAAGTTGTAGTTCTCTAAAAATCAAAGAAATCGCTAAATAAATAATCACTGGATATTTTTGGAGAAACAAATCTCTAAATTAACTCGCTAAAAATAGTAACCGTAAAGCAGAACCCGCGTAAAGTATGGGGAAGTTTTTCAACATTTAGTGAAAATACAACTTTAGTCAATATTTTGTCCTGCTTTTGCTAACAATGGAAACGTCGCCTTATGTGACTGTATTATTAATGTAACACGTTGCAACACAAAAGCACAAGACTAGAGGACTCGATCAGGCGTGGACGTTTTACTCTGGCGTAGTCCGTTTACCCGCTTGACAAGAAGATACCGCCTTGTTTTTCAAAGATAAAAATGATAAAACGACTCCTTCCGGAGAGTCAAAGCTAACTTTCGAGAGAACGGACAAGGTTTGCCGGGCCTCCGAAGCGACCCAGCAACAGCTATGTAAAGACTATGTCACTAACCAAGGCGCAAACACACGCGATATCGAGAAGACGCGGCCCGGAGAGCCACAAAAATCACAGCCACAAACGTGACTTCCAACAGTCAACTTCCAGGCTCGCGTGCACCAAACGCACACAGAATTCCACCGGGCACAAAATTACAATTTCGTCGCGTGATACTAGTTGAGAATGTGGAAACGTACGCCTCCTTACACCAAAACACCTGGAAACGACACTTAAGACGCTGAAGTGTAAATTGTTTAGAGAGACAACCCTCAACAACCGGAAACCTACCATAACCTACTTGTATAGGAACCACAGTGCATGAAGGGTACCGCACGCCAAGATTTCCCCATATGCAACCATTCCGTGGAGTAAAATTACCTGACAGCTTTGTAACGTTAGCATGGGTCCTTGCATGTTTAATAAACTTTGTTCCCTCAATTCGCAGCTCGTAGTTTTACAGCACTGAAAAGCGATGGCGCTGTCTGTGGACGAAGTTCTGGAGCAGATAGGGAGTTTCGGATTCTATCAAATTCGTTTGGTCGCCATCCTTTCTTTCATATTGTGGTTCAATTCCGGTTATCAAGTGCTGCTGCTCGCATTCGTTGCGGCCGAACCCCCCTGGCACTGTGTGGCCAATTCGACAGTGTGCAACTTGACCGGGGAGTTTAAGCCTGGTGACGATAACTACGATTTCAGGTGTGGCAACAACGTGTCAAGAGCAGACTGGGAATTCTCTGATTCCTTTACATCAATTGTTACCGAGGTAAAATGTTCAATTATATGTAAACTATTAAGTAGATCGACGTTACATATATAACCTTCGCATGTGCACTTAGACCAACAAATATCCTGCCGATCTTTCTCCCCGCAGTTCAACCTAACCTGTGACGATGCAGTTCTTGGTTCTGTCTCGAGTTCCATTATTTTCGCTGGCTGGCTCATTGGTTCTCTTATCGGTGGCTTTCTCTCGGACAAACTTGGACGAAAACCTGTCGTGATTGTATTCATGGTCTTATGCTCATTGTTCGGCGCGATCGGTGCTTCTCCTAACGTCTACTGGCTCTTTGTGCTTTGTAGATTGTTGGTTGGCTTTAGCATGGGTAAGTTTGCATTCAATAAAGAGCGTGGCATGAATAATAATATAATTGAAGACTAGACGCAGTTGCTCCGATCACACAGTCTTCGTTTAGCGTAAACAATGGACGAATTTTCTTGACAGAAGTTTACTGGAAAACCACTTAGTGCTAACATTAAGAACGTAACGGCCTTTATCAGAGAGGACATTCTTAGTTCCTTTTTCAACATGTTTGTTTCTTTTCCAGTTGTTTGTGGCGATATTTTGCTTATTTCTATCACGGTAGTTTTCCAAGCCTGTTTCTTTGTTTGTATCTGTCCGTCTGTCTGTACCGGTGCCTGTGTATTTGTCTGCACTTGTTGCTGTACCTGCATCTGTCTCTGTCTCGCACTCTTGCAAACTCGGTAACTGAATCTCATCTAATTGACTGATAGTTCTAAACTTCTTCAATAGCTTGTTATTATCTTCAATTCTAAATAGGGGCTGGTGCGATTAGCAACTTTGTGCTGGCCACCGAGTTTGTTGGCATTCGTCACCGTCACATGAGTGGCACAATATTGTGGTTCTCCAGTACGTTTTCGTTTATGTCTCTGGCGGGGATCGCGTACGGAATCAGGGAGTGGAGAATTCTCACCCTTGTGTGCTCGGTTCCAGGACTGATTACCATCTTCTTGTGGTGGTAAGCCCTCGTAATCGTCCTATTTCAGCGTAAACTCTATTTCCACGACTTTTCCCACTACAGTATAAAAAGTGAGAGCGAACTGTATCAGGCCTGTGGCCCTCACCAAGTACGTAAAGTTCCTTTAATGGAGCTAATATGATGCCTAGTCTGTGTCCACTTTGATGTCTTGTCTCTGACTTATTCTGTTTTATTTTTTTGTCTATGCCTGCCGTGTTCCTTAAATTATGAGTTCTGTTACAGGTTTATTCCCGAGTCCGCCAGGTATCTTTTACTAAAAGGAAAGAGAGACGAAACAGAAGCGCTGCTTCGTAAAGTGGCCGCGGTCAACAAGAAACCGTACCCTGAGGAAACATTACAACAACCTCCCGCTCAGAAAACGGGCGACTTCCGGGACTTGTTTCGGACCAAGAAAATGGTGCACCGAACTCTGGTGTCCTGGTACACATGGTATGTAGACCAATTAATATCCTGTCTTTACGTCTGGAGTCATAAAATGACTTAAGAGCGAATTTTCCTAAACACCGGGTGAAATGAGAAAAATGTGGCACATGAGTCAAAAATCGGGGTTCTTCATATTTTGTCCAGAGATAGCCTATGGTGTGCCAAGTACTCTCGTATACTTATTTTGTTAAAAAATTTTTGGAGTTTCAAGAAAAAAATTAAAAACCGCTACGCCTCAAAATGACTAAAATGAAAGGGATTAGGAGGACCACAAAAGCCTTCGCGCGCGACCGCGCAATGAAACTCTACACATAAATATCTTCATCTATTAATTAAGAAGACATCTACGAGCAATTTGAGCCTATAAATAGAATTATCGGTCAAATATTGAATATCTGGTGTCGGGGCAAAGACAGCCCAAATTTCAATGCTCGCAATTCTCAGTTTAGAGCACTTTTTCAAAAAATCATTTCTATGTCCGGTATAACTCAGATTTGCACACAAATTCGGTTGTAATATCTAGAAGTGTTGTTCTTATTTAGAATATAAAAATTAGTTTGGTACTTTTCATTGCTCGAAAGAACTAACGCGGCCAATTTTGCCAAAATTACAACATCGACTTATAAACAACGCGCAACGATCAATTCACACTTTTCCAATAAACTCGAACAAAAACTTCGCCCTCTACCTCAAACTTGGCACAAAACTCTGTAGGAGACCTTATAATAAGTTTAACTTTCAATATCACCGGTTAACGATTGATTTATGTGTTTTTTTCCTATCAAAATGCCTCTTCAACTCAGTGGTCGACAAGCGCTAACTGATCGCTTCACTTTCTTTGCCAATTTACGCCTCATTTCGCTTTATTCTGCTACAATATAGCACAAATATGTTTCCAAGGATGTCCCTGTCGCTTTAAGAGCTCTTTCTTGTAAAAAATAAAAGATTCATGCAGTCAAAACATACGCGCCGACGTCGCCGTGGTTCGTTATTGGTGTCACGCAATCTTAAAACTCAGCGAGATATGTTTATTATATTTAGTTATATTGATATCCCTTGTTTGACCCAAAAATATATAAACTTTGTTTGGCCATTATCGCTAACGGGAATGAAAATGCGACATAAAACTTTATTATTTGGGTATCAAAGTGGCCAAATAATGAAAACAACAGGAACCATAAACTAGAATGGTTATGGCCTGAGTAATCAAAACAGCACGAAGGCAAAATTAACTCTTCTGACTTGACATTGTACCGTACACATCATTAGGAGCTGCAAGACAACTTTATAGAAAATATTCCCAAAATGTCCCCCCCCCCTCCCCCCATACCAAGAAACGGATTATTATATATTTTGGTCTCCCCCTCCACCACCACCTCCCCCCCCCCCCCCCCCCCCCTCCCCCCCCTCTCTCTCTCTCGCAATTTCAATTTTCTCCAATACATTATTTGTACTTTACACTACCTTTGAGACTCCACTCCGTCCCAACACAACCCACCGTACCATACAATTGTGTCATAAACTGGCTTGGGGAGAAAAGTGCCCTTCCATTAAATCAAAAATCAAAAATCAAAAATCAAAAATCAAAAATTCCAAAAGCTGCAACTTTTAAGTTAAAAGCCCTGTATATATGAAAAAAGGTTGGCCCGGGGACCCTAGCCTGGGCGCGCCAACTATCCACAGATTTTTTTATTATAAATCGAAGCGAGCGTGTACAAAGTGATATAAAAGTTACAGTTGTCTACTTGAAATAGTTTTAGTATGTACCGTAAGCACACCCATGCACTGCAGATAATCTTAAAGTTATATTTTCCGTTGTTCTTTCTTTTTTTAATTGTACCAAAGAGAAGATATGAAGCCAGATTTAGAAACGAATTTCCTATCAGAGCAGATAACAAATTATAAAAAAAGACTTGACGCACGTGCCCGAACCAGCCGCAACAAATATACCAGTGCGGCGAAGGATTGCCCTAGAGAGCGCTTTGTTGATCCCGCGATCAGCCTTGCGCGATTTCCCCTTCTCACCATGTCTGCATAGGCCCGCTGGAACTCAGCAACGCTGCGATCTTTTGCGCCAACCAATTTGCAAAGAATAGCGGTGTGAAGCGCAAATCGTCAATTTTGATATATCAGACGGCGGAGTAAATATCGACGCCCGTGTTAATATCAATTCAACTTCGGTCTCAACATCGCTTATCTCATCGCCTTTTTGTGCCCCGAAATATCCTTATTACAGGAACAAAGAACTTATCTCCATTACAGACTCGCCTCCGCTTCTCAATTTGCCAAATCTGCTTTGAAAAACTAAAACCTTTATGTCACCGTTGCTATCTTTTCCTAACACCTAACGGCAGCTGCTTCTACAACCAATATAGGTAGTCATTTTGGTGTGTTGGGAAAAAGTAAAACGGAAGTTGCCCCGCCTGACCCGCCTTTACGAGTCCTTTCATTTTCTTTTTTTCCCCTCGGCACTAAGTAACAAGACAAGACGGCCACTGAATAGAAAGAAAAATACGGAAAATAAACTAAAATGTGAATCTCTGTTAGTGATGAAAATTTGAGAAGAGGTCTTATTAATGCCGAAAAAAAACAAAAACAAAAACAAAAAAAAAACAACAACAACATGAGGGTGTCTAAATGGGTGAATAAATGCAATATTTGTATAAGTCAGGCGCTTCACGAACAGATAAAACTCTCGAGAAACAGTCACATAAATAAAGATTTCTTGCCAGTTAGGCCAGTAATAAAATGTACATATCACTTCCTTGTCAGTTTCTCATTAGATCTGTGTGCAGTTCATTAAGCCGGATCCGGTAAAATAACTCGTTTTGGTAAATAAAGTCAGCTCAGTTTAAAATCCTGGAGCCACTAAGCTACTGATCTTATCATGTTTTATTTGTGTATAAAAAAATTAAAAAATATTTCTTGGCCAGATATGTATTCATGTATCATTTCAAGTATACAAATTCTACTGTTGTTGTTGTTTTCATCATTTGGCCACTTTGATACTCAATAAAATTTCATGTCGCATTTTCATTCCCGGTAGCGATAATGACAAAACAAAGTTAATATATTTTTGGGTCAAACAAGGGATATCAATGTAACTATAAAATATAATAAACATATCTCGCTAAGTTATAAGATTGCGTGACACCAATAACGAACGCACGGCGACGTCGGCGCGTATGTTTTGACTGCATGAATCTTTCATTTTTTACAAGAAAGAGCTCTTAAAGCGACAGGGACATCCTTGGAAACATATTTGTGCTATATTGTAGCATAATAATGCGAAATGAGGCGTAAATTGGCAAAGAAAGTGAAGCGATCAGTTAGCGCTTGTCGACCACTGAGTTGAAGAGGCATTTTGATAGGAAAAAAACACATAAATCAATCGTTAACCGGTGATATTGAAAGAAAACTTATTATAAGGTCTCCTACAGAGTTTTGTGCCAAGTTTGAGGTAGTAGGCGAAGATTTATGCGAGTTTATTCGAAAGTGTGAATTGATCGTTGTGCGTTGTTTACAAGTCGATGTTGTGATTTTGGCAAAATTAGCCGCGTTAGTTCTTTCAAGCAATGAAAAGTACCAAACTAATTTTTATATTCTTGATAAAAACAACACTTCTAGATATTACAACCGAATTTTTGTGCAAATCTGAGTAATACCGGACATAGAAATGATTTTTTGAAAAAGTGCTCTGAACTGAGATTTGCGAGCATTGAATTTTGGGCTGTCTTTGCCCCGACACCAGATATTCAATATTTAACCTATAATTCTATTTATAGGCTCAAATTGCTCGTGGATGTCTTCTTAATCAATAGATGAAGACATTTATGTGTAGAGTTTCGTTGCGCGGTCGCGTGCAAAGGTTTTTGTGGTCCTCCAAATCCTTTCATTTTAGCCATTTCGAGGGGTATGGCGATTTTTCAAAAATTTCATGAAATGAAAAAGTTTCCAGACAAACTAAATATACCAGAGTAATTGGCAAACCATAGGTTATCTATTGACAAAATAAAAAGAACCCCGAATTTTGACTGATGTGCCACTCCTCACCCGGTCAGAAAAAAAAGTCGCTCTTAACAAGATTCTAAGTCAAATGCGTTAATATCTACTGGGTTCCAACATATGTGTGTGTATATAAATAAAATTTGGTAATATACAGGGACAGCAATGCATCACAGTTTGCCCAATACCGTAGCTTGTAACTTAGTATATATCATAATGCACTCTAAACATTTTCAACTTTTAACAAAACGCTTTAACTGATACTAATACTCCAGTGATTTTACCTTCTCACAGGCGGCCATTTACTCCTTGTTTTGTACATTGAACGGAAAAAGTATTTATAAGAAATCGATCACTGACTGCGAGTTTTATTCAACATGACAGGCTCGTAAACGCGATGGTATATTACGGCGTCTTTTTCAGTACTCCAAATCTTGGTGGAAGCATGTACCTAAACTTCTTTTTGGCGGGTGTCATCGATATTCCCGGCAATTTCGCTGCTATCTGGGCCATGAACAGGTTAGACAAACACTCGACTTGTGTTTGATATCATATGTCGGGTACAGCATTTGTGTGGCCCTTTTAAAACACTCATGCGTGCGCTTACTCGTTGAAAGCAGTCAATCGTTAATTGGATGGAACGCCGCGCCATAACTGACCCTTCAATAAATGACGAAACTCAAACTTTTGTAGCTGTTTCTAACTGGCCGTGTTGTTGGCGATCTTTTGCAGGTTTGGCCGTAAGAAAACCGTGGTGTTCGGCCTTATGCTTGCTTTTACTGCATCTGTGGGAGCCGTGTTGCTGTCTATGTACTATCCAGGAGATAACAAAGGTAAATATCGAACATTTTAAGCAAACAAATGGATAGCGTATAGGTGTGAAAGGTACACACAATCTCGTGTCCCCAACAACCAATTGTGATTTATCTTAGTGATACACAAGCGCATTGTTATTTTGTTGTCAGGATTTTACGCGGGTATCCTCATAATGGTAATGGCAGCCAAATTCTTTGTGACGATTTCTTTCGATGGTATTTACGTGTACTCGGCGGAGCTTTTTCCCACGGTCATCAGGTATGAATCAGATATCCCAACAGTCTTCTTTCCCTTTGAATTGTTAGTTGCAGCTTGGTCGCATGCTTCTGTTCGGCCCCGTTGCTTGTCATTCCTGCGTCTTATTGATTCTACCATCTGTTCTTTTTCGTTTCTAAATGTTTCTCGCAATTGCTTCTCCTCTTTTTAATGTGTATACGTCAGTACGTGCTCCTTGGGCTTTGTTAAACTTAATTTCACCTTCTCGCACTTAAAATATATAGCGGTAGAAAATATTGAGTGCACAGCACTGAGCTGTCGAACGTACATTCGTTGCTCGCAGGAATATTGGCATGGGAACGTCTTCAGCATCGGCCAGGATTGGATCATTTTGCGCCCCGTATGTCAATTATCTGGTAAGTTGGTAACCCATTCTTGTACTGAAACATCGGATACACTATCTTATTAAAATAGATGGAACTGGAAGCCTAACAAACCGACAAGATTTTAAGCCGACAATTTGTTTTCTCTCAGCACCGGTTTCACCCGCTACTACCCTACAGCATCATGGGAATTAACTCTTTATTGGCCAGTCTCCTTTGCTTCACACTGCCCGAAACCAATGGCATGCCAACCGAAGAAACCCTGGAGGTTAATGCAGGAGAAGAGACGACCCTTGATGCAAAAGAAGGCCCAGTTAAACCAACAACAGACATGGAGTTAGAGGCCGTGAACATCACGGGCAGCAGGCGTAACTCTCTTCAAAATATGGTTGCCATTTAGATGTTTGACCGCGCCATATACCTTATTAAGCAATATAACCAAGCTCTTTCTGTATACACAGCTTATTTACCAATTGATTGTGAAAATAAGAATGTACCTTTATGTGAAGCTTGCCTCACTTTCTTGATCCCAGATAATGAATGTCTTGAAAGTGTGTTGAATCTGCACAAAGGCACAAACGGATTCTGATTACACAAACGTCATTTCAAGAGTGGTTTCATATTCATGTTAATGCATTTATCTACTCAAGTAACTGTTACCCAAGTATTTGTCTGGCTCATGAGTAAGAGAAACTGACATTCCCTCACCGGCCGGCTCAATATGCTGCCGCAGAAGTCCCTGAGTTTTAGCACAAACAGCGTTGCCTAGAGGTCACCCGACTGACTAACTGACTGGTTAGGTCTCCACTTTGCGTCTCGAAAAAGCGAGTTCCCCAATAGTGTCTCGATTATTACCTTCGCAGAACTCGGTAACTAGAAATACGATACTCGCAGATATCTCGTCACCCTAATGCAGTAATTTCGGTCAAGTGTATTTTCTGGTAAACTAAACATGTTACCTGTGGGAAACTTTACTCTGTATTCGAAATTAGCATTTTCTCAGAGGGTGATTTGTTCGCAAGTCAGTTAAACTTGCGCGGACTTGCGTTTCGTTTGGCGATTTGAGCCGGCGGCAATTTATACAATGAGTTTAATAATTATACAATTTATACTGTTGACAAGCCGTTCGAAGTATGGCTAGATTTGAGCGCCGCAAAAGCTAGCAAGCTAAGGTCCGTGTACTTTGAAGAAAACCCGTCAGGTTTTGTTTACCTTTTGAGAGAATTTTAACCTGTTTTGAGGTTCAGATATAAAACAAATTGAAATAGCCGTTGAAGCTCATTAAATATGCGCAACGTGTTATTTTAAAAAGACGCATGCGTAACTCATTACCGAGCCCTTTCAATGTAGTTCGTAATTTTCAGCACTGCGCGGATGACGAGCCGCACGCCTTGACAACGGCCTTTCGGTAGGAACAATTTGTCCCCACCGCCCGTGGAGTGCGGTCTGCTTGTTATGAATGACAGAGGTGTAAACTCCAAACCATTAGCACAGTCGGTGTGCCGATAATCACTTTGTCCTGAATTAAAAATTGTAATTTTAGCCGGCAAGCGTGCTTTGGGGTGCCTTTCTCACTCTATAACAGAAGTCGCGCTTATGTATCTAACGAAAGAGCTTGACGTCCAGTAAAAAAAATCTTACTAATTTTCCGCCAGTCACAAATAATGTCATTGATTTGACTTCACTGTACAATATTTCCTCGCAAAGATTCGTGTCGAAACACGCACTGCCTGAGAACATTACAATGGTCAGGTAGTCGCCGAAACATTCAATGAATGGTTTCTATGTATCGCAATCAAAAAGCTATAGTATGTCCGTTCAGCGAGCTCTTCCCTGTTATTTCACGTTATCGCGTTTTGTGACTGAATCAGCTGCTAGCAGACAATGTGCCGAATCGAAAATCAATTTTTCTAAATCCGAAGTTTAAATTAGATGTTGAAGCCGTCATCAAAATCTTACAAAAGACTGTTTCAAGGCTAGTCATCAGTGAAAAATGTCCTGCGGTATTATTCAAATAATAGTCGATTCAATCAGGTTCATCCACATCAGGCAACTCTCAGCTGTCACTAATGAAATCAGCATGATAGCATCCAATTCCTATTTTAGGAATAAAATTACATTCGCGGTGCATTACTATTTTACGCGGGAAGGACAAGAGGCAGGATTGAGAGCTGGGCTAGCGAATCACTTGTGCAGTGGTATAATCGGTTGAGGGTAAGCTATCACTATTTCAGTTAATCCGCGAGATTTATTCGGGCCGATTTCCCGTGTGTACGTTCTGGCCGTATGTTTGGTTTTGTGGACGGATCTTGCTCTGTAATTGTTTAGCTGCAAATTTCAGGATGGGTAGATATATTAGTTTAGACTTATGTTTCTTGAAGTATGGCTCATAGCTTTAAAAATTATATGTTGAAGTGATTGTGGCTCTTTTTGTGTGACGGCCAGATCCGTTCAATCGGTGGTTTTGAGCGAACCATATTACTGCGAGATCACCTCGCGAACGAAGCCCAGGGTACTTGCCAAAGGTCTAGCCCTCGGCCCGCGTATAGTATTATCTCATCACAACATGCGCGCAGGCCCAAAGGTTTATATAGTCATAGCGAAAGATTAAGTTTAATTTTCAAAACTGATCGATGTTTAGACATTGCAGGCAGCTTTATGGAATGTATTTTACTCATTGCGGCAAATGGAATGGTTCAAAGCTAAATTAAGCTTTGTTAGGAGAACACAAGACAAAACTCCAGGCAGACTCACACAGGAAGTACAAGAGCATTAACTCGTACATGGTCGTTTGGGTCTTTGATCAATTAAAGGGCGAAGTATTTATAGTTTGATTGAAGTTTTTGTCGAGAACTCTACTAGTGTTTTCAGTGGTGTTTGGGGGCCGTTGAGTTCAACCGCAACCTTGTGCGAAAAAAAGAAAACACCTTGGCTTTCAACCGGCTGCTATTACTGCGAAATACTATAATTTCGGATATATATTTTACGACTTCGGTTATTACCTGACCCGGTAGAATCTTAGTGCTGCAATGTTCTGAGGAAGTGTGTGTTTCGGCACGAATCTTTGTGAAGGAACATTGTATGAAAGTGAAGTCAAATTCAGGTAAAATAGCTTGTAGCCGTCCACTTTCAGCAGTCTTCTTGTCGTTGCGATCGTAACTCAAACAAAACAAGTAAGATCTCGCCTGTGCGAAAACATCTCGGCTGTTTTTGGACCAAATTTCAGCCATTTGGAATCTTTCTATTACTACCTGACCAGACAGAATCTTAGTTGCTGCAATGTTCCCAGGAAGTGGATGTTTCGACACGAATCTTTGGGAAGGAATATTGCGCGGAAGTGAAGTCGAAATGAGGTAAAACCGTTTTTGTAGTGATTGGCTTTTTGTGATTGTAGTGACTGATACACGCTTAAATCTTGCATATCAGCTTATTTTGGTAGGATAAAAAGTTGTCAATTTTAATACTCGGCGACGGACGGTTACTTTAAATTTGCGCAATAGTTTAGTGTATCAGCCCACTTGTCGAAGAAAAAAATACAAACTTTGAAGAGACTCAAAAAATACAGCAAAACGGCCCCAAAGCTAGTTATAGTACGTATTCCATATATGGAACAACCGGACGAGCAAATACCTGGCCCTGATGAGCAAATACATTGCCCCAACGAGCAAATACGCAACCTTGAATAATAAATTAGCCGTAAATACGCGGCGCACGAGCAAATTTGTGACATTGAATAATAATTAGCCGTAACTTTGCAACTGGATAAACAGTGTTTGGATTATTGTTTAGACTTAGATTTAAGGTTGGGGTTAGGGTTAGGGTTAGAGTTAGGGTTAGGTTTAGGGTTAGGATTAGGGTTATGGTCAGGGTTGGGCCGTAATTTTCGTATTTCTCACTCGCATCAATTCAATTTACGGCTAATTATTATTCAAGGTTGCGTATTTGCTCATGGGGCAATGTATTTGCTCATCAGGGCAATGTATTTGCTCATCAGGGCCAGGTATTTGCTCGTCCGGTTGTGCCTTATAAGGAATACGTACTATATATACCGCAAAGTTCAGTGAATTCTTGATATCCGGCTTTTACAAAGCAGCTCAGCAGGCTGGCGTCCTCATGAGAAACATTCTCGCCCCAGGCGCTTGCGTGCTGTTTTGCTTACACCTTTGTTCGCCGCAGTTAATTGGATTAAAACAGCTTGGTTTAGCAACGGGTACTTACGGCTCAACCCGGCTGCGGGCTCCTCATCTTATGGCGCTGTCCGTGGACGAAGTTCTGGAGCAGATAGGGAGTTTCGGATTCTATCAAATTCGTTTGGTCGCCATCCTTTCTTTCATGTTGTGGTTCAACCCCGCTTACCAAGTTCTGCTGCTCACATTCGTCGCGGCCGAACCAGCTTGGCATTGTGTGGCCAACTCGACAGTGTGCAACTTGACCGGGGAGTTTAAGCCTGGTGACGATAACTACGACTTCAGGTGTGGTAGCAATGTGTCAAGAGCAGACTGGGAATTCTCTGATTCCTTTACATCAATTGTTACCGAGGTACGAATGTATGTAAGCTGTGAATCAACCTCAGTTTATACCTTCGCATTTGCATTTCTGACAAATGTCCTGCCGATCTTTCTCCCCCGCAGTTTAACCTGACCTGTAACGATGCAGTTCTTGGTTCTGTCTCGAGTTCCATTATTTTCGCTGGCTGGCTTATCGGTTCTCTTATCGGTGGCTTTCTCTCGGACAAACTTGGACGAAAACCTGTCGTGATTGTATTCATGGTCTTATGCTCGCTGTTCGGCGCGATCAGTGCTTTTCCTAACGTCTACTGGTTCTTTGTGCTCTGTAGATTGCTAGTTGGCTTCAGTATTGGTAAGTTCCCACTCAATTAGAAACGTGACATGAATAACACTAGAAATACGATTGATTACAAATATCCCCTCGCCCTCGGCATTGTAAATTTTAGAAAACTCTGACGTCACGTTCTTTTGTAATTGGTGTTTTCGAATCATAATTGCGTTTCAGCGTAAAGATCTTTACAGAATTACCTTAGCAACTTGTAATTTATTCAATCTTCAGGAGCAAGTGTAATGAGCATGTTCGTGCTGGCTACTGAGTTTGTTGGCATTCGTCACCGTCACATGACCGGCACAATATTGTGGTTCTCATTCGCGTTTTCGCTTTTCTCTCTGGCGGGAATGGCGTATGGAATCAGGGACTGGAGAACTCTCACCCTTGTGTGCTCGGTTCCAGGACTGATTAGCATCTTCTCGTGGTGGTAAGCCTCGTAATGAATTATTTCCACGACTTTTCTGTTAAAGTACTGACAGAACGTGAGAGCGGAATGTATCGTTGGGCCTCACCACTAGTTTTTTTAAGTTTAGCTTGTGATATCTCGTCTCTAACTTATTCTGGAGTTTGCGTCTGTCTCCATTTCAACCGTTCCTTAAATTAAGGATTCCGTTACAGGTTTGTTCCAGAGTCTGCCAGGTATCTTTTACTAAAAGGAAAGAGGGACGAAACAAAAGCAGTGCTTCGTAAGGTGGCTTCAGTCAACAAGAAACCGTACCCTGAGGAAACCTTAGAACAACCTCCCGCTCAGAAGATGGGCGACTTCCGGGAATTGTTTCGGACCAAGAAAATGCTGCACCGAACTCTGGTGTCCTGGTACACATGGTATGTAGACCGACAAACATGTTTTGGCGTATAAAGCCGCCATTATGCCGCCTTTACTACTTGCTGGGGTTTATCTTGTAGCAACACTAGTTATACACTGGTACATTGTTTGAGTTACCGTATCACGACTCAAAATCCAGTAAAATATAAACATTTTCAAACTAGCAAAGCGCTTAACTGATACTAATACTATAGTGCTGCATTGATTTTTCGTCCTTGCTTTGTACCTTGAACGGAAAAATGTAATATAGAATATGTTTACTGAGCAACAAATGTAACAAATCACTGACTTGGGGTTTTCTTCAAACTGACAGGTTTGTAAATGCAATGGTCTATTACGGCGTATTTTTCAGCATCCCAAACCTTGGTGGAAACATGTATCTAAACTTCTTTATGGCAAGTGTCACGGAAATTCCCGGCAATTTTGCTGCCATCTGGGCCATGGACAAGTGAGAAACAACTCGATTCATTTGTGTGTATTATATCAGCTGTTCGAATGCGCATGCTTGATGGATCGGGATAGAAAAATATGATATTCTCCTAGCTTGCATCATGTTAGGCATACCTGGAAATGTATATGAGTTGCAAGGCGAATGTTTTCCTTGTTACTCAACTTTGCTTGCATGTACACTGGTTAAGGATATCCGGGAATACAACGCTCATGAATCTATCAACTGAATGCCGAAAATCAAACTTAGTTATTTGCAACTACCTGTTTTGTCGACGAACTTTTGCAGGTTTGGCCGTAAGAAAACTGTGGTTTTGGGCCTTATGCTTGCATTTATTGCATCGGTGGGAGCCATGTTGCTGTCTATGTACGACCCAGGAGATAACAAAGGTAAATACCGAAGATTTTCAAACAAACTGTGAAAAATCATTCAATGAAAGATAAACACAATCTCCCAACAGCCAATCGTGGTTCATCTTCGTGACCGAACGCACTGTTATTTTGTTGTCAGGATTTTACGCGGGTGTCCTCGTAATGGCAATGGCGGCTAAACTCTTTGTGACGATTTCTTTCGATGGTATTTGGGTGTACTCCGCGGAACTTTTTCCCACGGTCATCAGGTATGGAGCAGAGGCCCGACCAGCCTTCCTTGCCTATTAGTGCAGCGTCGTTGCACGGCTTTGTTTTTCCCAGCTCCTTTTCATGCCTGCGTCCTTATTGCTTCTGCTAAATCTCTTTTCTAATTCGTCTCTCGTATTTTTCAATGGCTTCCTCTGTATGTGTACGGCAGACTTATTTTCCGTGGATAAGTGTTTCCTATTCGCTATTTGCTTTTCTGGCGCCAATATATGAAATCAGTAGCGGTACAAAATACCAAGTCACACTTGTTGCTTGCAGGAACGTTGGCATGGGAACGTCCACAGCATCGAGCAGGATTGGCTCATTTTGTGGCCCATATGTCACTTACTTGGTAATTTCAATACAATTAAGAGCGAATTTTCCTAAACACCGGGTGAAATGAGAAAAATGTGGCACATGAGTCAAAAATCGGGGTTCTTCATATTTTGTCCAGAGATAGCCTATGGTGTGCCAAGTACTCTCGTATACTTATTTTGTTAAAAAATTTTTGGAGTTTCAAGAAAAAAATTAAAAACCGCTACGCCTCAAAATGACTAAAATGAAAGGGATTAGGAGGACCACAAAAGCCTTCGCGCGCGACCGCGCAATGAAACTCTACACATAAATATCTTCATCTATTAATTAAGAAGACATCTACGAGCAATTTGAGCCTATAAATAGAATTATCGGTCAAATATTGAATATCTGGTGTCGGGGCAAAGACAGCCCAAATTTCAATGCTCGCAATTCTCAGTTTAGAGCACTTTTTCAAAAAATCATTTCTATGTCCGGTATAACTCAGATTTGCACACAAATTCGGTTGTAATATCTAGAAGTGTTGTTCTTATTTCGAATATAAAAATTAGTTTGGTACTTTTCATTGCTCGAAAGAACTAACGCGGCCAATTTTGCCAAAATTACAACATCGACTTATAAACAACGCGCAACGATCAATTCACACTTTTCCAATAAACTCGAACAAAAACTTCGCCCTCTACCTCAAACTTGGCACAAAACTCTGTAGGAGACCTTATAATAAGTTTAACTTTCAATATCACCGGTTAACGATTGATTTATGTGTTTTTTTCCTATCAAAATGCCTCTTCAACTCAGTGGTCGA
This sequence comes from Plumapathes pennacea, assembly GCA_964036295.1. Taxonomy (NCBI): domain Eukaryota; kingdom Metazoa; phylum Cnidaria; class Anthozoa; order Antipatharia; family Myriopathidae; genus Plumapathes; species Plumapathes pennacea. Next base: position 25,085,160 of record OZ038464.1, on the reverse strand, counting down.
CAAGCGCTAACTGATCGCTTCACTTTCTTTGCCAATTTACGCCTCATTTCGCTTTATTCTGCTACAATATAGCACAAATATGTTTCCAAGGATGTCCCTGTCGCTTTAAGAGCTCTTTCTTGTAAAAAATAAAAGATTCATGCAGTCAAAACATACGCGCCGACGTCGCCGTGGTTCGTTATTGGTGTCACGCAATCTTAAAACTCAGCGAGATATGTTTATTATATTTAGTTATATTGATATCCCTTGTTTGACCCAAAAATATATAAACTTTGTTTGGCCATTATCGCTAACGGGAATGAAAATGCGACATAAAACTTTATTATTTGGGTATCAAAGTGGCCAAATAATGAAAACAACAGGAACCATAAACTAGAATGGTTATGGCCTGAGTAATCAAAACAGCACGAAGGCAAAATTAACTCTTCTGACTTGACATTGTACCGTACACATCATTAGGAGCTGCAAGACAACTTTATAGAAAATATTCCCAAAATGTCCCCCCCCCTCCCCCCATACCAAGAAACGGATTATTATATATTTTGGTCTCCCCCTCCACCACCACCTCCCCCCCCCCCCCCCCCCCCCCCCCCTCCCCCCCCTCTCTCTCTCTCGCAATTTCAATTTTCTCCAATACATTATTTGTACTTTACACTACCTTTGAGACTCCACTCCGTCCCAACACAACCCACCGTACCATACAATTGTGTCATAAACTGGCTTGGGGAGAAAAGTGCCCTTCCATTAAATCAAAAATCAAAAATCAAAAATCAAAAATCAAAAATTCCAAAAGCTGCAACTTTTAAGTTAAAAGCCCTGTATATATGAAAAAAGGTTGGCCCGGGGACCCTAGCCTGGGCGCGCCAACTATCCACAGATTTTTTTATTATAAATCGAAGCGAGCGTGTACAAAGTGATATAAAAGTTACAGTTGTCTACTTGAAATAGTTTTAGTATGTACCGTAAGCACACCCATGCACTGCAGATAATCTTAAAGTTATATTTTCCGTTGTTCTTTCTTTTTTTAATTGTACCAAAGAGAAGATATGAAGCCAGATTTAGAAACGAATTTCCTATCAGAGCAGATAACAAATTATAAAAAAAGACTTGACGCACGTGCCCGAACCAGCCGCAACAAATATACCAGTGCGGCGAAGGATTGCCCTAGAGAGCGCTTTGTTGATCCCGCGATCAGCCTTGCGCGATTTCCCCTTCTCACCATGTCTGCATAGGCCCGCTGGAACTCAGCAACGCTGCGATCTTTTGCGCCAACCAATTTGCAAAGAATAGCGGTGTGAAGCGCAAATCGTCAATTTTGATATATCAGACGGCGGAGTAAATATCGACGCCCGTGTTAATATCAATTCAACTTCGGTCTCAACATCGCTTATCTCATCGCCTTTTTGTGCCCCGAAATATCCTTATTACAGGAACAAAGAACTTATCTCCATTACAGACTCGCCTCCGCTTCTCAATTTGCCAAATCTGCTTTGAAAAACTAAAACCTTTATGTCACCGTTGCTATCTTTTCCTAACACCTAACGGCAGCTGCTTCTACAACCAATATAGGTAGTCATTTTGGTGTGTTGGGAAAAAGTAAAACGGAAGTTGCCCCGCCTGACCCGCCTTTACGAGTCCTTTCATTTTCTTTTTTTCCCCTCGGCACTAAGTAACAAGACAAGACGGCCACTGAATAGAAAGAAAAATACGGAAAATAAACTAAAATGTGAATCTCTGTTAGTGATGAAAATTTGAGAAGAGGTCTTATTAATGCCGAAAAAAAACAAAAACAAAAACAAAAAAAAAACAACAACAACATGAGGGTGTCTAAATGGGTGAATAAATGCAATATTTGTATAAGTCAGGCGCTTCACGAACAGATAAAACTCTCGAGAAACAGTCACATAAATAAAGATTTCTTGCCAGTTAGGCCAGTAATAAAATGTACATATCACTTCCTTGTCAGTTTCTCATTAGATCTGTGTGCAGTTCATTAAGCCGGATCCGGTAAAATAACTCGTTTTGGTAAATAAAGTCAGCTCAGTTTAAAATCCTGGAGCCACTAAGCTACTGATCTTATCATGTTTTATTTGTGTATAAAAAAATTAAAAAATATTTCTTGGCCAGATATGTATTCATGTATCATTTCAAGTATACAAATTCTACTGTTGTTGTTGTTTTCATCATTTGGCCACTTTGATACTCAATAAAATTTCATGTCGCATTTTCATTCCCGGTAGCGATAATGACAAAACAAAGTTAATATATTTTTGGGTCAAACAAGGGATATCAATGTAACTATAAAATATAATAAACATATCTCGCTAAGTTATAAGATTGCGTGACACCAATAACGAACGCACGGCGACGTCGGCGCGTATGTTTTGACTGCATGAATCTTTCATTTTTTACAAGAAAGAGCTCTTAAAGCGACAGGGACATCCTTGGAAACATATTTGTGCTATATTGTAGCATAATAATGCGAAATGAGGCGTAAATTGGCAAAGAAAGTGAAGCGATCAGTTAGCGCTTGTCGACCACTGAGTTGAAGAGGCATTTTGATAGGAAAAAAACACATAAATCAATCGTTAACCGGTGATATTGAAAGAAAACTTATTATAAGGTCTCCTACAGAGTTTTGTGCCAAGTTTGAGGTAGTAGGCGAAGATTTATGCGAGTTTATTCGAAAGTGTGAATTGATCGTTGTGCGTTGTTTACAAGTCGATGTTGTGATTTTGGCAAAATTAGCCGCGTTAGTTCTTTCAAGCAATGAAAAGTACCAAACTAATTTTTATATTCTTGATAAAAACAACACTTCTAGATATTACAACCGAATTTTTGTGCAAATCTGAGTAATACCGGACATAGAAATGATTTTTTGAAAAAGTGCTCTGAACTGAGATTTGCGAGCATTGAATTTTGGGCTGTCTTTGCCCCGACACCAGATATTCAATATTTAACCTATAATTCTATTTATAGGCTCAAATTGCTCGTGGATGTCTTCTTAATCAATAGATGAAGACATTTATGTGTAGAGTTTCGTTGCGCGGTCGCGTGCAAAGGTTTTTGTGGTCCTCCAAATCCTTTCATTTTAGCCATTTCGAGGGGTATGGCGATTTTTCAAAAATTTCATGAAATGAAAAAGTTTCCAGACAAACTAAATATACCAGAGTAATTGGCAAACCATAGGTTATCTATTGACAAAATAAAAAGAACCCCGAATTTTGACTGATGTGCCACTCCTCACCCGGTCAGAAAAAAAAGTCGCTCTTAATAATAGTTATAGAACCTAAAAGAAACCCACGAGATTTAATCCGACATTATGTTTTTCTCTCAGTACCGGTTTCACCCGCTATTGCCCTACAGCATCATGGGAATTAACGCTCTAGTGGCCAGTCTCCTGTGCCTCACACTGCCCGAAACCAGAAGTATGCCAACCGAAGAAACATTGGCGGTTAATGTAGAAGCGGAGACGACCCGTGTTGCAAATAGTCAACACATGAAGTTAGAACCCGTGAACATCACGAGTAACAGACAAGACCCTCTCCCAAATATGGTGGCCATTTAGATGTTTGACAGCGCCATACACCTTAATGAGCAACATACCCAAACTCTTCCAGTAAACAGCATATTTGGCAATTGATTGTGAAAATAAAATGCACCTTTATGTGTACTTTGCCTCACTTTCTTGATCCTAGATGTCTTGAAAGCGTGTTGAATCTGAACGAAGGGACAAACGTAGAATTTGCTTACACAATCAGCATCAATTCAAACATCTGTATCCCAGTGTTTTTCCCGATCAATGGCAAGAGAAACTGATATTCCCTCACCAGCACTAGATGCTTCTTTTGACTCACGTCCACGTCAGAGAACTCAAGGCTTCATGATTGACAAACAGTGCCGATATTTTAGGACAAAGAAAATCAGCTTATGTCGAGCAATTCACTTCGGACGAAGCCGATGCGAGGCGTCCGTCTTACTCAGTGAAAGACGAGACAAGCCGCAGTTACAGGCTCCAGCAGAATTCAAACCACCTCTTCTTTTAGCTCATCACATGTCGGACTGGAAATTCCTAACCACTGAAAAATCGACACACGCACAAAATATCCTGAGAGGTTACATTATATCACCCCCAGGCATACCCCTGGGATTTCTCAAGGCCTCCAACCCGGCCAGGGGTCGGGGATATTACACGGGGGCTGGTGGCAAGGGCAACTTCATTGATCATCCCAGATCGCACAATTTAAGTTGGCCTCCATCCGGGGTTCTAAAGTCGGAGTTCGACGATGGATTGATCGTACACAAACAAGCGTACAAAGCTTGCCCCGGAGCGAGGCATTTGTCACTGCTGGTTGCCCGGGGCGGGAGAATTTGTCATCCCACCCAAAAAAAAAAATTTTTTTCCGGGGATTGGCACATGTGGTGCGGCTATTGCCGGGTATCATTTCAAACATTTCGACAGATGCCCGTTAACATAGACGTTTTCCTAACGAACAAGATGACATCGAGAGAAAATCGATTATTACCTTCGCAGAACTCGAGAACTAGAAATACAATATTCGAAATTATCTCGTCACCCTGATGCAGTGATTTCGGTCAAGTGTATTTTTCTGGTAAACTAAACATGCATCTTGTGGGAAACTTTAACTCTGTGCTCGAAATTGGCATTTTCTCAAGTGATTTGTATAGGCGGGTAGTCACATTGTTTGCTTATGCAATTAATAATTTACACCACAAGTGATGTTTGAAATTTGTACCAAAATTGCAATATGCTTAACATCACGATCGAGTGCTGTAAATCAGTAATTGCACGAGCAACTCATATGATTATTGTAAAAAGTTTGTAAGGACTCACAATTCATATATATTTATACCAGTGGAACCTTCCTGAGCGACCACCTCTCGTAAGCGACCACTTAACAAATGACCGATTTGTCCCTCAGTCAAATTACTATTAGTGAAACCTCTCATAAGCGATCACCTCTTGTAAGCGACCGCGACTATCTTTGAGGATCACCGTTTGAGTTTTCTATTGTTTTTCACGGTAAGCGACCACTCTGTGCTCCCAAAGAGCAATTTTCTGAGCAAGGACTACCTTCCTTGCAGAAAGGACAAAACACTAACGTTGTAATGTAACATGCAACAGGACACAACGTTGATTCCTTAAAACTCAAGGTGTTATACACTCACTAAAACTGCATTATTTGACACTGGTTGTGGGTCAAAGCTGGTTCTCACTAAGGCCTCCCACGATGAGAAATTCCCGTAAGCGACCACCTCCCGTAATGGACCACTTAAAGACAAACGAAGGGTGGTCACTTACGGAAGGTTCCAATGTATCTCCGTTTTAAGCAAGTGCACTAATGTCATGGTTTGACAATTAAATCTCGTTGGATAAAGCCGTGGAAAAGTAAGTAAATGCGCAAATTGTTGGTTGATATCGTAACGTTAAGTGCACTCAACTTTACGGTCTCGGCGCGGCGCCTCGTTGGTTATTTATCAATTCATATTCGGCGCGCCCTCGTAGGATAATTGTTAAATATACCACCGGTCCGGAGCGGGCTTCTGGCCAAAAAAAACAAAACAAAACAAAACAACCGGTGCAGTGTAAATACGAGGCCAGTGTGGAAAGGTTTTCAATCATTCAATGCGACCGTCGCCCTAACTCATGCAAGACGTACTACTTTCAGGAACAGAGAGGAGCAGCGCTACAAATTGCAAGTGTTTTTTCTCTTTTCGTTTTTCTTTTTTTCTGTTTCTTTTTTTCTTTGAAGTGTATATGAAGAGTGAAGGACACAATCAAGTGTGAATAATAGTGTTGAAGAAAAATGGTTGCACAGTTTAAAAAAATCGACCATCCGGCGGCTTGCTTGCAAGTCATATTGTGTTTAAAGGCACAAACGTAATACACGAGTTATTTCTTGTGCGCGGTGCTAGCTTCGTGGCGGGAATTTCTGCTCCCTCCCTTTGATAAGCCCTGGCCAAACAAGAGACAAGTCGACGCAAGTTTTCAAACTTGCGCTGACTTGCGTTTCGTTTAGCCATCTATTTGCACGACTTATATCAACTTACAGTGGCTTGCATCGAATTTAAATATGTTCAATATCGAGCAAATCGCTGACGGAAGTTTTTCACCTTTGGCCACCCAACGGAAGTCAACTTGATGCAAGTCGACGCAAGATTTTTTGTCAACCTGATAAAATGCCTTACATTTTCCCAGGAATTTATATTTTTAGTTAGTCTATACCTTTTCTACACCTGAGGCCTATAAAACGGAATCCCTTTTGTGCGAAGCTTCCCCATATAGTCGATTATTGGGAGTATACCCTAACCTCTGGGGTGGGGCTTGATTAATGCAGCTCGTAATTTTCAGCATTGAAAAGCGATGATGCTGCCCGTAGACGAAGTTCTGGAGCGGATAGGGAGTTTCGGGTGGTATCAAATCCGTCTGGTTGCCATCCTTGCTTACATGCAGTGGTTTAACTTCGGGTACCAAGTTCTGTTGCTTACATTTGTCGCGGCCGAACCAGCTTGGCACTGTGTGGCTAATTCGACAGTGTGCAACTTGACCGGGGAGTTTAAGCCTGGTGACGATAACTACGATTTCAGGTGTGGCAACAACGTGTCTAGGACGGACTGGGAATTCTCTGATTCCTTTACATCAATTGTTACCGAGGTACAATTATAATCATACATATATATATATGGAAGCTGTGATGCTGATGTGACGCATGCTGTTTGTACTTTCGTATGTGCATTTCTGACAAATGTCCTTTCCTCCCACAGTTCAACCTAACCTGTGACGATGCAGTTCTTGGTACTCTCTCGAGTTCCATAATTTTCGCTGGCTGGCTCATCGGTTCTTTTATCGGTGGCTTTCTCTCGGACAAACTTGGACGAAAACCTGTCTTGATTGTATTCATGGTCTTATGCTCGTTGTTCTCCGCGATCGGTGCTTCGGCCAACGTCTACTGGTTCTTTGCGCTTTGTAGATTGCTAGTTGGCTTCAGTATCGGTAAGTTTCCATTCAATTAGAGAACGTTCTCTAGAGTGGAATTTTTGGGTTTTCGAAAACCCTAAAGTCTCATAGTTACTTTATCTATTCAATCTTCAGGAGCAAGTCTAATGAGCATGTTCGTGCTGGCCACTGAGTTTGTTGGCATTCGTCACCGTCACATGAGTAACACAATATTGTGGTTCCCATTCACGTTTTCGCTTTTCTCTCTGGCGGGAATGGCGTACGGAATCAGGGACTGGAGAACTCTCACCCTTGTGTGCTCGGTTCCAGGGCTGATTACCATCTTCTCGTGGTGGTAAGCTTCGCAATTAACTCTATTTCTACGACTTTTTCAGATACAGTACAGAAAGTGAGAGTGGAATGTATCGTTGGGTTGGGCCTCTCCAAATATGTACAGTTTCTTTAAGTTTAGCTTGTTATGCCTCGTCTGCGCACATTTTCATGTCTGGTCTCTCACTTATTCTGGAATTTGTTTCTATGTCTGCCATGTTCCTTAAATTAAGGGTTCCCGCATTACAGGTTTGTTCCAGAGTCCGCCAGGTATCTTTTACTAAAAGGAAAGAGGGACGAAACAGAAGCGCTGCTTCGTAAAATGGCCAAGGTCAACAAGAAACCGTACCCTGAGGAAACCTTAGAACAACCTCCCGCTCAGAAAATGGGCGACTTCCGGGACTTGTTTTGGACCAAGAAAATGCTGCACCGAACTCTGGTGTCCTGGTACACATGGTATGTAGACCGACAAACATGTTTTGGCGTATAAAGCCACCATATGATAAATTAAACAATAGTATAACGCCTTGGGTTTTGCGCGCCCTCTTACTACTTGTTGTTATTGACTTTTTATCCTTGTTTTGTACCTTGAACGGAAAATTGTAACATAGAATATGTCACTGAAAAACAAATGTAACAAATCACTGACTTGGGGTTTTCTTCAAACTGACAGGTTTGTAAATGCAATGGTCTATTACGGCGTATTTTTCAGCATCCCAAACCTTGGTGGAAACATGTACCTAAACTTCTTTATGGCAAGTGTCACGGAAATTCCCGGCAATTTTGCTGCCATCTGGGCCATGGAAAGGTGAGAAACAAATCGATTCATTTATGTCTGGTAGCATATCAGCTGTTCGAGTGTGCATGCTCGTTGGAGCGGATTTTATTTAGAGAATTTATATTTTCCCAGCTTGCATCATGTTAGGCATACCGGGAAATGTATATGAGTTGCAAGGCGAATGTTTTCCTTGTTACTCAACTTTGCTTGCATGTACACTGGTTAAGGATATCCGGGAATACAACGCTCATGAATCTATCAACTGAATGCCGAAAACCAAACTTAGTTATTTGCAACTACCTGTTTTGTCGGCGAACTTTTGCAGGTTTGGCCGTAAGAAAACCGTGGTGTTCGGCCTTATGCTTGCATTTATTGCATCGGTGGGAACCGTGTTGCTGTCTATGTACGATCCAGGAGATAACAAAGGTAACTACCGAAGATTTTAGGAAAACAAACAGACTGTGAAAAATCATTCAATGAAAGATAAACAATCTCCCAACAACCAATCGTGATTCATCTTCGTGACCGAACGCACTGTTATTTTGTTGTCAGGATTTTACGCGGGTGTCCTCGTAATGGCAATGGCGGCCAAACTGTTTGTGACGATTTCCTTCGATGGTATTTTGGTTTACTCTGCGGAGCTTTTTCCCACGGTCATCAGGTATGGAGCAGAAATCTGAGCAGCCTTCCTTGCCTAATCAGTGCAGCTTCGTTGCACGGCTTTGCTTTTCTCCGCTCCTTTTCGTGCCTGCATCTTCATTGCTTCTGTTCTGTGTCTTTTCTAATTTGCCTCTTATCTTTTTAATGGCTTCCTCTGTATGTAATACGGCAGCCTTATTTTCCGTGGGTAAGTGTTTCCTATTTGCTTTTCTGGCGTCAATATATGAAATCAGTAGCGGTACAAAATACCAAGTCACACTTGTTGCTTGCAGGAACGTTGGCATGGGAACGTCATCAGCATTGAGCAGGATTGGCTCATTTTGTGGCCCGTACGTCACTTATTTGGTAAGTCTAAGTCTGTCATTTGATTCATGTACAAAACCTGACGAAATATTTGCCTCGCAAGATGAACTATTTGTCTCGCAATAACTGATAGGAGAATTCAGTTTTAGGGCGCGTATCAAGAGTTGTTCGAAATACCAACAGGAAGGTTTTCAAAACCATTTCGAACAAAATATCGCTGTCAGAACAAGCAACACTTTGGGTCACCTTAGCTATACCTATTCCGGAATAAATCCAATCGAACGCAGCCATATTCACGACATGTCGGGTACTGTACTGAAACATCGCTTATATATAACCTTGGCTACACTATTTAATACAACTAATGATAGTTAAAACCTAAAAAAACCCACGAGATTTTAAGCCGAAATTTTGTTTTCTCTCAGTACCGGGTTCACCCTCTACTGCCCTACAGCATTATGGGAATTAACGCTCTAGTGGCCAGTCTCCTGTGCCTCACACTGCCCGAAACCAGAAGCATGCCAACCGAAGAAACATTGGCGGTTAATGTAGAAGCGGAGACGACCCGTGTTGCAAATGGTCGACACATGAAGTTAGAACCCGTGAACATCACGAGCAACAGACAAGACCCTAATATGGTGGCCATTTAGGTGTTTAACAGCGCCATACATCTTAATGAGCAACATACCCAAGCTCTGCCAGTAAGCAGCGTATTTATCAATTGATTGTGAAAATAAAACGTACCTTTATGTGGACTTTGCCTCACTTTCTTTATCCCAGATGTCTTGAAAGCGCGTTAAATCTGAACAAAGGGACAAATGTAGAATTTGCTTACACAATCAGTATCAATTAAAGCATCTGTATCCCAGTGTTTTTCCCTATCAATGGCAAGAGAAACTGGTATTCCCTCACCAGTCACCAGCACTAGATGCTTTTTTTAACTCACATCCACGCCAGGACACTCAAAGCTTCATGATTAATAAACACTGCCCACACTTTAAGACAAAGAAAATCAACTTATGTCGAGCAATTCACTTCGGACGAAGCCGATGCGAGGCGTCCGTCTTACTCAGTAAAAGACGAGACAAGCCGCAGTTACAGGCTCCAACAGAATTCAAACCACCTCATCTTTTAGCTCATCACATGTCGGACTGGATTTTCCCAACCACTGAAAAATCGACACACGCACAAAATATCCTAAATATCCATACCCCTGGGAGTTCTCAAGGCCTGCGGCCCAGCCAGGGGGCGGGGATTTTGCGTAGGAACACATGCATTTACTTGGAGGTTGATGGCAGGGACAACTTCACCGATCATCGCAGATCGCACAATTTAAGATGGCCTCCATCCGGGGTTCTAAAGTCGGAGTTATACGACGGACCGATCGTACACAAACGAGCGTACAAAGTTTACCCCGAAGCGAGGCATTTGTCATTGCTGGTTGCCCGGGGTGGGAGAATTTGTCATCCCACGAGAAAAGAAATATCCCCTGGGGTTGGCCCATGTTGGGTATCAATTCATCAATTTCGCCAGATGTCAGTTAGCATAGAAGTTTCCTAGCGAACAAGGTGACATTGAGAGAAAGTCGGCAGTAGTACATGGTGCCAACTTGAACATGTAAAAAGCAATCTGGAATTCGGCCTGGGATGGGGGTAAGGGTACTCGACTGAAGTTTGTGGAGATCAGTACCATTGATGCCCTCAAACGGCTGATCCTGGTCAGCATACTAAATCTGAAAAGTTCATTACCCTGCCTAAGACAAAGTGATTTGATTCATTGTGTCCATGTTTAAAACAGAACCGGCCATATTTCCTCTTCAACTCATGTGCGAAAATCACCGGAGTGGTAACAACGCACTGAACAGAGCATTTTTAAAAACTTCTTTTCTAAGGTCGAAACGCCTGGGAAAACTTGAGGAACAAGGATATTGTTCAATACGATGAAATGTATAGTGTTCAGAGAGAGAGAACACCGAAAATCTTACCCTCACGTCTTTGTACTGATCTTTGTATATCGACGGGTGGGACAATATATACCGCACGCTGAGAACTTGTGATGTACAAACAATTCAACGAGTGAAGCAGCGACAATCCTTTTATAGCGCGCGCCCTTGTTCCCTCGGTTTGCAGTTCGTAATTTTACAGCACTGAAAAGCGATGGCGCAGTCTGTGGACGAAGTTCTGGAGCAGATAGGGAGTTTCGGGTGGTATCAAATTCGCCTGGTCGCCATCCTTTCTTTCATGTTATGGTTCAACTCCGGTTACCAAGTGTTGCTGCTCACATTCGTTGCGGCCGAACCAGCTTGGCACTGTGTTTCCAACTCGACAGTATGCAACTTGACCGGGGAGTTTAAGCCTGGCGACAGTAACTACGACTTCAGGTGTGACAACAACATGTCAAGGGCGGACTGGGAATTCTCTGATTCCTTTACATCTGTCGTTACCGAGGTACGATTGTATGTAAGCTGTGAATCGACTTCAGATACCTTCGCATGTGCATTTCTGACAAATGTCCTGCCGACCTTTCTTCCCACAGTTCAACCTGACCTGTGACGATGCAGTTCTTGGTACTGTCTCGAGTTCCGTCGTTTTCGCTGGCTGGCTCATTGGTTCTCTCATCGGTGGCTTTCTCTCGGACAAATTTGGACGAAAACCTGTCATGAATGTATTCATGGTCTTATGCTCGCTGTTTGGTGCAGTCAGTGCTTCTCCTAACGTCTACTGGTTTTTTGTGCTCTGTAGATTGCTGGTTGGCTTCAGTATTGGTAAGTTTGCATTCAATTAGGAACACTGCATGAATAACAATACAACTGAGTCCAGTTGTTCAAAGAGCGAATAGCGCTATCCACCCCGGCCTGGTAAATCGATGACAATCGATCATCGGAAATCCAATCGATCAATCTATGCCAGTCAATGAAAATTAGTCAACTCAGATATCGATGACCATTCGATAATCACACAAAATGTTTCTCTAATTGTCATCGACTATCGATTACCGATGAAGTCAATGTGCCTTAGTTTGAAGTAATCACTAATTTAGTCATCATGTTTGCTCAGCTCTTGAGAATAATATTCGCAAGTTTCTTGTTCGCAATGGTAAATCTTGCATCATTTTTGAATGATGGAGTATTTGAATGTTTTTCCACCACGGTCTTTTAGTAAAAAGCTTGCATGGTAGTTCGATTTCAGATAAACAATGTTATGGTCTGCAAATAAGATTTGGTTCTTTCAAGTTATATAGTAATTTTCATAGTGATGTTAGGTTGTATTCTGCATTTGCTAGAGACTGGATTCTTGCAGGGAACTCAAACATTTTCGCGCGGATAAATTATTAATATCCAGTTGATAAAATAAGCTTATCCACTGGATAGTGGCCCTGAAGAAAAGATGCAGTTGCTCACATAGCGTTCAGTCTTGGGACGTCTGGAACTTTAACCTTCGGTATCTTTGCCTTCAGTAAGGCTAGCGATTTGAAATTTTGCACACGTTCTTGCAGCAACTGTATATATTGCATGATATGGTGGTTCGAATGGAAAAGTTTGCAAAATGAAAGTGACGTCACACTTTACCTCTCTCTTGTATATGTATTTGTCTACATGTCCACCTAAGCCTGTCTGTATGTCTGGGTTCAATTCTCAGGTGCTGGTTCAATGGGTGTCTTCGTCCTTGCCACCGAGTTTGCTGGGATTCGTCACCGTCACATGAGTGGCACGATTTGTTGGTTCTCGAGTACGTTCTCGCTCATGTCTCTGGCAGGAATCGCGTACGGAATCAGGGACTGGAGAATTCTCACCCTTGTGTGCTCGGTTCCAGGACTGATTAGCATCTTAACGTGGTGGTAAGCCGCCCTCTTAATCCGTCCTCTCATATAAATAAGTCTACTTCCATGACTTTTCCCTCTACAGTATATAAAGCGAGAGACGACTGTATCAAGTCTGTGGGCCTCACCAAATACGTAAAGAAACTCTTTTAAGTTAGCTTGTGCGTCGATCTATGCCTCGAATTCGCCTGTCTCCCTTTTGATGTCTGTCTCGGACTTTTTCTGGAGTCTGTGTCTATGTCTGCCGTGTTCCTTAAATTAAAGGTTCCTTTGTTCCTTTACAGGTTTGTTCCAGAGTCCGCCAGGTATCTTTTACTAAAAGGGAAGAGAGACGAAACGGAAGCGCTGCTTCGTAAAGTGGCCGCGGTCAACAAGAAACCGTACCCTGAGGAAACATTACAACAACCTCCCGATCAGAAAACGGGCGACTTCCGGGACTTGTTTCGGACCAAGAAAATGCTGCACCGAACTTTGGTGTCCTGGTACGCATGGTATGTAGACCAATAAATGTCTTGTTTTAGTGATTTAAACAAGTATTGTAAATTAAAATGATTTGGGTCATAAAACTAGTTTTACTGGCTGTGTATCACCTCTGTAGGAACACCTAATACCGTGGTGGCGAGAGCTTTAGATCAAAGAGCATTCAAACGGGGTTTCAAACGGGGTTTTAAAATGGTGGTCGTAACTAGAGCTGGACGCTTACGAGAGTAGTCACAAGGAGAGCTTCGATTGTACTGTATTATAATGCAATAGCTCCAAACATTTTCAAATTAGCATGACACTTTAGCCGACAATACTACTGCAGTGATGTAATACTATTCGTGTATTGTGATCAAATTATTTTGATTTCACCAATTCTTTCAGGCAGTTTACTCTTTGTTTGGTACATTGAACGGAAAAGTGTTTATATGAAAAATCGATCATTAACTGGAGATTTTCTCACGGTCAACATGACAGGTTCGTAAACGGGATGGTATATTACGGCGTATTTTTCAGTACCCCAAACCTTGGTGGGAGCATATACCTAAACTTCTTTCTGGCGAGTGTCATTGATATTCCAGGCACTTTCGCTGTCATCTGGGCCATGGACAGGTGAGACAAAGCTCGACTTGTGTTTGATATCAGTTCATGTGTACAACATTCATGTGGCCAAATCAAAACACTGATGCATGCCCATGTTTGATGAGAGCTGAAAATCGTTGATTGAAGGGAACAAAACGCCATAACTGACACATCAAACGCATGTCGAAACCCCAACTTAGTTTCTAACTGACTGTTTTGTTGGCGATCTTTTGCAGGTTTGGCCGTAAAAAAACCGTGGTGTTGGGCCTTATGCTTGCATTTATTGCATCTGTGGGAGCCGTGTTGCTGTCTATGTACGATACAGGAGACAACAAAGGTAAATACCAAACATTTTAGGAAATCAAACGGACTGTGTATAATCATTCCATAAAATATACACCGCACAATCTCGTGTCCCCAACAGCCAACTGTGATTCATCTCAGTGACACATCAACGCACTGCATTTTGTTGCCAGGATTTTACGTCGGTACCCTCACCATGGCAATGACGGCTAAATTCTTTGTGCTGATTTCTTTCGATGGTGTTTACGTGTACTCAGCGGAGCTTTTTCCCACGGTCATCAGGTATGGAGAAGAGATCCGATGAGCCTTCAGTTTCTTCCCTTTTTAGTTGCAGCTTGGTTGTATGTTTCTGTTTAGCCCCATTCCTTGTCATTCCTGTGTCTTTATTGATCCTATACCATATGTCCTTTCTCTTTTCTAATCTTCCCTTTGCATTTTTATGGCTATATATACGTCAATCCATAGTCCTTAGTCTTTGTTTCCCCACAGTTTACCTTCTGACACTTGAAATAGCGGTAGAAAGCACTGAACTGTCAAACGTTTTTTGCTCCAAGGAACGTTGGTATGGGAACGTCTACAGCAGCGGCCAGGATTGGATCATTCTGCGCCCCGTATATCAATTATCTGGTAAGTTAGTCACGTGATTCACGTACTGAAACATCGTTAACCTTGGCTAAACTGGTACTGTAACCAAATAGATGAAAACTGAACCCGCGAGGTTTTAAGCCGACATTTTGTTTTCTCAGTACCGGGTTCACCCTCTACTGCCCTACAGCATCATGGGAATTAACGCTCTAGTGGCCAGTCTCCTGTGCCTCACACTGCCGGAAACAAAGGGCATGCCAACCGAGGAAACCCTGGAGGTTAATGTAAGAGAGGAGACGATCCGTGTTGCAAAAAGAGGACAAGTTCAACCAATAACAGACACGGAGCTAGAACTCGCGAATGTCACAGGCAGCAGGGTGAATCTTGTGCAGGAACAGGGAAATTGAGTTGCCTCACTCAACAGAACTGACGGCTATTTCGATGTTTGTTTTATTACTAGATGGTGGATTTTATCATTTAAAATGGTTTGACATCGCTATAAAACACCTTAATAAGCAACATATCCAAGCTCTTTCTGTACACAGCTCAAGCTCGTTCCCAGGCTCTTTCATCCACCGGGGAGCCGGCAGATGAAAGAGCCTGGGAAAGAGGCTGTACACAGCTGTATTTACCAACTGATTATAAAAATAATAAACGTACCTTTATGTGTACTTTGCTTCACTTTCTTGATCCCAATGTGGAATGTCTTGAAAGAGTGCTGAATCTGAACGGAGAGACAATCGTAGAATTTGGTTTACACGAAGGTCACTTTAAGACTGGTTTTAGGCATGTTAATTCATAGACCAATTTAAGTATCTGTTATACCCCAGTGTTTTTCCCAAAAACTGACATTCCCCCGCCGACTCACTGATGCCTTCTTAACTCACGCCATCGCCAGGCTACACAAGGTTTTATGATAAACCTTGCCGATATTTTAGGACAAAGAAAATATCGGATTATGCCAGGCAGCTTCAATTTGGACAAAGCCGATGCGAGGCGTCCGTCCAGTGAAACACTGAGACAAATTGCGTGTACGGGCTCCATTTGAATTCAAACTACCCTGTCTATTTGCTCATCACATGTCAGATTGGATTTCCCGCCCACTGAAAATACTGAGAGTTCCACGAGATTTTCTTAGTTTCCACCTCTAAGCAGAGGCTTTTTAATTTCCAGCTATGAATTTGTTTGGAGAGCTTATATCCCTGGGAAAGTTAAAATTAATTACTTTTAAATTTGATTGACACCGAATGTCAGCTAAAACTGAAAAATGACCATCTGTAATCGAGCTAGTCGAAATTTAATGGCTAAAAGGTCAACTTGGCCGGTGTCCAATTTCGGCGTCCCGGCAGAAGCTGTTTTTTGCGGTCTTCCATTACTGAAACGAGAAGGTACGCAGTGTTTACTTTACTGAAAGAAATGCGAGCAGACACATAAGTATACGTACTGCACCAGCCGCGGCGTTTCAAGGTATCGTTCACGTTTGTTTGAGCCACCAAAGGCGTACCTTTCATTCCTTGTAGCATCGCCTGCATTAGCAAAGCGATTCTCCACTCAGTAGTAATCAAACGATAGATGGACCTGGATATTTGCAATTTCCTTCATATCTCAGTTGATCAGTTTATGGAAGCGCTGACCAACAGGTCTTCGGCTGGAAGCTAAGAGTTTTCTTTGGACTATAAAGGGCCGGGATAAAGGGCGGGTCAAAGGACGCAACCATTGTCGTAAGCCGTGACTGTTTGCTTGTTTCCGTGACCGAGATTTGGGCAGTATATTATGTAAACACCAGATCTCCACACAAAATGCTAATCCATACCAAAATACAATATACGTACACATCTGCAGTGGATCAGTGCAAGCCACATTCCATGCGTTTGCATTGACCACAGCTGAGTACATCGTTCAGGCATTATCGCAACGGCAGTCTGCACTTGAACCATTAGAATTTAACTCGAAATCATACAACAAAGCCGATCCAAGAACACTAATTCTTTGCTAATCCAAGAAACAATTCAAATGTCGATGATCATAATAGCTATATGGCCCAACAACTGGCGCATTCCGACATGAAACTAATTCCGTGTTAGGTCCGGCGGGTGCAAACGCCTATCCCTTAAGTGTAACGATACTTGGAATAAATTATGTACGGGGAGGCTCCGCCCAGACCGTTCATTCCTGATCCAAATAGACGGGGAAAATACGGAAAAATTGCCATTTCTTACACTGTAGTTTGAGTTAGGTCCTTTGGACTTTCTCTGGGGTCAAAATAGAAGCGTTGTAAACTTGAAAGTCTTACGAAGTTAACTTTTTTGGTTTTCCCTTCTAGTTACGGTCAAAA
Source organism: Plumapathes pennacea (assembly GCA_964036295.1). Classification (NCBI taxonomy): domain Eukaryota; kingdom Metazoa; phylum Cnidaria; class Anthozoa; order Antipatharia; family Myriopathidae; genus Plumapathes; species Plumapathes pennacea. Next base: position 25,068,027 of record OZ038464.1, on the reverse strand, counting down.
AGCCGCTCGAAATTTCACTGGATTTGTGCACTGCAGAGGTTAGGCTAGCCAGGCAAGGTTTGTGTACTTTAAGGTATATCCTGTCGATGGTGCTTTGATTTGGGTCGTTTTGGAGTTTGCACAGCAACATGTTGACATTGACTGCCGCGTGTTCAGAACTCCTGTGGTGGGAGCAAAGGCATTGACTCGCCGCACGTGGCAATTAATCCATCTTTTTTCTGTGGAAACTTCAGTAAATACATGTGCTGACTGGGCATCTATTATTTACAGCACTGAAAAGCCATGGCGCTGTCCGTGGACAAAGTTCTGGAGCAGATAGGGAGTTTCGGGTGGTATCAAATCCGTCTGGTCGCCATCCTTTCTTTCATGGAGTGGTTCAACTTCGGGTACCAAATAATGCTGTTGTCATTCGTCGCGGCCGAACCCCCCTGGCACTGTGTGACCAATTCGACAGTGTGCAACTTGACCGGGGAGTTTAAGCCTGGTGACGATAACTACGACTTCAGGTGTGGCAACAACGTGTCAAGGGCGGACTGGGAATTCTCTGATTCCTTTACATCTGTTGTTACCGAGGTACGATTGTATGTGAAACATGCAAGTGGCTCAGGATGAATCAATGTCCGTGTGTTTCCGTGGCGCGTACTTCTGACGGATTTGTTTTCATTTTTTCCCGCTGACAGTTTAACTTGACCTGTGATGATGCCGTTCTTGCCAGTGTCGCGAGTTCAATCATTTTCGCTGGCTGGCTGATCGGTTCTCTTATCGGAGGTTTTCTCTCGGACAAAGCAGGACGAAAACCTGTCGTGATTGTGTCGGTCTTCCTGTGCTCGTTATTTGGCGCAATCGGTGCTTCCCCCAACGTCTACTGGTTTTTCCTGTTCTGCAGATTGCTGGTTGGCTTTCCAATTGGTATACGTATACAGCATTCATAAGCCTCATCCGTACGCATTCTTTTGCTTTGTAGTGTAGTCAAGGGCAACCGTTAGCTCAGGTTCCTCGCAGAGCGACTTTACCATTGTCAGTGTCGAAGTAAAAGTAAATTTTATCAACATGTGCTAACTACATCGCAAATCACTTACTAGTGGCAAAGGGAGGTAATATTCCAGGATTTTGTCCCTGGACTCTGGCGCAGTTTGTAGTTTGATTGCAGACTGAACTGGATACTATATGCACATCTTTAGTGGTGAAATGTTTCTATCTCCTGATTAGTGGACCTCTGCTTGAATAACTGGCCACCTGTTCATATCCTTAGGAGCCGGTGGCATAAGCGTCTATGTGCTGGCCACCGAGTTTGTTGGCGTTCGCCATCGTCACGCGAGTGGCACAAGCTTGTGGTTCTCGTGGATACTGTCACTCATGTCTCTGGCGGGAATCGCGTACGGAATCAGGGACTGGAGAACTCTCACCCTTGTGTGTTCGATTCCAGGACTACTTATCATCTTCTCGTGGTGGTAAGCTGGTATTTTAGACTAATCCTTACTTAGCATAGCAAGCCGTACCCTGTTATTGCTTTCTGTGTAGGAGTGTATCTCTGGATAGACCATATGTTCCCTAAATTAAGCGTTCCATTACAGGTTTGTTCCAGAGTCTGCCAGGTATCTTTTACTAAAAGGAAAGAGGGACGAAACGGAAGCAGTGCTTTGTAAAGTGGCCGCGGTCAACAAGAAGCCGTACCCTAAGGAAACCTTAGAACAACTTCCCGCTCAGAAGACGGGCGACTTCCGGGACTTGTTTCGGACCAAGACAATGATGCGCCGAACTCTGGTTAATTGGTATGCATGGTATGTAGCCCAATCAAGATCTTCCCTTGTGTTTTCAGTTAGTTTAACAACTTATCAAAAACAATTGCAAGGATCCCTAAAAAAAACACAGTGCTCCAACGGGCCTTACGAAAGCATAGTTGTCGTAGTGGGGCGAGTCACTGTGTCTCAGAAGATTTTGTCTAACTATTGCAACAAGACATTTTATTTGTATAATAGGATCATGTGTACTTTAGCTGCCGTCGGCCGACGTATCGGTCGATACGTCGGTCGATACGTCGGCCGACGGCAGCTAAAGTACACATGATCCGTATAATACAGCCTGATAATAGGCCATTTACAAGATGCATGTTGCCTCTGTTTCAAAACGAGGTCTAGTGCGAAACTATTGTTATGAAAATTAGTTTTCATTTTCATGCAAATCAAACTAATTTTCATAAGAAAAGTTTCACACTAGGCCTCGGTTTGAAGCGGAGGCAACAGGTATCTCGGAAATGGCCTATTCTTGTCCATTGCTTTAATTGTTTTCTGACACTTTTCCGTTACAACATGGCAGGTTTGTAAACGGGTTGGTCTATTACGGCGTATTTTTCAGTACCCCTAATCTTGGGGGAAGCATGTATCTAAACTTCTTCCTGGCGAGTGTCGTCGAAATTCCTGGCACTTATGGCACTATCTGGGCCACGAACAGGTAAGAGACCCGCATTCGACTGTGCAAAAAGTGTAACGTTCTCATTGGCCGGCCTGTTGTCCACTATAATTAGCACACGCGCATGCTCAACAGAGGTGCAGCTTAAATCTATTAAAGGTGCTGACAGGTAAATTGCAATTCTACAAGTTATGTTATCCGCAGAAGATTGCTGGAGCGTCACAGAAGCTTTTGACTGCTTTTGTCTCATTCAGTGCCAAATCTTGTATCCCGCGAGTTGAATTTGTCATTAAAGTCACCTTACTCGTACTTGTGACAGATTTCCGAGAACGAAATGCTGTTTACTCTTTCTAAATAAAACAGGTTATGGAGCCCAAACTCTTTGTAAACCTATATCTTAGTGAGCCTTGCAGAAACACATCATTATCTGTAAACACTAAGTAATAAATCTTTTGCAGGTTTGGTCGTAAGAAAAGCGTGGTCTGGGGCCTCATCCTTGCGTTCCTTGCATCTGTGGGAGCCGTAGTGCTGTCCATGTACGATCCAGGAGACAGCACAGGTAACTATCGAATATCTCACAGAATCAAATGGGTTTAAATCTTTAAAACAATCAGCTATGGCAAATTATGGCTGAACTTCATGATACACCAAGTTACGCATGTACGGTGGTACATAATGAGTTGTTATTTTGCTGTCAGGGTTTTACGCCGGTATCCTCACCATGGCAATGGCTGCCAAATTTTTTGTGACGATTTCTTTCGATTCTTTATTTGTGTATGCAGCGGAGCTTTTTCCCACGGTCATCAGGTATGAAGAAATATTCCAGATATATCCCATAGCAATCTTCCCAGTTGCGATTTTGCTTCACTTTTTTTTCTTTGGTAGCTTGGTTGCATGCTTCTGTTTATTCTTAGCTTCGACCCTCCTTCATCCTCTACTGAATGTCTATGTTGTTCTTCTCTTTCTTTCTTCAGTTGTCGTTTATCCTTTTTGTCTCCTCTCTTCTTTCGCGTTACCAGCTGTTAGCACCCAGCAATCTATAATCCCTTCCTTTCATCCCTTGAATGTTATTTTTTCGGTGTCCTTGTCATTCGCGCATCTATTCCATCTATGCTTCACCTTTCTCACTAACTTCTCGCAGTTTTACGTACTTGTTCAATTGTAAGTCGTTCGTTAGTTTGCTTGAAGTCCCGTGTATTTATCCATCAAGCTCATGTTTTCTTCTATTTTTCCCTCGTACTTCGAAAATCAGTAAACTAAATAGAACTCTCATGAACCATGAAACATTGCAGGAACGTTGGCATGGGAACGTCTACAGCATCTGCCCGGATTGGCTCATTTTGCGCCCCGTATATCAATTATTTGGTGAGTTAGGAATATGATTCTGCGGACTACTGTCGTGTTTGTCTGTCAAAGCAGAGGAAACATTGTAAAAAGAAATGCGTGAAATTAATGCATTGGTTGTAAATGTAATGGTTCGTTATTTTTTAATTTTCACTTCAGTCACTGATACCAGTATGTAAGTCAATCATGTATGGGCTAAATGATTGTGTTCCGCTTCTCGTTGCAAACATTTCAAACACTTTTCTCTGTCCAAACTAAATTTCACTACTATAGGAAGCTTTCATTTGAGCGGTCACACCTTTTGGTTTCATTTGATAGTTTAGGAGTTGGAAGTGAACAATGCTATTGAAATTGAGAGCTCACTCGAGTGGTCACACCTCTAAGTTTCACTCAAACAGTTCTGAGTTGGACATTTATTCAAATTCGCTTTTAGTTATAGCGAAAGGTTAAGGACTGTTAGAGAAAGGCCAGGTCCATGCAATGTGTGCCTTCAGTTAATTCTAACGGTTATAGGCACATATTAAGTACATTTGTCTCCTTAGTAACATCGACAGAAAACCAAAACCAAACCACGTGACGAGTCACCGATGTATTATTTCAAAAAGTAAAACTGAAAACCTAAAAGACCCGCGAGGTTTTAAGCTGACCTTTTTTTTTTCTGACGTTTTCTTTATTCTACTGTGTTTTCTGACAGTACCGGGTTCACCCGCTACTGCCCTACAGCATCATGGGAATCAACGCTCTAGTGGCCAGTCTCCTGTGCCTCACACTGCCGGAAACAAAGGGCATGCCAACCGAGGAAACTTTGGACAAGTTGGAGATGAAAGCAGGAGAGAAGATGACCCCCTCTGCGACTGATGGACAAGTTGAATCAAAAACAGACATGGAAATAGTGGAACCTACTATCATCACGAAATAGCCGACTGAATCTTGCCGACTAGGAGAAAGGCTGTCGAGTCATTTCCGTCTCTCTCCTCAACAAGTGTCTTTTTCTCTTTCGTGTCGATCGGAGAGACTAGCCTGACATAGTGTTACCTCTTTCACTCCCAAGCTCATAATGCAGATTCTCCCAGCCTCTTAAGCAGAAAATGTTTTGAGCGACGTGGTGAGACTGAATTGAAAGTTTACTCAGCTTTCTTCTGGGCAAGATATCAAAAGCCAAGTTCTCTTTTTACTATATAATATATTTCTGGTAACTGAAAGAGGGTATGTCGCGATTAGTACGTCCCAAAAATATAATCCCTCCTCCCCAAATTTTTATTTTGTCGACTTGCGAGTACCAAAATTGATTGAGAAACAAGATAAAATGACTGTTGAATAACAAATGACAAATGAATACAGTACCTCCTGTTGTCGTCTCACCTCTTTAAAGAATCCCTCCCCCCTCTACAAGGTCCGGTATTGGTGGTTTGCACGATCGGGCATCGGAAAATTATCTTCTAAATCATTGATCTCAAACATACTTTGATGTCTCGAATCGATAGATATGTTGAAAATACATCGCTAGGCAACATTATAGAGAAATTGCACACTGCGGTGTGAGTTTATCGAGACTTGATCTCCGACGAAATTCAATAAGGCTTTGTATGGAGCCGCCATGTTGGTGTACAGCTTCTGTACACCAACATGCCGACCTTTTTCTTTCGGCACGAACTAAAGCTGATTTGATTACTAATTTGATTCTGTATTGCTTGGAATTATTTCCCATCCACTTTTTAAATGATTCCAGAGTTAAAACATTGAAATTCGCGCACAAACATAAGGATTTCCGCGGCAGAAAGCGTGACACACGGCCTTGTTGTCACGATTTTAAAACATCAATAATTCTTGACAGAAACTTCGTATCTTCCCAGAACTTTGCATGGAGGCTTAACCTATGGTGTTCTACAAAATACCAACGTGTTGGTTTTGTAGAATGCATAACTTCCGAGATAATTTTTTTTGACGTCACATGCTAACCACTAGTTCAGCAGATGTGCAACAACGATGCTTTAGTAAATAAAATTGCGTTTGAGAACCCAGATGTTTTCGTTGCGGCCCGGCTCTAAAAAAAAGGATAGTTTGGTGACATTTATCCCTAAAACCTCACAGCAGGGCAATAGAGCATGATATGGATAAATTATCTCAAGCTCATCCATACTGCCTCTTCATGAGTGGCGGAGAATTTGCATTCCAAGCAAAGTTAGATAATTTGATACTGTATATCAAATCTCAGACTCGCTTGGTGGAGTTCCGGTGTTCCATTTCGACATTGGCAGAAAGTAAGTTCTTGCAGTCTATACAAATTTAATTAGTTTACACAGAAACATCAGGCAGGTTTAGTTTTACATACAAGATCCGAACCGTACGCATGGGGAAACAATTTAGGGTGTTACTGGATCAACTTCAGTGATCCACATGCATTTGTCTGCAAGATGATCTGTCCGCCGTGTTTGTCGATTTGTGGCAACTTTCACCAGGCATATCAGAAGACGATTCATCATTCACAGTCAAATATATTTTTGAATTACCCCGCCCCTTTGAATTACCCATCACTTGGTTTATCACTTCATGGACAGCGGAAGATTTTGGCTGTCATACACTGAAAGCTTGTTCAAAGGTCAACAAGTCATTGTTTGGTACTGCAAACATTTTATCTTAACACTCTCACGAAAAACGCGACATGAAATCCAGATCACGTACCGTAAATTTTAAAATCTAGGAGGCCAGAAACGCCATTTCCTGCAATTTTTGACGAAGGAGCGAGAACTGAAACAAAATTGAATGAAGGTGATTTCGTAAATGCTGCGGTCAGGTATCCCGCATGTTTGATCTTCCGAGACCACATGCTGGATAACCGAGCGCAATCTGTTTGCTAAACTTTTTGTGGCTATCTAGTCCACATTCAGCAAAGACATTGGCCGCCAATTTTTCAGCAATTCCGAATTGTCCTTCTTAAACAAAAGTCGGAGAACCGCTCAGCGCTGTGTTACAGAGAGCTCGCCTTTGTCATAGCTATAATTCAGCGTGTTGACAAGGTCAGGCCCTAGGTGACCCCAGAATCTTAAATAAAACTCAGCAGGCAAACCATCCGGACCGAGAGATTTGCAAGACTCCATTGAGTTGAGAGCGTCATAACAGTCAGAAAATCGTAGTCTTGAACAGAGCGGCGATAGGATCTTGCGATTCTTGTAAATTTGCTAGTGCTGCATCAAGTTGTCGAGCTGCTGACGGACTGGGACAGCCCGGCGTTTCATAACTTTCACGAAGTTATCCATGGCAAGGACTGCGTAATTGTGGTTCTCGTATTAATGACAGTGTTTCTTGAATCGGCCGGTGGCGCTTGTCCAAAACGTTAGCGGCGATTTTACCAACTTGCCCACATTGTTCGCATTTCGGCCAAATAGAACACAATGTAAACAAAATGTGCCATCCAGGTACTTAGAATAAGCCAGCCAAGGATACTGTTGCAGCCAGACCAGTTGGAACTTACGAGATTTTCCGCCACTCTCGATCGACGAAGGGAATTGAAAGAGGGGATCACCGCGTGGGCTCCAAACGCTCTCGATGTACTCTAACTTCTGGGGATCGGAAAAAGAACTAACACCGCTAAATACCACACCAGTATCAAAGCGAGAACAATCCTCCTTTCGAAAAATAGGTTCTCTACGCGGCCTGTTGTCTTGATTCAATGCCATGTTCGATAAACCGCACTGTATAATACTGTTCACGAGTTTAAAATCACTCAAACGGAACAGAGGACCTCACTGGGGTAGCCTGCCCCTTTTATACTTTGTCAGGTAGTTTCCAAGGTAGTTTCCGGCCAATGAGAGGCAAGCTTGGGGTGTTTCCGGCCAATGAGAGGCGAGTTTGGGGTGTTTCCGAATATCGCTTCAGTGGCTTCCTCCCATGGGTCCCCTCCCCGCGGTTCTCCATGCATAGAAACCGAAGAGAAGCGCATTTTTGCCGTCCAATGACACGAATATACGCGGAGCGCGGGACGCAAGGTACTGGAAATGGCGTGAATTGGATTCCGGTACTCAGTGGAAACAAGAAAAGACTTAGTCATTTGTCAATTCATTTTTTATTTTTTATTTTTTCCCCAAAATTCAGGTAGTTTCCGGAAACTAAGGAAACTACCCTGGATCCGCCCGTGCAGTATTACAGTATTACAGTATTACAGTATTACAGTCCATTAGCCCCCTCGAAGTGACACTTCTCTGCACTGGAATCTTTTGAACTCAAACCCACACTGTCCTAGCTACAATTCTAGAAATTCAAAAATAGGCAAAGTCGACATCAAATCGACATTGTAACGTCATGCCGTACAAAACTACTAGAACTGCATGATTCAACAAAAATGCACACTGCAGGCAACTGAGGTAAAGTAATTTTGTTCGAGAGGAAAACTGGAAAGGAGAATTGACGCCCCATGGCGAAAACGACACCGCTGAAAGATATTTATTTAAACTCCAGTATAAACTTGCATTTCATACTTTCTTCAAAAGACAAATTGATTCCTATCGTACAGAGTTTCTTATTGGATTTGTCTTTTTCTCGCCGTTTGCAGCTGGCGTAATTTTAGAGCACTCAAAAGTGATGGCGCTGTCCGTGGACGAAGTTCTGGAGCAGATAGGGAGTTTCGGGTGGTATCAAATCCGTCTGGTCGCCATCCTTGCTGGCATGCAGTGGGTCAACTTCGCTTGTCAAGTACTGCTGCTTACATTCGTTGCGGCCGAACCCACCTGGCATTGTGTGGCCAATTCGACAGTGTGCAACTTGACCGGGGAGTTTAAGCCTGGTGACGATAACTACGACTTCAGGTGTGGCAACAACGTGTCAAGGGCAGACTGGGAATTTTCTGATTCCTTTACATCCATTGTTACCGAGGTAAAATGATAATATATGTGTAAGAGGGGCTTCAGTCAGAAGCTAGCCGAGAAGTTAGTTTCGGCATCGATACATGTGACTCACCACTGCGATCTTTACTCTTCGTGCATGTATTTGTGACAAATTTCTCGTCCTTTCTTTTCCACAGTTTAACCTGACCTGTGACGATGCCGTTCTTGCTAGTGTCGCTAATTCCGTAATTTTCGCTGGCTGGTTGGTTGGTTCTTTAGGGGGCGGTTTCTTATCAGACAAAATAGGACGGAAACCTGTCACGATCGTGTGCCTATCCTTGAGTTCGCTGTTCGGCGCGATCGGTGCTTCTCCCAACGTCTACTGGTTCTTTGTGCTCTGTAGATTGCTAGTTGGCTTAGGAATTGGTGAGTTCATATACCATCTTCTACGCAAGTTTACACGATAGCAGGTCCTTATCAGCTGAACAGTCAGTAAAAAAAAATGGCTCCAAAAGTTACTATATCGCGCAAACGCTGCCCTCTTTTGCCATTTCTTTCTCTGTCCTTGTTCCTGTTTGACTGCATTTTGTTCCGTCTCCCTTAATCTATCTGTTCATGTCTCTGTCGTTTAACCTTTAACATCAAATCCGTTGTTTTTCAATCGAAATCGGAAAGGTCATCTTTCATCTTTTCTCCTCTGGCGTCAGTTGCAATTTCAGTTGATTGTATGAAGTATATAAACCAATTGGCCAAGAGTATACACTATTGGCAAATTCCATAGACGATTGATTGCATTATTTTCTTCATCAGCTTGTTTCTTTATCACCTCCAGGTGCTGGTTGTTTGGGCTTACTCGTGCTGGCCACGGAATTTGTTGGCATTCGTCACCGTCACGTGAGTGGCTCTTGCTTGTGGTTCGCGTGGACTTTTTCAATCATGTCTTTGGCAGGAATCGCGTACGGAATCAGAGACTGGAGAATTCTCACCCTTGCGTGCTCAATTCCAGGATTGATTGCCATCTTCTCGTGGTGGTAACCTGCCTTTCTGTGTTATTTAACTACCATTAAATCGTCCTTTTGACGAATTGACTCAGTCATTACAGTTTTATAGCAATATCCTGGACGTCAAACAAAAAAACAAAATATCGCGTCTTAATTAAAATGTACTAACTTTATAATCATGGAATGACAGAGAGAAGTATTGGTTTTTGTCTTTGTCTTTGCCTGACTGGTTGTTCGCGTAACTCCAATAATCTCCTCCTCAAACTTAATCCCTTAAAATAACTATTATAAAGACTGTCAGAGATAAGACATAAATGTTTGTTTCCGTCAGTTTTGTCTTCGTCACATCTCTGTCGTCTGTCTGTGCCTGTGTCTCTGTCTCTGTCCATCAAGTCTGTTACTGTCCCTCCTGTGTCTCTATCCGCCTCTTTGTCTTTCTCTGGATGAGCGACATTCTACAAACTGACACACTCTGCAGGGATCTGATCATAGATCTAGTGGATCTGATATCTATTACAGGTTGGTTCCCGAGTCCGCCAGGTATCTTTTACAAAAACGAAAAAGGGACAAAACAGAAACACTGCTTCGTAAAATGGCTGCAGTCAACAAGAAACCGTACCCCGAAGAAACCTTGGAAGAACCCCCTTCCGCTCAGAATATGGGCGACTTCCGGGACTTGTTTCGGACCAAGAAAATGCTCCACCGAACTCTGGTGGCCTGGTATATGTGGTATGTGGCCCGATCAAGAGCTTTGTTACTGATTTAACAGTAGTGCGAGTGTTTTCTAAAGTATTATTTTGACTGATGCTAATAGCTCTAGTGATATTATACTATCCATTAATCCTTATATTGACATTCCTTCATTTTCTCCTAGTACCTCTTATCCGTTTCCTCCTTATTTATTATTTTGTTTACATCACAGTGCTTTGCATTGTAACACGTAATTCACTTGGCAGATAACTCACTGATTGGTAGTTTTTCTTCAACACGACAGGATTGTCAACACGTTGGTCTATTACGGCGTCTCTTTCAGTTCCCCAAACCTTGGGGGGAACATGTACCTAAACTTCTTTCTGACGACCACCATCGAAATTCCCGCCACTTTTGCTGCAATATGGTCCATGGGCAGGTGAGGACAAATTCGATTTGTATTTAATAGTTCTTGTACACGTGTCCAGACAATCCTATTTATCGTAGAAAAGCTGAAAATATGTTGGGGAGAATTCAGATGCAGATATATATTTGAAGACGGATAAAGAACAACACACTACAACCCCTAATGGGTGTAACGTTTCTTGAAGACGGTAAATAATTAATGCCAGCTCATTGAAATTTTCTCAAGGTTATCTGTGTACTAAAGCTCCAGTTGCTGTATGTCCTGGTCGCACTGGAGACGAAATGACGTTCCTCTTTTGGATGGAACCCAAACTAGCTGTTACCCTGGTATCCAGGCTGTGCAGCATATCTTACGCCCTTACGTGTTAACACGTATAACAAACTGCTTTTGTTCCAATCTGTACAGGTTTGGCCGTAAGAAAAGCGTGGTTCTTGGCTTCATGCTTGCGTTCTTTGCATCTGTGGGAGCCGTAGTGCTTTCGATGTACGACCCAGGAGACAGTTCAAGTAACTACCAAACATGTTTCAAGTAGTCGTGGTAAACCACACCGAACATAAAGTAGCTATCAGCATATTACTTCCATCAATACTTGAGTCAGCATCAACACTGTATTTATTTATTTATTTATTTATTTATTTATTTATTTATTTATTTATTTATTTATTTATTGTTTGTTTGTTTGTTTGTTTGCTGTCAGGATTTTACGCGGGTACCCTCTTCATGGCATTAGCAGCCAAGTTTTTCGTGACGATTTCTTTCGGTACAATTATCGTGTACACAGCAGAAATTTTTCCCACGGTCATCAGGTGAAGTATAGAGCACTTATTAAGAATCTCAGGAATATTCTCTTGCGTCTTAGCAACTTTTCACATACAAATCTTCTTAATACTGCTAAATTTTGTTTGTTTGTTTGTTTGTTTGCTACCAAATGCGATCCATAACTATGAGCCTGAAATTTTGCATAGGCGATGAATGTGTCAGTCACGGGATAGATTTTGATCATGTGACCAACCTGGTGTAAAGGGCCTATTTATTTCCCTTGCTATCTTGGTATTGTATTGAGTTCCGTTTATTTTCATGCTCGCCTTTCTTATTCTGAACAGTTTCTTCTTTCACTTCACTCACAACCACCAGTCTTGATTTTCTTTCTCACGTTTAGTATACGTGAGAATATTGGTAAGTTAATGTACCACTCAACTGTCAGACATATGGTGCTATTTCGCAGAAATATTGGCAATGGAACGTGCAATGCAGCTGCTAGGATTGGCGCATTTTCTGCCCCCCTTACCATTTATCTGGTGAGTTAGTCACGTGACTCTGAATAATAGATTTATTTCAGTTTCTATTGGAGAAATTTGGAAATCAAATAAACCTGCGGGTTTTTTTAGCCCATTTTGTTTTCCGACAGTACCGAATTCACCCGCTACTGCCCTACAGCATCATGGGAATCAACGCTCTAGTGGCCAGTCTCCTGTGCCTCACACTGCCGGAAACAAAGGGCATGCCAACCGAGGAAACTTTGGACAAGTTGGAGATGAAAGCAGGAGAGAAGATGACCCCCTCTGCGACTGGTGGACAAGTTGAATCAAAAACAGACATGCAAATAGTGTAACCTACTATCATCACGAAATAGCCGACTGAATCTTGCCGACTAGGAGAAAGGCCGTCGAGTCATTTCCGTCTCTCTCTTCAACAAGTGTCTTTTTCTCTTTCGTGTCGATCGGAGAGACTAGCCTGACATAGTGCTACCTCTTTCACTCCCAAGCTCACAATGCAGATTCTCCCAGTCTCTTAAGCAGAAACTGTTTTGAGCGACGTGGTGAGACTGAATTGAAAGTTTACTCAGCTTTCTTCTAAGCAGGATATCAAAAGCCAAGTTCTCTTTTTACTGTATAATATATTTCTGGTAACTGAGTTGACCTACTCATCCGAGTCTGGTGGCTATTTGGATGTTTGTTTTATTACTAGATGGTGGAGTTTTATCATTTAGAATTGCGTCGGTTTCTTTCTTATCAAATAGCTTGATATGCCATAAAACTCTCTGCATTGGCCACATCCTTTTGATCGCCTGAAAGGCCTCGGTCCGTTATTACCGAAAATCGAAAGCAACATTGGCAATTTTATCCGTCCGACGAAGATTCGATTTCATTTACCTGAAAGTGTCACTTGTCTATTTCTTCGACCTATTAGATGTGTTTTAGATTTGCTTATCAATAAAACACAGCCAGGAGGAAAATATTCATAAGCCGAAGTAACCCGTTAGAACAATTTATAGCTCGACTGCTTTGCTTTGAATTTGGAACGGCTCAGGGAGTTACGACTTTGCAGCGACCCTGATTCAAACGCCGAACTTTTCATTATTATAGTGAATAAAATTATAACGTAATTTACAAAATTGTTATTAGTGATAGTGTGATTGGCTAATTGCCGCTACAGCATGACAGCCAGACATTAAATAGCTGCGTGCAGAATCACTCAACCAACAAAAACACGTGCAGTGCCCGTGTTTTTACTCAACAAAATTTGAATTGTGTGCCTGTTTGCGTCAGATACTATGCTTTAAGAGCAAAGAATACAATGTTGGCTGAGTTAGTCACAGGAAAAAAACACCACCCTTCTCGTTATAACATAACGCAGCCGGAGCGGTTTCCAATGCAGTTTACAACGGACGTATACGCTTGATTGCTTCGGCTGGTTTGGGGCCTGATTACATGTGATGAGAAGGGCTCGATATACCCCTCAAACGCACCAAAGATCAACTGAGATCAACTGCACGATTCTATGAGAACCGACGGCAAGTCGGGATCCGACTGTGTGACTGTGAGATACCGCCGGAATCCTAGTTAACCGGGCATATGACAAGGCCTGGCTCATGTAATCAGACCTGAAGTTATTTTCATTTGGGTCGGTCCAAACTGAAATTAGACTCAGCTAATGAGAAGTTTGGTAGGATAGAACGCAGCGAACTCGGCACTTTCTCGTACATACTACTTGAATTATCGTCTACAAAACACAAGTAAAATTTAACTACCACCATGACAAAGTTGACCATCACACAAAATCTACAATTTACCTTTCCGTCGACCACTGTCCAACAAAGCTCACTTAAAGGAATGAAAATAGACAAGCGGAAATTGCACTTCACCATCATCCACCAATCAGATGGCACATTGTATATTACAAAGATTAACCACTGATTGGATCAACGAGATCACATGTTGTTGTGGTTACTACAATGATTTTCATTTGCTGAGCTTTGAGGGACCGTTGGCCAGCAACTGGGAGTCTCTCTCTATACAGTTGTATTATCAACAGTGTCTTCAGCCGAAGGATTTTCGTTCGTGTCACGCAGCAGCGCTTCTTGTTTTGTGTCAGTCAGTGTCTCGGCGGTCGGCGCATTGTTCGTCTCTGGCAGCAAAACACACAAGAAACCCGCAACAAATGCATCGACCGCCATGATGATGTACGGAAGGGTCGGGTTGTACGTGCTCTGGCGGGAAATGGGAGAACGAAGTTAGATAATGGAATGGCAAACAGAGGAATAATGAGACCATGGACGGATGCTTGAAGGACGGTAGGAGGGACGGACAGACGGACGGACAGCTAGAGGACTAAGAGAGGAAAGGGTGAAGGACTAAATAGATATGGACTAACAAACATGAGAGCATAAATCAGGAAAGGAGACAAAAACATAAAGCAGAGGAGAGAAATCGGATGAATAAAAAGGGTATAGCGCTTGGACGAGAGATCAACAGCGGGAAGAGAAAAGATGGTCGGGAAAAAGAACTGAGCGAGAAAAATATACGAAAACGAAAGACACGAGATTTCAGGCACATGAAATGTGAATAAAAGCAATGTCTCATTAATTTTGTATCATCTTGTGGAAAGCCTCCGAGAGAAAAAAACAACAGCATATCAGGACAATTCCCACCCGCATACTTTCGCTTATCTTTCACCCCTCCCTCCTGCCAACTTACTCACCAGCCAAATCACAAAAGGAGAAGTGATGGCACCAACTCTGCCTGCCGCTGAAGATGTTCCCATGCCAACGTGTCTGGCGCCAGAAAGAAAGAACATGCAGCAATCAGTACTGAATGTACAGCCAGAGTCAATCTTGCATGCCAACAAGCTAGGAACTCACGAAAAAAAGCGACAAACAAACATTTTACCGGTATTAATTAAACTAAACCTGCGTCGTGTCCACAGACAGATTGACCAGGAAAAATAAGTTGGATACTCACCGCACAACTGTTGGGAAAAGCTCCGACGAGAAAACAAAAATAGCGTCAAAGGAGCACATGATGAAAAATTTCCCGCACATGGCGAATATGATACGTGCTGCCGTATAGCCTGCAACGACGAACACGCGAATAGGTCGATCAGTGTTAAGTGGTCACCAAAGACGGAAAGAGAGAAGCAAATAATATAGATAGTAAGACGAGCACGGATCACAAATGAGGCTGGAGCGTTTTGTAATAAAAAAAAGAAACGAAATCAACCAAAAAAATCCAAAAATAAAATTGTAACAAAAAAGAACGCAGATCCGACTAACAAAATCCAAAATCCAAAAAGGTTTAGTAATATAAAACTAATAATAACTAACAAAATCCAAATTCCTGGCATTCCAGGAGCCTTTGAACTGAAAACTGAATAGAAATACCTGCATTACTCGGGTCAGCAGGGACCACGGTCACCAGGAGATTGGCGATTGCTCCCACAAACAAACCGACAATGACGACCTTTTTCCGTCCAAATCTAAAGCAATAAGAAATTTAGGAAGGAGAGTGACAAACAGAAGACAAAGGAATAACTTTGCTGTATTTTCATGCAGTACTCACCGATTCATCGACCATATAGCAACAGCATTTCCGGGAAGTTCAACCAACGATGTCAGAAAAAAGTTCACGTATCTGTTTCCTCCCAAAAGGACAGAACCAAGTGACACGCCAAAGTACACTTGGGCATTGACGAACCTGTTAAAATTAACCAAATATAAGACAGAATCTAAAATATAAGAAAATCATAACCCCCCGCGCGGGACAATGACGTCCTGGACTCACCAAGAAAACCAAGATATGAGCGTTTTCTTCGTCATAGATCGAGAGTGAAACAGGTCAGTGAAACCAGCCTGCTCTGTCGGCTTTCCCGAGTCATCCGGGAGCTTCAAATGTTCTTCCAGTGGTTCTTTCTTGTTAAACTTCGCCACACGAGCGAGAGTTGCTTCCGCCTGCTCAATTTGGTTGTGTGTAAGTAGCCAACGTACTGACTCTGGAATCAGCCTGACAAAACAAACAAATAAACAAACAAACAAACAAACAAACAAACAAACAACGAAATTCATTAGTTCGTTCATCTTCTATCTAAGCCACAGTCAACCAAAAAAGTTGTGACCAAATTCACCCAGTCGTGTTTTACAGAAGAGTTCCTATACCTTAATCTGACTGCCTACAATCATGCTCAAAAGTCGCTGATTATTGAGGATTCCCGCCGAATACAGCGTTTTAAAAACGGCCGGAGCACAATTTTCAGCCGGTGCAACCTTTTTGGGATCGGTGTTCATCCCCTCAATATTGTAACTATGTACTTACCTTCGTTTTTACTGAGCTTTCTAAGAACATGCGACCGTGTTTACCTAATGCATATACAGTCGAAGCTCTCTGGGCGGACACTTTCGTAAGCGGACAGCTCAACTAATGGACACCTTTACGAAACCCCGTTTAAACTCTAGCTCAGTCAAACTTTGTCTTTACACATTCTCGCAAGCAGACATTTCCAGTTACGGACGCTTTTCTTGCTTCCCAATTCCGCTTACGGGAGCTTCAAATGTATACGACATCATTTCTATGCTTTCCTTCTGGGTACACTGTAGAAAAACACATACCTCCAGAAAACAAAGATTAAAAGTCCCGGTACTGAAGTGGTAATAGAAAGTTTCCTCCAGTCCCGGATGAAGTAAGCCAGAAGCGCAATAAGCATCAGGGACAACGTCCAGAAGTACCAAGTAAAGGTCCCCGCCATGGCTCTTTTCTTGGGCCCCACAAACTCCGTGGCCATTATAAACAAGCACACAATAGACCCACCTGAAGAGTGCCCATAAATATTGAGAACCAAATCATTTCCACGCGTTACCATTGCATCTGATCATATTTCATAACTTTAACAGATCACAAGACATGTTTTTAGGGCCGAGATTGTGAAAGGTGTTCCCGGATGAAAGCAAAAGTACAAGGTTTGCGTTCGAGGCCGATTTGTTAAGTTTCCAAATGATTGAACTACTAATTAAAATTTTCAAACTTCTATCACTGAAGTTAAACGCATAGCAGGGTGATGACTAAATTAGCCGCTCTGTGAAAGAGTGGCTTTAAGGTTGACTAACGAAAGTTTTACAACAAGCAATAGAAAACCGCTGTTGGTAATGGAATGTTGGAGGAATTCTTCGGCTTACCTAGTCCAAAGCCAATGAAAAATCGACAGATGGCGTATAGCCAATAGTAGGGGACAAACGAACTGACGAAAGCAAAACAACAGACCATCATCGAGGAGCCGAACAGTACTTTTCGTCGACCGAACTTGTCCGACAGTATTCCGAACACGATGTTGCCAAACAGCCAACCTAGAAACATGATAGATGTCGTGACCCAACTCAGGGATGAATAACTGCATACCAGTTTCCACTGTGAACAAACAAACAAACAAACAAACAAACAAACAAACAAACAAACACAGAACAATCATTCAATCGTAGACCCAGAAATAAATTAATGGTGATTACTGCATAATGTCATCACGATGATGCATGAGCCGGACCCACAACCATTAACTAGCTGACTAATTTTTAAAGGAATGAGTAAAGGACAAATAATAATGGAAGAGAATGTAAGTGATGTGCTGTGCTTGGCTGTGTTTTGCTGTTGCTATATATACAATACACTTGCACTGCATTTGCACTACACTGCCACTTTAGACTGGATGTACTGTACATTTACCCTGACTTACTTCTGTCACTATAGAGGTGTATGGATCGGTGAATTCCCATTCACTTTCTGGAATGTCACAACGAAAGTTGCGGTTTGGATCATTTCCAGTGAGACTGAACTCCTCTGGAAGAAACAATCACTTTTAATTTCTTAAATATTATTAAATATTTCGCTATCCAACTATACTGAGTAGTATAGTAAAAGCTCTGCACAGCTGCTACTTGTGCACGGATGTTTTTCTGTGTCAGTCACTCTCGCGTGTTTTCGTGTGGGTGCGCGTGTGCGTGCGTGTTATGTGGAAAATTTTCTACGAGTTTACGAACAGAAGAAACTATGTTTAGCCCAGTCAACTCTAGGGCTTGTATTCCTAGGGGCCCAGTAACGTGTCATGATATGACCCTTTAACTCCTGAGAGTGATCAGCTTCAATTTTCTCTTTTCAGTAGACTTTGCTAATTAATAGCTTCCTCAGACGGCAACTGACTAAACTATCACTAGTTTCAGACGTTTACCCTTGAATGCTTGCAGAAATTGTTTTTTGAGCCCAGAAGTGAAACGGTTGTCTCATTGATATCTTGCTTCAAACATTTTTAAACTCAATTCTCAATACAAGTGACATGCACTACTTACGAGTGAAGTTACATATCGAACTGCCGTTTTTACATCTCCAAGGAGGTTCCAGGGCGAGGAACGTCATGACCAGGGTCTGAAAGGTGACAGGGACCAAAATGACGCCCACCACGCAGACCACGACCCACTGGAACCGGCCCATGCCTCCTACACCTTCCAAGTACTCGTCCACTGTCAGCCCCATTGCGCTACTTCAAGCCTGGTGACTAAACAAGAAAAGTATAAAGTTCTTTGCTTGCGGTATAACTTTACTGTGTAGATTTTCCAGCCCTTATTCTTTGTTATTGTCTTAGTTCTCGTTCTGAGTTTCTCGACAGATTCTTTGTCGGCATTGTTCTCGCTTCGCTCTACTTAATCACCACGGGAATTGAACAAAACAACTAAAAGAAAGCCATCGTTTGACGTTTAGACCACAAATAAAAGCGTGTAAATTGCATACCGCCCAAGCTATAAAAAACATTAACGCTTTTCAAAACTGCAAAAAACAACGACTCCGCCGTTTCTCTCCTGAACAAATTTGCATGCAGTTTGTCGGTTTCAATAATGACAGGGTCATCGCGTTTTTGCGAACTCCTAAAGAAACACTCGTGTTACAAGGCTTTATCAGTCTTATCAGAGCCTGTTCTTATCAATTGAAGAGCTTGTCGTGAACAGATGGCTGAAAATTAACCTAACCGGACTCTTGATCAAAGATGCACCCGACCCAATCTTTGATCGTTGTCAAATCTGAAATTAAACACACAACTCGACTTGTTTACTCACACGGTTGTAAACAATGTAAACAGTGCAAAGTTCCTGACGCATATCAGTGAGTTTGGTGGCAATTAAGGCCACGCGTGGCTCAGTTGCCTTTTGAAGTTTTCTGGTTTCAGTCACAAAGTAAAACAGAAATTATAAACATCCTGCTGAGCACCTGATTTGAAATTAACGTTCCGCTGGCTGTTTATTATCACCAGTGCTTTACATACCTCTATTATTGGAAGCCGCACGCAAATGATAAACATACTTTACAAGTTTTCATCTGAGAACTTGAACAAACAGCTGATACCGATCGGAACGAGTTCAAAAAATGTTGATCAAATGGCACTTTTTCGGAGTACTGTGCATAAAGCCTGAGCTTTGCAATAAACCGCGTCAGATTTGTACTTCAAATATCTATTGCGTGGCTCAGCAAGTTAATGTTGAATTCTTTTCTTGAACAAAGTTTCTGAAAAGCGCGCTGGCAGCTGTTAACATTCTCGTAACTAACTGACCCGACAACAGCTCGACGTCTGTCGCTAGTGTACTCGGCTGCTCGAAGAAATATGCTCCGTGCGTAACTAAATCGAGCTGCCTTCAATCCATATTAGCCATTCCTTCACAGTGCATCGTATGTAGTTGTATCCAGTGTAAAAGAATCTCTGATAAAATGTACACAACCCTGCGCAACACCTTAAGCTCAGGTCCTCGTACTGAGAAAGCTTACCTGGGTTTGCTTCGTCAAAGTGTCTGCAACAGATCTTTCTATAAAGAAGCGCGACAGAACGCAGTATGTGACGTGACTTATAAACACGCTGTTTATTCGCCAAAGCCTGACGGGAATTAACTGAAGCGTCAGATAAAAATAGAGTCAAGTTCTGGAACGTCAAGTGGGAATCTGGCACCCTTAATTTCCGACCCATTGCGTATATTGTTTAGTTTGCGTGTATAGGAGAGTTTTTCGTATTATTTTTCGAGACTAGAGCAATATCCGAAGGAACATAATTGGCCAGATGCACAGTGAGGTGGGACAGCCGGGCTCCCATTAGCAAATGCTAAAATTACCGGATTGACACCGGTTGTTTCAGATATTGAAATGAAAGAGGGAAGATTGTAGATTCGTAACTCGCCAACGTCACCGTAAGCCGTTATGGTTAAAATATTCAAACTATAGTGATACGTGCTAAATTGTGCAGTGTTATGTATAATCTTCGGATACATTGAGTGTCGTGTTTCAGAGGCTGGAGACTTGCTGAACTACAAGAACGGTATCACTTCGCTTCGGGTGATCAATTACAATTTTCTCCCTCAGTATTCACCACGGAGAAATATCCACTTGATCCTTTGCTGAGATGAAAGCTGATTCACCTATCAATTCTCACAACATCACCCCATTCACTCTTTTCCTGCATGATTGAGAGAATTTATACTCTGAACCTCAGGAGTGAAAGGGTTTTAGCCGGCAAGTAACATGATTTGGTCTGTGTTCACCTTTTTCATTTTGATTGGCCATCGGTATCTGATCGGCGCCCGGGCTAAAATGGGATTCGCTGAACAGTTTGCATGCACATCACAAGAGCAGTTAGGCATGCATTTGTTTTAGAAGATAGAAGTTGTTGCTCAAACGTTGAGAGAAAGAAGTAATGAGTAATTCCTTGGTTCATATTGTTTGGTTTTTCATGTTTTTTACTGTTTGGAGACTGAAATATGGCAGTGCCAAAGGATACTAGCTATCAACATGAAGACAAGTCAACAAGCCTGTCAGCCCCAAGTCTATACATTTGAAACTACTTCAAGACGAGGCTTGTCAGTGTTCCTCTCGCTCTTCTTCGGAGCATCAGTCGCACACGGCAGCGCTTCTTGTTTTGTGTCAGTCAGTGTTTCGGCGGTAGGCGCATTGTTTGTCTCTGGCAGCAAAACACACAAGAAACCCGCAACAAATGCATCGACCGCCATGATGATGTACGGGAGGGTCGGGTTGTACGTGCTCTGGTGGGAAATGGGAGAACGAAGTTAGATAATGGAATGGCAAACAGAGGAATAATAAGGATGGACGGATGCTTGAATGACGGTAGGAGGGACGGACAGACGGACGGACAGCTAGAGGACTAAGAGAGGAAAGGGCGAAGGAATAAATAGATATGGACTAATAAGGAACAAACATGAGAGCATAAATCAGGAAAGGAGACAAAAGCATAAAGCAGAGGAGAGAAATCAGATGAATAAAAATGGGTATAGCGCTTGGACGAGAGATCGGCAGCGGGAAGAGAAAAGATGGTCGGAAAAAAGAACTGTACGGGAGGGTTGGGTTGTAGGTGCTCTGGTGGGAAATGGACAGAGAAATGAAGTCAGTAGGTAGATAATGGAAAGGTAAACACTGAGCAGGAGTGATAATGTAAGTGTTGAAGAACGACAGGAAATCAAGGTTGATCCCGCCACCACCACTGATAAAATACAATGACCTCCGCCTCTCCCCCCACCCCTCCCCTCTGGTCCCTTAACTTCATATCCCAATTCCGCGCCCATACAGTCTGGTTTTACCAACTCCCCCAAGTGTTCGATCTCTCCACACTCACCAGCCAAAGGATAAAAGGTGCCGTGATGGAACCAGCTCTGCCCGCCGCTGAAGATGTGCCCATGCCGACGTTTCTACCGAAGTCAGAACATAAATCAGAACCAATCACGAACAAAAAGCAGTATAAGTCACGAGAGGATCCTCCAATTCACTCTAATTCCCCCAGCCTGCGATCCTCCGATCGTTACTTGCTTTTCTCCTCCTTTCCCCTCCCCCACATTCCGATACCCCACCCCTCCCTCCCTACTCAAATAGCTTTTTCCGCCTGAAACAAACGTAAAGCCAAGATAGTTTTGAACTCGTGCTTAATGAAAATTAAGACACTCACCGCACAACTGTTGGAAAAATCTCCGTCGAGAATACGTAAAGGGTAGCAAAGGAGAACAAAGAGAACAACTTCCCGCACATAGCAAATATGGTACGAGCTGCCGTGTAACCTGAAACAACGACGATGTTAGTGATCACCATGGTAACCAAACCAGAAAGCTGTGAACAAGTTTCCTTCACATGGAATGAATGAAAGGACGGAGGAAGAAAAGAGGAAGGGAAGAAAGGAGAGCGAAGAGAAAAGACGAAAAGAAAAATAGTCGAGTCAAATTCGGTCCGAATCAAGCAACAACTGAATTATTCATGCAAACGTTTAGAGCTATTGAACTAAAAGCTGACTACAGATGTACCTGCATTGCTGCGGTCAGAGGGGACTACCGTCACCAAGAGATTGGCGATTGCTCCCACGATCAGACCGGAGATGACGATCTTTTTCCGTCCAAACCTGAAATAATGTATCGGTCAATTCCAGCTGTAACCATCTGCCCCCCCGGGAAACCCCGGGGATTTGTCACACCTGGTTGCCTCGGGATCAGAGAATTTGTACGAGAACCGTAAAAAGTTAATAGGAAAAGAGTGGAAGACTGAGTTAAATTGCCAGTTTTTTCCTTGCCTGGGGGCGGGGAACTTGTATCCATGGATGAAAAGTCCCCGGGGTCGGCCCGGGAGGGGGGGGCAGTAAAAACGTTCAACATCGTCCCCTCATACCTCAAGGGATCATTCTTTCATTTCTTGCTCTAAGCTGATTTTCTTCTCATGTCGTACGTTCCGTTTGTGTTTCCCTCTCGTCACACTTAGTTTCTCTTCCTCTGGTCTTAACAGGCCTTCTCCCAAAGTCTATCCTCCACTCAATTCTTTCCTTTCCATTCCCTCCCTCCCTCCTTCTCACCGTTCAGTGGTTAGAGGCCGACAAGGTGAACCGTGATCCTATTTAACTTTACTTAAACACGATATGTACAGTTAGCAGAGCTGGTGGGGTCAGTACTCACCGATTCATCAACAAAATGGCCCCAGCGTTTCCTGGAATTCCGACTAACGACACGAGAAAAAAGTTCAGGTATCTGTTACCCCCCAAGATAACAGAACCCAGCGACACGCCGTAGTACACTTGGGCGTTGACAAACCTGCGATAGAACGAAGACAAAACCAGAAAAGTCGTCATTTGTCTGAAAATTTTGCCGAGTCAATTGGCATAAAAAAATTCGACTTTAAATCAAAACATTAAAGTTGTTCGATCCTCTGTGCGGGTTCGTGTTATCTTGAAATGAAGTGCACCTGTTTTTGATGCCGTAGACTTTTTTTTCTCGAAAAATTACTAAAATATATATGGAGGATATTACATCGATTGGCTGATTGGCTGCTGTCCTCGTCTTACCAAGAAAACCAACAAATAAGCGTTTTCCTCGCCATAGACCGAGAACGAAACAAGTCAGTGAAACCAGCCTGCTCTGTCGGCTTTCCCGAGTCATCCGGGAGCTTCAAATGTTCTTCCAGTGGTTCTTTCTTGTTAAACTTCGCCACACGAGCGAGAGTTGCTTCCGCCTGCTCAACTTGGTTGTGTGTAAGTAGCCAACGTACTGACTCTGGAATCAGCCTGACAAAACAAACAAATAAACAAACAAACAAACAACAGCTAAAGCTAGAGCAGCAATCGACTGTCTGTCAAAAGTACTCTTGTGTTTGCTTTGGTTTTGCGTTTGATGCACTTCTTCTATCGGTCCAAATTACCAACTTTAGCAGCATTCCCGACCACGTAGAAGCAAAGTTAAAACCAATCGAAAAGCGAGCTGGTCACGCAAGTAACACAATGGTTATAGCGTGTTTTTGTTTCTTTTTCAGTGTAAAACCAATTGCAGATTACTTCAACTTTCCTTCGGGTTTGTCCAAAGTATTACCTTTATTATGATCTCTGTGATTGGCGCTGTAAGTATTATCTTTATTACGGTCTCGGTGATTGGCGCTGTAATGACCTTGGAATCGGTTTTACGAAAGCCAATCGATCTATGAATGCAGTGTGACAACGGGTACACGTGCTGGCTTATACATAACTGGTTTCTTTGTGCTTGTCTTTTGGCCCGAGAAACACTGTAAACAAACTTACTTCCAGAAAACGAAGATCAAAAGTCCAGGTGCAGAAGTGGCAATGGAAAGTTTCCTCCAATCCCGGATGAGATAAGCCAGAGGTGCCAGAAGTATCAGGGACAAAGTCCAAAAAAACCAAGTGC
Organism: Plumapathes pennacea; assembly: GCA_964036295.1. Lineage (NCBI taxonomy): Eukaryota > Metazoa > Cnidaria > Anthozoa > Antipatharia > Myriopathidae > Plumapathes > Plumapathes pennacea. The sequence continues at coordinate 25,043,865 of OZ038464.1, read as the reverse complement.
AGGTCCCCGCTAGGGCCCTTTTCTTGGGCCCCACATACTCCGTGGCAATAGCATATAAGCACAAGACAGACCCACCTGGAAAGTGCCCATATATTGAGAACAACATTCTATTGTCAATACGTATAGATGACAAGTCACATTACTGTAGGCAGTTTCAACTTAGCAGAGTACATCTGGTCGACGTTACGATCCTGAAACCGATCTTTGGGCATTTTCTTTCAAATTCTGCACTTAGAAATATGGGGAATCAAACACTTTTCTGCGGAGAAACTTCACTGTTCCCTAAGTCCACTGGCTTCCTTAGTTTCCTGTAAAACAGTGTATTTTTACTAGTAACTGCACTCTGTTCGCCTTACCTAGTCCAGAGCCGATGAAAAAACGACAGATAGCGTAGATCCAGTAGTAAGGGACAAACGAACTGACGAAAGCGAAACAGCAGACCATCATCGAGGAGCCGAAGAACACTTTCCGTCGACCGAACCTGTCCGACAGTATTCCGAAAACGATGTTGCCAATCAACCAACCAAGAAACATGATAGACGTGGTGACCCAGCTGAGGGACGAATAACTACACACCAGTTTCCACTGCGAACAAACAATCATTACAACAATTATTCAAAGACGATGATGAAATATATCATTTAAGAAACTAAAGGGATAATCCGGAGATGACTCTTACCTCTGTTTCAAAACGAGGCGTATTGCGAAACTTTCTTATAAAAATGAATTTGGTTTACATGGTAATAAACAAACAGTAAATTTAACTTTGATATGAAAGGTTTTGCCCCAGGCCTGATACTAACAGGCTGCTCAGAAAAAAAGAGCTATCGCGCAACCTTGTCCCCAGGCCCTTTCATCTCCCGCAATTACTTGACGGTTGTTTTATGCCTTCGGCAAAACCTTTATGTACAAACTTACGGTAGTTTTATTCGCATGTTCATATAAGATGTCGGTCTCGCTTTGAAACATAGACAACAGGGATCCTGGAAATGGCCCATTGACGTTGGCTGGCTAATGAATGAATACTAATGAACATGCACGGTGGGTGAGAAAGGAAGCCAGAAAGGAATGAAAAGTAAGAAAGCTGTGTTGTGCTGTATGATACTGAGCTATACTATTCTTACTTCTGTCACTATGGAGGTGTATGGATCGGTAAATTCCCATTCACTTTCTGGAATGTCACAACGAAAGTCGCGGTTTGGATCATTTCGACTGAACTCCTCTGAAAATAAATAAAAACAAACAAACACATTTATGCTAAAAGAGCAAAATAGATACAGTGCTATGCTTCCTTGCCTAAATATTTTTGTGGTTGATAACTGTTTATCGGTTTAATTTTGTTAATCAGGTTGAGTTGGGCGTGCAATGCGTGCTACGATATAACAGCAATAAAGTCTACCAAAGTTTTTTAGTGGCTTTGCCGAGTGTACACCATGATTGTCAACAAAATGGTTTCAAACTTGCGTTAATTTTCAACGAATAACAACTTATAATGACCTCGAGTGTTAATACGAAAGGTTAGGAAGCATCTTTATATGACCAGGCGCCGGATTCACAAAACTTGCGCACGAACGAACTTACGCATACTATCTTGTGCAAGATAGTATGCGTAAGTCATTGTTTCGATGCGTAAATTATACTTACGAACATTTTTGTTCGCACGCAAGCTTTGTGAATCCGGCCCCAGGTAACTAACTCAGCATACAGTGCAAGAAGTGCAAAACTTACGAGTGAAGTTACATATCGAGCTGCCGTGTTTACATCTCCAGGGAGGTTCCAAGGCGAGAAACGCCATGATGAGGCTCTGAGAGGCGACAGGGACCAAAATGATACCCACCGAGAAGACCACCACCCACTGAAATCGGCCCATGCCTCCCACACGTTCCAAGTACTCGTCCACAGTCAGCCCCATCGTTAAAGGCCTGGTAACGAAAAAATATTTATTTTGTACGATTTTGTAATGGACACCTGAACGTCGTGGGGGGAGAGGCGAAGTATTTGTTACTGCGAATGTCTGGAATGTGCATTAGTCGCCTATAAACCTGACTAAACCGTGACATGCAGTGGCGGATTTGGGGGGGGGAGGGGGCCCAGGGGGCCGCGGCCCCCCCTATTGTCTGGGTCTCGGATTTTTTCAGACAACGTAGACCTCTACAATCGTACACGCGCTTTGTTTTTCGTCTTTTGTTGTTGTTTATATCAATCAATTCAGAACTTTTGTTCAGTTTCGTTACCAGTAATTATTATAAAGAAAGTTGAGAAACAAGCAGCAATGTGGAATGACGTGCTGCGTGCGAACAACACTCAGACACTCATCCGGCCCGGGATCCGGGTCCAGGCGTACTTGTGTAATTGTGTTGCAAAAAAGAGCCCTAGAGCCAATGAGAGAAAATGAGTTTGTTGAGAACGAGACATTCTCTCCTTGTTCACAAGGATATACCTTTGGATTACAGTGCAATTGTTGACGATTATGCCACGTGTAACCAGAGAAGGATGACATTCATCAATCCCATGATGTGACTCTTACTTATATCATCTGCATGGGATTGATGATTGCAATAGGGTGACCCTAGTTTGTTGGCTCCTATACTATTAGCGCGCTGCAACAGATTTATCTGTCGTTTGGCCAATTGGGGGTGTGCGTTAGGCAGCAAAGTGTTTTATTACGCGTTCGATGCGGCGCCGAACTTACCGGCAGTACCTGAAAGATAAATTTCCTTCCAAAAGCTTAAGGTATCAGGATACCCTCCGGACTTTGCCAGATTCGAAAAAAAAATTTTTTGGGTTAACGAAATTACTACATGTTTTACCTTGTGTTTCTGAAAAGAAAATTTGGATACCTATTTTTTTTCCCGAGATATTACCTGGGTTCACACTAGATCACTAAGTCGACTTAAGGCGACTTAGGCTAAGTCTCCTTAAGTCGACTTAAACGTTCACACTGGTAATAGAAGCGACCTGACGAAATATTAGACGTCTTTTAAGCTGTCATCAAACGCATTACACATCCCCGCATTTTAATCCCTTGTGTACTGTATTTCAGACACTTGCGCCACGTTGTACTTCAGAACTGCGAGGAAAAATGACAAACTTCATAAAAAAATTCAAAATTCAGTACTTCAAATTGGGAATGCAAAATATACTTACTTTGATTCAACATCATCAGGTTGTTCCATGTCCCATGGATTGTACATATTTTCTTTAACGCGTGCAGTAGTACAGTCGTGCCAAGAACGTGGTTGCGCAACTGATCATATAACTCATCATGCTGCGAAATCTACACCTTTCCGGAAATTCAATTAACTAAGTAAGCCCTAAGTCAGGTTTTTACGTGGCCCAAGTCAGACTTAGTGCCTTTGTTTTTGCCGGCACTTTCCTAAGTCGCTACTAAGTCAGACTTGGCGCCCTAGTGTGAACCCACCTATTTAAACGAAAGGATTTTATCTTTCTCTTTCTCGCCGGAAGCTACCTGTCAACAGATCGTTAGTATCACCCGTAACTGCGCAGTATGCGGCTTGCGCGTCAGTCATGCAAAACAATAAAGTACAAATTTTAGTCGCGCGACGGGTAACGCATGACTAACAGCAAATCTGCAAGAATAACGAAATGCCGCAAGAAATCTTTCCTTGTACGCCTTTGTGAACGCTTTCCTATGTTTACGCTGAAACAAATTAAATATAACCACGTGAGCGACGAAATGTCACAACGTGTGATTCTTGCACAATGCCGATTTATAAGCCTTGAGCAGCGCGTGGACCATGCTCGATGTGGTGGCTCAAGAGCACTCCTGCTTTTCGCAGCTCTCTTTTTAGAACGAGTTTGTCGTTTGCTTGAACTCATTCCGAATTCCAACTGTGGCTGCAAAAGGTTGAATTGGTGTTGAGTGGTAAGTGCAACTGTGAAGGGAAAATAGATGTTGCAAAACGTACCCGAACGAAGCATTGATGTCCGTAGTTATACACGGCGGTCTTTTGTGCTGCGTGTTTCAATTACCTACAAGATGCCTGGAAAGCCTCTATGCGAAAGCACTCACTGCGGTGTTTTGACAGATTGCTGACAGATGAGGCGATATGTAAACAGGTTTCCTGCTCCCTGGTCAGAATCTTTAAATGTGTTTTTCTCGGTGTTTTTAAAACGCGGGAAAGTGTTTCTTTCGGAAACCTGCATTTCAATGGATTTTAATCGATTGGCTTGAAACTTGGCAAATATGTGAATCAATATCAAAGCTACAAAAAGGTGTCTCCGATTTTATTTCTTTTTTTTCGTTCGGAAGATATTTCCACTTTTGTCTTGCGCGGCCATGAATTGAAGCGCGATCTTTGCCCATAAGACTCCATGTTTTGGTGGGTGTAATACAAGATTGAGAATTTGCCAGAGTAAATCCGCAGAAAGTAAAAGGTCATGCCAGTTCAATAATCCGAAAGAATTTGTCTGATATGGGCTTTGTTGTTGTAAACGCGTTGCGGTTAAACTGACAACTCGCATATATCATGATATAACTGAAGAAGACTGATACTTTCTTATATATCATGATATAACTGAAGAAGACTGATACTTCCTTATATATCATGATATAACTTAAGAACACTGATACTTTCTTGAAGTATTGTACGAGAAAAATCGGAGTAACAAATATCATTTAAGTCCCAGAGTCTACAAGTCCCAGAGTCCGTTAAAACAATGTACCTTTTATTTTCACACCGACGCAGATACTAGTTCACACTGGACTAGCTTGTACACAGCTGAACTTCCCGATAATACAGCTGAACCTCCCAATGAAACGAACTCCCATTTTCACCCGTCGCATATTGCATATATTGTCATTCTTGTGCCTGATTCTAAATCATGGCACTCGTGGAAGGATTTCGAACTATGAAACACACACCACGGTCGCTTTACAGTAAGGTAGTCCGGACTTACCTGGTTTTTACGACGTACGTCCCAATTCACCGCGACCACACCACTTTTCGCCAGAAATTCCGGACATTTTGCGTCCACGATTGCTTCCGGTCTTTCCCAGCGGCGTGCGGTATGAGCACGCGCCATTCACACATTCAACATTGTTACGTACTTTGCCTCAGTGGGGTAGGGGAGGGATGGGTTTCTCCGGTTCAAAAAGAGACTGCTACGTTTAGGAGACGTGCCGCTGAACGACCTAGTTGAAATTAGCTTTCGTTTGGTGCAATTTTCATGCGATTTGGAGCTTCCCAACCCAAAATATCAACATCCGAAGTCAGCATATTTCACGGGAGGTATTCGCCATGGCTGACTGTGAACTGCAAATTCAAACACAAAAAGTACACATCGAATTTGCTCCAGGGGACTGACTGAGGCTTCACAGGAGATGTTCAATCCTTCGACAATCAGGTACGGGGTAGACATTTTGCGTTGTACCCAAGGTTCTTGTATTAAATGCAGCTTAAAAAGTGACAGTAGCCGGTTTTGAGCGTATTCTGCTATCAATCCCTTCTTACGTCGGCCGAAATTTTAAATTCAAAAAAGTACACATCGAATTTTACCGGAGATAAATATTTTTTGTACTGTTGTGTTTAGGAAGCTTTCCTCTTCCGAATGCTGCCCAGACATTTTTACGAACGTGCTTCAGTTAAGTGAAAAGCGCAATTTATTATCAGATCCCATACATTTCTTTGTTATTTCTTGAGCGGCTGTCAGCGTGAAACCTGATGCCTCTTCCGAGATGGCGCGTGTCAAAACAAGGCATTCCAAAGCTCTGCAAAGAACTAGAAATACTCCCCCCCCCCGTGTACTGAACGATTTGGCACATTTGATCAAAGTCCGCAGGGTTTAAGTCGCGAGAGCGGGATATGTCCCGTTCTCCGTGTGCCCCACTTTAAGGTGCCAGGCAACAACAATAAGCAAACTCCAGCCAAGCCCTTGTAACAAGGATTTCCTTGCAAAAATTTGTTGTAGTCAGAACCTCTCCGTTTTCCTCGCCCGACCACACTGACCCGTTTTCATTTGAAAACGCACCCTCTTTCAGAACAGTCAGTTCGAAGTGTCCATTTTTTATGCGTTTTGGCTTTCCGTCAACGCTAAGCCGATGACTTGAAAACGGAGGTACCAAAAACAAAGCGGATAAATCGATAACGGACGCGTTTTCATGTGAGGACGGGCGACTCGAAAACGGATGATTAAAATGAACGGGCGAAATCGGAGGTTTACGTTTAGGTCCTCGAGTCTTAGGTTTTCGAGACACCCAAACGACTCCATTTTAACTGTCACTGACAACCACTTAACATAAAAAAAACTTAAAAAGAAATTGCAGCCAGACTCCCGACCGTCATCTTTACTTCTGTCACGTCAGCAGCGGCGCACAGGAGCGTCACCCCCCGGGGGTTGCTCGTCGTACCTCAGGGTCTCAACACTAAACCTTACATTTCACTAATGACGTGGTACCGTTTAGAAGTCAAAATGCATATTTCCGTCCATCCCCGTCCTTTTTATGTGGGACCGATACTTAAATCACATTTTACGCTCAAATAAAATAAATCTAACTCTTAAAAGCGGTAACAATCCAGAAAGATCTTACTTACCGTTTACGAGATTTGGCATCGTTCCCAACAGACGATGATCGTGCGGTGTACTCAAATTAAGCTTGCAGCCTGCGAACTGGGTTAGCACTCGTTCACACGCTTCAAAAGGAGGTTCATTAAATATTCCTGTTGAATCTCATTAGTGTGTCACATGACCGCTTGGCATTGATCATATGTCATCGGATGTTTTTTCCAGAGCAGCTTTATGTAAAGTAAATTTTAAACGTGTGTTGTTGTATCCAGTATTGAATGGCTTGAGACCTGAAGAACATCCCTGCAGCCAACACTGAGAACCTCACCTCACTTCTACCCTTCCCTCCACCCCCATCCCTCTTCCTCCCCCTATCTCACATTCATACTCATTTTTTCCATGTATTTTTATTGAAAACAATAAAAATAATTCAGCAATAAAGGAAATATTGAAAAAATATTCACTTGTCTCTTGGGCTCATATTACATCAGATCCTGCTAAGAAGCCACATAAGGTACAGTGGAGAGATGAGCAGATCCCATTTTCTGGGGTCCACTCCTAATTCTTGGAGAGAAACTCCACGACAATGTAAATAGTGTTTCTATCAAAAAGCGTGGTCGTTCAAACTGAACACGTACAGTGAACAGGACATTAAATTGTGGCGAACCTCCATTTGAGGCGTGTGAACAAGTGCCCAGCGGCAAGTTCGGCATTAGTCAAAACACTCAAAAGGAGGTCTTTCATGAAACGAGGTTGTCCGTCGAGGTTCAACTTTCTGTCTGTCCGTCCGCCCTTACACTGTGCTTTTCAATTGAACAATATACGATAAGTCGACTTCTGCAACTTACGAGGTAGCGTTGAGCTGTCGGAAGACACCGCCATCACGCATCACATCATGGCTGCCGCGTGACCTGAATGCTAATGAGATTCAGCATGAATATTTAATGAACCTCCTTTTGAAGCGTGTGAACGAGTGCTAACCGAACCAACATGTCCGCCGACATCAAGCTATGATGCACGCAAAGATTTATGGGTTTCTATTTTCGGACGCAGGTGAGGCCCAGAGCTCCAGCCCGAATCTCAAAGCGAGGTCCTCTGGAACAATTAAATTCGTTGGGCGCGAACAGAAGTTTCCTATCGCTCTATACAGAGAAAATTTAAAACATCTCCTTGGGGATTACATGCACAAATATCCAAGGTAATTCTCAGTTATGCAGGGGACAGCTCATGCTTTGAAAATTCACGCCAGTTCCTGTGCAAGGAGCCAGTCTAGGATTGATGTGCAGAGTGGCACTTTTTATCATATACAAATCAAGACAAAACTAATGGCACGAAAACATTAATTTTTATTACTACATCGTTTACATAAAATTGTTGCATCCTCATTTTTATTGCCGCAGGCTAACTTGTTTCTGATCAGATGTCAGTGCTCTACAGTCTACATTTCTCAAAATAATCACTCAACCCTTTCACAACTTTCTATGGAGGACTCCCCATTGGTCATCTGCAACTCACTTATTACTCATACTTAACTGGTTAAGGTAATTTGTATCAGAATCAAAGTAAAAGGGTTAAAAAATCATGGTCTGCTATACACAAGTTAGCCCTTTGGACCCAAGATTCAAGCAAGAGACCACCCAACTGATTAGAATATTGGAAAACTGCTTCAGCCATAGATTGAAAACTACAGGAACTGCATTTGCAGAGATCACCAGACTGTATATTTGGAATGAGAAGCTTGCAGGTGAGAAAGATATTTATTCATGTGTATGACATGAGGACAGAAAATTAATTTACACTTGTTTGCCCAATGGGGTGAGAGGGGTAATAATATAACTTCCTGAACAAGGAGGGATGTGCATAAAAGCAACAGATGAAATAAAAACAGTGACCGAATTTTTGCCAGGAAGACATGCACAAAGCCTGTGCACAGCCGTCGCCACAGGACGTCCCCATAGTCTAACATAATAACAAACACTCACAATACAGTATACACAAATGCATAAATAATAGAGTACTAGAAATATAATATTTGCCAATGCCCCCTCCCCCTTGAGTTCAGAGATTTTGACTATTATATTGTTTTGTTAGGGAAAAGAACTATCATTCTGTCTAATAAAATTGCACACATTCTTGTACGTTTGAATGCAAAAGTTATTGTACTATCAAGTCAAACGTGTTAAACCCCAGTGTTAATTCCTGATAATAATACAGCACACTCTGAAGTGGTATCAGCATATTTACTGGGTATTACCTAACTAAGCTACAATGCAAGCTAGATTAAACACAAACAAAACCTACAAATTATTTCTTTTCACTCTCCCCTATTAAATTATTTTTCACTCTCGCAGTTCAACTGATTACTGGTCAATGATTCAATATAAAAGCAACAGTACAGCTACAATAAGACTTGAGTACTTTGTGAAGTAATGCAGGGAACCTGTGCAGGAATACTGACATATCATTATTGTCTATCTCAACTGGATCAGCTGTTCATACACGAAGTATCTTTGACTACCGTAGGAAGTTTTACCCAAAAACTACACAAGGTTACTCAATCAGCTGAAAGAGGAACTATGTAAGAAAGAATCAAAGGCCACTTACATATTTTTTATAAATCACAAATCACCACACGTTATTGATTTTCTGAGTTATCAGATTTACATAATACCTGGGCCATTCTTTTACAAAGTTGAAACTGTCTATTTAGAGGAAAATTTTGTAAGAATTAAATTTTGTTCAGATGTATATTAAAATATTGGTCACACAAGATAACGGTATCCAGCTGCTTGCTTGCTGTTTCAAGCTGAATATCTCAATTATTCATTACTCAAAACTACAACACATTTTTCATGTACAGTCAGAAGTACATGGTGACTACGAAGAGCTCAAGCCTGACAGGACACTATATGGTACACAACATGGTTCTAGTCTTCATGGCAGGAGATCTTGCTGACACTACTATTTATTTTACATTTGCTGTGCATCTGCTTGTTGCCTCTACTGAATAATCTCCTTGCTCTGGTCTGTTGTTCTTCTACCATGAACTCCAAACTTCTGTGCTTTGTCTGCCTGTGTTCTACACAGCTATTCAGCTTATCTGCCTCTTTGTGAACATTACCTGTGTTGAAGGCACATAATGGCATTGCATTAGCTGATGAAATGACCTGTTGAAAGATCAAACTCAGACAAAAACAGACTGAGGCCTCTTCCCTTTGTCAAAACAAATCCATCAACTACTGTATAGCACAATAAAAGGAAACACAACCAGTTGCATGTTTGCAGCCCCCTTAAATTTTAGTTCCACATATTTAACATATCCATAGTGGCATGACAGAATTTTGCACAGTACTCTCTGCTTCACTAGTGAAAGTACAGTACAGACTATTACAAAGAAAGAATTGAGACAAAAAAAAACAAAATGAAAATACAACAATCTTAAAACCCTTCAATAACGCACAAAATAGACTCCCCATCCATGTTTTGAAAGAAGAAATAAAACAACAACATCCTATTTGTACATTTAAAAAAAAATGATAAAAAAGTACTTTACCATCTAAAAAATTTAGTTTTATATCAGACTGAAGGAGTACCTGCACACCCAGCACCTGTACTTACTGATACCATTCAGGTATTAGACAAAACCTTGAGGAATGAAGTATTAGCAGGAAAATGCAACGAAACATTTCAATAATATAGAATAGAAGTAAATGCTGTCAGACTTGAGTTTGTATGCACAAATCAACAGGAGTTATTAATAATATTATTCACATATTGGTCAGCAGACAAAATTCAAGCAGAAATGAATCTTCAATTCCTCTCTGGTTAGACTTGCCTCTAATAAGCCAGGATGCCTGAACTAATGCATTCTGTTTTCAAATTCCTATCTTTGATTGAGCAACAACATGGTATTAACTAACAGTGAAAGCGACCTTCTCAGTTATAGTATTAACTACCATGCTGTACATGGAAAACTCCTAAGACCTGTCACTTTACAAGATACTGTAGATCACAAATAAAACAACAAAATTTTGCCTGATCTAGCTGCTTTATGAAATACCTGTTCGTACCATGTGTAAACTAATCACTATATGTACTCCAGACAAATATTTTTCCTACATACATCATAACAAAGTCAAATGAAACTCACTTACCGTTTAGATATTATACAAATTTCAGTCATCAATATGGCCTGTATGCTCTCACACCTGTCTTAGCATCTGTGCCACTCAGAGAGCGACTATTGGTGCGGCTGGCTGGACCATAGTTGGAATTCATCTGATTGAGATAGTTCCCCATCTGTGCAGCATAGTCAACAGCTGCTGTGCCTCCCATGGCTTTGGAAGCATCAGAACCTGCTGAAGCACTCATAGCTGCAGCATAACCAAACATCGCTGGATTGAAACCACTCCAGTCAGCAGCACTAGCACCAGGAAAACCAGATGCAGCAGCAGTTAATGCACCATACCCATAACCAGCACTGGACGAATCGCTGTCATCATACCCAGAATCTCTGGAGACACCTCCCTGAGTTGCTCCACCCATCCTATCACCCAAGCTTGGGCTCTTTGCACTACTACCCATATAACCTCCTCCCACCCGACTTGAACTGCCTCCGTTACTATATGGACTCTTGCTTCCACCATAGCCTCCACTTCCCCTGTCACTACTTGAGCTACTGCCACCTCCAACACCACTCCCACCGCCACCATATCCACCTTGACCGCCAAACCCTCCTGGTCCAAAACCACCAAATCCAAAACCTCCTGGTCCGAAGCCACCAAAGCCCATGCCACCAAAGCCAAAGCCTGGGCCAAAGCCTCCAAAGCCTGGACCAAAGCCACCATAACCTCCTGGACCAAAACCCATAAAAGGATTGAAGTTTCCACTTCCACTTCTTCCTTCACTGCTGCCTCCACTTCCACCTGGAAAACATTGAAAGTTGTAAGGCAACAAGATTGGAATAAGACAAACAAAAGGAGGCAGGAGACACACACATATACACAAAAAAAAAAAAAAAAAAAAAAAAAAAAAACATCATCAACAAGTCTCATACATACTTCTTCCACTATCACCACCAAATCCTCCTCCCATTCCACTACCAAAGAATCCTGGTCCCCAGCCACCCATAAAACCTACAAAACAGACAATTCACATATCACAGACAGTCAATTCCACAGACAGCTTCTGATTGGACTGGCATGCTCAAAGTTTCTGATGTGTGTGCCCAGACATTTGGCTTTGTACGAAAGCCTCTCACAAGTAAGACTGTCTGGAATTTTGTTTGGAACAAATGAAGTAAATGGTGGGGGTGGGGGAGGGGGGATTGGAAGATAAACAGCAGAACATTCAATTGATGCATAATGTTAAAAAATTCTCTAGTTCAATTATTTATCATTATTACCTCCCATGTTGCCCATGTCCATATTTCTACCGCGGTCACGATCACTATGATCACGATCACGCGTAATCCCGCGGGCCATGTCATCCTTCTCTTGTCTCTTCCTGATCACCGCTTGTGACTCGGCTTTCTTCACTTCACAGCTCTTCATTCTGATCTCGTGATACCGCATGGCACACACTTTCTCCACCAAGTCCTCGTCATCAAACGTCACGAACGCGAACCCTCGCAGACGCTGGGCGTTGTTCCTATCCTTCTTGAGGTCGATATCGACGACTTTTCCACTCCCAAACTTATCACAGAGACCACTGAAATATTCATGGATGTCATTTTCGGTAGTTGTGCTTGGAAGTCCGCCGACGAATATCTTCTTCGTCCTTGTCATCGCGGTTGGATTGCTCGCTTCGTCCCGGGGAACAGACCGTTTTGGTTCAATTTCACGATCGTCCAGCTCGAATTTCGTCTGCGATTTTAGGATGTCGTCCACGCATTGTGCTTTGTCGAAGGTCACGAATCCAAAACCACGGGACCTGCCGTCCTTTCTCATGATCACACAGTCCACAATGTTGCCCCATTTTGAGAAATAGTCGTGTAACTTCTCCTCCGACGTCTCCCAGTTCAAGCCGCCAACGAATATTTTGCGCAGCTGCTCGTTTTCAGAACCCATGCCTACAAATTCTAAATACACACTTCCGAACGATTCCTTCTTCGAAACAAGATGGCCGCGTGCTGTTGCAAATTTCTTATTTGACGCTTTCTGTGATTGGCCGACTTCAAAACATTTTAAGCCATATATGGTAAACTCCGAGGGGACTGGAATGAGACTGGAACAAGATGGCGGACGGTTCAGCTCCGCCGAACAAGAGACAGAAAGTTGAACTGGAACCAGACAAATATTCAGGTGTTGGTGATGTCTGTGATAAGTTTCTCGATCTCGAGGAAAAGCTGTGCGAGCAGCTCGATTGCTTGTCTTTTAATTCTGAAGTTGTATCCTGTGTGTACAACCCTCTCGTGTATGCAAGAGCCACACACGAAGACTACATTCGAAAATACTGCAGGGGCGGAAAGAAGATCATGTTCCTTGGTATGAACCCTGGACCATTTGGTATGGCGCAAAACGGGGTCAGTATGTCCCAGACATGCAAAAATCTAAAATCTCCCGCTTCCCGCGATAAAAACATATTTTGGTGAATCATCTTCCCTTTAAATGAAAGTTGAATGCAACAAAAAGTCTGGTAAGAAGCGCTAAAAGGCATCATTTCGGCCCACCGTGTTGGCTAATTAAAGTTTCTCGGCTCTGAAGCAGACTCTACTCCTACCCCACCCCACCCCCACACCCCTGGCCAAAATCTCCCTCCAGAAAATTTTTGGGGTTGGCATCTGATGTCCTGCCAACTCTCCAGTTTTACAACCTGTCAATTTTTTTTTTTTTTTTTTTTTTTTTTTTTGATAAAAGTTTGACTGTATTTATAACCACAATTGAAATATTTGAAGGCACAAATATTTTGTCTCAATTTCGTGGCAAAATCTCAGCCCACCTACTACCCCCACCCCACCTTACAGAGATCCACCCTCGACAGAGTTGGGCCCAGGTTCCCAGCCTCAACCTCCGAAATCTGTCAAGGCATGTTTGGGGCATTTGGTAGTTTCCAAGGTGCGGTTTTTGTCAAAAGAATAATTTGATAGGTCAATCAGTTTACCAAAATTATCAGAGAACACAAGACTTAAATGCATCAAAATAATCAGTATTTCTTTAGGTGCCATTTGGTGACACAGACCATGTCAAGAACTGGTTAAAAATTGAAGGAGAGGTCAACAAGCCCACAAAGGAGCATCCCAAGAGGGCCATAGAAGGACTGGACTGCAAGAGAAGTGAAGTCAGTGGATCCAGATTCTGGGGCTTTTTCAAAGATCAGTGTAAAACCCCTGAGACATTCTTCCACAATTGCTTTGTACACAACTACTGTCCTTTGGTGTTTATGGCAAAGACTGGAAAAAACATTACACCTCCACAACTGCGTGCAAAAGACAGGACAGAACTGTTCAATCTATGTGACAAGTTCTTCAGTGATGTTGTTCAGCTTTTACAAGTGGACATTGTGGTGGGTGTGGGGAAGTTTGCTCAGGCTAGAGCTCATGCTGCCTTGAAAGATTTGGACATAAATGTCCGTGTGGAGTGTATTATGCATCCGAGCCCCATGAACCCTGCAGCCAATAAAGGGTGGAACAAGATAGCTCTGCAACAACTGAATGACAGTCAAATCATGTCTTATTTCACTGGAGAAAACAGTCTGAAGTGTTAGTACCACTTGTGCTGCATTTGGGATGATGGTGTACTTTTTCATAAACTGCAACTGATACAGTAACTCCCATGGGAGGGGGGGAGGGGTAGCTAAAACTTCTTTGTTTGTTTGTTTGTTTGTTTGTTTTTGCTTTTTTTTTTTTTTTTTTTTTTCACTGAGATGAACAGACATGGCCAGCTGCCTCCTAAGTTCCACAAGTGAGATAATTGTCTGCAATTTGAGCCAATGATTTCTATACAAAATGTTGCAGACAATTTTCTCATGGGACTCAAAAGATGCCAGGCATGAGGCAGCAAAGTACTACATACTTTGAAATAAAGCCTTTTTGAGGAATGTCAGCCAAAGACACAAGTATTAAACTTACTTTTATTATATATTAGATTGAATTTAAGTTTAAATTTTATTGCAGTCAGCTTACTACATGCATTATTATTCTTGAACATCAAATTTCTTGAAGATCCCATATGGGTGGGCTTTTTTTATAATAACAAAATATCAACCTTTCCAACATTTCTTACTATAATTAATATATTATTTTAATCTTCTTATTTCTTGTGACATGCATGATGCAACAAATGATCACAAACAATGCTAACTTTTAGTTACACTATCTAAATTTCTGGGTCAAGCTGGATTAGACTAATCCAGGATTACCAGATTCCTTCTACCCATATTTTGGCTCACAAAATCGTAGTGGTTAAAAAGCAGTACAGCAGACTAGGAAACTATTCTTGTGTTCTTTTTACATATACCTTGCAGTTCTAAACCACAATTTTAAAAATTCCTCCAAAATAATAGTACTGATTAAAAAAGCTACCGTGGGGAGCATAATTATATAAAAAAAAACATGCAATGTTAAAGGATAGCCTATCATTAAAAAAAAAATGCGAAGCTTGACTAAAAGCCTGCATTGTTGTTATAATGACATTAATTCAATATATTATGTATTTTTTCCAAGTAAATCAGGCTTTTCATGTGCTCTGAACGTCTTGAAATACATTATTCTACTGTCATCTTTGAGGTATTTGTACATAATATTTCAATAAAATGATTCAAAGGTTCAATTTTCCTCTTGTAAAATCTGTAAGATGCAGTTTCATCACTGTCCTACCCCCCCCCCCCCCCAAAACATAATTTATATACCATCATACAATACATACAGCAACATCACCTGTCTAAAATACAGTCAAGTAAAATACCTAATCGTTGAGCAACTCATCAATAACGGTTACTATACATGTTATGTAGCTTGCTAAAAATCTTCAATACATTTGATTGCACGCACATCTGCTGCTACAGGTAATTCAACCATAAATTTCACTCCAAACCACTTGCTCTGAACCTGTAGAAAAAAATAAATTGAACTACGTATTAAAAGTGTGTAGCCCCAGAACAAAGAGCCAGTCATACTATTTTTGGTTATTCCTATTCCAGAAACAGAGTCCCAAAGAACAAACCCTAAGAAAGCAGCAAATTTACCTTTTCATAGTGCTCAGACTTTGAGGTGGAATACTCAATTAAAATTTCTCGTAGCTCCTTCTCCTTCCTCAAGTCAAAATGTTCCAGTTCAGGAGCCAAATGTTGACACACTGTTGTGAGCCAGCTCTGAGCCTCAGCACAGTGAGATTTAGCCTAAAGTGAAGAAAAAAAAGCAGAATGACTTACTCCAGGGCCTGTAACATCAACAAGAGTACACTAAACAAGGTTTCCTATAGCCTGCATAACTGATATTCCCATTCATTTCAAGCCAGGTTTGATCCGAGTGTAAGACTGGGGTGAGTGCAAAACGAACAGGCCCCCGGTTTTTCAAAGCATGATTAGGCTAATCCTGGATTAGGTCTAAACTTTCTTGTCATTTTTAAACCTGAAGGGCTAAAGTTTCCTCTGCAGCACGACTTCCTTAATGGGTTTTGAGCGAGAACAAGCATTTTAATCAATCGTAGGACAAAATGCTGCAGTTTATCAGCAGAAAGGTTGAAAGAAAAAAGTTGGTTAATCCTGGATTAGCTTAATTGGCTTTCGAAAAACTGGGCCCAGGTTTCCAAAAAGAACAGGGTCTGTGGGCAGGTGTTCCCTTCAGCTCCTTCCCCCTCCCCACCCCTCTGAAGCTTTTGTTCTCGCCCCCAGTCCCTTGTACCTGCCCCAGTCCACTTGAATCGAACTTGGCCTGAGAATGAATGAGAATGCCAGCTACGCAGGCTAGGTTTCCTCTGCACCAGGTCATCAGAACAGAAACATTATTTCACTGATTCCTTACAGATGTTTGTAATCCTGTAAGACTGCCATCCAGCAATGGATTTCACCCAAATTTGTTGGGTTATGCTATATGCTAATGATGGGTACAGTGCACAGTGAAGCACAGTACTGCCCAAAAATTGTCCCTTTTTCTGCCTGCTAAGTTGTAAGGGCTGGACTACAGGGAATTATATGATTGAATAGTTACAAACTGTCAAGCTGCTGGTGAGCAAATTCTTCTCGATTTTAAGGGTAAGGGTTTGGAAGTCTCAACATACTGTACATAAAAATTATTTTGAGTACCCCACCCCCTTCCCTCTTCCCAACAGGAAAGTGAGCTTTGAACTATCCAGCACCACAAGTACAGAAAACAGCCCTCAACACTGAGCAGTATCCTTACCTCTGCCCACCTCTGTGTAAGAGTACGCTGGTCTATAGGTTCCTTGCCATCTTCAGTGTCAGAGCCAGGTTTCTGATGTTTAAAATGTGGCGGGAGTAAACAAACATTCATGGTCATTATGAGGAAAATATTTCCCTGCTTCAGAGCCAGTTTCCATAAATATTGAACACACCTTTTCTCCTTCGTATGTCCTCATTTCATCATCCCAATAGAGATACTCATCGGCAGCCATCTCCACCCTTTCAACAAGTGCCTACATATGAATAAGAGTTTCATTTGTACCTCGTAAGAAGGGTCTACACAAGCCAATCAAAGTACAAGTTAAACTGATCATGAACTTGGTCATGACTCCCTGTATGACTTCTCAGTATTTAAAATAACCCAACTAAAAATTCAACAACCAGTCTGACAACAAATAATTTTCTTATAATTCTCTGTACAGACTCATCCAGAATGCTGGTAATACTTACAGCCCTATTAATCATGAAATCATAATATCAAAATGTTGTTATTGCGATAACATTGTTATACACGCAAGACTGAAACAACTGGACCTAATACTATCATTTTATTATTACAACAAGAATAATGTACCTGGGCACTTTTAACATATTCTAGAACACTCAACAAGTCACTGACAACCAGAGTTTCATCTGCTGTTTCCTGGAACAGAACATGGACAAGTCAGTCAAATGCCAGATACTCAGCCTGGGGAGGCATATAATGAATGTACTGTGAGACATGTCCATCATCAAACTCTCTCATCTATTGTCAGAAATCTGTTGACATAAAACTAATTCTTGCCTCTCAAATTTGAACCACAGAGTCAAAGTGCATCAAAACTTTGCTGAGACAACTATCATCATTATCCCTCTTACAGTTCCTCTTGCAATGGTCAGAAGAATTTGTATCATGAGAGTGCATGTAGCTCAGGTAAATGGTTAAGGCACTCACTCTATTGTGTTCCAGTTCATTGCATATCTTGCTGAGTCCAGAAGTAGCAACCTACAATAAAATGTTCTCACTTTACAACTGCAGTTACTAAATTTGATGGGAGTTAACAATCTGAGTCCATCTTATTATTTGATCATTAGTTCACAGACACTTTTTCTGCTTCCCAAGGGTGTCAATTTGCATGACCAGCTTCAATATTGTAATTCATTCATGCAAATTGGGTAATTGGGTCACAGTGATCATTACTGACACAATTCACAGTGGGCATTCCCGTCACTCATGCATGTTAGCCTGAATAAGTACAGTAGGAGAGTACTGTTGTGTCATTGTCTTGTTGTTCTGTACTTACCTTGAGATAAGTGTCTGCTGGCTCACCATCAGCAATAGCCTTGAACCAGAATCCTGACCCCTCTGACAATAATATATTATCACAAACAAAATGAAGAAAGTGAGATCAAATTTGAAGGTGTTCACATATAAACTCACTCAAGACATTATTATTAGTGGGAATGATAGTGGGTCATAAACCTCATTTGTAATACAAGAAAAAACTTGTACACACCAAGAATCAAAGTATGAACCCACTGGCAAATTTGGGGAATCCTCACACATTTCAGTGCTTCCCCTAACTTCAGTATTATAAGAAATCCATCTGATTGTCTTATTTATCAAGATACCAGAGTTTTGTAGACATTCAAAGTACCAGTAGTCCTAAAGAATGAAATGTTTGATGTCACTTTTCCAACTTTTTCTTATACTAACCTCCACTAGTCTTGCTCAGATTATCTTTCAGATTACTACTTAGGCCCTGAAGACTGGCAGAAAACTGCTCAAGGTATCTCTGTAATGGGAAAAGAATATTAAATTATAAAACTTACATTATTCAAGTGTATTTCAATGTGAATGAAAGACAAACTTACTCATAACTTTGAAATCATCAACTTTGTACAATGATGACATCAGAGTTCATATTTCAGTGCTACATAACTACCACTACAAAGAAGCTATATTGAGCTAGAAGAAGGAAGAGCTACATGTATCAAAATAGAAAGTTCACATTCATGTATATAAGGGCCCTGCAGTGTGATCAAAAACTTGCCTTGCACTTTAGCAAAGGTGCATTTTGATCAGATGGTTGTCTCTTGTGTGTGTTGTCCAAAGACTGTAAACTGTTGAGTTTTTTTTTCTTCTTGCTAAAGTCCTGTCTGGCCTTCTCAATGTCCTGCAGAGTTAAAAAAACCTGTGTGAGCAAGCAAGGCAGACAGTAGTCTAGTCATGACTATCCAAATGCCTTCCTTTATAGAGATTTTACAACTAATAATTCTTCAGCTGGTTCACAATGCATTGAATAACTGGTCAAAGAATTAATCACAGGAATTGAACCCAGCAATACCTGATTCCGGCCAGTCAAGAATAAATTCAGCAGATTGTGTTTTCGGAAAACCTGGAAATGAAAATAATTTAAGAATGATGGAAATTTTATCATTTTCTCAAGAGCTTCCTGAATCTTACTACATCAGATAATGATGACACAAAACAGCTTAAAGTGAGCCAAAAGACCTATTTTCATACCTTATGATCACATATTCTTGACAAAAATCTTTGGAGTTCCCTTGTGGTTCCTGTCAAAGTTGATGATAACGTTTCTTTACTCATCTATTGTTGGCAACCTGACTCAAACACCAGATTAAAGTTGTGACAACATCTACAGTATAGTTACACACCATTAAGCGAAGTAGATGAAACTTGTGGTGGAACAATCCTCTCTGGACAAGACTCCTGCAGTGCTGCCTGTAGCCACACAAAGTCATCTTCACTACGATGGACTTCATAAAGTGGAAACTCATAGTCTGGATCAGTTGTCTGTTAGAAAAAGGGAAATTTTGACCATCTCATCATGAAATAAAATAATTATGTTAAAGAGATCAAAGCCACATAAAGTACATACAGTTGAACCCTGTTATTTCAAAGTCCCACGAGACACGAAGAAAAATTTGAAATAGCAGGGTTTCTAAATAACCAAGTTTGAAATAGTGGGGTTACAAATAACATAACAGAGAGCCCTTCTCTAAAAATACGCCGGTCATACTCTGCATTTATATTGTTCATATTTTGTTGCATTTTATTATGTATCTTGAGGCCTCACTTCACCTTGGTAACAACTTTGAATGTGGTGTCTGTCTTATATTCTGTCTCTGAACATGTTACAGAAACTCTCAATACATCAGTTGTAGTTCCTGGAGTTGTTGGCCTGAAAATGAAAATATACAATATTATTAGACTTGTTGATTCCCTTAAACATGACCTAGTGTTTTAGGGTTCCTTAAGCTATAAAATTTTCATCAGTACTTACGTTTTAGGTTTTTTAGATTTTTCCTGAGAAGCTGAGCACACTTTGGAATGACGAGAGAGTTCAGACACTCTGCATTGATAAAAAGAGCAAGCTTACAAGATTGCTATGAAAACTACACTTTTCTATCCACAGTGCACTGAAAATAATGTCAGTGAGAAATTCAAGGAAAATCATCTTTCTATCGTAGTAATCTGTCAGCCCAAATCCCAGCCTCTATACCTCCCTTGCATCCACTCCTAAGTTTCTTCCAATCTTTTTCACCCCCAGGTTCCTTCCATCTATCCACCCATCCATATATTCTCTTTATCCCTCCTGTCAATCTATGCCTCCCCATCCTTCCATCCCTATGCCCCTCCTTCCACCCCTGCCTTCTCTAGCTGTCTCCATATTCCTGCCCTCCGGTCCCCTCTCTCCCTATATCTCTTAATCCCTCTTTCAATCCCCTCTCTTTCACCACTTTCTCCTTCCATCCTTCTATCCCTTATGCATCATCCAATTCCAGCTATTAAACATACTCTCCCCCCCCCCCCCCCCCCCCTTCCATCCATCTACTGGTATTAAGTCAGAAAGATACATAATGGAAATATAAAAGCAATACCTGTAGAAATATATTAATTGTGTATAGTAATATTTAACAGTTCTATATTACACACCTGATTTTCTCAGAGCACAGGGTGCATGAAAGCATCAACTCATCATCACTTGAAGTGCTTTTTGCTCTGTCCTTCAGTAGACAAATAAATTGAATAAAATATGTTGGTATAATTCAGAACTTAAAAGGGCAGAAAAAGCTTCACTTTCCTACTTCAGGGCATTGTACCTCAGAAAGATCAGGCTCAATATAATACTGTCATAATTTTCTGCCAATTGGGCTGCATGGTCTACTGTACTACAACTAATCTTCCAGTCTCTGTATACAGCATCAGGGCCCAGTTTTTCAAAGGAAGATTAGACTAATCCTGGATTAGGTCTAAACGTTCTTGTCATTTTTTAGCCAGAAAACGTAAAAGTTTCGTCCACAACGACTTTCTTGATAACATTTTAAGCTGGAACAAGCTTTCTAATCCATCTTTGAACAAAACCTTGCTGTTTATTGGGAGAGAGGTCGAGAGAAATAATTTTGTTAATCCTGGATTAGCTTAATCGACTTTCGAAAAACCGGGCCCTGATAAATAACTTTTTTTTATTTAACAATGTTTTAGTTATTCTTATTATTTTGTTATTTTTAGTTATTTTAGTTATATTAAAATATGATATTATTTAAAATAACCATTGGAAGTAATGACTGTGTGCTTGATTTACCTTTCCTTTTGTTAAGTAACCATTAGACTGTTTCTTTGAATCCTTTGGAAAAGTCTTGTCCAGAAGCTTGATCTAGCCAATGATAAATAATCAAACCAATCAAGACTGAGGTGAAAACCTAAGTTACCTTATGAAAAAGGACCTGGAGTGTACTGAATATATTAATCTTAATACTCAAACAAGAAGAACCACACATTCTGGGAATTCAGAAACTGCATCTTCCAATATCACTATTATTTTGCAGTGTCCTTCAGATAAAACTGGGCACTTCCATTTTCACTTACAGCTGATTTGTTCCCCGACTTGGTGATTTGTTGTCGAAAGTCTTCTATACTTTCTTCATACTTCTGGCATCTTTCTTGTTCCTTTTAAAACAAGCAAACCATTTTGCACAGTTTAATTGGGTAAAACAAACTTTTTTATTGACAGATGGCTTTTTACAAACCTCAACTAAGGAGTGTTGTGTTATTTCAAGTTCCTCTTTCGTAGCCACCAACATTTCACTCACAGCATAATACCTGAAAGGACAAACAAAAAGAGGACGTCTTGATGCCACATAAGTGCAGACGAGCGAAATACTGTAATGTCCAGTATGAAGTGACCACAGCTTTTTATAAAATCCGAAAGTAAGAATGATGGAGCACTTGAGTATGTACACGCATGCATGAGTGGGGCTGAATGAGTCAGATAAATTGAGTGATTATACAGTGAGCACCTGCTCGATTGTGTATTTAGAGAATTCAATTATAGTTAAATGACTGAAGAAACGGCTGGGAGTGCTCCTACCAGGTGTCCGTCTTAAAAGGAGGTGTCCGTCTTAGAGGGGTGTCCGTTATGAGGGAGCTGACTGTACAGTAAGTGAGTGACAGACTGAATGAATGATGATTGAATGGACGAATGATAGAACTGATGAATGAGTAACTGAGTAAAACGGAGGGAGTAAGAGTGAAATATTACTGGAAAAGAAGTGAGTTAAAGAGTTAAGCTGGGACAAATCAGCTCTGTGCTTAACTGACAAGAGAGAGGGCAGTCAGACTGCCAGGCAAATGGATGGGTGTACAGATGAAAAAATAACAGCGAGTGACCACAAAACATGGGCCAAAGAACAAACAAATAATAGTAAGTGGGTGAGCAGGAAATGGATGGAATTAAACATGAGTGGGAAATAATACATTACTGTGGGTGAAAACTTAGAACAATGTTACAATATTAACTAAAATAAAAACTGTCAGGATAGACAATGCTTATTTTAATAGAGAGGTGCTGTTCTAGCAGAGGTAGTGCCCGTAATCCTCGCCAAGTAACTGTTCAGCCAGTTTGTCACATTTTAAAGTCTAGAGATGAAATCTAATATGCTCATTCCCAAATATTCTGATCAGATAACATAAAATAATATAATCATCTTACTGGACATAATTATATCTCTTTATAGTTCACTAAGTATGCCAATCTTATGCACAGGAATTAAACAAGATACCTTGCAGTACTTAATGAGGAATCAGTTGCTTTACAGTAATTTTATAAAAATCAATATTGTGCAAGCCAAATAGAAAGGGTTATTGTTTAATTATTGATGTGAGAATACATTTAGAATAATATAATACTATATAAGGAGATGAACAAGGGTCACCATTATGGTCATCAAGTTTTTATCCAGTGACTAGCAGATAAATTTGATTGAAAAAGACAGTTCATCTTGAAAAATTGTAAAGAAGCCAAAAAGATTAATAATAATATTTCAAGTATGTACTAGGTTATTTTGCACACTATCCTCTGTAAACAGCCCCTCCAAAATAAACTACATGCATTACTGCCCAAAACTACCATTAATATTACTGATGTTATTACAAAGGAACATGAGTACTATGCATTATTTTAGTAATCAAATAAAATATAATTATGTTTATTCATAAATCCATTAATAAAATGAATGCACAAAAATGGTTGGGCTATTAATGTAAACAATAAACAGATAACTCATTGTAATGCTTACCTAACTAAAAAGCATGTACATACACACATATTTACATAAAGACTGGTATTCCACTGATGTTTTCATCTCTTTGATCACCTGGTACAACTATTCAATTATTGATTGGTTGACTAATTGACTACGTAATTCAATGGATTCAAGACTGACTGACTGATTGATTGATCAATCAATTGATTGACTGATTGATAAATTGATTGTTGACAGACTAATTACTTTATCATTGACTTGTTAATTGACTGATTAATTGGTTGATTGTCTGACTGATTACTTTGTTTGATTGATCGATTGATTGACTGATTGATTGACTGACCAAATTGATTGATTATTTGATTGATTGACTGATTGATTGATCCATCGATCGACTGATTCACTGGTTGACTTGTTCATTTTGTTGACTGGCTGATTGACTGACTGATTCAAAGACTGATTGATTGATTGATTGATTGATTGATGTTCAAGACAACTGTACATACACTTTGCTGTAAACGGTTATTTAGTCAGAGCTAATGGTTAAACACATTTCACCCAACGGAAATTATAAAGAAAAAGCATGGTTTAAATGTGATAAAATGGCTACCAGTAAAGATGATAGCCAATGAACAAACTCATAAGTGATTAAAAATCAGTGAGTTTTTGTGACATGAAAGGTTGATAGCCAAACGCAGGAGAAAATTTTGAGCTAATCTACTGCTGCTTCTTACTGTTGTAACATCTGATGTAAGAGCTGTACATTATGGTTGTACTCTTTCCTTGACCTTGAGAAACCAACACAGGCAATAGAATGAGTGATGGCAGCTAATTTATACAACAAAGGATCCCTAGATTCCCAAAGTACTCAGACATCAAACTGACACCAACACTACCAGCCTCAAAAAAACAGACTTTTTAGTGCCAGTATTGACCTCAGTAGGCAGAATATTTGGGGGAGAGGCTGGAAAGATGGTAATTATGTACATCTATGTCACATGATTACCATGAGCTAAACAACAGACAGTCTTGAAGGCCAGAACAATAAATTAGTGTTACAAAATTTCTAACTTTAAATCAGAGAAGTACAGACTTATTCAGGGTTCGTACTCTATTCCATGGCCTTTTCCATGACCTACATGTAAAGTTGACCAGTTGTTTTCAGAAATTAACAAAAACTGTCCATTTCCCAACTCATTTTTGCTTTTTTTCATTCACAAGAAATTTATTTCATACAATGAACATCATTTTCCATGATTTTCCATGACCCACACTTAAATTCCATGACTTTCCAGGCCTGGAAAATAAAATTCGATAATTTTATGCCTCTCCAGGTTTTCCATGACCCGTACGAACCCTGTTATTGTTCAAAAGTATAGAAAACATATGTAATGATAAAATTTTGATGACTAGTTCAATGGTACATTCCCCACACTGCACATCATTCATACTTTTCTTCTTGGGAGCACAAGAGTTAATTTCAGTGTTGCATTTTTCTACTGACCTTGCACTCAAAGAGACATTTTCTTTCAATGTGTCATCAAGTTTCTTTTTAACTTGGTCAAGCTCCTTTGCAAGTTCTCCCTGCTCCTTTCCCACCTGCTAAAAAGATTTTAAAAATGATGATCTCAAAAACAAGGTTTAGCCATCATATGATCAATCACTCTGGTAACAGAAAATAACACCCCCCCACCCCACCCCCCCCCCCCCCCCCCCCCGGCACAATTGAAAGAAAACCACTTGTGGAACTGTAAGTCATAGTAAATAAAGCTTTTGCTCACTTTTTATACAGTAGCCTTTATGTACGTTGCAAAGTGAAAGTCTAAAGTCCCCAGCTGCAAAATTATTGTTTTCGATATATATTATGACATTTGCAAAATACAATTTAGCCGCGAAAAATGTCAAAACGTCGATCGACCAACATTTATTATTTATAGATCTGAAATATTGTTTGCGGTAATATTGACCTTTGAGAATTACTCATGTGAAAAGCAAAATTACCAGGGTACTTCACAAAGTTAACAATATCAAGACCCTTCTCAAAACAGAATTGTGACACTTCGACGTCCGTCGGCTGGATTCCGTCGCCGGAAAGTTTAACAAATTCATGTTGTCTAATTACTGAATCTGACGACTGACGTAAAACAAAGCCACGAAAAGGCTTGCAAAACTCTATGCTACCCCTAAAAGAGTTAGTAACAAAGAAGTTCTCACAAACAAATCCGTAGCAACGCAAGTGGAAATCACAAAGCAATATTAATTTACCTGGCTTATCTCCATTGACGTCGCTACCTCATTCGTGTTGTTGTTGGGTGTCTCAGGTCTTGAATCCGATGCAACTCCGCCGTTTACGCTCATTTCGATAACATAGTAATCTGGAATAATGCCCCGTTCCGTAGCTGGGTAATCTCGTTGCTTCAGTAACGGATTGTTCCTCCAAACAGTTCTCTCCACATTCAACCACAGGTCATCTCGCCTGCTCAGAAATGTAAACTTGTCTCCTATAGAAAAAGACAACGGGTTTGCGCCATCGTTATAACAAGCGTCTGCTGCCGTAAAATCTCGCAGTGCTTGCAACTGGCGCTTGTGATCAAGTCTTGAATGAGAGCGGTTTCTTCGATTCATGGCAATGAAAAAATTAATTCGTGCGCCATAAATTTAGATTACTGTTTTAAAAAAAGATCGCCTTCATATCCGTGAACCGGTACTGGCGCGAGTGTTGCCAAGTAATTTGACGCAATATCTGCATATCTACGGTCTGGTGATAGTGTACAATAGCGGTAAACAAAACTCTTGGATTCAAATACTCACCCAAGTGTCGGAGCCATTACTATGAGATGTCCCACAATGCAACACCAGGGACGAGACCGGAAGTGCCAAACAGTCATAACATGCGGGCACACATAACGCCCAAAAATAACTGGAACTAATTGACTCTTCTCAAGTGTGGCTCGCTAGAAAATACGAAAATTTTAAAAGTGTATAAAATTGTTTACAAAGTTTTCAGTAGTGAGCAAAACTCTTTCCTGGTTCAGAATTTCTCTCGCTCTCGGTCGGAGGACTGAGGCCGAGGAGGGGTCTCTGCAAATCCTGACTGTGTTCAGACAGAGTTCTGGTACGTGCTTATATAAACGTTCCAAGTCAGTGCTCGGGATTTGCTTTGGCGTTTTGCCGTATGGCTACCTCTTGTTTCTGATGTCGTAGTTCAGCTGTTACGGTAGTTATTTTTCTCCAACATTTTAGCAACTCTCTTTCCAGTTTTTCCTTGCCCTCCCGATAAAAGCCCAATTAAGTTTAAGTCGTTGTGCCCAAGGTTTTAACCATCAGCCTATCGCCCGTTTGTTCCCCCTAAAGTGATTGACTTGTGAAAACCCTCCTGAGGCTATAACGAAGCTTTCCAAATGCAAGTTTTGATATTTTATACAGCCGGGCGCGAGAGTCACCAACGTTTCAAGCTTTTCCCAAAGGTTCAAACTTTGCGATGTTTTACGTTTTATTGCGTTTTTATATACTTCTCCACACTTCATAATTTCATAATTCAAATCCATCCCTTTATTGCACAGAAATATGGATGTCAACTCTGCACAGTGATTTTGGGTTAAATCGATATATTTCTTGCAGAAATCCTTGTTACAAGGTGCCTGAAAAAATCTGCATTGTTTTCTTGCTATATCTCGTCAACGGCTTCAAGAAAATAAGCGGACAAATGTATACAAAATATCTTACTGTATACTTATTACTTATTACTTATTACTTAATGTATTACTTATTACTTAATGTATACAAAATATCCCAGGAAGATTTTCTGAAAGTTTCAAGAATTTTGAAGTTTTCGTCAAAATCGGCCATTTTTGAGAAATAAGCACGAGTAGCTGGTAACCTTTGCATGTTTTCCAGAAAATGCCGATTTTTGGTCTAATTTCAGAATTGCATGAAACTTCTGGGGACCTTCCTGGGACTATGGAACTATAACGAAGCTTTCTATACGCAATTTTTGATATTTCATAGAGCCGGGCGAGAAATATAAGCAAATCATTGGCTCAAACAAACGAGGTTCAAGCCGTTGTTTTCCTTGCAAAATCCGGCTCCATAATTCAGAATCTCATAATTCAAATCTATACTTCATTCCACAGAACGCTACCTTACAACCCTGCACGGTGATTTCAGGTCAAACCGATGGATATTTGCATAGATATCTGACTCGGTATCTAACTGAGAATTCAGTGCGAGTTGTATGTTTATCGGCCAACAAATTAATCTTGACCTCTCATCAACGTTGCCGCAAAGTTCTGTTCATTAAATTATTTTCTCAAAATACAATACCAGCGTAGGTGTGTCTACAAAACACAAGGTTTTTTAGTTACGAAATAAGCCGGGATTTGTGATGTAGTTGAAAAAAATACAAGTTTAGCATTCGTAAACTAATTTCATTTGGGTCAACCAACCGAAGAATTAAAGTGTCACTTTACCACAATAGTTACCGTGCAATTCCTCAAAATATAAAGCAGCATCATTCTTAGTGCAACACTAAAAGAAATACATGTATATCAATATCTATCCGCAGCCTGAATGCCCATGAGATTCCTCTGCAAAAAGCAAAGTTGAAAAAACAAAAAATAAAAACCTGTTACTGGATGACAAACTCAACACTCTATCTTTATTGTCTGTCTCCACATTTAGATTAATTGTCCAATTTAATTTGTTGTCCCGCTGAATCTTTGGGTGACGTCATCTCCCCGTTACGCATGCGCCTACATTACTAATATAGCTTCTAAGATTCTTCTTTGCAATCTTTTGAGTGCCGCCCTGGACATGTGGATTGTAACGATGCTGAAAGCTGAGGAACTTTAAGTTGTGACAATAGTTAACCACAATCTGCACCGCTGTCATCGTGCTCTGGCTATCCTGAATCATGCCCAACTGCACATGCGCCAAAGTGGGTGTCATGCGCACTAGACTCTCAATTCCAAATACGGTGATCTGCGTGGTTTGCTTTAAGTTGATCTCTTCCAAAGTGGCGCAGTGTTGACCGATGGACATCAGGCCTCCGTCGGTAAGTTTCCGGCAACCGGCGACGTTAAGCACTCGAAGGCCCGAGCATTTTTGAGCAATGAGACCAATGCTTTCGTCGCTTACCTTGGTGCAATCAGCGATAGATAAAGCTTCGAGAGTTAGGCAGTACTTTGCTATCGCCCTAAGCCCACGGTCGCTGATATTGCCGCAGCTGTCAAGATTTAACACTTTGAGATTCTGGCAACGTCGAACAAGCGACTTCAATCCGTGGTCGGAGACCTGTCGATTGCTGACGTTGAGCTGCCTCAAATAGGGGCATAATCTACCCACGTGATTTAGAGCTTGGTCTGTGATTGGCTCACAGTTAGCGCCAGACAGATCTATCGATCGTATGCCGGTTGCATACGAGATGATGTCACGGACTGTTTTATCAGTTATCAGTTTGCTGTTGTTGCAGAGCGAGAAATCTACTCTTCTCCAAAGTGAAGAATCCTTGCATAGGTTTTTCCACCTCTTACACACACGAGAAAGGTGAATTCTCTCCTTAAGAGTCAGATACGAGAAAATATGCAACCAGAGGTCGTCTGGAAGACTTGAGTAGTTGAAATATACTGTGTCACGCAGGTGGGTGGGCATGCCGACAAGTTACGCGTCTGTGGTGAACAACCTAAAAATAAGGATAACATAGAGACGGCATAAATGCCACGTGCAGGAACTAAGGCATAAACAGAATTCTATATTTGCATGCTGAGATTTTAGCTTGTATGTTGTACGACCAAAATGACAGTACAATGGATTCGACTCCCAGATTCATGGGTTTGTTTGGTCCGTACTACAGATCAGTTGTGGAACATCGTTTTATTCCTCGCCTTGTGGCCCGTGCCACGAACGCAAAAAAAAAAACCCTCGGTTCATGCTCTTACCCGTACGAACCGCGCATTCAGTTAATAAGTTAAGTTTATTAACCGAATGTGCGATCCGTGAGGTAAGTCATAGACCGAGTTTTTTTTTTTTTTTTTTTTTTTTTCTTCCTTTGCCTAATGACCAGCGCTCTTAGGAAAAACGAATCGCCCGCTGATGAGAGAACGTGCTAGTCCATACCAAAGTTATGGACCGAGAAATTGACCAATCAGAGCAAGCGTACTATCTGTACAAATAATAATTTTGGCCGACTTCAACCTGTTATTCAGTGAAATTTGGCTGGTTTCCTGTGAGGTTGAACTTGCATGGTTAGTTTCTTTTCAGCTAGATTCTGTCGTGATGATACGCGCTTAATTAGAATGTGTCGAAGCTTGTTAATAGGATATGCCGAGACTCTACTCTTGATTGTGTCTGTCAACGGCCGCCAGATTCGCCTTTCCCTTTGGTATAATAGGTGACTCAGTTGTCTGCAGCCGGAAAACTGAAGTGAGAAAAAGAAATGCTTGCCGCAGCCACGTCGAAACTTGCAAGGCCCCGTTTATATATGAAGAAACAGTTGCCCCAGGGACCCAAGGCACCGGCTCCCCAAGTCCGCACTCTAGACCAAGTGTCTGTCACTGGCTGGCAGCTTTCGTTATTTAATTCTCATAAACGGCCACTTGCAGTATATGGGATAGGTGGACGCTTCCGGGAACGGGCGGCCGAAAACGCGTTTCCCATTTTCCCCTCTCCCTTCCCCTCTGCAGCTTTTGCCTGACGCTATTTCTACTCCCGGACGAAAATTCTCCTGAACCCCTGCTGTTGCAGTCTATTTCTAGTCCAGTATCATAGAACTTCCGGGACTGTGTGCGTGGTCTGAATGACGTCTGCAACACTTCACATAAGGCTAACATATGCTCTTCTACGTCAGGGACTCGCCACGACACATTTTTGTGCCTCTTCACATGAAAATGATCATACAAACCCTTAAAACGTCGGTTATCTGTGACTGCAAAAGAATGTCCCGCATCTGTAACTTATTTCAGATCGTTCGCAGCATGCGAAAACTAGAGTGCTTTTCAAATAATTGAAGATATGTTCTACGGCCTGTAATGTCTTACACTTTTCTGGTCCCTTTTGCTAATTAGGTTTAAAGGCTTAAAACGTCAACAGCCAACACGATGGGTGGATTGCCGAGACTACAAGTCTCTATTACAAGTTATTGTATTTATATATATCATAGCTGCTCGGCAGTATGGTGATGACAAACCGCGATGAGATAGAAAAGGAAATAAAAAAAGTGAGATCTGAAAAGTCTGGCGGGTTCCACAGGTCTCAGTTACGTAAGTTTTTTTGTCCGATAATAAGCTAGCGGGAAATAGATATAAGGCAAATACTGTCCCGTACACTCACACTGTCTGCAGTGCCTTCAGCTCCGACTTACACTTCATTTTCGTACTTATTGTTCTACTTGTACGTGCCGATTTTACGCATCTGCGGCGGATCCAGGGGAGGGTTATTAGTATGGAAAATACCGATCTGAACGTTTACTTTCTCAAAAGCAACTTTTCAAGGAATCTACGAATCCCCACCCCCCCGTACAGGAATCCTGGATCCACCCCTGCCTCAATAGATCTCACTCATGACCAAAGTCCTATCTTATTCCCTATACCTCACTCAGTCAGCTTTCCCTTCGATACATTATAAAGTACACTATAGAGCAAGACTATACTAAAACGATAAAACGATGCGCTTTTACTTACTTGAATAGTTGACTCAAGGTCTTATTGATGCCTATGTGGTGCGCAGGCCATACAGTAGTATCTGAGTTTTTCGCAGTATCAGCTCCTTTAAGTGTGCACGTACAGAGTAGGACCTGTCACGACAAGTTTGTCAGTATATACCTCATGCATATGGCAAGTCAAATGTGGAATTCCGCCAACCTGAGGGTCGTGGAATGTTTTCTATTAGCTAGCAGGATGAGCATCTCAGGACACAGGATGTTGTCACTCACATCCGATGAAACGCGTCATCGAAAGAAGTTTTCAACATTGAAAACGAGTAAAATATTACGTCACTATATTAAAAAGAGGTCAGCCGATCTCTTTAAAACAGTATCAGCAGATAGTTTAAACTAAAAAAAAATGTATCAGAGGCATTTATTTTGTTTCCACACATTGCTGCGACAAGTCAGAACGGGCCCGTGTCAGCAGGAGAAACTAGCCGCGATCGTGTTACCAGAAACTGGTCTTTGTCTGGTTAATTATGCCTGAAATATACCGCTGTACCAGTGGATTGTCGTTTACTTCATTGTATTGAAAAAGTGCCGATATCCTCACTTTTTGGAACTAAAAACCAGGTTTCAGAGCGCAGTTTGATTCGTTTTAATCCAATTTACATCTTCAGAAACAAGACGTTTCTAAACTGATCGATCTGGGCATTGCGTGCTTAGTCTGCATCGATTGACGAGAGCTGTCATCAAGACAAGTTTCTTGGCGGTCACGAAGGTGACAACAGGACCGCCCTCTGGAAACGTCGCCACGATCAGCTGCTTTATGCATGTGAAGTGCATATGTTTACAATAAAATATCTTCGTTACATATTCAGAATTCTGGGCTAACCCGCCGGCACAGCTGCATGGCTAACCCAATCTCGAAAATAATTACATTGGCGACATTCATTGTAATTTTTTTCTGGCTATTCTTGAGTCACAAAGGCAGCTAATATAATTCGAACCAGCGTGACGGTTTTCAAAACAATTTCGAACAAAATTTCCTCTGGAACAAGCAATACTTCGGGTCACTTCAGCTATCCTTATTCCGTAATTACTCACCCAATGGCGGTAAATTGAACCTTTGTCTTCGTACAAACTTACAGGGAGGCTTTCTTTGCTAGAGTCAGTAAGCGCAATTAGCCAAGTTTAATAAGCAGGTGCTTTGTTCAAAACCCGGTTCCGCACTGAAAGCCCCTGAAACGTGGGTCAGCACAGGAATAATAATTGATCTATAGTCACCTTAAATGATGCAGAGCTTCGCCCAAAATTTGGGCAGTACACCTTAATCTACACTTCGCCTTTACAACACCACTGCGGTAAAAGTGTTGAATGATGCCCAGAGGGTACACGAAAGTGGACCGACTTGCTACTATGATCAGGTTACGATTTTATCCAACTGAATATTTGATCAAATATTCTATCACAAAATATACTTACATTGACAATCCCAAAAGGTTGGGGTCTTGATTTAACGGTTTGTCGGGTCTCCCCTACAGTTCTTGACAGCTGGGTTTAATACTGAGTGTCAATACACTGAAACATTCAAAACGGAACTACTTGTCAAACCGCCGCACGGGGTTGTTAGGAGTAAAACAGCTCAAACTAAGTCGGATACTCGGATGTTGGAAGAAAGTTCCGACGTGATATGATTCAAGTAGATTTTTGTCTGAATCAAGCCTGGCCCAAACCGACTCGTCAATTAATCCTATGCTAATGTGACAACAGGTGACTATATGCCAAAAAGCTGACGGCCTCACCACAGGTTGTTGGCAACACTTTTTTTTTCCTCTGTGTTTTTTTTCCACTGGAGCCATCTTTAAGTAAAATGCATTAACTTAAAATAGCCGGTATCTTTAAGAAATATTGACTCTGATAGAATAAGGCTAGCCGGCATGAAACGTTCGATGAGACTGTTGTCTTTCCATTCACCCAAGTGCCACTCAAGCTGGTTGCCATGGTTGTATGGGGATATTGTTTGTATAGCTAATAGATTCACCAGTCACGCAAACCAATTATTTTGTTTCCAATCTCGCAATGGCCAATCAAATCGCGCGTTTAACGGTTTATGGAAAGAGAAATATGAAAGTACCAGAAGCCGCACTAGCGTACAGAACATAAGCGCACGGCGGCGGTGTCCTTTCGGTTTGAAAGCGGTTATCTACTTCGAGTTGCGGGAACGCTTTAGTCAAAACTCGCAGCCCACAACTGTCACAACAGCTGCAAGCAAGATGGGAAACGAAATATCCGTTCAACGACAGTTCATTGCAAAATTTCGCCATCACAACGAGAACGACAAAAGGTGAGGAAAATGAGAAAGACGTACCATACGCCTCAGATTGAACTATATACTTAGCGTTGTAGAAATAATGAGCCACCTGAGCGGGAAGTCTCGCCTACGCTGAGCGACGGGTGAAAAAAAGAACAAAATATCTCAAGTACACTTGACTCAGCTGTGCCTAGAAAATGAATCAGATTTAACCGCGTTACATAGAATGCTCTAAATATTTTAAGTGTCGAAAACTGTTTCGGTGTATCCGAAATAAAATGGCGAGCCTAATGCGGGCATATGGGGCGGTGATAGGGCATATTTCGAAGGAGCATTTTCACAGACAAAAATATTGTTCAGACTGAATCATATAAACGAACTTATTTATTTCGAGATATCTTGCGGCTTTGTTGAGTGTCAGTTGGTATAATGCCAGCTCCTGCACGTTTGACAATGCAGTGACAGGAAAAAATAAAACATTCGAAAGTTGTTTTGAGCACTTGATTGACCACCTGCACCTGATCGCGCCCAGTCCCAGTCCCAGCAGTGTGCGTGAACAAATGGTTAACAAAGGCCCCGGGGATATTTCAGTAGAATTATATAGTGACGCAACTGTGAGTTGCATAATAATTGGAACAACGCTAATTTTCCTGTATTTATCGGTCATTTCCCCGCAGCCGTTGCCCATTGTTTTGGCCCGCGACTAATAAGAACCGGGAGCTTATGTGTCACAAAATCCGGCTGAGAATAAAACTATGGTTTGTGGTCGAGGAATGCTGACAATCTGCTCAGAACTACCGTTCGGTTTGGGAAAATTATTATAACTACAATAACTGGTTTTCATTCCAGCGTTTCCATTGACATTTTGTGCACATGTTTATTTAGGCTGTTTGCATGCATATTTAAGGTCTCTTCTTCAGCTAACTGACTTTGTTACTGACTGCTAGATAGGAAAAAATGGCGTTAACTTAAACTGAGCCACGGATTTGCGGCGAGGCGAGGCGAGGCTGAAAAAAATTCAGTCATGAGGCATAAGTTCGTTTGTACTCCGTTTCCACAGTCTTAAAATATTAGTTACTGTCTTTTATTCGTTATTTCAACACTTGGTTGAGTAGTATCATACAGTCATATTTGTCTTGCAAGTTTAAACCAATATTCCGATAAGCGTCCGATGCCATAGTTGATAAACTTTTCAGTGCGACTTAATTGACTACTGCAGAATGTCGTTGATGACCTACCACCAGAAGGTATTGATTGTGGCTTTATTCAGTACGGCTATGCCTTAGCTTTTACACTATTTGTACACTTCAATGTCGGATGCTGGTACGACACTATACTAGTACTGTCGACCAGTGCCCTCCGGCTGAAAGTGCCATGTATTTGGTACGAGCAGTGACTGCCGCAGAACGCTGAATCAGTATTAAATAATGTAACTCCATCAGTGCGGTTGACTTACCCTCGCTTCCCTGTAGATTATGTTTTGTACTTCTTGTGTGTCGCGGCCGGGAAGATTTAGCAAAGGTTTGAAGCTGTACACATGCCAAAAGCCTTCTGTCCGATTACTATCACACCATCAGTTCGACGTCGCTCAGAAACTGCTAATGAGATGCAATCAATAACAGACTAAGAAAGACGAACCCGCCCATTTTACTGGAGTACGGCCTGTGTGAAATTAGTTCCCCCTTTATAGGCGCCCCCAGCTTCTGTCCACCAATTTCGGGGAAGGAAGGAAGGAAGAGGAAGGAATGAATTGCTTTTTTTCTCGTATTAAGCAGTGAGGACTAAATAAGCAGAAGTCGAAAAAACGTGTAATTATGGAGTTATAATTGTTCCACAGCATAAATAAATAAATACATAAATACACACAAAAAACAACATAAATACATTATCGGGACGCAAAATAATACACCGAATCAAATTACAACTATAATCGGGATCAGTATACAACTCGTAACATACTTCTATGAAAGATTAATCTTTGTCGCTGCAAAGCTAACGATTTCAATTTACAACGATTCTGTAACGAACCAAACAAAACGTATTTCCAATGGCCTCAGCAGTTTGTATGGCTCTTTTCCGATGCTCGCCAGTTGAGCAAGACGGGAAAGACTTCAAACAACTTGTAAACACGCTCAAATGCAACGTTGCACGTCCAAAAGCTTTCGAACCACTCTATATTGACTGGGACATGACCATAATTCTATTATCTCGAAAACTAAGACCCTTTGGAATCATTGCCAAACGTCTAAAAATACCGCATTGTTTGAAGTGTCACAAAACCAGCTTCCGGTAAAAACAATTCCGAGGCGAATCGAGCGTTTCGCTGAGCATATTTTCGGGGGTCTTCGTTTTCGAGGTCTTCGTTTTCGAGGTCTTAGGTCTTAGTTTTCGAGACACCCCTCAGTAAGCACGTTAAAAAATGCATTTGTGGCTTGCCAATGCCGAAGTTCAAAATTTTGTGCTATACTAGGCGCAGTTTTACTATAATAGTATTTTCATGTGAGAACTATACTTCTATAATTGTATAGCTTTTAAAGCCCTGGCCAAACAGACTCCCAAGGCGAGCAAACTTGCCCCAACTCAAGTTTTCGACTTGAGTTCGACTTTGGCACCGTTTGGTTTGCCTTGACTTGGCTCTGAGCTCAAATTTTCATTCACGTCGACCCAAGATTTTCATCGTTTGGCCACGCAAGCCAAGTCGAGCCAATTTCAACGCGGCCAAGTTTTCAACTGCGTCAGCTTTTGTTATCGCATTTGAATGTTTTTCTTGCGACTTGGATCGACTTGGGACCTCCTGGCAAGTTCAATAATTTTGCAAACTTGGGGCTTGAATTGGCTCGCTAATTTTCTCTTTTGTCCATTATCTATTTATATATTCATTTATTTTCTAAGCTTCGCTCTGCTGTGATGAAGAAACTGCTATAAATTACTGAATTTGCTCTGAATTTGCTGCCTCCCCAATTCTCAACTGTCCTTTGGTAGGCAAAACGCAAAACGACCTTGTGTGAAATTACAACAATACGGCGTTAGTCCGCGTGAGATCGACTCCGCGTGTGGGCTGTGATACATGTAAAGAAGTCGTCACTTTACAACTTGTGCATGCAGCATATGACTAGAAGTTGTTGCTTTGTGTCCGAGATGCCGCTCGATGCCGCGTCCATACTAAGTATTGTGGGCACGGATCGAGAAAAAGAGTCATTAAGTCAGCATTGTGTACTTTCAGATTCGGGCAGTGTTTCAATTTGAAGAACCGTGCTTCGCGCGTGTATGTGGAAATTCAATGCGACTCCAAACAATGTTTGCATCGTATTTCCATGACTACTTTTATATGTTAAGAGACATCTCAGTTATTGAACGAGAACAACCGCATATTGCTTATATTATCACACTTTTCTTCATCTGCAGCCAAACTCGCGCTCCGTCCAAGAGCTGTAATGTTATTGGCAACGAAAGGGACCAATTAGCTTTCCTGAAGCTGCCTGACGTTATTATATTGAAGATCTTCAATTACATGCGATTACAAGACAGGGAGCGCGCAGCGGCCGCGTGCAAACAGTGGCGACGCGTTAACCTGGACCCGAGCTTATGGAAAAGTCTGGACCTATCGGAACGCGCCATTGCCAGTCACGTGTCAGTGCGAGACAAGACTCTGATTCGCCTGGTCTCGCGCCTGCGCTCTTCTGGAATACACTGCATAGACCTGTCAGGACTTTGTTGTCGTCATCTAACTAACGTCAGCTTATTCCACATCGCACGTCATTGCAACAACATAAAATCACTCAACATCTCTGGCTGCAAGAAAGTCACGGACACGGGGATCGAGATGATAGCCCAAAATTGCCCATATTTGGAAGTACTCGAGATAGCAAAGTGCAACCGTATCACGAACCGCGGGCTCGGGCTAGTCGTGCGACGGAGACACCTCAAACAGCTCAATGTGAACGGCTGTTCTTGGGTTGACAACGATACCTTGGTAAACATTGCTCGACGCTGCCGAAAACTTTCAATTCTTGATATAGAGGGGTGCGGTAAAATCACCGATTTTGGGCTCAATGCTCTGGCTACATCCAGGCTCTGCCTACAGCACTTAAATGTGAGAAACGTTAAAAGAATTACTAACAACGGAATGGAGCAGTTTCTGTCGGCAAAGAAGGATGATCTCAAGGCATTGGAGATCGGCATAGTGCGCAAAAGCTGCGTGACAGCGGCCGTGCTGACCACAATTGCTGAGCACTGCAAAAACTTGGAATCTCTCGATTTTCAAATGTGCCATCCTGCGTATGTGGATGAGCTGATTTGCCAGGTTGCTGAGCAGTGCCACGAGTTGCGTCATCTCGCTGTGCGCCCGCGATGCCACGAGCTGTCAGCTGCTACCCTGGCAACGCTGGTCAAACTGTGCCCTCACCTAAAGTCAGTTGAACGCACAGTGAGATTTTACAAGAGTTAGTCTTCTCGTGTGATACTACTGTTTTTTTGTTTTTTTTTGTTTTAATCCCAAAACCCAAGTCTCAGAGTGTTAATCATGGCGGTTGCACTGGTCGAGAAACACGGCATAATACTGGGTACAACATATTATGTTTGGTGGCACACGTTGCCGAACCTGCGAGCAGCTGCAATTGGTTTACATGCACAGAGATGGCCATAAGAGAAGCCACGAACGGCATAGCCGAACCAACAGAGGGGAAACAACGTCGAGAAAAAGCAATTTTTTAAACAACTGAATAGAACAAGGCATGCTAATTTTAATACTCCGTACTTGTTACTCCTGTCAAAGAAAACACAAAACGAATCGTACAAACATTTATATCTTTGTATAAGACTTTGTAATGGTTGATCAGGATATCTTCCTCGCTGTTTACTGTGCCATTTTATTTCGCCGGTCAAACGCAAAAATGAAAACGGGCCATGTGAACTCTGATAGGATTTTTTTGCGTTGCTATTTCACGCAATGTCGCAGGAGGTGGATAAACCGACGGTACAATTGTTGCTCGCCGTTGCTGAGGAACTCGCTTCTATTCCTGCAATACTGCGCTCAGCAATAGTTCGAAGGGGACTTGGCTATTGCGCGCAATGCTGCATCACGAATCCAAAACTGGTTTACGTTTGTGCGCTTTATGGCTGGTTCAAACAAGTTAGTAGCATCCTCAGCCAATCAGGAGCCAATCCGTAAAAAATCAATCGCAATTGGTCACACGCATTGAGCGCGTGGCGATAGAATTCTCGCATTGCTGATTGGTCTCTGACAGTTTTACCTATATAAGAAAAGAAATACTAAAATATTTGAAATTTAACGTAATGTAATAAATAAATAATGCCATGATGGAGACAGCTCCCAACACGTGGTACTTAAATCATATGTTGTTAAATTCCGCGATACGAGTTAACTTTTAAAAATATTTTTAAATCGCGGAGCTTATGTGCCCGGACGCGTGCAGCATATAATGAGCATAAACGTTTTCTAACAACATATATTTGCTATAAACTGTATACTTTAGTCGTCATTTTCAAAGCCGAATTATAGAACAAAATTAATCCTTTAAAACATAGAAATTAAAATAACAAATTATGCCGAGTGTGTTTCACTAGTTACGGCCGTGTCCTGGGAGGTGAGGGTAAGGGCACAGGCCTAGTGATAGACTTTATACATAAACTCTTCGTCTGAAAGCGTCTTATTTTTACGTTTCTGACGTCAAAAGTTGCCATCCAGTGACGTCACTGGAGCTTTTACTTTTCGGGAGTAGTCGGGAGCTTTTGACTAAATTGAATTTGATCAGACCGTTCTGAATATGGTGTACGGATGAAAACCAACTGAAATAAATCTCATCCTCAATAACATATTTTACATACCTCTAAGTTCAGCTTTGTTGTCGATGTTTTTAGGTTTCTATCAGCGGCAGAGCATCTGTAGTTCGGCGAGCGACTCTGTCTCGCGTTTTCAGCCACTCAATCAAAATTTGGCGACACATCACATAATGGGCATACATTATTTATTGGAAACATCACAATCACAAGACATGTTTTATGCTAAATCATGAATTAGGGACTACTTCCCCCTTAACAACTTTGGAGTTTACGTTTGCGGTCTTTGTGAATAGGATTATATGAATTTGAAGGGAGAGCTGAACTCAGTACAGAAAATTTTTTGAGCGTTTGGAAGAAAAGAAAAATTAAATACAGAAAAATGAAACGAAATGAAATGGCAGGCAGACAACAGCGGGCCTCGTTCACAGTTTATCCTTCGGCCGTGCGGTCGTTGAGTCCTGCACAAAACTGTGGCAAGACAAGAACTCGATACTCGGCTGTAAGTTATGCATTTTCTATACCATGTAAAGTAAGTTGTGCACAGGAAAAACGGGGCTTTAGTAACGCGGTAATGATGACGAACGCTGACCAACGGAAGTGACGTCAGAACATATTTCCGCAGTGTCCAGGCTAATCCCCAGACCCTCTCCTGGCAAGTCCTTTAGCTTTCGAGCTTGCGACTGTTCGAGTTTGATTGGTTTCTCTTGCTAGTAGAGGAAGCTCATACTGAGCTGATCTTAGCATCATATTCTTTTACTTGTACTATCGAAGCGTCGGAGAGAGAGTCGTAAAGTCCCGGCCTGGCATGAACAAATATTCAGTGTGATCGATCGGACAACATTACATCAACATGTCAGCTGACTAAATATGGTTCCCACCTCGCCGGCTCTAGAGTAACTTCTTGTGCGACTACAATCTTCTGTTGGAGTCTGTTGAGACCCTGCGTGATATTGGGCTTGGATTCAATGCTAGCATAATGGCCGAAGTTCTCGAAGGTATCGTTACAACCCGATCGTACGATCAAACGATCTCATGGTCGATTTGTTTTCAACAGCTGTTTGTCCGTTTCGATTCAAGTTCAAAGGCAACACATTTCTCGTGGTGTCTGCCGTATTCGACTGTTGATGGATATGTTTTGATCTTTTTCCGTTTCAGCAACTGAAACTCGTTATCTCGATCTGTAAGAAATTTCCTTTCAACTAAGTTTGGGTTCGCGTCAAAGCGCGCCCTACAAGAATTTGTCATGCAATATTGGTGTGTAAATTTATATCGCATGAAGTTTTAAACAGTTTTTTTTCCCTTTCTGTTTAGAACACTCTGGACAAGGCCCTGTATACGAAACGGTTGAACAACCCGTGTGGAAGTCATATTGTAAGTGAACGTATTGATACTGCAGGTCAATCGGCTCACACAATGTTTACAAGCACAGCACTGCCTGTATACAGAGTACCTTGCCCCGCTTTCCTCTTGGATTGCTTTGTTCCTGATTTGTGTTTGAATTTTAATTTCTAGTGTATCAGCTTCAACAGAAAGCACCGCCTCCTAAACGCATCCTCTGCAACAGAGAGGTAAGATTGTACCAAGAGATGAACGGCAATTTTCCATTTTCGTTTTTCATATTTCTTTTGTCACTGATTGTGTGTACACGCCCATAACTTGGGCCGGCCCGTTCGTGAAAGAAACACCTGTCATCCGGCATCAGAGGACTCGCATTTGCATTTAATTTCATTCTTACTTCTCCTTTTGTGTATGACCATCATCAAATATTAATCGCAATTCTTCAAGCAAGAGCACGCAGGGAGCTTCAACATCTCATCGATCTGATTCCCACATGCACAGCTATTAGATATAGCCGCATAATTTTGTTTGTTTCGAGAGTTAATTAATATACTGTTTCAACTCAAAGCAATTTTCAATTTAAGCTTGTACTTTCGTTTAAGAGGTGTTTGCAGTGCAAGAATTGATGTGAAGTAGTGTAACCTTCAGATTTCAGTGCTTGACCATGCACAGTTATCTGGGGAAGTATATATATAATGTATCCACAAGAATATGACATTAAAGTTATATGAATTTTATAGGAAATTTTAGTCACTATTTTTTAAAGCTGAAAGTGACCTCTTTTGTTTTACAGATACTGAATAGACCCCTACACTATGGAAGAGAGTAAGTTTATGGCCAGTATATTTGACTCTTTATATATACAGAGATGTAGTTTTCTAAGAGAAAACACACACAAGTCAAATTTGAACTAACATTTAATATTTGTTTATATATCCAACATGGTCTTTAATTGAAACTGTTTCACTGAAAGTGTTGACTGACCTTTCGGAGCAGGGGGCTTGAGAGGCTTCCAGTCAGCAATCGTGCTAATGTTTGGAAAATGCGTAGCGCATATGCATGCTAATCCTAACATTGCGTATGGCCAAAATCAAACAAATAATTCCAATAACGGGAACCAGGTACGTCTAAATGACTGCAGAACAACCCATGAAGTTGAGCGGCTCTATAATGAAGCGTATTAATCATCATAACATTACAAGTTCAACAAACTCAAAACCTGAAAAATAAACTGTAACTGAAGCCGAAAAAATGTTTTTGCAGAAAAATCTTCGTACTCACTAACTTCGTAACTTTAAAGTGGCAAGGCCAAGCTAAGGTGTGCCAATAGCAAAACATTTTACTGTTGTTTTTCATTTTTGTCAAGAACTACAAACTGCAGAATGTGTGTTTGAAGGCAATTTGAAGCTCTTTTTAAAATGGTAAACAATTCAATCCAACCATGAAGGCTAGAATTTCTGCCTTGTTTTACGGAGAGAAAACTCCTGGCAAGCTGCGTGGTGTAAATCATCTGTGTCTGGCAGTCGAGGGCCTTCCATGGTGATCATCATTAGATTGTCCCCTCACAAACAAGGCATAGGTATTATATAACCTCAAACCACCCAGCTGAAATAATATGCGAGGGGATTCACACGTAAAAAACACATGTGCCTGAGCCGTAAATATTTGCTGGCTGTCGGTGCATGACTAAATGAGTGCATGCACGGAGTTCATGAAAATGGTGCGGATTTGAGTTTGTCTACTTTGGATTTTGGCATACGCACATTTTACCTCAAAACCATTAAAGTGCGTACCATAAACGCACTCTCATCAGCAAACTGCACACAGAAGATATTTTCTGCGTAAAATACGCAGGTTTTTTGCATAAGCACGACCTCTGTCCAGTATTCAACAGCTAAAAAAATTACAGCGTAGTCCGATCCCCCCAGGGTTCACATTTTAGAGCACTTTTGTTACCAGCCTGCTGTGTTATGACCATCCTATATTGGAATATGTAATAATATTGTTGTGGGGGCACGAGCTTACATTTTTTTAAAATCAGTCTGTGCTTGATTTGTATGTTTTCAAGTCAAATTTGCTTTTGGGAGTGCAAGCTTGGGTTGATTAATAATAAATTATTTATATTGATAATTAATATATTAATAACATGGGTAAGTATGACAAGCATTATGAAGTGAAACCTTCCAGGACTATGACCACACCCAGGCCTTCTGTGAATTAAAAATTAATGTAAATTCTTATTCACATGTAATATCCTTCCATTCTTTGTATAGTCACGTAAATTACTGATCAGCAGTTGAAGAAAAAAAAATGTCAGAACACCAATTCAGCTTACTGGCCTTTAGAGTGATCAGAGGAAAACTTCTCTTTTCACTACGCTGGCAGTTGATCTCTTGCTTGGATTCAAGCTGACCAGACTGCAGCAGCAAGTCCTTTAATATATATTAATTAACCCATTAACTCCCAAGAGTGATCAACTTCAATTTTCTCCTTTGGTCTCTCATCACAAATCTATCATACAGTATGGAGAATTTGCCAATTGATAGTTTGCTCAGATAAAAGTTGATTCAGTTGTCAATTCTCACTACACCACTTAAGCAATTTCTTATTTTAACCCTTTCACTCCCAAGAGTGATCAAGTTCAATTTTCTCACTCAGTTTTGGCAGCACAAATATATTGTACAGTAAGGAGAACTTGGCTTTTGATACCTTTCTCAGATAATAGCTGATTAAACTATTAATTCCCAACTGCATCACTCATACATTTTCCTTTAAAATGTTGGGAGAATCTGCATTTTGAGCTTGGAAGTAAAAGGGTTAACTGATATGTTTTGTCCAGGAAAGGTAATTTTTGGGGGGTACATGTATGTGAAAGTTGCATTTGGGAGAATTTCAATATTAATTTTGGGCATCTGAGCTGGGCTAGCATAACAGCTGAGTTACCTTTATCAGTGGATGCAGCACGCTAACATACCTAAATCCCATTTGATTGATGGCCAACAGATTCCATGGGTGTATATCCCGTGAAGAAGCAGATGATCTTGTGTCGGAATGTGATGGATGTTACCTTGTACGAGAGAGCCAGCGGTCACCGGGAAGCTACACACTGACAATGAGGTACAGTAAACAATGATATAATAATTTGTGATACAAATGAAGAACAAACTTTGGATCAATCTGCAGTAGAAACATAATTATGTATTTATAAGTTTGTAAATTCTGGTGTTTGATCTGTAATCCTTATCTGGTAAACGTGTAGGTTTGGAGGTGTGTCAAAGAACTTTAGGCTGTACTATGATGGCCTGCATTATGTTGGTAAGTTACCTCAAGTACTGTAATCTCAAGAAGGTTGTCATATCAAAATATATTAAATATGGGCAAATATACATCACATGGCCACATATAACTATCATGTGACCACTGATAAATATCTTAGTTGGGTATTATTGTGTAAAAATATAAGAAGAAAATGTTTGGCTGGTTCAGTGAGAGTTTATCAATCAGTAAAACATCTAAGCATGCTGTCAATATCAGCTTCTCCATACTGTGACAGAAGATTAAATGAAAAGAGAAAATTGAAGTGATTAAATGAAAAGAGAAAATTGAAGTTAATCACTCATGGGAATGGATTAAGGCCCAGAAACTGACTACAATATATACATGTAAGTGGCTACCACATATATCAATAAGCTGTAATATTTTTTTTGTACAGGTGAAAAACGCTTTCAAACCATTCAAGATTTGGTGGCTGATGGCCTCATTACAATGTACATAGATACATATGCCAAGGATTATGTTGATACAATGATGATTGATGCTGTGAAGCCTCCAGGAGGAGGTGTAAAGGCAAAATACACAAAAAGTGTTGGAAATGGGCAGGTGAAAGATACAGAGGAGGTAGATGGGGGGAGCAAGGTATTTATTATTCTACTGTTATGGAGTAGTGTATTTATGTATCTTACAAGATTTTGGGTATGACCAAAAAGAAGAACTGCTACTTTTTATTTCACTTTTTTTAAAATAATGTCACCTAATTTGATAAATGTGAAAATAATGCTTCCTTTTGTACTGTATGTTTGAGTTAAACTTGGTTTAGTTGACCCTCAAATAACACTAATTGAGTATGAAAATGTAATGTACCCACTTAAAACATACTGTACACCTCACAAAAAAAACAACACTTCAAGGCCATGAAAATAGATATCTCAAAATTCAAGGGCCATAATGTAATTATTATAATTATGTTTTGTGGA
Source organism: Plumapathes pennacea (assembly GCA_964036295.1). Classification (NCBI taxonomy): domain Eukaryota; kingdom Metazoa; phylum Cnidaria; class Anthozoa; order Antipatharia; family Myriopathidae; genus Plumapathes; species Plumapathes pennacea. Next base: position 24,999,086 of record OZ038464.1, on the reverse strand, counting down.
TTGTTTTCACAACATTTTCACAAGACTACTAAAAGCTTGTGGTGTTAGCTAATCTGTGCTATTTTTCTCAGGAACCAGCCCCTCCACCACCAACCAGTCCAAAATTAAAGTTTGTAAGTTGCTATAAACCCATAAACGAATTAAGGTTCAACTGCTATATATATATGCAGCACCTAACATAAAAAATAGAAAAATATTTTAAATTTAAGGTTGTAAGAAAATAATGTAGTACATATAATATGCATTGATAAAATGAAATATTATGCAAATTACCTGTAAATAAAATATTTAAAATGCAGATTAAATTAAATACTATGCAAGATTAAGATTTACACCTGCATGTACACAAAACTTACAGAGTCTAAACATCTTGCTAAAACTATTAGAGTGAATAGTGCGAATAGACTTGATGTTTTACCTTTTTTCTAAAACTACTATTATCTTCAGTTTGTGTTTCTACATATCAGCACAATCTTTTATTTTTTTTTTAATTTATCATCTCTTTTCAAACCCAACTTGAATGTGCTAACTGCAGTAGCTGGTTCTTTTCAATGTTAGGCTTTTAGTATCAGACTTGGATTTAAATTATTGTTAAACAATAATTTTTTTTAATTTCTTTTTTCAAATAGTGTGCCAAAATACAATAATGTTGAGAGCATTTTATGTAAATATTGTAAAGCTTTTGGAATCATTGGAAATATTTGATTTTCAAGTCTGCCTTCCACTGTATATGAACTTTTGCTTATGTGAGACAGAGTTTTATATATAGTAGGGATTGGTACATTGCTTGGACATAAGGAATCAGAAGAGCTTAATGGAGATCTCTTGGCCTTTAATAAGGACAGCATATTTTTTTAGCTTTGGCAAAGAGTATAATACTAAATGTACCAATGCTGCAGTAAGTCAACTAATACTGCAGAAGACCAACACTACATGGAAAACCTGTGAAATTTTATGGATCTAGCTAAAAATACCAACTTTAAAGTCTAGTAGCACTGAAACTGAACTAATTTACTGAAATCCTTCTATATTAGGCTACAATATCACTATATGGTAGTTAGTATGCCTGCTTTTGAGAAAACAGTATTTACAATTAAAATACTAACTATTATTAAAGGGGAGGACTCCAAATATAATTAAAATAACTCATTTTAATTCTTCAGTGTATGGCCTTTGTCTTTTTACATATTACAGTATAAGGTTGCTCTCTCATCGTTACTAATATCAAGGTTCTGTGCATCAGGACAGAAAGTTCAGTGCAGGAAAGAGGCCCAGTGTGAAGCCATCAGCTTATGAGAAGCAACATAACTTCAAGGTTTGTTTTGTATGGAATAAATATTTCTCATATTTTGTAATTATTTTAATATGGCAATGGCAGTATAGACTTATCCTTGCTAAATTGTGTAATGTAAAAAGCAGTAAGACTGTAAGAGGGGTTCAAATGCCAAACTGGGTTTGAGCTTGAAGGGGGGGTCAACTTTTAATCCCTTTTTGAGCCCCGTAATTGACTTTTTGCAAATTTCTTGAAATACAGTAGAACTTAGCTTGTGATTAGTAAGTGGTTTTCAAAGCAGTAGCATGTTGCCTAAAATTGCAAGGTTCACATGTACTGTTTGATAATGGTAGTCACATTGGATCATGATTGACAATATTTACTTTGTCTTACACATACTACATTTTTCTGAATTATTTCCAGATGAATACATTCAAAGGTCCTCATTGGTGTGATTTTTGTCGCAACTTTTTGTGGGGGTTAATTCAGCAGGGAGTCAAGTGCCAGGGTAAGTCACAGTTACTGTTGAATTAAAAAAATATGCAACCTCAAGAATGTCCCCACCTCTTTTATAGCACCAGATACTTTTAGTCTTCAGTTCTTTAGTTTAGTTCTGTGTGTATAGTTACTGTAAAGAATATAAGTCACGAGATTATAATCACGAGCAAGTTTTTTTCCCCTGTGCAATTCAAGCAGCATGCATGAACGCTGCACAACAAATTTCCCTTTTAGCAATGTCACATGCAGCATGTTGTACATGACAACTGAAAGCCATCAAAACAGTGAGTGTTATTTTTTCTATACTGTACATATAGCTGATTATTATATTATCATCATCATTTTTTGGTCTCTTAGATTGTGGATTTAATGCACACAAACAGTGCAGTAACAGTGGGGTCATTCCCCAAACATGCCAGCCAGACAAGAAATATGTGCGAAGAGGTGGGTGCTACCCTGGCTGCTCTGCCCGGACCCTTTCTCTGAACCTGTGTGCCTTTCTTCTTGGAGTTATGTCATAATCTTATTGTCTACTGGAGGTTTGCTAACGTCATTTCACTGTTCATTTTACACAGTATTTGGTGTTGATCTCACAACACTAGTGAAAGTGAAAAACACTAAGAGGCCATTTGTGGTGGATATCTGTGTGAAGGAGGTTGAGAAAAGAGGTACTGAATTTCTAAACTGTAGTCAGTTTTGAGTCTATGAGTTTCACTGGAAAGGTACAGTAGATGGAGACAGATCAAGCTGATTCATTTGGTATATTAATTACTCTATCTAATTTGGTAATGGTTGAAGTTAAAGAAAATTGTAAGAAATGTAAAAGCATTGTTTCATGGTTTCCTGTTAGAATGAAAATAACTTATTTCAACAAAATAAACTAATATTATTGTTTCTATATATTCACTACCCAAATTATTCTGTCAAGCTTTTACTACACCGCATGGGAAATATTAATAGAATAATCAATTCTAACTGCTTAAGTGTACCTCTACAGCCTAGATTGGTAGGCTTTGCCTTTTACATCCCCTTTATGCTTTTCTTGCTTTATGCTTATCTTCAGGTATGGAATCTGAAGGAATATACCGTGTCTCCGGTTTTGCAGATGACATTGAAGATCTGAAAGCCTGCTGTGATAACACTGGTAAATTAATTTTAAAATGGGCAGGGGCATATTGAGTATATCTTGCATAGTATTGATATGTTAATACCATAAGGGTTTGAGTGTACAGGAGTTGGTGGGGGGGGGGGGGGGGGGGGGGGACTCAGGTATATTAGTGATGGGGAGGTGCAGATGAGGCCAAATGTTTAGACTCCCAATTTGGCTAAAACTATTATTGACCTCAAAAGAGAAATTGATATGGTCATTGTTTGACATAAAATTGGGAACACTAGGGTGTACTATTTATCAACCCATTAGGAGCAGCAAGAGGATTATAATGATAAACTTGAATTAGGTCAAGATTTTACCAGCATGCTGAAAGATTGTCCTGAAGCAGAGTTTATGTGAAAGAAATTAAAACACTCTTCAAACAACCTGGGCTCATTCCTTTATATATTTAGATGCATTCCACTACAAGCCCCCTGCACATATTTACTAGATTCGCCTATGTTTTATACTGACTATGGCTAATTTTGTCTTCAGATGATGGTTCCATAAACTTATCAACATACCAGGATATTAACATTGTGACTGGCACACTCAAGTTATACTTCCGTCTCTTGCCACTGCCCCTCATCACATTTGAGACATACAAAAAATTCATTGATGCCGTCAGTAAGTACCTGTCCCATATCTGTTTGTTGAATAAACCTTTAACCCCCAGAATCTAGAATCTATTTCTCCCAACCTGTCCTGGACAAAAGGATTAAATGAGTTGGGAGAATCAGTAGTTTACCAGTTCAAACCAAGAGGTAACCTTGTATTTTCTCCATACTAAACTTTTCATAGGTATGTCTTGAAAGGAGAATTGACCTCTCAGATAACTATAATCAGAGGCAAATATATTTCTATGAAATGATATGATATAAAATCAAATGATTAATCATATCTGGTGCCCAGTGATGTTAAAATGCTCACTCACATTCAAAATTGGCTGGTAGCATAGAAAACAAGCAGACTATAATAATGTTAAAATAATTATTTCTCACTGCATGTCTGTATATATTCATGTAGATAATGTTGTCCTGTTATAAATTTGCAGAACTTGATGGCAAGTTTGAAAAGGCTGAAGCCCTTTCAAATGCATTGACTGAACTTCCTCTTGCTCACTACGAGACTTTGAAGTTCCTGATGGGACATTTGTACAGGTTTGTGTAATAATTGCACAATATTATTGATATTATTATTAACATTAATTAACAATATATATTCTTCTGAGTAATACAGATAAAATGGTTAATTTTGTGTCCTTTTCCCCAGAGTTGCTCAGAGAAAGGATAAGAACATGATGACCGAGGAAAACTTGTCAATCGTGTTTGGGCCAACTCTGATGCGGTCACCAGAGACAGAAAGTCTTAGTTCTCTTGGGGACTTAAAGTTCCAGCGCCTTGTGATTGAGAGTCTCATCTCTCACCAAGATGTCTTGTTTGAGAGTTGAAGGCTGAAGTTCAAAGTGTGACATGATGGTAACAAGACTCAACAACAACAACAACAACAACAGATTATTAGAAAGTTACATAAGCACAGATGTGCAATGTCCTTGGGCTAATAATATTGGTTACCTTGTTTCCTTGATCATTTACCCATTCTGAAACTAATAATCAGAAATACCCCCCCCCCCCCCAAAAAAAAGGAAAGGATAGGAACTGAAATAAGTGAATAAATAAATATAAAATCATCAACAAATTTGTTCCAAGAACCTTCTACTTGAAAAATGAAGACCTCTAGAAAGAAGCTAGCTCTCACAGCAGTTTGCAAATAGCTGACTAATTATTATGTAATGCAACAATGAGGACAGTGCTCCAGAGTTTGTTTTATTTATGTCAGTGGGTCCTCAAATCCCTTATCCACCATATGAGAAACTGACATTTTCCCAGAATTAAATATTTTAAAATGTTAGTGTTTGTAAAATCCTTCCACCTAGATGACATGCACTGACGCACAAGATAACTGCATTACCACAACATCTTTGTGCTCTTTAAGCAGATATGATTGTGACCACATGATTGAGTACAGTCTTCACCTTGGGCAAATTGGTCAAGGAAATAATTTTTGTTCAAATTGTCTGGAAAACATTACTTTTCAGGCTTTCCAATCTACTTTGTAAAATTTGGCAAAAGCAACATTATTACCATAATAAGTCTGGGCCCGGTTGTTCAAAGAGTGTATAGCGCTATTCGCCGGATAAATCGCTATCCAGTGGATAGAATTAACCATTACCCTTAATTCAGTCGAGAGGATAAGGATTTATCCTGTGGATAGCGCTATCCACTCTTTGAACAACCGGGCCCTGATCTTTATAGTCTTCACCTATATTGCCTGTTTTTGGGAGAAAAATATGCAAGAAAATCTGAGTACTTAATTTTTTTCTATCCTATGAAAGATTTTAGGCAGATTATAAAACTATCATTGCAGGACTATTTGTATTAAATATATAATTACATACTGCACTGCATAAGTATGAGGATTTTGTAATATTTTTAAGTAGTGGCATGATTTTGTTTTGAAGATGTAGAAAATAGTGCAGCTTAAAGTTCTAATTGACAAATCTATATAATCCTGGACTTTACTTAATATGGCAGATTCTCCAACCATTTATGAAAAAAATATTTGGGTGATGAATGGAGAATATATTGAAGAGATGGTATTATTAAATTGATAGTTCAATCAGCTTATATCTGATCAAGTAAGCTATTAATATTGCAAAGTTCTCATAATATTACATTATAATATCTTGGTGAGAGACTGAAAGAGCAGTTGGTCATTCTCATGTGTGAAAGGGGTAAAGATGGAAAAAAACTATATGGTTAATATTATTGCATTTTATAGTGTTTATACTGCAGCTGCAAGTCATTTTGCAATATTTTTTGAAAAATCAATGTTAGTATTACTGTGACCTTACTTTAGAGTATGGCTATATTTTTATGTCCATTTTTTTAAATACTAGCTTAATAATATTATTTTTATGCCCATTTGTTTTATATACTATTATTTTTGTGCCCTTTTGTTAGTTTTATTTTTGACTTCAAAGTTCACACCTTAAATTTACCCCAAACATTCACATGGACATTGCTCGAGTGATAAAGTGAGAGTTGATACATTAGTTCTCTAATATTCTGCTATATTTACTGCGGGGTGCAGTTGGTACATTGTTTTTCATACATCTAAACTTTGTAACTATACTGCCCAGAAATTCTGGACTGCCAATTTAATAGAGATATTGGTGATAAATAATTATAAAGTAAAGTTTTATAACTGCATTGAGTTCAGCAGAACTCTTTCCAGCAATTTTTTCTCACATTATATTTTTGCCATCATAAAATAACATTAGAGATTATAGGTAGTTGAATGTTGCAGTTTTCATCATTGAAAGCCACAAAGAATAGCTGAATAGAATTTAGCATGCAGAGTACATAGTACATAAATATTACAGTGGTTTTTGGATGACTGTTGAAAACCAAAACCAAAGTAATTACACCACCAATCACAGAGGTTGCAATAAACACTTCCAACCAATCAGAAGCTAAAGTAATTTGTATTTGGTTTTACTTGAAGAAGGAACCAATCAGTAGTGCAAGGAAATGCCATTGCCACTTCCTCAATTGCTTGCATGTTTTGCTTTTGTTCTCACTCAAGAATGCTCCTAAACATCTTGAACCATTCCAAAAGCAAACAAAAACTAAAGCAATCACAAGATTACAGTCATCTAAAAACTGCTCTATTATTCTCCACATACTGCATGCTTAGGTTGTACTGAATAAAATGGAGTGCTAAGCGAATTGTGGTTTTCTTTTTGTTTGTTTGATTTCCAAGGTTTTGCATTGGGAGTATAGGGTTCATTTTGGCATGTATAAGTTGCACATTATCTCACTGACCCTGCACATCAAAATGCAGTTGAACCTGGGGGCAAGGTTTGTACAAACTCAGCAAATCCTGAAAAATTCAATCCAATTACAATGCAGTTCAACACTACTTTTTGCTTCTTTATTATGTTTGGTGGTTTCATGTGGGTTTTTACCTTTTTTTTTGTCCATCAGGAATCACTCAAGAGTCTGCATTTCATATTTTACAACCACTTGCTTTTTCTGTGTTACAACTCCAACAACATTCCACAGTTGAGTCCTAATGATTATGATTTGTTGATACTTTTTTTAACATCAAAATATGTACATAGACAAATCAAGTAAGGCCTGCCTTTCCTTTTTCACAAGTTTGACTCCATATGGCAGTCATACATAAAATACATGTAACCAGAAGGCTGTTCACTACAGAGCATAAAAAATGGAAATCATAATTTATCTGACACATTTAAATACTTTTCGATAAAATATATTATTAATATCGGCGGCGATACCAGTATTTCCTGTGGAAAATAAAAATGTCTTCAGCTGACATACAGCTACTTTTTTTGCATTCAAAGTAATGTACTCTGTTAAAATACTAATAAAAGCTTCACATAAATAAAAGAACTTTCTTGATGGGCTCCCCGGTTTTGATTTTCAACGTACATGTAGATCTAGATCTATGTTTATTTTCTACAAAGCCTTACAGCATCACGTAGAATTCCGTATGTATTGCAGTACCCTTTCATGTTCATGTTTTTCTGCACTGCTTGCACAAGTCGGAGCTCATTGCTTCTTTGTTGGACTAAAAAAAGAGTCTTGAAGTGCTGTTGCACCAACACCAACCATGATCGCTCCCACAACACAACTCTGTGCAATTACACGTAATCGCATCAAGTATCTGCTGGTAGGCATGGGTCCTCTGTTCTTATATGCAATTGCACCCCAGACACAGGCCATCACTGTTCCAGCAATACCTAAGAAAACAATGATTCCTTTTTAATTCCTGATTATTTAGTTTTTAGTTTTTTGGTTTTTTTGGGGGGGGGGGAGGGGGGGGGGCAGATGGTTTCAACATGTTAACATGTTATAAGCACAGCTAAAAGGTGAAGAAAACACTCCTTTAAACAATACATGAATCTGCTTTGAATAACACATGGAAGTTCAAAACAAGAAATATTTTTTCAGCTATTAATTCAATTGTACGTCGCCACGTACGTACGGAGCTGTACAGTACATGTAAACTACAATTTATCACATCTTTATCTGCCCATTGATCAGTCAAGAACGCTTCAGATACGAACACATATAAACTAATGCGTAAACGAGAGAGCGCCATAGTTCTGTAACACGTACGCGAGTATTACATACGAGCGTTCGAACTTACCGATGGGAACAAATGGCTGCTGTTTGCTTTTCCTGATTAGTTTCTGTGTCTCCGTTTCTTTCTCCTCCTCAGTCATCCATTCGGCGCTTAATTTCTGAGACGTGGGTGCCATCTTATGTATAGTCTATAGACTCCTTGAAGACACGGTTGCCTGTGATGCAAGGCTCGAACTTCTCGCAAGTAAATATTGCCCGGCGAATTTACGTAATTTCCTCGATTGACGTCACAATGTGTCACAAGAAAGGGAAAGTTGCGAAATCATCATGTCCTCTATTATGTCAAAGAAGTTATGACAGTATCCTCTATAAGCAATACAAAAGTAATCGCTTACTTGCTTCAAAAGGCTTTGGTACTCACTCGTTGCCTTTTCCTGGACTGTTTTTGGCTGGTCACGTACGTAGTCAGCGGACTGCGGCAGTTCCGGTTGATTTTTGCAGTGAGTCAGCAGCGTCAACCTCGTTCCCAGGGCCATCCGCGGCAGAATTGTCAGCAGCGTTCATGACAACTTGCACGTTCAGAGCCTTCGGTCTCATTTGCGGAAATCTGAAAACTCTTCTGACACACACGGGACAAAATATTATGAAAACTATATACAGTGGCAGTAAAACTTTCTCAGCTCCCAAGTTTTCACTTGACACAGCGGGGAAGGATTGCGGGCGCACAAGGCCGTACATTCCGTCGTCACATGCTACTGCAAATATGATGTCGCATCTCGAGTCCGTAAAAAATACCTGTTACCCTTGACTTTGTGCGATGAAATAAAATAAGAAAAAAGCTCCCCTCCTTCGTCAATATCTGATATTCTTTTCAATCTCGGTAAAATTTACGCAAGGAAAATTGACCCTCGTATCCTGCAATGTATGCAAGCAGGTCAGCGGGCTCCTGACGCAAGTCCAAGCACGAGAAAATCAAAACATATTTGTCACACTTATACGCTCAATACTGGCGTTCCCTTTTTCAGATTAAAAGCTTTTCTTTGCTTTTTTTTCCCTTGTTTTTTTTTTCCTTATCCCGATCCGCATGCAGTGTTAAAATACCAAAGCATCTTTCTCGACCACCCGAATCGTGGACCAAATTGAGCGCCATGTCCATTTCTTGCCCGATAAAGTTTTGAAGCTCCCGGATGAAAACAAAAATACAAGCGCGCGCAAAGAATTGTGGTTGACTTAAGATTCGCCACTAGGGAAGAAGTGACGTAAAGGGATTTCGTAATCAGCTTAGAACCCTGGGCTCAGTTCTTCAAAGGGCGCAGCCTAATCCTGAACAAAGTAAATATTTTGCCACTTTTAGCTCCATGGGAAGGCGAGCTCGAACAAGTTCTTTTGTTGGTCTTTGATTAGAACCCTGCAATTTGCTGACCAATGGATCGAGAGAACGAATTAGGCTAATCCTGAGTTTGCTTTGTCGAGCTTTAAGCAACCGGTCCTGGGGAAGCTCAGGTTACCTGATAGTCCTGTGTTGTTGATGCGTTTAATTCACGTCAGAGGGCATATTTCTTTGCATAAGTTTAGGCTACGAAGCCACCGGCTCCGTTAATATATTCGTGGGATCGTGTTCATCCCATTTGGTTACAGCATATAAGCAGTTCCGTTCGCAATAAATAAAAGGCAGGCACCAAAAGGAAAGCAAAGCGCTAAAAACTCACCCCGAGGGTTGCGACAACCCTTTAAACTATGCATACCTATCACCCTCGTTCCCAGGCTCTTTTCCCTGGGATCGAGGATGGCATTCCTACGTGCAGCAACAGCAGCGAGCGACCGAGCTCAATACAAAACTATCTATGACGTCACAGTGCTCCACCGTGTATGCGCAGCAATGGCGCGGAGACTTGAGTCCCAGAGTTTACAGTAGAATCTACGTATCCCACACGTGAAAATATCCAGTCTTTTGTCCTGCAAACCAGTCTTTCTCTACAATAGTGCCAGGTCAGTGAGCTCAGCTAAGTAAGCCGAATTTCCCCTACTCTCGATCAACGGCTGCATGTTCATGATGGTAGGTCACGAGTTACACCGATGGTCACGTCTTCGTGTAAGGCATGACCCATGGGTCACGTGTGATGATTGTGATCGTCCGGTTGAGACGTCCGTTCGTTGTCTAGCACTTCCCAGCGTCTCTTATTCGACATTGCTCCTTCTACCATTGGACGGAGCTTTCTGTTAAACTTCGACAGTATCTGCGGAAAAACAATACACAAACACCAGTGTAAGCGATTTAAGCCAATACATATTCTTGATCTTCATGTCACATCAGGGTGGCCATGTTGGAATATTGTCCACTAACTTCAAGAGCGGGTTACGGTTGACTTCGAAAAAAACTAGCGCCGATTACTTTGACAGTCATTTGCTCTTATAAGTGACTCTAACATATGGGTTGCGCTGTCTTCGTATTCTTTGAATCTCCACGGAACAATACACGTACACGTCAGTTTGAAGTGGAATAAAGTCCTTGATTATTATCCAGGCCAAAAAATGTATTCACGTCCATACCTCAAAAACGGGAATCCCTGTTGATCTAAAAAATTGGACCTGCATTTTGGGCAATTTGTCCACCTTGTGACGGTCAAAGATGTCCTGTGAGGGAGAACATACAACGACACACGTTATTAAATAGAGTAGACGGGCCTTTGTGTACAAAACAACAAAGGAATACATATATCAAATTATTTGCGCACTGTGACATGCATGTATACAAATATATAAAAAATAGAAAGGTATATAGATACATTTAATATTCACACATGCATGCATACATACATACACAAGACATATTCATACAAACATGCACATACATAAAAACATAAAGGCTGAGTACAACAAGGAGAGACAAACAGGCAAAATGTTAGTCAGTCTGTGTGTCTAGATAAATGGCTGACTGCCTGTCCTTCTGTCTTTGTTTATGTTCTCGTGTTCTGTCTGTCGCCCGCCAGCAAAGCAGAAAATGAAATATACCGATGGTTGCATATGGAGCTCTTGTCGTTCCAGGTCTCCTTGCTGAAAGAACTCGCTCATTACCAGGTGCACCACCTGCGGGGCGACAAAGTCCGTATGAAACTGGTCAGCGGATAAACCAGTTGAAAGTACGAAGGAAAACTCGGAAAACTTACTCCTTCCTGGATTTCCCAAGGCTTTGTGGTGCCATTAAGATCACAGGCTGTCATCATCATCGCCCTTGCAAGGCAAGAGAAAAATTGTGAACAAGAATTAAAGGAAAGAAATCTGATCAATCAACAAAAGATTAAACAAAAATTTAATACTCGACAGAAAAACCCATTTTCAAACTTGAAAAATACCGATCACTTAGTTTGGTGATCAGTCAATTCTTTGTTAAAAGACTTGAAAGACGAAAATCTGGATTTAAGTTAGACCCAGTCTTCCGAGCATCCTCTTCCCCTCCCCTCCCGTCCCCTACACCTCGACATTAGCGACGCCCAAAAGAGGCATAACGTAGCAAAACAAACGGACAGGAAAGGCCAAGACAAGACAAGACACGAGAGATCAAGATGGCAGATATTGTCGCAATCACTCACTTCAGCATATCTCTGTGACCATCACTGCGTGAATCAAGCGCGCCTTTCTCCACGAGGTCGAAGAAGATCGGCCGAAGTCTACAATTCAAACAAAATCGAGTGTTACATGAAGTAAAATGTTCCGCAGAGGAATACCCAACCAGGAAAATGAAGACAAGTACGGAAGGAATCGAGCTAACGCTACTCCCAGTTGAATTACAACGCGTTAGTTAATTAATCTAGATTTTATGGTCTAATTAGTAAAAAGTTGAAAGCAAAACTCACTTAAAGTTGACAGCCAGGTCCGTCGACAGGATCGAGTGTTTAATATAACTGATAACTCTCCTGTAATCCTCAGCTGAAAGTTTCTGAAAAATGTTGTGTCCCTGGGAAAACGAACACAATGAATCAGGGAAACTAATCTATAACCTTCTCTGAGTGGAAAATGGTCTTCAGACACATGGCATTGGTCACTTATCGAACAAACTAATTTCACTTCTAGATTAAAAACATGGCCTTGACGGGCCGGAGATGTTTACCTCTGTACTAAGTATGTTAACCGCATGATTGAAATGATGATGCTCCATTGTCGAGGTGGTGTAAAGCTTGGCCAGAGGAGAATCAGTCCTGACATACAGCAAGACACTTCATAAGTCTACACAACAAAACATCTACACGATCGTCCAGAATCCTACTGTTATTCGCGACATGTCCTTGCGGTGTGGGTCTTTGTTGGGCCGTGCATATTAATCTATTACAATAGTAGTAGTAGTAGAATCTCGCTATCTCGAACTCCCCGCTATCTCTAACAGAATCTGATTTCCCTTGGAAATTTCCCTCGGTAGAACCCCGCTATCTCGATCCACTTGTGTAACTTGGAGATATTATTGTTTGATGCAGTGCGTCAGTAGCCTTTATGTCTCTGTATAAACGTTTTACAACACGGAGCCAAAAGAGAAGATACTTAGAAGCAAAATCATTCTCTAAGCTTGGTTTTATCTCTCGTTGTTCTCGGATGAAAGCGCGCAAAGAATTATGGTTGAGGGAGTTTTCTTACTTGGCCTGGAAGGCATTGTTCGTTCCCCTGTGATCCAAGTCATGACAGAGACATCCCACGACCAGACCCAGACATTCGAGACTGGATAAGTGTCCCTTCATATCACCAGTCTAAAGCAGATAAAAATGCAAAAAAATAAAAATAAGAAAAAGTCTAAAGCTGAGGTAATGAGCTAAGGGCTAGTTCTGACGTCACCGAACTGACGCACCGAACAAGCCTGAATTTTAGCCGCTTTCCGGTTCCTCTACAGGTCCCTGGCGCTGGTTAGGGGACGAACTGGAGAGCAGCTGAAATTCAGGCGAGCACCAAACTCCAATAGACCTTTCTCGAGTTATTTATTGCCTCTGTAAATGAGGACAATGCACATGTATATTTTCACGCAAATTATACTCATGGCAAAGGACAAGAAAAACAAAAATAAATAGAACAAAAACAATGCAACTGAAATGCAACAGGCAACACAGAAACACACAAGACAGCAGAAATCACACAAGAAAATAAATCCATATGTCGTTTGATGGTAATACTTGCAGACCAAGTAAAGAAGCGTAGTGCTAGATTAGAAATCGCTCCCTGCTGCGGCCTGAACATACCGTCAACATGCAAAACATTGACTGCGCCACGTTGAACGCGTGCCTCCAGTTATGATAGATCACGTTTCTGTAGTTCTTCCTCACTGTAAGTAACCATCTACAGAGAGTCTGATACAAAGAAAAAACAAACGTCAGATCAGATGGAGCCGTTTTTGGATGACTGTGGATGACAAACCAAAACCAAAGTAAGTACACTGCCAATCAAAGAGGCTGTAAGAAACACTTTCAACCAATCAGAAGCCAAAGTAATTTGCGTTTGGTTTTACTTTGAAGAAGAAACCAATCAGCAGTGTAAAGAAACGCCATCCCCACAAACGGAATGCCAAGTTATTGGTAATCGATTTGAATATGCAATAGAACTACAGCTAGCTCCAGCTTGACACTTTAGATTTCTTCTCATCTAAGTTATAGCAAACTGGACAGCAAGCTGTGATGATTAGTTATTAAATAGTTAAATCAAGAAGTGATTACATGTTTTTTGTTCTTTTTGCATAGGATTTTAAGTAAAACAATGGTTTATTTACGCCTCCAGCAAATGAATACACCTCAAACCCTGGCACACACCTCGTAGTCAATGTTGAAGTCATCAATAAACCCACAATCCATGAACATTCTCAGTGACGCCTGAAGCATCTGGTCGCGCTCCAGCGAAAAATCGTCGAAAGTAAAGCTGTCCAACTTCAACTCTTTCGCGCTCGGCACCGGGCCTTTCTGCGAACGAAAAGAAGCAAGACGAAGTCGTCAAAACCCTCCTCAGCAGTCCTCCTCTCATTTTCTCCCCAGTCTTCTTCCCCCATCTCTCCCCATTCTCTTTTCTCCTTCAATGCAAGCTATATCCTCAGTATCACGTAAGTACACGTTTTCGTGAGCTTTTGGCGTATATTTCTCACCAACGCTATGTATGGTTATGCCGGAAGCGGGGAAGCTTGTTTGCCACTAAAATACTTCAAAATGTTTTTTTTTTTTTTTTTTTTTTTCTTTTTCACTTGGCCCCAGAACCGCTAAAAATGTACAAGCTCGCATTTTGCATCGAACTTATAACGCCTCAACGCACATTCGTCGAACATTTCGGTTACTGGTTCACGGGAACTATTCATTGCACTCTTTTCTTCCCGTCCCTTTTCTGTAATTAATGTAATACCAAAGTGACCTATAAAAATGTGATTTGATGGGTGAGTGATCCCACTGAGCCATATATGGAAAGATCGCTCAGACAACGCCTGCAAACAAATTCAGATTCCCACCTTAAGTCGCTCCAGTTCACCATGTTTTGCTGAAGTGTGGTAGGACAGTACCTGTAATAAATAAACCATAAGATACGACGGAATGACTGTCTCTGTCGGAACTACGTATGCTATGCGTCGGCGTTACTGTGAAAGGCAGAATGTATTCCGTCCTCGATCCCAGGCTCTTTTCCCTACGCCGCCCCTCCTGGGAACGAGGATGAATGAGACGTCATGGCGGCCATGTTGGATGAACTTGTTTGATGAAAGATTGCTCAGTAACCTCTATTGTACTCGGAACCAAAATGGCCGCGATTAATTCGTATTCAGAATCTCCAGGGAGTGATTGCACCCCAAAAACTAAACTTAAAGTTATTGCTGATATGCTACACGCCGTCTGGAATGTGTTGGCTGACGTTTCGAGCAATTTTAGCTCAAAACGCTCCAAACGTCAGCCACCACACTACGGCGTTCTGCATATCAACACCAACTTTACGTTGATATACAACAACTAAATTGTGTATCGTGTATTCCGCCTAAAAATACTCCTCACAAAAGTGACGTGTCCCAAAAAAGATTACGCACAAAGCGTGGGAGTCGTTACGAGCGTGTGTGTCGTTATGAGCGTGTGTCGTTACGAGCGTGTGTGTCGTTATGAGCGTGTGTGTCGTTATGAGCGTGGGAGTCGTTATGAGCGTGTGTGTTTATCACTTACCTCAATTGCTACCTGCTGTTTGGCCTGGGCACGGGCCATCTTGTCATACATCATGGTGTTGTGTATACCAAGACCACAGAATATAACAAAGGCCTGGGAAAGACAGACAAACCTGTTAAATTCTAAAACCAACGGTTTCATATTTGTCAGACGGATCACACGGTGCTAACATGCTAACGTACAACTCTTACCTCCAAAAGCGTTTCATCGTTTTCATCAAAAGGCTTGTCATTAGGCTGTCTTATCAATTGCGCCACGCCTGAAACGCCAAAAAAAGGATAACATTAAAAATCTTTTAAACTAAACACCCACTGTGCACCGGCAATTCAGTCAACCAGGAATAAAAGAATCTTGGACACAGGATCCACGCCAAGGTCACAAAGAGAAAGGTCAGACACGAACCAATGAAGTCTCACTTTTACCGACCTCTCCTGAGCCTTGTAACACAAATTCTCCCCATTATTCAGGGCAGAAATGCAGAGAATTTGAATTTTGATCAGCTGCACACTGTGCTCCAGTGATTAGATGCTAAGTTCTCCAAACTGACTACCTGTTCTCAAAGGACGAACAGAGAGCAAATATCGTATTTATAGGCTCAAGATTCTCCCTCGACCGTAATGCTTTGCGCGCCCGAAATTCGAGGATATCTTCGACCTGGAATTGTAATCGGGCGCAATATTTTCCATCCCGGCCTATTCAGTTGTGTACTTTACGGCAAACTTCAGATAGATTAGCTTAGGATTGTTTTTGGCTCAAAACATTAAAAAGACGTTCAACTCAGGGCTATTAGGATATTTCCGTAGAGTTGTGCAAAAACGGGAATCGAGCGAGAAACAGACCAAAATAACGAGAAATTTAAGGAAGAGAATTAGTAAAAAACATTCGCTTTATATTTTTGATTTACTGTATCAATCAGCTGACTGAATGATTGATAGATTGACCGATTGACTGATTGATGGGCTGGCAAATATTTTCTCTGCCAAAGCTGCATAACCCAAGTTGATAAATGTCTTGAGGTTCTGTCAAACAGTTGTTTAGTTTCGCGTAAAGAGGCACATTCAGCTGCCAGGGAAAATTATTCGTTGACTTTCAACGTGGCAACATGAAATTGGACAGCGCCACGGGTCTTGTCGTTCAAAGCTCTAATCAAATTCCTTCTGTCACTCCCTTAGTCAATAAAGTGCTAAATTTTGGTAAATAACCACCTGAAGAGCATGTTTAAAACTTCTCAAGTCCAGTTGTTCGAAGCTCGAAATAAGCTAAAATTAACTAATATCTCTCTTTCTCAATCTCTTTCCAACAATTAGCAGAGTTTTGCTCAAAAACCAACTAAAAATAGCAAGGAAGTGGTGATGTGAGCAAAACCTTCCAGTTTTCAGACTTAAAGACGACAAAGAAAAATACTTGGGTCGAATCAAACAGATCGCGCGCATGCGTTCATGAACAACTGGGCCCATGTTAAAAGTCTAAGACAAAGTTTTGGCTAATAAGGATTAGCGTAGTAATGTTTGAGCAACTGGAACTTGGGAGTTCGCGTGTGGTAAGCAAAGCGCGCTAGGAAATCCAAGGAAGGTATACGGCCTCAAGGACTACAAGCTTGGGTTTGGGAATAGCTGAAGGAAGATTTTAAAAAGTCGAAATTTGAGGTAATCTAAAATAGTTTTAGAGAAAACAGAAGTGAAACTTCACTTCAAAGCAAAACGACTTTCCATACTCACCGATTATTTCAAGCTTGTTGTTCCTGATCGGCATGCAAAGTATGGGCGCTCTCCTAGCATCTCTGCCAGAGTCACTGCTTTCTGCAAGCTACACAATTAGAGAACAGAGAACATCAACATCAACAGAAATGACCAAAGGAAGCGAAAAAGAGGTTATGTTACAGCAGTATTTTCACACACAGTGGAATCTTCCTCGTTATAAAGGTGAAGTAATACGGGCAACATTTTCAGTGCAACTTGTCGTGCAAAAATGTTGCGTTGCACGTTGCACCGTAATGTTGCGCGTATTACCACCGTGTTGCAAGTTGCAGCAACATGTTGCACGAAGTAGAAGTGGGTTCCACTAAAAATGTTGCCCGTATTACTTCACCTTAAGCCTTAATTTTACCAACGACGCGAGCACAGGAGTTCTTATTTCACAGTGAAAACAGGCTTGACACAAGTGCAAACACAAGGATTAAAAATTCTCCTTTTCCTTGCGCTTTTGCTTGCGTCGCTCGTTTTCACGGACGCATATCTCTTGTGCTTGTGCTTGTGAGTCGCTCGCGAAAACCAGACTTTTTAGCGACCACCCAATCAAAACTCAGTCAAACTACTATTACTGAAACCTCTCGTTGGTAAGTGAACCTTCCAGGCTCGTCCTTGGAATTTCTGTTTTTTAATTTATTTATTTTATTGTTTTTTACTTTTAATTTTTTACTTTCGGAAAGAGACCACTTGTAGTGCCCAAATTCCGATTTTCAAAGGCAGTAGTAACTTACTGCACAAACACTAACCGGTTAAAACACTAACAAACGTAAAGTGACCGGCCTAGGCGTTAATAAAAATAGAAATAACTTTCTAAAATTTTCATTTAGTGTTTCTAACGCCTAGTCCGGGGCGTCAGCGTTTTATTCAACCGGTTAAAATAAAATTTGTCCATCCAGTACGAGAATGTGGTGTTTGATATGGCCTGTGGTTTAACGACCTCACTTAGGCCTCATACAGTGATACATTCGCTGACGGTGATCGCTTACGGGATATTCCATTGGATAAGTCTGAGGACTAGGAGTGAGGCGAGATATATAAAGAGCTGACGACTCACCAGGTGAATGAACCTTTTCTCCGCAGTTACATCAGGAACGTTCAACGTCTGAAAAAATAACACACATTTGCGCTGCTTTCTGTTTTCAAATGAACGTTGTAGTTTTATAGTTTTTTTTTATTATCTCCAGTTCCACCGACAACACCCTAAAATCAATTTCTGTCCCATAGCTTGAAAATAAACTTCTAGTGTGCCCCATCCCCTTGCTGAAGACAAAATGTTAACCCCACCACAATATAAGACATATTTCCTAAAGTAAGTTAATATGGCCTTGCAAAACGAGGACACATTGTGGCGGCAACATGTGTCCTTCGATGTTTCCAGGGTGGCAAAACGTGCGGCAACATTGTTGCGCTCAGTACGGACACAACAAATGTTTCTGAAGTTTTTCAGAAACTTTTTTTGTATCCACAGGACACAAATTTTATGTCCACAACAAATGTTTCGTGCGTGGAAAAACAGGGCAACGTTTAGGAACATGCGCGCTAGCAAGGAATGACGGTTGACCACTGGTACATTCTAATTCTCGACCTGTAGCTGATGTCACAGATCACGTGTTCTGTTGTTGTTGTTGTTGTTGTTGTTGTTGTTGCTGTTGTTGTTGTTGTTGTTGACCTTACCTTGCCAGTTGCTGCCACTACCCTGCCAATCCTCGTCGTAAAGGAACCATCGTCTTTGCCTTCACTGTACCTGCCAGTACAATAACAAACAAACAGGATGTGAGTTTCATTTACTACCATTTCAACTTGCACCAAAGGGCAACGTCAAGATATGGGGGCCTGGTCTGAATTACGGCACATCATACAAGCTGGTACCAATAGTATGAAACACTTTCAAGTGTGACCAATGCAGGTACGCACTGGATACATATAACCATAACCCTTACATATGTTGAATGTGTTTATATTGAGTCAGCCCCTTAACTTGCAAGTGAGAACAACTTTCTACTCAAATGTGCCAGACTCTCAGCATTTGCTTGCCCAACACGAGTCATAATGTAAAGCTGGGCATAGAGAGATTTTGAACTGACTTTGGTTAAACAAAAGCCAAAGTATATTACAAGAATTCTGGAACACAAAGTCAATGTATTGTGCAGCACATTAAATGGCCACATGACTTACGATGTGTTGTTGATGGTCTTGTTTCCAACACTTCTGAGATGGAATACTTTAGAAAATTTTAAATCCTGCAAAGATAAACAGAATTCCAAAAAGCAAACATCAGGAATACGAGATGCACTGGCCCTCAGACAAAAATGACACTCAAACATAAATGATCTTCAGATATTAGTAAGAAGATTAGTAACGAGATTAGTAAGACTAGTTTAGATCATTGTTTTATATTCAGGAAATGAGAGCATGCATTTTCAAATCACAAAACACAAGCTTGTATTGTGCTGAATAGCAAGGAAACTTTTTCCCATACAAATCCTTAAGAATATTTCTATGTCACCCTTTTTTTTTTGGTCCTTTTTGTATTTAATTTAAATTTGTTAATTTTTGTTTTATCTTCCAAATTGGGGCATTCAAATAGCTTGGGGTGGTCAATAATATATATTGTTGCAAAAGGTATCATCAGCAACAATTCACCCTTCACACATGACTCAACACAGCACCTGGCTTCTGTCTTCGGCACAACTGATACCAAGGACAGATTTGGGGAGCAAAAGAACAGAGCATCTGTCACACTTCATCAGAGCCAATGCTCTCCTCATTATCTTATGTACGACTCTCTCCAGTGATGTCTGCTCCTCAAAAATATCATGCACAAGTTCCAATAGAGCCTACCAAAAAAAATTTACAGTGACACACATCAAAAATACTCTGGGAGGTTCTAAGAGGTACAATAACAAAATAATGTCCATACCATCATGCATACAGCTAGAATTTAGCCTTATTAGAAACCTTGTAATCAATCTTCAAAATGATCCCCCACGCATGTTCAATACACCCAGGTAGACAGGTAGGGAATTCAGTTTGACTGTTGGTCTATTGATCATTGTTAGTCAGCAAAAGCCAGGGTAAGATTATCAAAAGCACACATGATCAAAGAGATAGCATAAACAACATTTGTCTTATTACACATTCCATATCCTGAACAAAGTAGACTTACCCTGTTTCGATTGAACTCAATCGCAGAAAGCTCAAATAGCTTGGCATTCGTGATTCCGATTCCACAGAATGTGAGGTACATGTCACAGACCTTTATGAGTTCAACATGAAGTTACAAAATATTTTTATTTCATCCTTCTTGTTCTGGTCCCACCTAACCCATGCATCCTACAACATTTCACCTTATATATTAGATCTACACTGTACAGAGAATCTGTAATATGGACAATTCCTTTGATAGTGCATGCTGCTGTGTAGATTCAGACTGGGTTAACTATTGTTAAGCTATAGTTGCATGCAACACACCTCTTCATCTTCATTGGTGAAAGGTACTCCTCCAGGATTCTTGTTGATAATTTGAGCAACACCAACAACCTGAAACAGGACCCAGACAGTGACCTATCTGGGCACAACTAGAAATACAATGTACTGTACACTACAATTATTATGATCACATGTGGGGATTGGGGAGAGGTGGCATGAATACATGCAGCATTAACAAGCATTCAGAAATGTCAACCTTAAAAACTTTTCAGGCAGGAGTGTAAGGAAGAGGGTTCTCAGTGGGGTAAGCTAATTGGTGAGCTGAAACCAAAAAAGTCAGTTTTAACTTTAAAAAGTTGCATATCACAAGGCACATACATACAGATGTGGGAGATTTGCAAAAGCCTGAGAATTCCTCAGGTCTGCCGGCTACACTCTGTGATCATTCTGTTCTCACTATCATGTGACCTCTTCTCTCAGTAACAGTTGTGCAGGCGAAGCATGAGCAATGCAGAGTTTGCGATACAATTAAGGAACATAAACAGAGATATAAGTGTCTGTCAATCACCATACATCATCAATCTTACCTCTCCTTCATTGTTTTTGACTGGTTTGCACAGCAAACTCTTGGTGTGGTACCCTGTCTGTCTATCAACATCCCTGTTAAATCTTGGATCCTGTATTCAGTTTAGGATAGGACAGTATAGCAGGTTAGTTGTGATCGTTCGGGTTAGAGTAGTCTCCAGAAAGACTGTTATTGGTGACTGACGTTTCGACTACCTGAGCGGAAGTCATCTTCAGAGTCAAGTGAAAGTATTCGTCAGATGGCACCAGAGACATTTTTTTTTTTATATACTGCCATCTGATGAATACTTTCACTTGACTCTGAAGATGACTTCCGCTCAGGTAGTCGAAACGTCAGTCACCAACAACAGTCTTTCTGAAGACTACTCTAACCTGGACGATCATAACCAACCTACTGTTCACACTCCTGAGTTCAAACCATTTGCCATAGGACAGTATATTACAGACTCAAATCCCTACAAATAATTTTATATAAATTATTATATCAAATTATACAGTCATGAAGACAACCTGAAACTTTACAGCAATTCACAAACTAATTCAACTTAATTGATAGAATTTGGAAAAATTTATCAAGCTTTTCCTCAGTTAATAAGATGTAAACATGTACCACAGTGGGGTAGAATTTGCTTGCACCATGCAAAGCCATAATATCTTACTGACAATCAACAAATTAGCATACACTCTTTTGAGTGGATGTATAAAACAAAAACTGCTAAGTCAATCTATCAAAATGCAAACAAACAGTTGTATCTTTCCCTCTAACCAAAAGCCTTAATTTCAGAACTGATCAAGTCAAAACAACTCCTTTGAGGACTCAAAAAATTCAGACATTTTGTAAATATAAATATGGAATAATAAGCCACACCTCTGTAAATTCATTCTCTCGGTAACAGCTATTTGTCAGTGTACTGAATGAAGCTGTGTGTCTGAAATTAAATCAGTCTTGATGAAATCATCCCTAAAATCGAGTCATGTTCAGTATTAACTATCACTTCCTGGATTCTTTTTGGAATGATAAAAGCCACAAAGATCCGACATCTTGTGTGAAGCCAAGACAATAGTTTCTCAGGAACTGACTAAAATCATAAAAACAAAATACAAAAAAAACAAAAACAAAAAACAAAAAAAACAAAAAAAAAAAAACAAAAAAACAAAAAAAAAAAACCGGCCAGCGCAGAATAACGCAGATAAATTTCACTTTCAAACATCCGTAGTATCAAATGTCCAAAACTCAAGGCTGCATTCAATATTCTCCTTTGCATGTATTAACCGTTTCAAACCAAACTCTCGAATAATGATAATTCATGACTTCTTATTCAAAACTCACAGAAACTA
Source organism: Plumapathes pennacea (assembly GCA_964036295.1). Lineage (NCBI taxonomy): Eukaryota > Metazoa > Cnidaria > Anthozoa > Antipatharia > Myriopathidae > Plumapathes > Plumapathes pennacea. Next base: position 24,976,731 of record OZ038464.1, on the reverse strand, counting down.
CATTTGACTCTTGTTCACACACAACGAAAAAGTGTAGAGTTCGTGCCAGTCGACAGAAACAGTTCGAATAATTGACAAGTATATTGTTTTAATTGGAGCTGATATCAAATGAATATCCAAGCATCGGCGAATTTCAAAAACGGGCTTTAACCGAGAATGTAAAAATGAAATGAGAGGCGATTCATTTGTCGCGGGATCGCCACTTTTTAGTAAAGCAAAACATTCGCACGCCATTAAAAATAAATACATGCGTTTCACGTTACAAGTTGCAGACATGCTTCGCTTATCCGGTATTATGAAAGTGACTAAGGCCCTGTAAGTCTTTATAACTCAAGTGGATAAGTCTTCTCTAGATGTGAAGAGAATGAACGAACGGAAAACGCGATTGTTTCGAAAATGTTTCGGCGTTCGTGGACGGCATAGTTTGGGCCCACCCATAGAGATTTTCCGGAGGGTTCTTCGGCAAATGTAAACCTCGAGTGAACACAAAAAATATAAACAAATGCTATAGGACAAACAAACCTGTGAACGAATCCTGGAGGAAGATTTCTAAAATGTTTGATATAAAAGTAAGACATTTGTCGCGTGTATGCTTCAGGAGATCGAAACAAAATCGAATATTGATTTGCGCCGTACTTGACGGACTTTTGCCTATAAAATCAATCTTGGTAGAAGCTCATAAAATGCGAAGTCAAAAGACGCTCGAGTTTACGTAACGCCATTCGACAAAGCCAAAATACTCGAAAGTAGATTCCAATGAGCAAGTAAGTCGCGAAGAGACTACAAGTGTCCTTCCGCCTCTATTTGACACGAAAACAAAACAGATGAGTCGACGCACAGGAAAATTAATCACAGCGGTGCTCGACCGCCAGAGCAAGTGGTTCTATCACCAGCTTCGGTCGCTTGCATTGTTTATTTTGGCTCGCGAACACTGGGCCGCCCACTGCTAAAGCTAAATTGTACACTGAAATTCCTCCTCTCAGTGTAAAATGTCTGCAACACTGGCCCTAGTCAAAGTCCAAAAACGAAACCCCAGCAAATACGCTCTCCCTCGTTAAATATAAATCCACCGAAGCGTGATATGTGATTTGAATTGAAGCGGCTTAAAAGATTCTCTGCACAAAATGTTTCGGCAACACTTTCATATTCAAGTTGAACACATGCAAATTTCTGTAAAATATCTACTTTCAAATGGTGCGAAAAATACAGTCCTGAAAAACATGATCATAAATATGATTTTTTATTATCTTTTTATTATTCTGCATCACGTCAGTCTCTGGTAATAAATGCTGCATGAAAAAAGATCGAGAACTGCAAATTTATTTCGGCCAAATATGAAGGACTGGCTTAATCCGCCCTGAACACACAACAAAAAAACGAATTCAACGACCCAGAAACAAAACAGCCAAAACGTAAACAGAAAGATATATGCCCTCCAAATATTACACTATTTGGAGTGGCTCCCTCGATATTTTCTTGGTTGATCGGCGCGCGGCCTTGACAAGTTTGTCAGTGCAATTCCTGTAGCACTTATGCAACATTTCTATCGTTTTTAGGGAACATTAAGTCGGCTGCAGACCAGCCGACCAAATGTGGCTTATATACGACTAAAAAAAACCTAATGATTTATTTATGTTAAAACGTTACAAACCTCGTAGGCATCGGGAATGTTGACCGTCTCCCCAGTTTCTGCAGCGTATCCGACCAATCCTTTGCCCCAAGGAACTCGTATCTCTCGCTGCTGATCTATAAAGTCTCTGCACGAGGAATTCGTCGCTCCAACACAAACATCAAAAACCTTCGAAACAAGCCACTGCCCTTCGGTCAGGAACAACGAGCAGCGATCGGCGTTAGTCAGAATTCCAACATTCACCAAAATTTTGTAACTCAACGTCTTTAGATCGAGGTCGTTGGCAATATCCTTTACGATCTCGAAGAAGAATTCTCTCTCATCGCTGTTCTTCAGATCCAACTTAGACGCGCTGTTTAAGCCCTTCGATGAGGGAAGTCGAACTTTAGACTGGATAAGAGCGCCAAGTGCGTGCTGTGGTGCACAATTCGGGAGTGATTTAGTCTTCCGTAACTGTCTTTGAGGACTCTTTACTCTCTTCATATTTTCCTCCTGGATTTGCCTCCCTGTACTTAAATCTAATGAGTCAAAAAAACTCGACTTGCTGAAGTGGTCGTCAGACTTCCGTTTCGGACTTGCCGCGCGGTGTGGTTCTGAAAACCTCCGATGAAACGACGGCGCTTTTTTAGTTTCTTCCTCGCATCTTTCGCCGGGGTTGATTATTTCCACTGTATCCTTAAAGCAGCACATTTTTTCTCTCTTGACACCGTCATCCGACGCGATGTCTAGGTGATCGTCCACAGAAACGTCTGGTTTTATCTGGGGTTTTCTCTCTTCGTGCCATCGTTGTACCATTCGAAGTGTGGCTTTCTTCACAAAATAATCCTCGGCGACATCTGGGTGCTCATCAAGCCAATCTTGCACCTGCTGAGAAGTTAAAGTCATGGTACGGCCATGCCTTGAGAAGATCTCAGTCTGGAAGACAGTACCACATCGCCAGTACGCACCAAATATTCACCAGCAGTTTCGAGATCTGCCTCTCAATCGCCCGTTCGCGCATGTATTTGTGCAGTGTAAACAAACGGAATGCTGCTAAATATTACAAAGCAAGCGGATAACGTTATACAGTATGATCAGCTTCAGATAAAAGTGTGCTTTCGCTTTACGAATGTGGCCCAGATCCAAATACGCCGCGAATACAGCAACAGTACGGTGCAAGGATGGTTAAAACTCGAATGAGCAACGAACGCAAGTTTCGCGACCGTTTAGCAGTTCCAAGATCTCTTAGCACAGCAACACCTTGAGTCGTTTCTTTCCACGTACATTGTCGTAAGCTTGTTTCCAGCACTGCGAGTTTTCGTCAGTACGCATGAATAATTCGTATAACCACTAAAGCGATTATGCGTCCATGAAAATGTTCAACTCCGAACACAATGCATTGTCACGTGGTAACAATACATCGACCAATGAAAAAAAAGCGTTGGAAAAACAAACTTGAGCTTGGCTTTTGTATATTTATGCTGTTCTCCCCTCACTAAAGCGCTGATGCAAAATGCTCAAATTTTCCATTTAAATGCTTGATCAACTCGGTAAAAAAGGGTTGAGAAAGCTCAAAAAAATTCCAGTCTTTTTTTTTTTTTTTTATGTTTGTTCCATCATTTTTAAAATTTATTAAATTTTGTGATGTTATGGAGCGAGTTCGGTTGGGCTATTACGCGGTGCCGATCGGTAAAATCGTCTTGGTTTGGAGATGACTTGAATCGCAACTGTTTTCGGTTTCTCTGTAAAATTAAACTTCCCATGCGGCCTTGGTGTAGCATCAACGTGCCGCAGGCGCAGATGGCACGATCTCACTGCCAAAGCAGTCTCAATTATTGTTCCATTTCTAAACTCCTTGTTTGGCCACTCCTCAATCAGTTAGGCCAGTAAAATTCTCAAAAGAACGACAGTACAGTAACCTACTCGAGCGCGTCGTTCGTGACTTTGTAATCGCCCAGACTAGTGCACTATTTACGTCAATGTTGTTTACACAACTGGTAATGGTAAGTCAGTAAGTCAGTCCCTTTGCTAAACACGGCAGACGGTTTTAACGGTAAAGAAATTATGCATTTGAAGTGGATTGATTTTTTTGTTTTCTTTGCATACAGTCTAATAACTACCTATGCTTACTAGCTTGTTTCAATCAGCTTTGTTTTGTGTGGTTCTATACGCAGTTGAAACAAACAGCCGGCACGTGAGCTGATGCATGTTGTGTTTTCCAATTTTTAATCGAATATCTTTATAATAACTTAAAATCAAAGTGGTTTTATGTGTAATTGGCTGTATTTGTGTCAATTGGCCGTCGTCCAATTTCTCTGCTTTGTTTCTGTCACTCCTCTGAACATTTTACCTGAGCTCGGCACGCCATCATATTATTTATTCTCTACATGCTGTCTCGTGGCGAACCTTTCAGACGTCAAGCTAAAACTTCAGCCAATACAACGGAACTAAGTGCTTGGCAACAACTTCCCACACAGGAAAACCGAGCCGCACATGAAGCAGCAATACTTTGTCTGAGAAAATGACGTGGTTCAGTTTTAAGCCTACAATGTTTCTTCTAACTTTAGTTCAGAGGACGTCAATGTACTCCAACAATGCAGAGTAAGGAGTCGAAGTGCTACGGTTTTGAGAAACAGAACAAAAATTTTTTTTTTTTTTTTTTTTTAATTTCTAAAATGCGTACCAATGACTGACACTTGGCTCCTGAAACATTATCAACCCATGGGCACCATGCCCGAGTGTTTGCCATCACAGTTTTGAATGCTCTCATACGTACTAGAGAGTTTACGTCCAATGCAAACCTACTGAGAAATATACAATACAAAGAAAAACACAATACAACCAGTTGGTTTTTGTTAATACAGAATACGTGCTTTTTCAAAATATTGCCGCTGGCGGATCAGGTAGCTGAACCACTTGATATGTTACATATTTGGTGGGCGTAAATTAAACCTATCACAAACAAATAGAACAGTGTAGCAGAATGTTCATCATCATGCATGTCTGTTCATAGTTCCAGCTGGGCAAGAAACGCAAGCTTCTCCTCCAACCATGCAAAGATAAATAGACAGTGATAGAATAAGTTATTAAATATATTTTTTAGAATTTAATGAAATTGAACTGAGAAACACAATCACAGTGGCTGCGCGTCAATGAATCTCAGCTTTTTTTTTTTTTTTTTTTTTTTTTTTTTTTTTATATATATATAACCTGCGGAAACAGGTGGATTCTGACCTGCTCATGGAGAGAAGCGACCCAGCGACAAGACATATGTTATAATCCAACGGCTGCTTTGATTTTGTGCTACCAAACAGGAGCGTGTGCAATTTGATCTCGTATTGGAATAGGGCAGCAGATTTTGGTCTGAAGTAGGGGGCAAGTTTTGGTATACAGCTCTGAAATAGGGTCAAATTTTGGTCTGAAATACGTTCGAAAAACCGTATATTTTGGTAAGAGTAAGATCCGGGTGGCACACCCATCCTCATGAAGAGTAACTTCTCCCCTCTCGGCCCCGGGTGCTTTCAATATGGAAAGAACCTTCGGTCAATGTGTTTACCATGGCTTTGTAACACAATAGGCCCTTTAGTTTGCAAAAACAATCAGCATGAACACTCATACCCTGAAATGCAAATTATGTAGAAAAGAAAGCATAAAGGCCAACTTTGAGGCCTGCTAGGATTGAAATCTAAAAGTTGGTGCCGCAGTCAAATCTCAGGAATATCAGTGGATTTGCATGGGAGAAAGTTGCTGAGGAGTCAAGGATTGCCATCGAGCCATTACAAACTCTATTTTTTGGTGATTGAACTGCTGCACTGACTTCCTGAATATATAGCATAATATGAAGCTAGAACATGCTGCAGGCTCTGTTCGATCGGCTCTTTTCATCTCCGGAGATAGTTTCAGGGTGAACGTCATTTTGAGGGGAACTGGGCCACGCCGACCAATATTGTTGTAAGCCTCCAGGCTCCCTGTATGACGTCAACGGTCAAAAATTCATTTGGGTCAGTTCTTGATTGACGTCATTGTTTTAATTGTATTAGCGGATTATTATTATTTTTTATGACAAACTGAAGTGTTGTGATTCTGCGTTGGATATTAGATTTGTGCATCTCGCGTCCTATGTTCTTATCTGTTTCATGGTAACTATTTACATGGAACATCGATACATTGCCTCACGGTCGCATCCGAGAGACAAAGTCACGCGATTAGCGCAAAAGAGGTAACACGCTGCAAGTCAGAGACTTTGTGTCGGTATCAACCGCAAAGCATCCGACCAGTAAACGACGGAGGACTGGGAGCGACACTCTCAGACACTCTCCCTCACTCTCCCGCCAAACGCGCGCCTCACAGCCGCGCGTCTCGTTCCAGCCCCCACCGTCCCCGAGGGTCGGAACTGAGAGAAAAAACTGGATTGCTGTCTGCTATTGCAGTGAGCGAGCTTTCTCGTTTAATTTTGCTTTGGTCGTTGAGTATCATCAGTTTTTGTGTGACTGGCCAACCTGACGGTTGACAAGCGGCAAACGTCATGCGAAGGCCTGCGCAAGAGCTTGATGCTGGTTAATGTACCGCGGGCACGCACGACAATTCTTGCTAAGTAAAATGAATGGGAGACTTAGCTGGCAAGGTGTAAATAATTAGCAGTAATTAACAGGTAGAAGTGATCGCCGCACAAGTGTTTATCAACCATCCAAAGTGATAGGACTGCCTTTTCATTTCAGCCTAATATTTAGACTTGATTTTTTATTTGTCGGAGTGAGTACTGTCGTAGTGACTCATGTTATAGTAGTTTAATTGGGCCAATTTTGCCAAATTCTGACCAGATGCCTCTTTCAAGAACTGTTTTACGCCAATGACAGGTTTAAACAACCACTGTGACAGCGTGGATGGGATTCCGTCTAAGCAGCTCGAGGATGTGTTTGATGGAAATGTCACAGATTGATTGTAAAAAGCTAAACATTGAGAGAGAGAAAATGTCAATTAACCACAGCGAAAGCAACTCAATCGTGCTGCATGACCCAGAAGGCTACTAAGGCGACCCAAAGTGGTCGTGTAATTGGGATCATTTCGTATTCATACTGACTGCTAATTAGTTTTCGCCTTGTGGGATATTACAAATAAAACGTTTAACTTATGGCTGAAAACTTAATCTATACCTAGCAATCAGTCGCGGCTGAATAAATTATCCAGTGACCTCCCGCGTGATAATGCACCTGCAGTGAGTCGAAGCTTTGGCAAACAACTTTTTCCTTTTCGGGAGACACTTATAGTTTCCTATTGCAAAGATCGTCTTTAGGTGAAGCTGTCGAAGGTGAAACTGGGGTTCGCAACGTAGCAAGGTGAGACAAATACATGTTGAAAAACGATGCGAAGCAATCATTATTAGCCAAACCGCTTTCAAGTTTCAATACCAGTCACGTCAATGAGTTTTTTTCTGTTCACCGCGGTCTTCTGCTCGTTTGAATTGAACATGTTTTCGGTAGATGACAATGTCTTCTTCAATGTGTCTGTGCTCATCGCATTCTCAGATCGCGCCATTGCTCTTTCTTGTGATAAATTGCCGCGGCGGTTAGTATAGTTGGTAGAAATCTAATGAAACTTGTGACACAGCAGCATGTTATTACGCATCCCCATAATTCGTCATTGTTTTGCACAACATTATTATGATACACCACATGGTCACCGTCATCTTCAACGTCTTCAATATCATCGTTAGTACGGTCATCTTTACATTTTTTTTATGAATCGCTCAACGCCATCATTTTGGTCTGCTGCCTTGTGGCACTACACTTTTTTGACTGTTCATGGCTCAGTGCATTTTGTCTATCTTTTCTTGTGTACATACTAGGGACAAATGGTCCCATGATTAATTGTTATTTATTCTCTTTCTTCAAATAGAGGTATTAGGTCAGACATAAATTTCTATCATAAAGTTATCATATCCGCAAGGCAAGGGTATCACATATTTTACCACCTCCAATTAATCACTGGCCATAAACGCATCGATTTGTTGAGAATCGATGTAATATAGCCCAGGGGCCATGCATGGTAATCACCTGGGCCCTCCCTTCTCCTCTACATGCATAAACGTGAGTCTCGCTTCCTCTTCATCTTTTATTCCTCTTCTCAGATCTGTATAGATGAACAACCAAAGCTGGTACTCGCTTGATCCCCTGGATCGCACTGATGTGCAAATCGTCTTCGAAGTGTTCATCGCCGCGTTAATTTTCGTTTTATCCGTGGCGGGAAATATTCTGGTGGTGTGCGTGATCCAGCTAGACCCCAGGCTCCACTCGGTTACCAATATGTTCGTTATTAACCTAGCGTGTACCGATATCTTAATGGCGCTCGGTCAGATGCCTTTGTGGATAGTCAGCCTTGTGAAAGGTTACTGGGTATTTGGCCGAACAGGTTGTTATGTGGCTGTTTCTCTTCAACTTACATTTGGCTCAGCTTCTCTATACACTCTGGCGCTTATTGCTTTAAACAGGTGAGGACTGGCTTGACGTTTTTGATTGACTCTCAAAACCAAAACCGGTAAAGTAGTAATTTCAGCGTCAGATCAGATACACCATAAAAAAGGACACTTTCAAACACTCAGGAATTATCTCACCATTCCACCAATTTAATCGCCACTTACTTGATTGCTTTCCTTTAATAGCAGATTTGATTAACCAAGAATGTTGTCCAACTTGTTTCTACTAAACAGAACCATAGCAATAACTACTGCTTTTGACAGATAATTGATAATTTGACAGAAATGGGCTAAGAGGGAAACACTGTTCCTCAAGGGAATTTACCCCTTTGATATTCTCTTTCACTCTTTCAAAAGCAATATATCACACAGTAAAGAGAACTTGGTTTGCTTAGATGAAAGTTGATTAATTATCACTATGTTACTCGTGGATATTCCTCTTGAATGGTTGGGAGTATTTGCATTTTTATAAACCTGACTGGGAATCATTTTTCACAATTATACTTACAGGTACTACAAGGTGGTGAAACCCGGCCAAGCAAATATATTTGCAGAAAGAAAAAAGGCCAAGATCCTAATACTCTTCTCTTGGTTCATACCTGCGCTATTAGGGGGCGGAACCTCGTTCAGCAGCTGGTCAGATGCCAAATACTACATACAGGCCTCCATATGTTCGATAGAATGGGACATAAAGCACATCGCCTATATTGTTGTAGTTTTTGTAAGCGCGAATTCGGTGGCGTTCGTTATCTGTTTCTGTTACTATAAAATCTACCGTACCGTCAGAAGCGCTACAGATGCTGTTGGGGCTCATGCTGATGCCGGAATTCCACAGAACGCTTCGAACAGAGCGAACAGGAGGGCGGAGAACTCAATCATCAAGACATCATTCCTTGTGGTGTGCGCGTATCTCGTTTTCTGGATGCCTGTCAACATTATAGGTTGGTTTTGGCCGCCACACAAGCGCACGCACACCTCACAACGCAATTAACGTTTCGTCGTAGGTCCCCATAATGTAACCCAAACAATACTGAAAAACTTAACTAAGGACTCCAACATTGAATTAAATGCTCGCACACAGCTCACGCTCACGCTCACACTCACGCTCACACTCACGCTCACACTCACCCAAGTAGCTCACGCATACATTCCCGCACGCACGCACGCACTCCCTCACTCACTCACGCACTCACTCACTCATTCCCTCACTCACTCACTTGGCTCAGACACGTTCTCACGGAGAGGCACTTTGGTCTTTGGAAAGCAAATTTTAAGTTTCACATTATTTGCCTTTTTCATCTTCGCTAATGGAGGCACTCACCCAATGAATATATTAGTCAGTAAAGCTTTGCCTCTGATTATATCACCCCAAGGCAGATTCCATGGACTATTTTTAAAGACACTTCAATGCACTAGTACACTTTCTAAATTTCTCTTTTGTCGCCATCATCCAATTCAAACAAAAACAACGGATTTCAAAAATACTAATACCTAACATTTTTTCTCTCTTCCAGCGATAATCGAGATTGCCAAGATTGTAATTCCACGATGGATCCCTGCCTCGGCGATCTACTTTATGTTTGCCAGCAGCTGCGTGAATCCGTTCATTTACGGGCTGCACAATCCGCAGTTTAGAAAAGCTTACCGCACCGTGTTCACTTGCTGCCGTCCTCACAGGATAAATTCGGCACCCGGAGCAGAGATGAAACCCACGCACACTACACAACGGCGCGACGAGCAGCAGAACTGATGGCTAAGTTGGGCAGGCCATTCAGGCCCAGGAACAAAAAGGTCAACCAGGTTGCAATCGGAGTTTACGCAAACAAGTTCAGAACAAAGCGCAAAATTCTGGTTTTGATTGGATCGAAATATACAACAAAAGTTTGAAAGTCAAATGAAATGCATATAACTTTGTTTGCTGGTTGATCGAAAAGTGTCTGGAATTTGGTTTGTATTGTAGTTAATTTTGTCTTGGTTTCGGGAAATTCAATAGAATACCAATCCATGAACAAGAAATGTTATTTTAAATTAATCAATATCTCAATTATTAAACTTAGAATAATATGATTGATTGGTGAAAGGGGGTATAAATATATACACCAACCAAAGATTACCCTGGGGAGGAGGCCTGATGAGGCCCCAGGTTCCGTCTCAGATTTCAAAATCTGAGGAGGAGCTGGGGAGGTCTGCGCCTGGTAACCTGGGGCCGAGTGTGGAGGACGTGAACCAAGATGGCGGACGGCGAGCAACTTCTCGTGGAAATTGAGAATGGAAGCGAGGAAGCTATAGCTTCAGTGGAATCAAGTGGAATACCAGACGTAGAAGAAAAGAGCGCGGCTATACCCTGCAGGCCTGGCGTGGCGCCCATCAAAACACAGTAAATATAAACTGGACACAATTTTGCTGGCACCAAAAAAATGTGTCCAGAAACTTTTGAAGTTTTGACCGCCTTGAGATGGAAGGATTTTTTCTTAAACTTTTGCAATTAATCAATTAAAGTCGCTCTTACAGTCGTTCACCAGAGATCAGCATACAATATGGAGAACTTGACATTTGATAGCTAATACTCAGATGAAAAGTAGGTTGGTTGTGATCGTCCATTTGCCAGATGAAAGCTGATCAATTACCTAATTCTCACAACATCTCTTAATATATGTATGCTTCTTAAATGGTTAGGAGAATTTGACACACCTACCAAATGTATCAGCACCCATCTTCATGGGAAAAACTGATATAACTGAGGTATGTTTCTATTAATTTTACAGATATATAAAAGAAGTGTTGCATGGTTTCAATAAAATAGTTAAAGCAGACAAAGACACTGCTGAAGATGGACCGGTCAATGGCGAGCAGGAAAGCAGCACCGACCAACCTCCCAAAAAGAAGAAAAAGCGAGGAATGAACAAACACAGGCCTCGCTATCCAAGAGCGGATCCCAGCATGAGGCTTTGCAGTCAGGTTGTGCAGGAATCAGAATGCCCATTGGAGGGTACATGTCACTTTAACCATGATGTAGCAAATTTCATGTCATCCAAACCAGCAGACATAGGAGAAAAATGTGTCATCTTTGAGAAGTTTGGCAGATGCTCTTATGGAGTTACCTGTCGATATGGCAAGAATCACATTTCTGAAGACTTTAAGAACATTGTTAATAAAGAGCTGTATGATGAAGATGCTCCTTGTACGACCAAGAATACAATAAAGAAAGATCTTCAGTACACTTTAAGAAAGAAGAGATATGATTTCCCCAGAACAAACATTTACTTGGCACAGCTTGAGACAGTAATACAAGAAGGAAGACCATTCAGTGAGTTGGCAAATTTGCCAAAGATGGGCCAGATGTCTGGGGCAATGACAGATGAGGATGTTATCAAAACTCGACCAGAGGAAAAGAAAAAGGTAAAAAATTAAAATTAAAAAAATTTGAATGATGGCTCCACGACTGAAACAATTTTCCCAAAATTAACAATCCTATTTTCCTGCTAAAAGTGTTCAAAGGCAATGGTCATGCACTGGTGGCAATACTTACCCAATACCAATACATATTATTACAATAACCTTTAAAGCTGCTTATACATCTTGTTCTGGACTGGCTAGGAGTGGTTTTTGAGTTACATGTACTTAAATTTTAATATAAAAATATTATAGGATTGAAATTTATTGATAGTTGGAGTACTGTCAGATGTCTCTGTTGATTTAAGTATATACAGGATAGATATATACTAGGCTTGGGTGTTTTGTCATCCATAGTCCCTCTTACCCTTTTGTTTAGCCCTACCAATCAGCAAGTTTCTCAAGGAGGCAATGGGGTGATATAATTACACAATTTTTATTATAAATATTGTGCATGTTCATATGTATACTGATACATAGAAATGTTTTATTCAGATTGATTTTGCAGACAAGCTCTATTTGGCTCCATTGACAACGGTATGTCATTCATTTACAGTTACCTGCTTGTAATATATTCTCTCTTTTGTTATCATTCTCAGCATGATCAGCACTACTAAATAAATGAATAAATAAATAAATAAATAAATAAATAACAATAATATTTATTCAGGAGACAACATCAAGGGAGGATGTATTACTTTACAAGAGTGGAGTTGCAACCAGGCTTCTATTTTGAATATTTGTTGTTATCATCACTGCAATCAGACTGTTATCACTGTTTGTTATAAAGTCCTGATTTTATGATTGGTAAAAGGAAAGTCTAAAATTGAAACTTATTAATTTTCTTTTCTCATTCTCAGGTTGGAAATCTCCCATTCCGAAGGATCTGCAAACAATATGGTGCAGATGTGACTTGTAGTGAGATGGCTGTGGTGACTAATTTGCTTCAGGTCAGGCCCAGATATACTTAAAACTTCAAATATTCAAAAATTCTACTAAAATATTTTGCTTGGGCAAATGTTATTATTTCTCAAACTTAAGGGAAGCACACCCCAGACCACTCTGGGGTGGGGTGAGTATACCATTAGTTCTTTCTGTCTTTGTGACTGGTGGTTTTGTTATATGGTTTCAGTATCATAAAATTCAACCAGAAAAAAATCTGAGTGTTGATGAACAGTAACAAAAGGACGTTTAAAACTGTGAATTACATGTCATTTAATCATACTATTCTTTGAAAATTGGTAATGAGCTTCATCATGAATATTTGGGATAACTTCCTTTTTACCAGGGCCAGAACTCAGAGTGGGCATTGCTTAAACGACACAGCTCAGAAGATATATTTGGAGTTCAGGTACAGTAAGTGTGCGGAAAGTCTGTAAATCTTTTATTTAAATGCCACCTGACTTGTGGAAATTCATCCAGGTCATCAAACCCCAAACCCTGTGGTACAACATCATTGGCAGTAGAAGTAATAAACCAACAATTGTTTCTTTGCTTTCTGCTTATCATGTTGTTGTTATGACTGTTTTAATCCACAGCTGTGTGGGTCCTACCCTGACTCTATGACCAGATGTGCTGAGCTGCTCCAAAATGAAATTGAAATGGACTTTGTAGACATTAATGTTGGTTGTCCGATTGACTTGGTTTTCAAGAAGGTAATAATCACTTCAGAGAATCACATGCAACATTCCCTTAACTCTCTCTTTCACCAGTCATTTGGATAATTGTGGTTGGCACAAAGAGATCTCTGATCTGTAATAATAAATTATGCATGTCACTTATTTCAGGGTGGTGGCTGTGCTCTAATGGGAAGAGCTGGAAAATTTGAGAAAATCATTCGGGGGATGAACCATGTAAGTTAGTACTGAATATATATACATGAGAAGTTTATCTTCTTTGTAAGTACGAGTTATTTCCTTCTTCTTTGGTTTCATTAGCTAAGTAGTCTGTGATTTAGATTTATTATACCTTCTCCCAACACAACAGCAGCAGGTCATATCAGGAACATTGTTACAATATACCTTGATGACTGTTGTCATTAATTTGTGTCCAGGTACTTGATGTTCCTCTGACAGTGAAGTTGAGAACAGGAATCTCTGATAAGAAGAAAACTTGGAATGCACACAAACTCATCTTTAACCTCAGAAATTGGGGAGCATCTCTTGTGACAGTAAGTACTTGAGCTGGTGTGAGGTTTTGAGGTTTAGAGAGAAAGGGAGATAAACAGAAGCCCGTGTAGAGACAGACAATGAAGCTGAGAGGGAGACAGAATGAGGCAGATGAGAGGCAGGTGAAGGTACACAGGCTATTCAAAATGCCATTTCCTGTCATTTCTGGAGGCTGAGAAACAAATTTCGAAAATCTGACCGGTTTCAGTGAATCGGTGTAAACCAGTCTGGATCTGCCAAGGGGCAGACAGATGAAGGGAGGGGGGGAGATGGACAGAGAAAGAGCAAATAGCAGAGGATCAGAGAAATAAAGGTACAGAAGAACTGGAGAAACGAACAGAGAGGTGGGAACGGACAGGAAGCTATAATGTACCAGTGACATGATTTTAGAGTGAATAGCACAATATTTAATTGCATCCTAAACCTTTCTACCACACACCGTAAAACTACTGAAAATAAGCTTGCCCTGATGTCGGAGTGCTGCATGCTGAAAATAGTGTGATGAATACACCTCACCCAGATATAGGACCAGGGGCCGGACTCATAAAACTTGCATACGATCGAAAAATGTTTGTAAGTATGACTTATGCATCGGAACAATGGCTTAAGCATACTATCTTGTGCACGATAGTATGCGTAAGTCATACTTACGAACATTTTTGTTTGTACGCAAGTTTTGTAAATTCAGCCCCTGCATGGTTTAAAACTAAATACCATGTTTCTTTGCCAACAGCTGCATGGTCGTTCTCGCGAACAACGCTACACTAAAAGTGCTGACTGGGAGTACATTCACGAGTGTGCACAGGCTGCAGCTCCCATGCCTCTCTTCGGTATTTGTTAACATTTTTTAAATCAAAGCAAGTGCTTCATTTCCGGGCTTTAGACTGATTTTGATGAGACGTTTAGTCAAGACTAAAATTAGTATCAGAAAGTTTTCAATGGGTGAATGATGTTGATCGACAGAAGACTTGAAAAAAAAAAAACTTTTTTGCAGGTAATGGTGATGTGTTGTCTTACGAAGACGCGTTGTTGAGACGACAACAGACTAATGTGACCGGACTCATGATTGCCAGGTTTGCTCTTTTTTGACAACTACGACAACAATCTATTCTGTATTTTTTTATGTAAACAATCTGCTGTATAGTGTGTACATCAAGAGCTTTCATCAAAAACGAACTCACGTACACTCAGCTGGACTGAACTAGAAGCTTAATGATATTTTATTTTTCAGGGGTGCGTTAATCAAACCCTGGATATTCACGGAAATCAAAGAGCAAAGGTAAGTAGCAACAACTACAATAACAAAATCAACTGTGACGTCTTTTCTGTCTGTGTACAAACTACAAACAACTATTACTTTTATTATTTATTTATTTATTTATTATTAAATATATTTGACATAAAGTCAAGTGGTAGCAACGTTTGCCTACCTTGTAGTTTGACGTTTTCGATCTCCTCTCAGACACTGGGACATCTCTTCACACGAACGGCTTGAAATGCTCAAGGAATACACAAACTTTGGTTTGGAACACTGGGGCTCAGACACACAGGTGAATAAGCTTGTTCTAGAGAGAGAAAAATGGATTTCTTTTCCTGTTGATTTCTAGTCGAGAGGAGTAATGCCCGACATTCATCATCCTTCATGTAGGTTATGCTGTTTTGACTGAGTTGTCTCTGGGCTCTTCTTTTGTCTTACAGGGTGTGGAGAACACCAGAAAATTTCTCTTAGAGTGGTTGTCGTTCCTCAACAGGTAAATTACTGTATAAACCTCGAAACGTCACACACCACATTTTTCGGCGGTCATCATATTCACATGAACTTTACGTTATTACAACATTGAAGCGTTATTTACAGTCAGTACTTGTAGCAACAAAAGCAACAATCTTTAACACGTAACAACACGACTCTGAAGATGACTACAGCTCAGGTGGCCGAAACATCTGAGTCACCAACAACAGTCTTTCTGAAGACTACTCTCGTCCGGACGTTTAATTTCAGGTATATACCTGTGGGGCTCCTAGAGAGGCTTCCTCAACGCATCAATGAGCGGCCCCCAGCCTATTATGGGCGTGATGACCTGGAGACCCTCATGGCGAGTCCAGATTGTGCTGACTGGGTCAAAATCACGTGAGTACTGCTGATCAATCAATATTCATGTGTTTGTCTTGGCTAGATATCTGCATTTTAGTAGTTTTGAGGCGCAGATGTTGGTGTTTGGACTTTACAGTTGACACTGGATGGGCGCTTCGGTTTATTTGACCCCAAAGAACAATGACTACACCTTAATGCTCTTATTTAATCCCACCACTTTTCCGTAACCGGCACCTCTTACTCACAGTCTTGATTAAATTTCTTTTGCAGCGAGATGCTCCTTGGCCCAGTCCCTCCAGGTTTTACCTTCGTTCCCAAACATAAAGCTAACTCGTACACAGCCACTGAAGGCTAGACAACGCGCATGCGTGCGATGATGCAAAGTAACCTGAATCGGTGGGCAGCGTTAACGTAGTGTCTCAAAACGAGGCTCGTAAATACTTGTGCCGTCTCTTGTGGGAGTTTTCTTGGCAAAGAAGCGCGGATATCAATAATAACTTTCCAGACATTTACGATAAACAAAAGGGGGAACCGACTCGTAGTCAGGTCACTTAGTGTTTTACTCCATGGCAAGTTTATACAGTGCAGTGTGCAAAAAGTAATAAGGGAGTATACTTTATTAAAGTTTGGTTTGTGGTATTTTTTTGTGTACTTTGTGTAGTGTGCGCCGTGTGTCTTAAGCATTATGGCCGAGCAATTCCGCGGATAAAAATCTTTCTACTACTGCCAGCTATTAAACTCCTTCAGCGATTGTTCCCTGTGAACCTGTCTACTTTCTACAAGCCCTCCACCCACACCACGCTTATATGTCATATATAATACAAAAAAAAAAAAACATTTTTGCTCAGACAAAGGGCTAGAGCTCGAAAGGTCATCTTCAATTCTTTCACGGCGCCCAGCTTTCACACATCGACCCTCATTTGATCCAAGTTATACGTATTTCTCCACGCCCACGCAGTCAATCTAGTTTTCTTTAGAGCTGGTTTTTCATTGTATCATGTAATAATAATGTCTTGTATAAATAAAGAGGCCTCATTTTTTTTTGTGACAGTAAAACGTGGGTCGTAAGGACGAGTTGTGCCGTGAAGAACGGTTTTCGAGGACCTTTTGAACGTCAAGTCTTGTTGACACGTAGTTTGAGCACAGGAAAGCAAGCACGAGAAAAAGGAATATTTCTCAGCTTTGTTTTTGTAGTTCAATTTGGGTACTGTACTTGTTGTAGGTAGCACAAATTTCTAAAGTACTTGAGTAGCATGAATACACCCGGGGGCAGGACATTTTGTGCTACTACACCAAGTCGTTGCCCGTCGGCCATCTTGGGATCGACAGTGAGCAAGCACTGGAGCGCTGCGTATGTTACTACGCGTGTGCTTGCGTCATACGCGTGTAAACCACTGGCATTTGCTCGAATTAAAATGTAGTGCTGGGGAACAAAATACTTTTAAACTGATAGAGCAACAGTATCGTCGACCAATCGTAGTAAAGTGTTGTCGTGCACGGTCAGGATCAAATAGTAAATTGGTATGCGGACTTCCAGAAGACAGCGGGGGGCGGGTCGGTCACCCAACACAAACGTCGTTGAAGTCGGTGCGATTCCTATATTTATCTGTTGACACTATAAATACGGGAATGCACCGGCAATGTTCGGGATCCAGCTAAGGATGGTGGCGGGATCCTGCTAAGAACGGCGACAGAATTTTTCTAATATAAACAAATTTTACGCTGTTGTTGCTGTAATATACATTACAAGTTTGATATCTACCTAGTCATCGCCATTGGATGTTTAATTTGGTGCACTAAAAGCCATCCAGAACCTTGAATATTTCTAAGTCCAATGTTCGGGATCCAACTAAGGATGGTCGGGATCCTGCTAAGAACGGCGACAGAATTTTTCTAATATAAACAAATTTTTCACTGCTGTTGCTGTAATATACATTACAAGTTTGATATCTACCTAGTCATCGCCATTGGATGTTTAATTTGGTGCACTAAAAACCCTCCAGAAGCTTAAATATTTTTAAGTCCAATGTTCGGGATCCAGCTAAGGAAAAGACGGGATCCTGCTAAGAACTGCGACAGAATTTTTCTAAGATAACACATTTGACGCTGCTGTTGCTGTAATATAAATTACAAGTTTAATATCTACCTAGTCATCGCCATTGGCTGTTGGATTTGGTGTCCTAATCCCACTAAAAACCCTCCAGAACCTTAAGTTTCTAAGTCCAATGTTCGGGATCCAGCTAAGGATGGTCGGGATCCTGCTAAGAACGGCGACAGAATTTTTCTAATATAAACAAATCTGACGCTGCTGTTGCTGTAATATACATTACAAGTTTGATATCTACCTAGTCATCGCCATTGGCTGTTGGATTTGGTGCACTAATCCCACTAAAAACCCTCCAGAAACTTAAATATATCTAAGTCCAATGTTCGGGATCCAGCTAAGGATGGTGGCGGGATCCTGCTAAGAACGGCGACAGAATTTTTCTAATATAAACAAATTTGACACTGCTGTTGCTGTAATATACATTGCAAGTTTGATATCTACCTAGTCATCGCCATTGGCTGTTGGATTTGGTGCACTAATCCCACTAAAAACCCTCCAGAAACTTAAATATTTCTAAGTCCAATGTTCGGGATCCAGCTAAGGATGGTCGGGATCCTGCTAAGAACGGCGACAGAATTTTTCTAATATAAACAAATTCGACGCTGCTGTTGCTGTAATATACACTACAAGTTTGATATCTACCTAGTCATCGCCATTGGCTGTTGGATTTGGTGCACTAATCCCACTAAAAACCCTCCAGAAACTTAAATATTTCTAAGTCCAATGTTCGGGATCCAGCTAAGGATGGTCGGGACCCTGCTAAGAACGGCGACAGAATTTTTCGAATATAACAACCTTGACGCTGCTGTTGCTGTAATATACATTACAGGTTTAATATCTACCTAGTCATCATCATTGGCTGTTGGATTTGGTGCACTAATCCCACTAAAAACCATCCAGAACCTTAAATACTTCTAAGTCCAATGTTCGGGATCCAGCTAAGGATGGTCGGGACCCTGCTAAGAACGGCGACAGAATTTTTCGAATATAACAACTTTGACGCTGCTGGCAAACACAGAGGTGTTCCACACTCCCAGGAAGGCAATTCAGAATATCCGTTTCCCAGCAGAGCGGTCCCAGAAAATCTCCCAGCCAGCAACTTGATGGTGTACCACTTTGTCAGAAAATGTCAGCATTTCAAACAAAAGTGTAGCCTCGATTGCAGTCTTGCTTGTTCCTATGCCTCCAGCGAGACTGAAAAGGGCTATCTCTATCCCAGCAGTCCCGCGATTTATTTATTTTTTCCCAGCCAGCAAAAATTTTGATAAATATCTTCGTTGGGTGCTCTCGACGAGATGGTGTACGGCGCGATTAGTGCCCACCAACTTGCGTGTTTGCGTTAGACGCGTCGCAATCGGGTTTTACTTTCGTTCCTAATTGGCCAAGAATAATGCTGCCAAATGCAAACTTGGACGAAATCAACGATAGCAAACTTTCAACTTTTTTTCGAGAAACCCTTGGAGTAATTTTGGGTGGGAGCATGCCGCACGGTTCTCAAAACCTTGACCATATTTCAGATCAAATTGTACGATTCGGCCATACCCTGACAGCCATGTGCCGTACTTCAAACTTTGCACCCTTTTCGGGGGCTGAAGAGAATAACAATAAAGTTTTCATTATGTCTTTATTCCTGCTTTAAAATTTTCATGATTCATTATTCCAGTCTACTTGTTGTCGATAATTATCTCAAAGGAAACGTCGTTAACCCAAAAAACCAATGCCATTATTGATATTTCACTGCAAAAACTTCCTCTTCATGATCTCCCGACTGTTACTGGGCACGCAAAGCATTGTTATTACCCGATTGCGCATGCGTATCTGCTGACCTACGTCACTAACTGGCTGTTATGGTAACGGCTCGTGAGAAGGCGGGAACGATTGACAAGCTAGAGAAGAAATATAGATGATTTGAATGTGTGAGCCAATATAAAGCCAAAGCTCTGCATTGGAAACGATCCACGAATACTGATGAGTGCCCCTAGCGAAAAAAAGTGAGTACCGCTGTTTCAGTTCTGTGTGAAACGTATTGTGAGAGCTGCTGTGCGATCGATCGTGTCCAATCAATTTGCGTTAACGTTGTTTTGTTTTGGACTTCAGCGGATCGATCAGTCCATCAGCTAGCTCTCCAGATCCTTCAGAAGTCCCACCGGTGAAAGCAGAGCCCCGAGCAATCGAATTCCTTTCAAATATAGGTAAGGGTTTCATAGCCCACACGGGCAGGTACAGCAGATAATATTTCACCGAGATTGTAGGAATTTCTAATGTTTTGGTTTGTTTTGATGGCAGTCGAGCAGACATTGGACATGTTAGGAAGTTAAAGAACAACTTTACTTTACACAGCGATTTTATGATTGTAGACCGTTTCGAAAAATATTAAACGGCTTCATGAGAGAGTTCGATTATCACCATACGTATGCTCCCTATCGGACTATCTACATCCACATGGTGACTTGCAAAATCATACGATATCATTTAACCGTTGGGAAGGATGGAGTACAGTTCGAGCTATTTTCACTTAATTTTAGTGCTTTGTTGAATTTTTGACATGATACTTCCGGACGAATGATAATTAACAGATCCACATACTCATTATAATTTGTTGTATTTTGACATTTGACTCGTATTTTATTATAAAGATGACAGAAGTTATTTAAGGGTGATGCGCCCTCCTCAAAATCCCTAAAGAAAAAAGGAATATGCTATAAAATAATTTTGTATCAAGAGGTATTCACATTAACTTGTGATCATGGAATTTGAATATTCAAATCAAAGCAATAATTGCATGCACAATATATTAAATAAGTAAACAGTGGCAAACAATGGACAGCTCCAACTGCAATAATGTATTTGCAACATGTTGTTCCACTAGCTGTCATTATGCATTACTAGAAATATGATATTCACAGGTATTCCTTTGCCCTGTAGGTGTCCCAACAGGTTTGGATGTTTCGACCAAATTTATGTTTTTATAATTTTGTTCCACCGTCCTTATATGCATTATTACTTTGTAGGGTTTTATAAAAAATAATGTATTCAATATTGATAAAGCATCCCAAGATGATTGCTAATGGTAGTGTCATATTTTTTGTGATGTAACGAGTCAACCAATAATGATCTATACTGAGTACCATGTGTTTTTTCTTGGCTGCGCTAGATGATCAAACATGGAAGTCACTGAACTTTGCCGACTCATTGACAGTAACTTCACTTACTGGCAAGGTTGGTGACTGCAGTCTTTGCTAACAGTGTTTATTATAACAATTATAATAAATTGTAACAGTGAAGTGTCCCTCACAGAGGATAGCCTGGAAGAAATTTGGGCTTCAACGGTAATTGAACCCATGTCATTTGCGATACTGGTGCAATGCTCTAACCATTGAGCTATGAAGCTGTATGGGAGCTGGTCAAGTGTGTGCTTCACTTCACTGTCATTCACTGTTCTGCAGTTTGCATATATTATCATATCAGTGGTATTATAATATTATTGCTAGAGAAAGTGACTTTTTCAGTATAAAGCAAAAGTCTCCCTGAAAAGATACATGAAGCCCTGAATTTTGTTTTTAGGGCTATCTTTGCCAGGGAGAAGAGTGCTCAAGCATAAATTTTGTAAATTGTCTTACAGGAGATTGGAGAGATGAAAGTTACTGTAGAGGAAGGTATTTGGAAAGGCCAGCCCTGTTACTTGGTACATGCCCACAGTGATGGCAATGTCGACAACGTTCAGATTGGAACCTCCGTAACTGGTGAGTTGCAATCAACTCAGATTACAATGTACCAATATTGCATCTGAAATTTAAATAAATATTCAATTTCCCGGTTACCATTATTGAAAAGTTTACCAATTTGCTAAATTTCATGTTCTACTTGATTGTCACAAACATCTGAAGAAGTGCAAATAATCACATTCAAGTTTTATTTTACTGGAGTTGTATACATTATGTTTCATGCTATTCAGTTTGTGGCTTTTTTTTGGGAGGAGGGGGGGGGGGGGGGGGGGAGGGGGGGATAAGCTGGCTAGTTACCAGTCTGAAAATATACATTATGTAAGATATATGCATGCATGCATTTGTACATGTTTTGTAATATTTATTATAAAACTGTATCCATGCATGGTAGTCATTATTGTTAGTCTACACTATGAACATGTTCTATTTTAATATACAGCTTATGTTGGACACCATCTGCAGACCCTGGAACAGACACATTATGAATATGTTAAGGTATGCTTTAATTTGAACAAACATGCAGACAAAGTGTTTTATATCGATTTTGAATTACAGATTCCGGTACAGTATAGCCTGATCCTCCTGACCCCACCCCTGCCCCCAACTTGAGATTACTAAATCCAAATACTAATTCCTTCTGCTCACAGAGTACAATGTAGTACCTTTGTTATTGGAAATACATATGGTTATGTACTCTTGCTGGTGAAGGGAAAATACAAGGGTCACTACGGGTTTACTAATAAATAACGTGGCAAAACTCAAACAAACCTCATGGCAATAATAGTATTTTATGCCTATTCCTCTCAGTTGCTGAAAGTCAATGTCTTTGTCAGATCCCAGAAAACCCACTGGATAAGAAAACATTATTAACACTCGAAGAGGACAGATATATTGTGCACAAGACTGTCTCACAAGGAGAGGTGAGTCATTACAACTAGGCACATCAATACAAGCACACAGGAATCAAAAGTGAATTGAAGAGAATATTATTGGTTAGCAGCTATGCTGTATCCAGTCTACAATATCTATTATTTTGTAGTGGATTCGGTGTAGTTGCTGGCTTGATAAGAGCTGGATTAGATAGATCAAACTCAGTATTTCCTACCACCTGTGTTCAGCACACAGCATATTTCTGTAATAAAGAAGCTAGAGATCTCAATAAGCCCTCACTGCCTTTCTGGAAGATCCCATTTGTGCCTTAGCCTTTTAACCCTTTCACTCCAAATCAAAATGCCAATCTCCCAAACTTTTAAGAGGAAAATGTTTGAGTGATGTAGTAAGAATTGATAGTCGAATCTGCTGCAGTTTGAGCAAGGTATCAAAAGCAAAGTTCTCCTTACTGTATGATATATTTCTGGTGAGAAACTGAAAGAGAAAATTGAAGTTGACCATTCAGTTAGGTACTAAGTACAGTACATAGAGGGTACATACATGTACACTGCAACCAGCAACATTATTATTATTATTATTATTATTATTATTATTATTATTATTATTATTATTATTATTATTATTATTATTATTATTATTATTATTATTATTATTATTATTATTATTATTATTATTATTATTATTATTATTATTATTATTATTATTATTATTATTATTATTATTATTATTATTATTATTATTATTATTATTATTATTATTATTATTATTATTATTATTATTATTATTATTATTATTATTATTATTATTATTATTATTATTATTATTATTATTATTATTATTATTATTATTATTATTATTATTATTATTATTATTATTATTATTATTATTATTATTATTATTATTATTATTATTATTTGGTGCTTGTAGAAATATAGACCTGCTCTCAGTCTGGCTTGTGTTTCTAATGTATGCACTTTAAAGGTGCACTTTAAGATAATGTCTTATACATTTTTCAGGATATGAGAAAAGCAGAAAAGGAGTATCCGATAGAACAGTTTGAAGGATTTATATCAGAAGGTAAAAAGTTTGACTAAAACTATAATATTAAAAAACTTTTTTTTGTTTTTTTTGTTTTTTTTTTGTTTTTGTTTTTTGTTTGTTTTTTTTTTTTTTTGTCTTTTTGTTTTTTCTGTTTTTGCTTTTTTCCATTTTCTTTTATTTGAGTGGTCACAACCTTTAGGTTTTATTTAACAGTACAGGTTCCAACAAACTTGCCCTTGACAGTGAAGTGGTTGAATAATTATCTGTAGATGTAAATTGTACAGAAGGATTTTTCTAAGAGACATGCATACTACATAGTTTTTACAACCACAAAAGTCAAAATGAGCTTCATCTCAAGTGCTTGTGCCTGTATCTTTGTCCTCGTAGGATCCAACCTGTTGCTTCAGCGGCTTCTAATAAAGACTGAGACAAAAGAACCTTTGAACATGAGTTTTATTGCTTTTGATTCAGAGGCAAATCTTTGTACAGCAACTTATGTGAGTATATTTATGGTAGTTGTAAAAATTCACCCAAAAATTGATTTTAAAACAGACAGGCTATAGTTCCTGACCTTGTTTTTTTTTCTGGCTGTAGAAACTCTTGGACCAAGTTAGTCAAGTGATAGGCTCTGAAGAGGTGCCTGTTGTTGGTGTAGAGAGGACACTTGCATCCACAGAAGAGCTGTCTTCCACATGGTGTTCATACTACTTGCCGACTG
Source organism: Plumapathes pennacea (assembly GCA_964036295.1). Taxonomy (NCBI): domain Eukaryota; kingdom Metazoa; phylum Cnidaria; class Anthozoa; order Antipatharia; family Myriopathidae; genus Plumapathes; species Plumapathes pennacea. The sequence continues at coordinate 24,952,515 of OZ038464.1, read as the reverse complement.
GGTAAGTGCTACACATTATGCTGTTGTTGGGAGGGGAGGGGAGGTGTGTTGAACATAGCTCACACAGTGTGTCTTCTGTGCATGTGATGTGTTAGTTACTTTGTAACTTTCCATTTTTTCTCATAGACATCTGGCAAGCCGATCTCAAATTGGATCACAAGTTCAGATGAAGTTGACAAAATTACCTGGTGAAGAGAAGAAAAGTAAATAGGATGCCCACCATGGCAATTACAACAATATTCATTGTCAAAAGCAATAATTTTAATTGCATTTTACTGTTTAAAAACAGTCGATGCCTTCAGTAGTCTGAAATGTCAGCTGTCTCCTCCCCATGACCCCCGTGGAAGTGGGTGGAGCTTGGGTTGAGGGCATACAAGGTGACTGCTATTCAGGCTATGCCTTCAGTGAATTGGTATCACTTTAGCAAACTCCAAATTTTATATTTTTCCTGTAAAGTGTTACTGATAAAATGTAGCAACTACTGGAAACAGTGAAAAATGGTTCGTTGCAATATGTCATGTTGCCATGACAATGGGGAAGCTGTTGACAAATGCTTGACTACCCACAGATTTACAGCGATTTTTTTCTTCTTTTTCCTTCAGTGCTGGACAGTAACGATAAAAAAGAGGAAGTCGATGCTGTGACGACGAAGCCCCTCAGATGGGAGGAGGATATGGAGTTGTACTCAAGGTTTTTAGACAGAAAGGTAAGCAAGTATTAACATAGGAGAGGTAAAAGATGGAAAATATATGTGCGCTGATACACTAGCGCACAGCACACCACTTCACACCGTACAGGGACGAGGTGAAGGTCCGGATACATGGCGCAACACTGCACGCGATATTGTACACACTGTTGCCCAAGGAAGTAACTCGGACTTTAGAAACGTTGCGGATCCAATTGACTTGTGGGTAATCAAAATAAAAAAGCCTATGATCCTTTGCGCGTGCACACTGCAGGTCGAAGTGTCCTCTGTCACGCCGTATTTTCTCAAGAAATTACTGAGACGAATAGATCTTTGCCAATCAAGTCCGGTTTTTTTTTAAAGTCTTTTTCGCATTAAAAGTGATTGTGAAAACAACTAGGTTCGTTCTATTCCAACGTGGCTGACATGTAAGCTACGAGGCACGCAAAGTCTTATGGGCTTTTTATTCCTGATTGTACTTTTTGAACGCTAATTGGTGGAGGAAACAATAGTTTGTGGTGTCTCCACAGGCGGAGCTGGCTGATGATCACGCCACGTACATGAGGAAGCACCCCGAGTTAAGGGCTCTCATCGCGGACTTTCTACAGTTTGTACTTCTCCGGAAACCTGACAACGTGTGCGAGTTTGCCGCGGACTTTTTCTCCGCTTTCTCGACTGGTTCGGCATCAGGCCCTTCGTTCGCGCGCTCGTCTTCGCAGGCGACTTCAACACCGTGAAATGTTCAGCTGACGTTCTCGTTCCCAGGCTCTTTAGGGAAAAAAGGCCTGGTGGAAAAGCGCCTCGCTAAACTGTCTTGATTGATTGGTTCGAACTGTCATAGGAATTTGTTTTAGCAATTGGAAGTTACCGCACTGAGCAGCATGTAAATTTACGCAACACTCAGGAAAAGGTCTAACTCGTCATTCATTATGGTTTAAAGTGTGGTACCGCGACGATAGCAACGGTTGTTGTTCACGAAAGAAATGGTCTTATCCTTTTTATTCTCAAGCAAGGAAAGATGTCCTATCTCCTACTGTATTTCTATTTTCAGTCCCGTTATTTTCTGTCGACTTTTTTTTCTCCCTTCTCACAACTTTGGCGTAATTTCCAATGAGGTATGTTTTACAGCCCAGTGAGGAAATATGTAATGGAACACGAATATACATAAGGGAAGCTGTTTGAGACAAGCAATTTTGGTTTCTGCCTCATTTGCGCGCGTCCTTTGACCTGGAAACAGCGAGCAGAATTTCGTATCAAACCTGTTGGGGTACGCGCGCCGCAACTGACCGCTGAAAACTGGAAATTCGCAGACTCCATCCTAGTCTTTTTCCAATTCAAAACTAGCCAATAGAAATTACGCGCGGGACTCGGAAATGTTTGGTTGTTGTACCGCAGGACTCGAGTATAAGCTATTGCGGGCGCCCAAATGTTTCATCAACTGGATTCTGATTCCTTGTTTTCCGGGTCCAAGAGAAAAAGGGTAGCAAACAAACAAAAAAAAAAGAAAAAAAGGATTATAAATATCTGCTGTAAGTGTGAGTACTGAAAGAAAAAGTGTGTTCTTTCATGAGCCTTGGTAAGTGCAATTGAGACGACGTGCATCGATATATTCCAGAGAATAGTGAAAAACAATCACGAGTAATTTTGCCGTTTTTTTCTCTCATCCATCTGGAATTTTGGTTCCCAACACATAGGCACACAAAACAATAAATCGATGGCAATATAGTTAAATATTAATTTCAGGTCAAATAAACTCCTCAAATGGCTCAAATAAAAATGCTAACAACTTTCGACTTTTGAGGCACTTGAAAATGACGGACCGGGAAATTTCGGCGCAGAGGACTTTGAGATGACTTTGATATTATAGAAGTTGTAGTAGAAACTCCATTTTATATTTAGCGATATTCTGTAAATTAGAAGAAATAATTGCGTTTCTTCGTTTTTGCAGGTGGTTCTCATTGTTTTCCAAACTTTTTTTTTTTCCCCTAATTATTCCCTCTTTGTTAATTTCAAACCATCGGGGCTTAAACGGATAAAATTGTGGGTATAAAATGGATCCTCCCACTCTAAGAATTAAATATAAGCTAAGACACTTGTTAACGGAATTGGATCGCAGCCCAGAGGCGTTTCTCTATTCATCATCTTGCGGATGCATGCTCTGATCAATGCGCAGATTCCGGTCAAAACAGCCATGTACTTGTGACATTTTGAGTAGTTTTTATCTGTTTCCTTCCGTTGGCATTAGTCAGTATTGAAATGAAAAAACAAAAACAAAAACAAAAGCACCGAATTAAAGCCAATTCACAATGCACGCAAAGCGTCATTTGCGACAACTATACGTGTTTTGTTGATTTACACTGCAAGCGTGCGAGCTTGGTACAAAGCGTTGTATTCGCGCTGATTCTGTTTCTACTGCATCACTCAGTTGGCGCGTTCTCGCTTTTGCCCACGGTGGGCTTGGGAGAGGGGGAGGAGCCAGGAATAGCAGCTGCTTGCACTTCTGCATGCTGATCAGCAACTTCAAATTTCTTCTTCAGTATATCTCTCAAAAATATAGATACCATACTGAATGGAGAATTTGAGTCACATTTAGATAAAGACTGGTTGAGTTATCAATCCTCACTACATCTCTTATACATTTGCGGCTTGAATGGAGTCCAGTGTATCAAAAAACTCCCGTGTTTTTAGATAATTTCATGCATGTAAAGACCTGAGAAGAAAAAAAGGGCCCGGATCTTTATTTTATGTTAATTCACATGCTGAAGCTTTATGATATTTCTCTTTCACAAGCACTAACATAGTATAGTACCTGCTGGAACACGGCGAATTAGGCAAACCCAATATATAACGGCGAGATTTTTCAAAGTGATTCTGAACATCAGCATTGTTGATAGCTAGAATGGCATAAGCAATACTAGGCAGTACAGCCTCGTCTAGTCGGCACAATTCACTTAATTAATATGCAGGTTTGAGCCGCAAAAGCAAGGGAGACTTTGTGGAGCCGATAGAATATTATGCATACAACTTTGCCGACTGTATTAGGATCACCGCGTCCGTATTTTGCGGGGGCTTTCTATTTTTCAAAACACTTGGTAAGCATTCATTTCCTTTGAGCCGCAAAAGCAAGGGAGACTTTGTGGAGCCGATAGAATATTACATACAACTTTAGCGACCGTATTTGGTTCCCCGCGTCCGTATTTTGCGGGGATTATCAGTATTTTTCAAAACACTTGGTGAGCACTCATTTCCTTTGTGTGTTCAGTGAGGTTCAAAAAGTGTGAAATGATGTCTTTGTGGCCCAATTTATGTGCTTTTATTGTTGTGGATGTCTAAAGAAAAGATTTGCATTGAAAAACTGAAATTAGTGAAAAAGTCTTGATTATTTTCTTCGTTACGAGAAATCGTAGTAACATTTTTTGATGTTTTATTTTTCAACAAAATTTATGCTGGTCCATAATGGTATTTGTTTTTCTCTTGGTAAATGATTAATTATTAAGATTACGGTTTGGTAAATCGCTACTGTGTTTTTTCGCACCATGACTGATTTGAAAATTAAAATAACGTTTTCACACTCAAGGCTGCACTGACCACTGTGGTATCCTCTTCATAATGGTGACGCTAAATAGACTAGTGATCAGATCAGAATGGCACCGACGAAGTTGACAGAATCCGAAGGCTCTTTGGCGCTCCATAAAAATATTTAAAAACACCTGCGCTATATTTTCTTTATCTAACGTCAACCACCATGATTATGCACTTCATTAAAGTATGATGAAACACTCTTTCGAAAGCTGATGTCTTTTATTTTTCTTTGCGTTTTGAGTAGTTAGCGCAGTCGAACTTTAATTAACACAGAAGCAAGCGTTGAAGCATAAATGATAAACGTGTAAATGCGTTTGTCATATTTTTAATGATTATCTTTTATGCACAAGATAAAATGGTGAGTTTACCCCCCGGGCGGACTATAGTGACTTAACGAATGTCGATATTTTCAACACTTTTTAAGTTTGTCGGTATAATGTCGGCCTGCAAATTGCTGTCTTGCAAACTTCGAAGAAACCGTCGTTTTGTTGTGGATTTTTAGTTCTTGTAATTATCCAGCCTAGTGCGACCGCGTGGGTACTCATTAACAATTATGTTCATTATTTCACTCGTTTTTTATTGCGGGATAATAGATTGGAATATATAACGCACCAGCAGATTTTGGATCAGTTTTCAACGTTATTGACGGCTTTTCTCTCTGGCTTACTCAAGACACTCCAGTCCAGAGTGAGCAGATTTTCGCATTTCATACATATCACTCAGTAAGACAACGGATAGATCAGTTGGTGAACACAAGCGAGAGCGTGTATAAAAGTCCGAATAAAATAAGGATTAATTATATAAAAATTTGTCATCTTTTTTCAGTTCCCCGGCAAACTCTTTTATTTTTTTGTAGCTTTTTATTTTGTCTGGCTCAAATCGTCAGACTGCATCTGAGTTGGACGGCTCCCTCCAGGAGGCTCGAACGGGCTTATAGGACTTACACTTGAATGTGAGTAGCAGCGCTTGCCGGTAGTCCGGCAGACGCCACGCAAATATAAAGGGATCGGCTGCAATTTTTAGAAAGAGCAATAGGTCACTGATGCGCACTGCAATGTTCATGAATATCTCCTCCTGATAACTGGCCGGTTTCTTGTACAGGAAAACATGAAATACAATAACGTGTGGAAGCGCCGAGAACAGAACCATGGCGGCCAAACAAAATGTCATCACGGTGAACTGGCGTTCGGTAGTTCTCTGCCTGCTTGGCCCCCGCGTTTTACGCAGTGTGTTGGACCTCTTAATAAACTTTGTTTTTCCGTCATATCCTTTAAGTTCTAATCCAGAAGAGGAGTCCAGCTCTGTCTGGTAGATTGACAGTCTCTCCGAGACCCGTTGCCTAAACGCCCTAAAAGTCAAACACTGTACGATAACCAGCAGGATAGAAATAAGAGTAGCGTGAAGCGCGAGGTGAATCTTCATTATTAGCAACGGTTCGATGTCTGCGAAAGCCCACACTAAGCCAAAACCGATGAAATACGTCCAAGTAGCGAGGACACACAACGATACTCGGGTTTTCGTGACGAATATTCGGTACTTCATTGGACATGTAATAGCCATGTATTGGACAACGGACAGCTGAAGGACGAGAAGGAAGGAGGAACTTATGGTCGCCATGGAAATCCGTCCTCCTATGTTGTACAGTTCCCCGGCCAACCCGCGTAACCCGCGAAGCTCTGTGGCACTTGCCGTCCTAGCGTAGTAGTTGAAAGCGAAGAAAGGTTCCACAACCAGACCGCAGATCAAGTCGGCGAGAGAGAGATTGACGATGAAATACGTGACCGGTTTTCTCAAACACTTCAGTGGATCCCTGTATACCGCGACCAACAAGAGAACGTTTGCAAGCACGGAAATTGGGCTCAAGAGTGTCAAAACGATAGCCGATGCATATTCCGTGTTCATGTACATCAGACGCAGCTCTTGTGCGCGAGTATCGACTACAGTGTCGTTCATGGTGAACCAGCTAAATCTGATGTCGTTATGAATTTTGATGATTGTGATTCTTCATATACGTTGCTGACAAAAATAGGCCTTAGTTTACATATGAGTGCATGACGTACGTTCAGGGATGAGTTGAAGTATCGTTTGCATAAATTAAGGGTCCAGAAGAAACCAGAACCCGGATATTTTACCGCATTCTTCATATACTTCATATTATTGTGCCGAGTCTAAGGTTAAAAAATAGGACTGCCACATCAAAGTAAAAATATTTTGCTTTAACATCTTCTGCCTGCATGCAGACGTCGACGTCTGCTTAATTTCACTAGGCCATACTCATCTTCTGCTGATTCGGATTAATGTTTTGTGTTTTGAATGGAAAGCGGCGTAAAGTAACCAGAAGATTGAGATTTTAAAAGCAAGCATTTCGGCACATTTTGAGGGCCAATATCAAGCTTTCATCACCTTTGTAGCCACAAGTCAGGTGTCGAGAGATGACTTGATGCAAAATCTGTTGTATAATACCCCAAACAATACCGTCTGATATAGTTTGTCAAACCTGATAATTTTGATCGTCGAAGTACGCACATAAAATATATAGTCTATTATGAAAAATACACGTTTTTGGACACAATTCTACGCCCCCAGGCTTCGCGGTCTGACTACCATGAATGGAATGCAGGTCAAATTGTCCTCGTCATACAGTGCCCACTGTGTTAGTCAAACAACTCCAGGCTTGTGTGATAAGACAAGATTTCGGCCTAAGACATGAATTAACGTAAATTGCGTTTTGAACTGGGGTCGAGGGTAAAATCCTTCCAGTTTTGCAAGCTGAAAATTTGGACAAACAAGTGCAGTGATGTTCGCTTACAATGCGTTGGTTCGCGGCCGAGTCCCACGATAAGTTTATCCGTTTTTGATCGACCCGGTAGACATTTTGTCTAGCCGCAAGGCCACAACAAAACAAGAAGAAATTACCAGCAAGATATTGAAGACCAAGGGAGAAGACAGTAGCGACGAGATTCTCAGCCGTGAGCGCAATCTAGTACCCAGACCCTTTCGCTGTCTCACGGCGCATGCTCGACGAAAACGAAGGACTCTGGAACAGACCAGATTTTCAGTTCGTAAATAGCGGACTTCCGGTTAAACTGCGCATGCCCACGGGCAAAATTCATTTTAGTTTTACGCAACTGTTATTGTTGTGAAAAGGGCTTGAAAGTGAATAAAAAGACCCCTACATTATTGAAGAAAAATGGCATCAAGTTTTAGAAGTCAGATCGTAGAAGTAGGATGTTTCCGTTGCGCTGCGGCCAACGCGACGGATTATTGATCGATTGATGGATATACTAATTTTATCGGTACTGCATGCAGATATACATATAGCCTGGTCATGTTTGCATGTTCAATTTGTACCCGCGAAGAATGTTACACACAATTTGCACACATGGCATAAATACAAAGCACAGAAAACAATTCAGTACCACAACTACCGGGACCATAACACAATTAACCGATCCGACAGCATGGCACATGTAGAAATATCTAAAGGCTTCGTCGTTCTCAGCTGGTTCTGTAGCTGACAGAAATGTGCTTCAAAGTTACCTGAAGACATAATGTACGGACAAAAAGGATCGCGACCTTTATTGTTTTGAAAAGGGTTTGAAAGTTGATCAAAAATACACTATATCAATTAAGAAAAACGGCATCAGACCATAAAAGTAGGATATTTCCGTTGCGCTGCGTCAAACGCGACGGTTCCGCCGTTCAAAGGTGCTGGGTGGAACAGAATGATATCTACCAATAGCCAAAAAGAAGTCAAAACAATCCATATTCGGTCCAAACTGTTTCTAGTATGTGGCTGATGTATGAATAAGTTAGATTTTTAGCTTTTCAGTCTTTCTTTGACCTCCCTCAGAAGTTCCTGGAACTTCTTATCAGGGATTATTCCCGCCTGACCGGTCATGTCGATGTAAAGTAATTTAGCAAAGATCATGGACATCTGACCCGGTGGGGGCCAGCCTGTCTTCTTATCAAACAACAGCGGAATGATGGGCCTTTTAAGACAGTCGGCCAGAGTCACTTCTCGCTGGCAGTTCTCCGACTGAGAATATTTCTCCGTAACGCAAGAAATAATAACCTGAAATAAGAAAAGAAAATTAGCTCTTAAGCACGTAAGCATCCGCATCAGTATCACTCTGGGCCCGGTTTTTCGAAAGTCGATTAAGCTAATCCAGGATTAACGAAATTCTTTCACTCAACCTCTCTGTCAATAAACTGCTGGGTTTTGTTCGAAGATGGATTAGAAAGCTTGTTCCAGCTTAAAACGTTATCACGAAAGTCGTTGTGGACGAAACTTTCACGTTTTCAGGCTAAAAAATGACAAGAAAGTTTAGACTTAATCCAGGATTAGCTTAATCGTGTTTTGAAAAACCGGGCCCTGGACGCTAGTGGTGTCAGTCATTCCCATGTTTTGTTAATTTCGGGAATTGTGTAGTTAAACGGGGAAAATGTAAAAAACCTTTACCTGAATTATCACACCAATTCAAATTATAATTAATGTGGTTAAAATCGTCCCTAACCTTAGCTGCCCGGATTCCAGCGTCAATCTCAGCGTACAGCGCATCTCCGCCGCCCATCTGACCAATGTCCATCCAACACTGCACTTCGCTTTCCTCGAGTTTGCTCTTCAGCACTTTGACCCAGTCCTGAATGTCCCACTGGTACGAGATGAAAACGGGAGGTCTGGGACCCTGCTTTTCAGAACATTCTGTGGACAGTTTCATACCCGCCATCGACTGCTGTGCCTGTTGAACTAAACAAATTCACAATTCTCCAGTCTTCCATCCATTTTATATTCTTGCATTGACATACTGGTATAGCAATCAAGGCATATTGGACTAATGACAATACATATTAGCTATTATAAAAAGGAGGAAGTACGATTCACACAATTGTTGGTTCACGGAATGGACTACAGAACTCAATCATAAACAAAATATGAAAAATTCAACAAGCGAAAGGGGATGTTTAGCGGAGAAATTTAATCATGCTTTTTCTTTTTGAAATTCGAATACTTTTTCTATCCGTTCGACCACAAGCATTTTATAAAAAGTATATATCTGAAGGTCGATGAGTATTGTCATGCAGTGCTCACAGTGACTCATTAATAATCAGTTGCAGATTGTTATAACACGTTATCCGTCAGAGATGAAGACAATTAACGCTAGCTATCAAAGGATCTTCCGAAAAAATATTAAGCTCTCAATTTCGATTGGCCGCCAATACTTAATTTTTTAGGTACATCAACAATGGGCATAGCATCATGATCTATAGAAAACAACTTACGAGCTTCAGCAGGCGTAGCATCCGTCAAAGATGTTTCAGTAACCATGTAACTAATTCCCGCAGGGGGACCATCTAAGTAGAGGGTCGCTTCCTCTAGTAACACGTCAGGGGTAGTGCGGGGCATGTTTAGTTTCCCAACGATTTTAGTCCATTCCTTAGAGGTAACCCCATCATCCTCGGCAATGCGAGTGTAACTGTGACTTGATCCATTGCTGAGCTTATATCTCAGTGTTACCTTGATTAAATGACATTCTCCATCAGGGGTAGACGCCATTTTGACATGCGCAGAGAATTGGTATCGACGACCTGGGGATTAAGGAAGAAATAAAATAAACAACCCGACACTGACCGAGCCAAAATGCAACGTCAAGGTGAATTTTGATTTATACGTAGAATCTTATAGCTACACAACGCACAAAATTTTGCCTCACAATGCAGTATTGCAATCATCCTTTAAAATTCAAGCCGTTGAAGTGAGCATGAAATAGACTAACGATAGCTAAGATTTGGCCAATAAAAATTGACTAAAAAACAAAGAGGCCTTTGAAAGGCGTGCAATAATTCACATTTACTAACCATTTTGCACTGTGTAGGCAACTTTCTGAGCGATGGCGCTCGAAGGTTTCTTGCGGTTTATGCATAGGCAGCAATTCTTTCCGTTGAACTTCTCGTCGGGTGCTATTAAGAGGTCACATTCACTATATCCGTACCAGCACTCAGGAGAGGAACCATTGACTTCTTGAAAATCAGGATTGTCGAGAACATTATCCACACTTGCTATATTTTGAAGGAAGGGAAAAAATGTTGCCAAAGCCGTTATTTTGTACTGTATTGTACGAGAAAAAGAAAATGAGAGTTTGGCTTATTGACGCCAACCTAAATTCTTCACTTCTCAGTTACAGTTCTGAAAAGCAATGATCGAGTGGGAAATACATACATAGAGAAGGAAAATACATTACCCGTTGTTGGGGCAGTCTCCATTAAAGATGTCTCAGCGGCCATATAACTAATTCCCGCTGGGGGACCATCTAAGTACAACGTTGCTTCTTCCAGTAGCACGTCAGGGGTAGTGCGGGGCATGTTTAGTTTCCCACTTAATTTAGTCCACTGGTCTGAGGTAATCCCATCGGCTTCGGCAATGCGAGTGTAACTGTTGCTTGAATCATTGCTCAGCTTGTATTTCAGTGTTACTTTGATTTTATGTTTCTCTCCCGCTGGGGTGGTTGAAGCCATTCTGATATGTGCGGAGAATAGGTATTGGTGCCCTGTGGATGAAAGATGAAATAACAACCCGATGCTGACTGACACAAACATTAGTGCCAAGAATTTTGCATTAATTAGAATAAAAATGTTTCCTGCCATCCGGACGATGCTTGGTACCGAACATTAACAAATCTAAAAATAGATTTTAAACAATTCACGTTTGTCGTGGGGATCAAGTCTCATCCTCTTTCGGCAATACCGACTGAATGACGAAGAGGTTGGGGTAGGTACGTGGGCTAGGCCCAGTCCTCAGCCGTCCGCATTCCTGTCAGAGTGGGGACTGAGCCTGTACTTTAGTGTAAAACAAGACACACCCAGGCTCAAGTGCTTCCAACATAGTGATTCATCAAAATTATCCCCTCTACCTCAAAATACCAACTTTCTATTAAAACCATAGAAAGTAACCCAACACATTGGACTGCTGAGATGATGGCAAGAAATATGATGATCTATTGGTGAAGTTTCTGCATGCACACCACCGTGTCAGACGAGTTTAATAAACTAAAAAATGATGTTCTGATCAGTCAACAAGGACAAAATAAAGAACTTGTTGAAGCACTCAGCAGTGGTCCTGAGTATAATCCCATCAAATTTCCACGCAGCTTGATGAGTGTCACAGTCAATTAACGCCGAAGTATAATATAGCACCATAATGGGTTTGAATCCAGGAGTCTAGAACATTATGAGTGTTGTAACAAAGAGTAAAAGTCAAAGACTACAAAGAATTGCATGATCACAATTGCCTCATGTGACGTTTTCCCTTTGTCAGAGCATAATCTATTTTTACCATTTCCTGTTTTGACGAAATGTATGCTCAAAACGACAACTAATTTCATATCAGTTCAAAGAAGTCGTTAAATCTGTAGACTCAGTCCCCAGCCGTTGGTGTGCGTTGCTCTTCAGACTGATCAGCACGATTCAATGAGTTTTCGGCTGCAAAAGAACTTTTCGGTGGCCCTATCCGTTCTTATTATCAAATTAATATTTCGATCTTTGTTCTGCTCCAGTTATTTCAAGTTCTGTCGATTACGGATTTGGTGACTGAAAAAGCAGTGTTCAGTTTAGTGTCCTCTGTCGTGTCTGCGCGTTTGATAGATTTCACAAGTATATGGCGCAGCCGTGTCAAAATAATTTCGTAAAACGACACCAAAGGTTCACGCCCGGTGACCACTGAAAACGACACTAGTGCGACCGTTGATTATATAACATTTATACGTTCGTTTTTTGCTCTCACAGTATATAAAAGTATTGGCCGGCCTGTTGCAGAGAAGTCTCTGTATCTATATGAACCAATTCGACACAAGGGCGAGCTTTGCAGAATCAGTACTGTGTCGAACATTTGTCGGCTGCTGAAGGCATTCGACCAAATATTTGGCCATCAAACGGTTGAATTGAATTCCAGAGAAAATACGCTTGAACAGCGCACTCATATTCGATTCGGCATGCAAGATATCATGCCTGCAATAATTCAAATTTACTAACCATTTTGCACTGTGTAGGCAACTTTCTGAGCGATAGCGCTAGAAGGTTTCTTGCGGTTTGTGCATAGGCAGCAATTCTTTCCGTTGAACTTCACGTCGGGTGCTATTATGGTACTGCAACCGCCATATCCATACCAGTACTCCGGCGAGGAACCGTTAACTTCTTGAAAATCAGGATTTTCAAGAACGTTCTTTTTACCGATCGGGGCCATCATAAATGGGTACCTTAATTCAGAAGGAAGAAACGCAATCTTGTACCCAGACTCTTCCGCTGTCTCACGGCGCATGCTCGCGAAAGAAAGTGAAACAATTTTTAGACGATCCTGATTGGTTATTTCAAACAATGCAAATACGGTAAAGATGGCGGAGTTTTAACCGGGAACGATGAAGTTTGCAGGCACCCAGTGGATTGCATCTGCATCAGGAAGCAATTTTGTCTATTGCTTGCATCTTCTCCTTCCAAGAAGAACGACTGTCGTAATTTCTCGAAATTTTTCATCCATTTCCTGAAAATGACGTAAAAAAGAAAAAAAAACATTTGAAGTCGCACGCGAGAGTACGACGACCCCGAGATCATGTTAATTTCAGATATTCACGTGCTCCTTTTGTCTTCTGTGATATATATTTTTTTCCGTCGTCCTCTCCCCTCCTGTGTTTTAAATTCTCAAATTATCAGCGCGGCCGCAGTCTAGAAACAAGCACAGATCCCAAAATGGCCGACATCTTGACGCAAACGTAGCGACGCAAACACAAGAAGAAAGGAAATATTCCTTTTCCTTGTGCGTCCGTCGTCCCGGTTCGGCTTATGTTTGAACTGCGTTGTACGTTTAACACTCGACAATCGAAAAGATTTTATATTACCGGCCATGAAAGGTGCCAAATGTATATAAGGACAAGATAATGTATAACTGAAAGCTCGTCAAATTCTTGGCCGCATCCGTATCAGAAGAAATCAAAGTGTGCAGGACTAAGATAATAATTTGTATAATACGGACTCGCCTACCTCAGCCAGGATGTGACACAAAGCACTTGACATTGAAGCTTGTATTTTCCGCGTGGTATAAATTACTTGTCAGTATGTACAGGTTTCAGTCGCTCGGGTTTTCTTGTGGTTTGAACTGAACTCTGAAGAGCTGTGTCGCGCCACGTTCAAGTCTGACATGCGCAATGCTTCTGATGAGCGTACGTGCACGAACCGCCAAAAATGTAATCTAATCTAATCTAGTCATACACACAAGCATGGCTGTCGGTTCACATGTGCGACATAATCATAAGAGAGAGAATGTAAACGTTTCCATTCCTTGTTTTTATGTTTATGTCGCCATGATTACCGTGTGATTGTGTCGCCGTGTGAACCTGCTGAACATTTTCGCTGTCAGAGACAAATAGGGACGGAAGTGGTCATGCAGCATTTACTAGAACTGAAAAACATTCATTTTCTGTTAGTGTAAGTATCAACAGGGCAAAGAGGATCAAGAAGACTTTAATAGAGGTAACACTTTGTATCAGGGGATTCGAGGACACATCACAGGTTATTGCCCAGTTCTTGAAATCACGATTAGCTGAACCTGGATAAGATCTAAACTTTGTTTTTAGAGCGGTCTTCGGGTGACTGTTGAAAGTAATCGCGTGATTGCTTTGGTTTTGGTTTTCGGCTGTGATCCGAGTCTGAAAACGGGTAGTTCTTGCTCAAAACTGAACTTCCTTGATATATTTGCAGCAAGACAATTTTTTCAGTTGATCTTTTGTCAAAAGTCCTGCAGTTTATGAGCAAAGGGTTTTGGTTAAGCCTGTATTAACTAATCGTAGTTTGAACAACAATTAAATGGATGGTAAATAGTAACAACTGATTGAAAATCGGTAGAAAAGACCTCCTGGATATGTGGTGGCCAAACTCCGGCAATGGATAAAAATATATGTAAGACTTGGATCGTCATGTGGGCGCTCAGTGCTTCCTGGGACACACGATCACGGGCGTGTGCGCATGGTGAATGACGTAATCACTGACACTTCCTAATATGGTTCGTCGAATGGTGCCTATTCCACGACTGCCCATCACCACCATGGTGACATTCTCTTTCTTGGCCTCTTTACAAACCTGCTCCCCGGGGCTACCCCCCACAACAAGAATCTTGGATGGAGCCTGAAATGGATAAAGGAAGTTTTCGATAGAGGATAAACTTTGCCCTTCAACTTCCTTCGTCGTGTGTGTTTGTTTGAATGACTTTGCTGAATCTTAAATAGAGCAGTTTTTGGTCGTGCGATCGTTTGGTTTTGCGTTTGCTATGCTTTTCAAATTGGTACAAACAAATTTAGCATCATTCTTCGCCCACCAGAAACAAAAGCAAAACCCTATTGTGATCTTCTCGCGCAAACAAGTGGCGAAGGCGTTTTCCCGCACAGCTTATTGCTCTGTCTACATTGATCAGTTGTCGTGAAATGAGGATTGGATCTGTCAGTGAAACCGCAATAGCTGTGACATTTAAATCATCTTGTGAATAAAAGAGACTTACGCCCGGGTTAAACGTTGATCTTAGCATGCGTCGAACTCAATGCAAATGAGCAAAATCCATTGTTTGAGCTAATTTGCATTGAGTTCGACGCCCTGGCCTTACTAGAAAATGGGGCGCTCCTTGTTCGATATTGGGTTGGGGTACAACAGAAGCAATAAGGTACACCTCCCTCTGCTTGAACTAACGGTAAAATAATCACCTGCAGTTCCTCGCACTTTTTCTTGTACTTTTCCTCCAGATGTTTAACTTTCTTTTCTTGCTCTTGAACATAAAGCTTCCACTCCTCGGACGCTATAGCTTCTGCAAAAAAAAAAAAAAAAAAAAAAAAAAAATCCATTTTGTTCCACAAATGTTGCCTAATCTCCAAAGCCTGGCTTTCAGAAGCGACACAAGCATAAGGGCAGTTACAAGAGATCTGCGTCTGTGAGAACGAGCGACGCAAGCATAAGCCCAAGCACAAGAAATACGCGTCTAGTATGAATCTGAACGACGCCAGCATAAGCGCAAGCACAGCCGAGATGCGCGTCTGTGAAAATAAGCGATGCAAAGCATAAGTGCAAGCTCAAGAGAAACGTGTCTGTAAATATGAGTGACGCGAGCGCAAGCACACCAGATATGCGTCGGTAAAAATGAGCGACGCAAGTACAAAACAAGAAACATTTTGACCCTTGTGTGTGTGTGTGTGTGTGTGTGTGTGTGTGTGAGTCAGTACTCGGGCTTGCGTCGAGCCTGTTTTCACTGTGAATGCTATTACGCATGCGTCGTGCGTGAAAACCGAGCCTAAACGAGGCCTCAGCTGGGGGGATACCACGTTGCCCCTGCTTTTACTCTAGTAGAATAGAGTTCGGAACATTCCGTTTCTTTGCATACACCCAATTGCAGTCAGGGAGAGCAAAAGGATGGGGGAGAATGGGGAGATACGCATGATCCCTCGCTCTCCCCAGACTGCACTCGTTCCTTTCCAGCACTTCTGGCTATGTTGTTCATACTCACGTGGCAGGGCAGGGGGGTGCAATTCAAATGCGTGGATGATAATCACGTGGTCCCCCTTGTGATACACATTGTTCACAAACCCTGTTAAAAAGGAGAAAGTTTGAAGAGCAAACGCGTTACTGTTGGTTCTTCAGGTCGCATTGATCTGTTTCCCCAGCATTGACTTTGGCCAAGCTGCTTAACAAAGTGGGAGTCATTTGGCGATTGACTAAAATCCCCCTTATATATTAACAACTGGCACACTATTATACCAATATTAATTTTGTTTTCAAGGACTTAAAATTACTTGTTAGCCCATGAATTATTCCAGGCCTGCTGTCTATTAAATCCTTTTCAAGGCGTCATATGAATTCAAGGAGTTTTATAGACAAGCAGTCAATTACACAAAAAGCTGTCACCGGAAGTGCTCTGCCTCATATGCAAATTTCGCAGACGTGCTTGTTTGTTCATGGCCGACTGGCTTTATCGTCAGTTCCCGTATAACATCAGTCATAGTTTTATGCACCTTGTCACACATCGCATGTACTCATCGACAAATCGTTCGATCATAGTGACAATGAAAATATGCCTTCACTCTGAGAATTACACTGTCTTTACACTGACCGAAATATACGCCTAAAGCCCTATGTAATGCAGACTTGGTCAGCCGAAAAATGTGTTGTGTGTGATTCCAGATGTGTTTGCCAGTCGAGCAGCAGTGCGTGTGAGGAGCCCTCCGTTTACACGAACAAGACCCAAATTGAACTCCAACCTCCGATTGGCTACAGACGCGCCCTGCGAGAGTAGTGCCTACTTGCTCTAGTCGGATAAAAAGATGCTAAATCGTGCGAACACTTGAATAAATAAAACAAAAGCTTGTTGCCCATGTGTGGCTGGAGGTTACATTGCACACTGACTGGTATGAGGCTAATATATATAATTGCAAAATTGTAAGAAAGCAGATCGGGTTTGTGCTTACAGTCAAAAGCCCTCTCGCTATCCTGGCTGCCGTCGACTGCGATCAGGACACGTCTCGCTTCTGAAGCCATTGTGCAAACGTCTAACGGGGAAGGCTGAAAGCTGAAGAGTAGGTTTTACGCTCTGTAAAACGGCAAGCGCAGAATTAAAACTGCCAGCAGTGCAGCGTCAACTGATTTATAACCTTCAGCCAATCGACCGAGCTGTAGTATCGGGTTTCACATTGACCTATGGGTGACCGGCGCGTTCGTGCAGACATTCACGTTGTGCATCCAATTACCTGTGAACGTGAGATGCAGCATGATTTTCGCACGTTACCATTTCCCGGGAATGGAATGGGAGAAAGACAGTTCAGTCAATATTTTATGCTCAGGGCGTAGGGGATGTCACGCAATAAGGTCTTTCTTCACACAACCACGGCTCATATGCAACCGTTTATGAAACAAAAGATGGATAATGTAGAACCTGTACTCCCCACTGCAGTTTACACCAATACTGGAAGAGAGAGACATTGCTGTATTTTAAACAGTTGCATACAAATTTTCATTGACTTGCCCCATACATCATTTCCAGACAAGGTCCCTCTGGGAAAGACCGTAACAAGCTGAACGGCTTGAAGCCAAGAATTCATTCAAAGTAGAATATTTACAGATTGAAAATTCAAAATTACAGTGTTCTGTATTCACAGACACAGACACACACACACACACACACACACACACACACAAAAGAAAGAAGAAAAGAAAGAAAAAAAAATTATAACCTGTCTGTCGAATGCTTATACTAGTACTAATTTCGAAAATGTGTTTTAAGCACTTGTGACACTCGTTGCCTAAAACGTGTTGCAATGCATGTAAGCTAAAGTCGCTCCGTGTAACTATACCGCAGGCCTAGAATTCCGATAGGAAATATTCCGCGCAATTCGATTGACTACTTGTTTTTCAGTTGCTTATTGGTCGCGTGTTGTATAGTCCAACACTAGTAAGACGATGTACCCAGTTGATACGATGATCCCTAGCAGAACCAGTCGCTCCATGTATGAGCGAACAGGGACTAATAGTTTACCCCAAATATTATTAATATTAAGCGATTATGTCCATTAGATCGCTGAGTCGAGGCCTGGAATTCTTCATGCGAGTGTTTGAGTTCGGCTTTGTGCTTTGTGTCTCTTTCAACTCAAATCTCCTGCGTGTGAAACAAAAAGAAAGCGACGAGTGAGTAAAAGTGAGAGTGTAAGTTTCACAAACAAACTGAGTGACTGAAAAGGCCAATATGACTGGAATAAAAAGGCATTCTGGGAACTAGTACGATGTCACCATGCAACGCTGCCGTGATTATTACAAAACGTCACGTCACGTCACGCCACGGACACATACCAAGAGTGCTGGATGCAGTGTCTGTTGTAGTTCCACTCCAAACTGGGCTTCCCAGGGTTTCCTGATGACTTGGACGAGTGAAGACATACACGAAGCTGTCTCTGTCTTCAGGAGCCACTGACTGTCGGCACACTCTAATGGGGCGTCCTGCAACAGACACAGACAGTCACAACCATTCATTCATTCATTCACAGACACAACCATCATACAGTAACAAACACAGGCACTCGATTGGTGATTACAGTCGCGATCAACAAGCACTAAGTCAATACGACAAACTCACCTCATCAGAAATACTGATTCCAACATAACGAGGAGAGTCTCCATAGAAATCCTAAATAACGGATAATAGCACTTAATGACCAACCAACAACAACAACAAATACTACTACTACAACTACAACAACTAACACACTACTATCACTACACTACTACTACTACTACTACTACTACTACTACTACTACTACTACTACAACTGCTATTAAAACTACTATTACAACTACTATTACAACAACTACCACTACTACAAACACTACTACTTCTACCACTACCACTACTAATTAGTTCGTGCACTTACCAAATTCGTCACATCCGTGATTTTATGTCTAGCAACGCACACGAACTCCGGTCCCTTTATAGAAAGGCGTCCATCCTTGTACCTTGGAATGGGCCACTGAGGGTTCTCCTCGGCGAGAGCAATGTGGGTCCTCGTCACTACAACACCAATAGGTCTGAGATCCTCGTCTACAAAATAAAATAAAATAAATAAATAAATTTATTTATTTATTTAAGTCTCAATGTATTTAGCACTGCCGTGCTAATTGGGGAGACTTGAAATGAAGAAACGAAATATCATAAACTGAACGCAAATTCGTTAAGAATCTCAACTGGTCGGGGGCTAACCAGTTGGCTATTTACATAGTGTGGCCGAGGATTTGAATTCAGGGCTACCGTGTTACAAATTCAGCTAGTGGTCAGAGCGGGACATGAACTCGGGACCTCCGGATTTCAAGTCCGGCGACCTAACCACTCGGACACACTGCCTCCTTTTTAGAAAAGGATTTTAAAAAGTCACTCTTCGGTTTCGTATGACGGACGTTTTCTTGGTTTTCTGCCAAACTCCCGTCATTTGGCAGAAAAAGGGGTTTTAATATCCGTAAAAGTTATCCTTTTTCTTCAAGAAGGGGAACTTACGTAGCTTTTTGATGTTTGTGGTGTACACTGCCAACAAGTACAGAACTACACTGGTGTCCAGGTCTGAGTCTGAATCTTCTGCACTCATCTCGTCTTCTCCTGAGTTGCTTTGCTGCTGAGTATAAATATAAGTGAACAACAGACGGGCCCTCCTAAATTTCACATCGTGGGTTTATGACATAATACATCGCATTGAAAACGATACAACTTACAAAAAGATAACAATGCTGACAGGAAGGTAGTCAGACTACTAAGTAACACAGCGAAAACAAAGCAATGATAACGAAGTAACAGAAACAGAAACAAGAACAACACAGAAACAACAAAGTTGAGTATCAAATACCTAAGCAAGAACAATAAAACAAATACGATAACAACAACAACAACAACAACAACATATAAACGACAACAAGGTAGAGTCTACTAAGCAGCAACGCCAAAACAAACAAAAACACGATTGGTGGCAGCATTTTGACTATATTAATTGCTCAAAGGAGCGGCTGTGAAGCTCGTACCTCGGTGAACCTGTAGTAGTAATCCTTGTCTTCAAACGTGCCCTCTTTGTGGGAAACGTTCTCCAAAGCACCGCCATCCAAAAGAAACTGACCTTGCTCAGCAGCCTAAACAAAAAGAAGCAGGAGAGACCAAGCTGTTACTCTAACTAACAAAATGCTAGGCACAGGAACAAATACACAAACACTGATAATACTCTCGTAAAGAATGACTCGCGCACCTTTTCTCGGCTGTCCACTTCTCCAATTTTCAGCAGCCAGTCCACGAACTCTTTTCCCACAAAGCAGTGCGAGTAATTACGCAAGAGAGACTAGGGAGAGCAACGGGGGGAGAAGCTGGTAAGCTAACATGTAAAATGTTGCGCTTAGCACTGTAAGTAAGGTATCAGTAGAAAAAACAGAGTAGAAAGAAGGAAAAGATGGTAGGTTGACGCGTTTCAATGAAATTCGTGTTTACCTTTCGATCCTTGATAAGAGGGGGGTCGGAAAAATGCAGGGCTTGCTCGTACAGGCGCCTTCCCTGAAAATAAGAATGGCTTCAGTAAATCTGCCAGTCTCACGAAGTTTGAAAAGTCTATCTCGATCACGAGAAAGTGGTCGCTTACGAGAGGTTTCACTAAGAGTAATTTGACCGAGAAACCAACTTCGATTGGGTGGTCGCTTAGGTAACAACAGATGCGCCACAGTAACCTGATATCTCGTCCAGAGGAAAGCTGATGAAATTCCAAACTCTCACCTCGTTACTCATTAATTTCAAGCATGTTTGGCTAGGAATGTGTTTTGTGCTCAGAGGTTTGGAAGGATTAGTTGCACAGGAAATACGTACCAGAGATAGAGCACTTTCTTCTGTCACTCCAAGCACTTGTGATCTGCGACAAAACGATAAATGCGATTTAACAATGCAAATGGGCAATAAAGGAGGGTTGTGGGCGACATCTCTCTCGCCTCAGTACACGCGCAAGCGGATATCAGTGGTGTTTTCGTTGTGACGACGTCAGAGCTTAAATGCCAGCATGTAACGCGAATCTGTGTTTTAGTGTGATGCTTTGATTCCCAGTCGCCCATTTTTCATTCCATGCTTGTTTGTGGATGTGCATTATTGACTGCGTGTGCGTGAGTGTGCGTGGAGTTAGTGAATGTGTGTGAGAATGCGTGAGTATGTGCGTTTATCGTGTACGTTTTGCGTGATTGTACATTTTCGTGCGCGTTTTTCGCGTGCGTGTGCGTTTATGCAGGTCTCAGCCAGTGATTACTTTGTCTTTCAGCCTGTCTGCTTGTACATATGCTTCGTGTTGCCTCGTGTTCTACATTCAACTATAGTACTCACCTGATATGTGCCAGAGTTTGCGGGTTGCACTTTGTCACGCTCACCGGCTTGCTGCATGTCTTAGCTTTTGCCTGTTCCACGGTCGCTGTCGAGAGGTATAGTTCCATTAAATGGAGAGAATTCACACAATCGTTGTGCAGAGAAGGATAGCTTACCTAAGAAGGGGCCCATGAATTTCTCGCAACGGACTTTGTCTCGGACACGAAAAAGATAGCATCCACTGCCATTGCTGAACTCAAAACGGAAGCTCTAAAAATGACATAAATATAAGCCGTAATGAAAACACAATAGACACAGAGAAATAGACTGACTGAAAAAGAGACAGAAAATTAACAGACTAAAGAATGCAGGCAGGAAGGGACAGAAAGGTTGTGTAAGTTGCCACTGCCGCACCTTCTACATCATTTACCGCATAATGGTTTGTTTTAATTTCTTGAAGGAATCTCAGCCCGGACTAGATAGTCTTTGTGGGATATTTTCTTTCTGTGAGAGACGGATAGGGGAATCTGAAAGATCATCGTAAAGTTGGGTTGATTGGGGATATACAGCCAGTGTTTCGTAAAAATTGTTTGGGATACGGTGTGGCCGGGCCAAACGTTGTGACAAACAATAGTATTGGCCTACTCAATGTTCTGGTTTTGTTTATAGGAACCGAGGGAAAACAGTGTAGCAGAGAGAAAGAAAAAAGAGAGAGGATGAGTGAGGATAGAGATACGAACATATATTAAAAGGAAAATATCGATAAAATGGCCAAAAAAACCTGCCTGACCAGTGAAGTCAGCCAAGCATTTGTATTCCAAATCTGGATGTCAAAATGACCGACCTACCTGCTTTCCTAAGCCATAATCAATAAACTGAAGCTCGTCGAGTGAGTGTGTGGCTAAACACATCAAACAATCTTCGGGTGTTCCACTGTTGCCCAAAAAAACAGACAGAAGATTAGATAGGGAAAAAATAAAAACAAAAGAAACAAAAAAACAAAAACAAAAAAAAAACTGTTACTCCAAAGAAGCTACGAAGTCAAGTTACCTTCCTCCAGCCGTTAATTTACAGAGGTAAAACATCATGTTCGACGCCACCAACACGCAGTCTATCTCTTCAAACTCGCCGTAGATAACAACTGAAGTCTGCAAAATAATATACAGAACAACTGAATCAAGAAATCAAGAAGAAAAGGGAGCTAGGGAGAAAACAGTGGAGAAATGTGGTAAACAAACGGATTGATGCATTAATTGCGAAGTGCTGTTGCAATTGTTGTTTATGTTTTGTTGCTATTGCTGTTTGCTTGCTGTTCTTGTTTCTCCTTAGTGTTGTGTTGCTGCTGTTGATGTTAATTCTTTCCCTTACAGTCCAAACAAACGTCTCCTGTTATTGTTTCTGCCGCTGTTTCGTTTTAGTCTGAGCTAGCAGCTTCACCAACCTTTCCGATTTTGTTTGTCACTCTTTCCTGGTGCCTTCTCACCTTTAATATACATCGGAATTCCTCGTTCGCTCCACCAGTAAACAGCGACACTTCAAAATACAGCTTGAGTCGGTGATCACAGTTGGTAAAATCATCAGAAGAAATGCGAAAATCGAAACGTGGAACGCGCGTGATGGGCGTGGAAGAGCGCGAGTCACTAGACGACCCGCCGCGCGAATCAGTCGAGCTACCACTGGCGCCGGACATTTTCCCGCTTAACTTGCTAAACAAGTTTTTCAGAATGTTTGGGTTTGGCGACATACTCCGTGAAATTCTGGCGGGCCCAGTGGACTTCCCAGGGGTACTGTTGCTCAAACGCGCGCCACGACTAAGAGGGCCTGAGATTTTTCTAGGAGGCGTACTGGTGGAAAATCTGGAAGAGTTTGTTTTTGTCTCAGACGGTAAAGAATGAGGCAATGTATCAGCTTCGAGCGACTCATCCATTGAAGGATTAACGAAGGAGACCCCGTCACCTTCCTCTCTTCCAGCTGCATAGTTTGCTTGTGCACCCGCATCCAGTGAGTTCGTTTCTACGGACGGCATTGGTGTCCAGTTAAGAAAGGGTGTTTGGCCATCAGTATTATCTTCTGGTAGAGACGTCGGGGCTGCAGCTCTTGTAGCCTCCTTGATTGAAGTGCTGAGGGCACTCGTTCGTGCCGGTGAAGCTGACTTCATAACGTTTTGGTTCACAGAGAAGTTGTCTGATTTGGTGGTGAACGTGTCCGAGGACTGAGAGGTCGGCGAGCGAGAGGCGTCTGTAAAACTAAAAGAAAGGGAGACACCGGTAAATGCGTGAGATGGAATGCGAGGGACAGAGGAAAACAAGAAGGGAAACGGATGAAGACAACAACAACTGAAAGGACGAAAGAAACACAGAAGACAAAGAATAAGAGAAAAGGAAGGTAGAAAAGAATACGGAAGAAAGAACGAGAAAAGAGGGATCCCTCCCTCGAGGAGGAAAAAGATAAGAGTGTAACAAAAACATACAGGAATGGGAAAATAGACAGACGGACGGTAAGGAAGTGAAGACAAGACGGAACACAGTGAGACACAGCACATCGCGTTGTTCCACCCTACCCCGACTCTCTGTCTGACGTCACTGGACTTGTTTTTGAGGGACTTGAGGAAAATCGCTCCAGGTCTGTCGCGGCCATGTCCGATGACAAAGACTTGAGCGAACTCACATTTAGACCCGCGGCCGAGCTGTCCTGGGGCCCAGGTGGCGACAATGCGATAATCGTTGTGCCGCCGCAGTCTGGGCAGATGACGTCACTACTGCGCACTTGTGGTTTGCCAAAGTGGGCCGAGCACTTGAGACACTGGGGGCGACAAACGCGGTCCGTCAAAGCTGTACGCGCCTAGCCTCGCGTGTAGCCTCCTGACAGCAGACCAACGAGCGGCTTCCGTTTTATTATCCCGCCCATGGGTCTGCTGTCAAGAGGCTAGGTATGTGGGGACTTTCCATTACTTGAAAGTGTTTTTAAGTCCCCACAACGCAATTAATCTGCTGTTTTAGGTCCCCATTACGTTTCCCAAACAATAAATTAAAGCTAACCCTTTATTGTAAGGTCCCTATCGTGATGGTCACGCCTACACAACCCACCCCACCCTCCCCCCGGGGGTTTTAGAGCACTCATCTTACGATCGATTTGTCTCGCCTTTTCTAATCACACACACGTAGACATACACACAAATACACACACCTCAACTGTCTTTAAACCTTCTATGTTTTCTACTTGTGGCCTGTGTGTCAGTATGCCTCTTTCTTCTCGCCCATCTGCGCGTACCTCTAACCCTCTTTTGTTTTTCTTCGTGTCCGTTTGCCTCACCTACATATTGTCTATCCGCCCTCCTGCCCGTAAGTCTCTAGTCATTCCTAGTACATTTATTTTACCGGTGGTCTAACCACTTGGCTGCCTGAAAACTTCCATACTGTACCTGTGGTCTAACCACTTGTCTGTCCGCCCGCCTGCCCGTAAGTCTCTAGTCATTCCTAGTACATGTATTCTACCGGTGGTCTAACCACTTGGCTGCCTGAAAAACTCCATACTGTACCTGTGGTCTAACCACTTGTCTGTCCGCCCGCCTGCCCGTAAGTCTCTAGTCATTCCTAGTACATGTATTCTACCGGTGGTCTAACCACTTGGCTGCCTGAAAACTTCCATTCGACTGTCTTACCTCCATGGACTCTACCTGTGGTCTTTTTTCTTCGGCGTTGCTTTCCATTTTCGGTTGTAAGATTTCTATCAAATGCTGTCGAACGACCAAACATTAACAATAATGACTAGTCAAGCTCACAATCAAAGTAAAACTAAGCAGTAAACCTAATGAGAAACACTCCCTCTAAATTTGAGATGGAATACCAAAAATGACTTAAACCTAACACTTAAAAACCGGCAGATCCTTGCATTTTAAAGAAGTCATTACCAAACTCCTCACAGCTTCAATTCATGTACAAGCGTATTTAGAATATTCTTGGTTTATAATCAATCTCTGACAGAATACAAAGAAATCTCGGCCATGCTGGAGTCACAATAGCAGCTACAGTGAAACCTCGGTATAACGAAAGCCAAGGGACTGAGAAAATGTGTTCGTTATAACGGGGTTTCGTTATGAGCGAGGTTCCGCTTCCATATATTTTACTGTAACTGGGCTGTAATGGGCTGAAGAATATTGTTCGTTATATCGGCGTTTTCGTTATATATCGAGGTTTCACTGTAATGCGAAAACACGTCACATGACAACCAATCATCTACAAACGGACAAACGACTCACAAGCCTCCCTTTTCGAGTGCGCGGAAGGTCGGATGGGGCCCCGGGTCGTTCCCTCTATCCAAGCCAACCTCTTGCGCGTTCGAAAAGGAACGCCTGTTACACACAGACTACTAAATGAAATACAGTCAGAACGTGTACAGTACCTTGCACTCCTCCGTGTCCTCCAGTACGTACTCCCGGGTCTGGCGATTTCTGTTGACGTAATCAAACTTGAGTCGCGCCACTGGCTGGCCGTCTGGGGTCTCGTCAACTTTGAGATCGCGGAGAAGGTGCACTTCCAGTTGACAGACAACCTGTTAAAGGAGGTGGGATGATGATAACAATAACAACAACAACAATAATAATAATAACAATAATAATAATAATAATAATAATAATAATAATAATAATAATAATATAAGTAATTATCATGATAAGGCTAACAACATCTCAAAACTCAGCGAGATAGCGAGGTACGGCGAGGCAAGCTAACGGCAAGAAACGTCACAACACGGCATGGAAAGGACCAGCACAAGAACGAAATGAACGAAGACAGCACATCACTACACGGAACGGAAAAGATCGACACAGCACGATATGGAGCAGCAAAGAACAGCACGTCACTACACGGAACGGAAAAGATCGACACAGCACGATATGGAGCAGCAAAGAACAGCACAGTGCTGTCTTAACCGCCGCAAATTTACCAGCCAAACGACACGATTCGTCACGGAACGGAATGATAGAACACACGGCCCAACACGGCACGGTGAAGTGTAGCATAGCACAGGGTAAGAAACGGCAAGGGGCAACCAAACACCAGAAATTACGTAATGTATGGCAAAAGATTATCCAGCACATGGCTCTACCTCACACTCAAGTTTTACCTCTCCATCACGCAGTCGAAAACAAAAGACAACGCATGGCAGGACACGTTACGACAACCAGATACACACGTTCAACACACTGACCCGTCCATTGAAGTCCGTCTCAAAGAGATCCTGCCCTTTGACGAATATAAAGAAAGGACTGGATTCGTCGTCATTACCAGACGATGCCAGAGTGACAAGGAAGCGGTGGTCATCGGGAACATCTGAAATTTGACAAAATTACCGATCCGGCAAGTTTTGAAACCACGTCAAAAAACGTATACACCCCAAGGCCGAGTTGTTCAAAGCTCGATTAAGCTAATCTAGGATTAAACAAATTCCTTCTATCAAGTAATATGTCAATGTTTAGCCTAAGAATACAGCCTCTTCACGCCGGGCGCTTTTTTAAATGTAATCGCCGTCAGTCCGTTTCTGATATACCTGTTGCGTCTGTTTCAAAACGAGGCCAGTGCGAAACCAAACATGCAAGTAAACTTTTGATTAGAAAGGATTCACACTTGGCCTCGTTTAGAAACAGAGGCAACAGGCATCTCAAAAATAGCGAATTAGCTGAAAACATTTCAACTTTCTTTGTGAAAAATCTTTCAGCACCAGGTTTACAGATTAAGACAAACTCTAGACTTTTTGAACAACAGGATCCTGCACATCTCCACGTATTACCTTCATCTGACAGTGACGCAACACTGATGCTGCTGCTTCGGCTGTTTCCCATGTAGTGCTCCTCGGTGTAGCTTACTTTAGATAACGTTCGTGGTAACGGTATCGGCGCCTCTATAATAACAAGGATATTCACTAATAGCTTTATCCTTAATATAAAACAACGAAGCAATTAGACAGTAGAAACGTAAGAGTCTTGTCATTACCAAACCACATAAAGGGGCATCGTGGATTCCGTTGGTCAGCGTTCATCGCCATTACTATCTTACTCGAGCTAGATTTTCACACAGTGTTAGTGAAACCCCGTATTTTTTTGTGCGTAATTTATGTTATAAAAAATGTTTTGGAACCAACATATTATACTTGGGTAATGAGTCTAAGTTTCTTGATTAAGTCTTGAGGTTTTACGAGCGTTGAACGAACTACCAAAACGGCACTTGAACTGCTGTTGTTTCCACACAGTTTTGTGTCGAAAAACGCATTTCCGTGGTGTATACAGGATAGTGCACAGAACGACACAAGTGCAACATGACAACAAAACACAGACCATAAAACAGACCACAAAACACAGACCATGAAACGCAGACCACAAAACACAGACCATAAAACACAGACCATAAAACACAGACCATAAAACACAGACCACAAAACACAGACCATAAAACACAGACCATAAAACACAGACCATAAAACAGACCATAAAACACAGACCATAAAACAGACCATAAAACACAGACCATAAAACACAGACCTGCTTCAGAGGGATGTCCATTTATTGCTTCTGTTACTTGATTTCCCTCAGGGTTTACAACAGAATCGATACCTGGTAGCCAGTCTGAAGAAAAAACGAACTTTATTAGAGCGCTGTTTCGCAAGCTTGGTCATCTTATATCTTCACACAGCGTGTCTCAGTTACCAACCATCGGTGTTTCGCCGGCGTTCCTTCCTACGAGGTCACGGGCACCGAAAGACCGACAGCTTGGACTAAGCCTACAGTACACCGATCTCGGAGCAATCCTACTTTAAGGTGAAGTAATACGGGCAACATTTTCTTGCAACTTGTCGCGCAACAAAATTGCGTAGCAAGCTGCGGCCTGTTGTTGCACGTATTACTACCTTCGCACGCAACAAATTTCGTGTTGCGAGTTGCGGCAACATGTTGCAAAAAGTAGAAGCCGAGTCTACGAAATTTTGTTGGGTACGTAGGTACGTGCAACACGGCCGCAACTTGCTACGCAACTTTGTTGCACGACGAGTTGCAAGAAAATGTTGCCCGTATTACTTCACCTTTAAGGTGCCTGCGGAGTTTCATTCATAACTTTTTTGGCTTTTATGCGATTCCTATGACTTTAAGAAACGTTGCAGCTATCATTCAGCAATAATATGACAGAAAGCAATAAAGAAATAATCAACCAGCTTGGAAAAAAAATCGCGCCGTGGGGAGAGTTGTCCGGATCCCAAGCCAGTTCGAGGGTCAACCCTTGCCTAACACCCGTCCACACTCAACGAACGGGGAGAGATAATTCGGCCCCCAAGCCATGGTGAATTATCCCTAAATCCGAAGAGCGCTTAAATGCTAAGCCGACTTATTAATTATATGCACCGAATCAGCTATATATAGTTCCAGGCAAGAGGCCATTCATCCATATGGGATGCACCTTTTTATCGTCGTTCCTTGCTTTATGAATAATAATTGCATCGTCCTATTGTTATAACCGGTTTAGCTACTTCTATATCCCCGAACCACTTATCCGACTTTGAACTTGAGGTTCAATGTCAGAAAGGCCTGTTATAGCAACCTTGGGGCTCGGCGCATGCGCAACAGTACATCTGATTTTTCTTCTCTTCCAGATTGGACATTTGGCAACGAGATAGTGAGATATATAACCTGAAGTATAGAAGAGAATAACGTTGAAATAGATGTACCTGCCACTAAAAAGCCCCCCTCGCACGTGTGAAATTTATGGAAAATGATGTTGGCATTTACAACTTTTCATCAGATGAATGTGCTAACAATATACGCCTACAGTGGAACCCCGGTATAAGGAAAGATTTTTTTTTTTTTTTTTTTTTTTTTGCAGCTCGACCGGCCAAAGTTACAGGAAATAAAATGTATAGAACAGAATGTCGATATAACCGAACGCAATCAAGAAATCCCAAACTTACAATTTATCCCGATGAAACGAATGAATGTCAAACTTACAATTTACCCCGATAAAACATCACGAGACGGTGATTGGCAGTGCGAATCAGCTCAACACAGAAATACTTTAACGTATTAATCACCCAAAGCCATGGGCCCAATCCAGATACTGTAGTATTGTAAAATAAGACCAAATGCTGGATGGCGCAACGTAACACTGGTTAATTTTAAAGCATAAATTAACCACACCTCGACAGAACGAATGCTTTGGTCGTTTACTCACATATTCGTTATAACGGGGATTCCGATGTAATAAACCTCCGACATAACGAACACATTTTCCCAGTCCCGAGGCACTTTGTTAGTCCCACGATCAGAGTATTCTTTGAAGACGTACCGGAGTTTCCATTTTAAATACAAGGACAAGGGAGGGAGAAAAACTGTTTCCTCGTGGATTCAAACGAATGGGCGTGATCAAGAGAATCTGATAGATTTCGATAGCTGTCGATAAAGACTCGATACTGTCGGTAAAACTCATGAAGCCGAAGCTGAAAAGTTGTTAGTAAACGTCTCAAAAAAAAAAACAAAAAAAAAAGTAGAAAAAAAAAAAAAAGTCCAATCTGGAAGAGTCTGGATACGAGATTAGCCACAGTCTCATCAAGAAAAATCAGATGTACTGTTGCGCATGCGCCGAGCCCCAAGGTTGCTATAACAGGCCTTTCTGACATTGAACCTCAAGTTCAAAGTCGGATAAGTGGTTCGGGGATATAGAAGTAGCTAAACCGGTTATAACAATAGGATGGTGCAATTATTATTCATAAAGCAAGGAACGACGATAAAAAGGTGCATCCCATATGGATAAATGGCCTCTTACCTGAAACTATATATAGCTGATTCGGTGCATATAATTAATAAGTCGGCTTAGCATTTAAGCGCTCTTCGGATTTAGGGATAATTCACCATGGCTTGGGGGCCGAATTATCTCTCCCCGTTCGTTGAGGGTGGACGGGTGTTAGGCAAGGGTTGACCCTCGAACTGGCTTGGGATCCGGACAACTCTCCCCACGGCGCGATTTTTTTTTTTTTTTTTTTTTTTTTTTGCAAGCTGGTTTATTATATCTTTTTTGCTTTCTGTCATACTATTGCTGAATGATAGCTGCAACGTTTCTTAAAGTTTTATAGGAATCGCATAAAAGCCAAAAAAGTTATGATCCAAAGTTATTCATAGACGAGTGCGCCCATGAAACTCCGGAGGCACCTTAAAGGTGAAGTAATACGGGCAACATTTTCTTGCAACTCTTCGTGCAACAAAGTTACGTAGCAAATTGCGGTTTGCGTTGCACGTATTACTACCGCCGTACCCAACAAAATTTCGTACACTCGGCTTCTACTTTTTGCAACATGTTGCCGCAACTCACAACACGAAATTTTGTTGCAGAACAAGTTGCGTGCGAAGGTGGTAATACGTGCAACAACAGGCCGCAACTTGCTACGCAACTTTGTTGCGCGACAAGTTGCACGAAAATGTTGCCCGTATTACTTTACCTTTAGCGAGCGAAGTGTGAACGGGCCCCAAATAATGATGTGAACGACTCCTAAAACAAAACACAAATTCTCCCCACATTCACCTAGAAAATGTATGACTGACGTGGTGAGAGTTTCATCAGTTTTGTCTGAGCACTCAAAGGCAGTACACTTGAAGTTAGATGTTTTCATCTTTATCTCGATCACATGTAGAACAAGCACACGACAGGAATCTTACCGTCTCCGCCCAACTTCCTGAGCTTCTCGAGCTTCCGCAAGTCTTCAGCGTGTTCCAGGACGCGCTCGGCCGCTACAAGTGGACAGAAGACTGAGTACAATGTGTTAACCTCGACGCTCAAAACAAATATTCTCCCAAGTATTAACGCCCGAGTGACGTAACGAGCGTAGATGGTCACGTCAGAGTCACGTACTCCAAGCTGCACGCGATCATACAGTCAGCTATTAAGTTCTTCCTTTCGGCGTTTTATACAAGCCATCACATAAAGCTGTTTTCGGATGACTGTCAAAAGTAGTTGTGTAGTGGCCTTGATTTGCGTTTGCTACGCTTTTTCATTGGTTCAAACAAGTTTGGCAGAATTATCGGACAATCAAGAACAAAGCAAAACCAGAATGCGTGATCTGCTCACGAAAGCAAACAAGTGGCAATGGCGTGTTCTCGTACTGCTGATTGGTCTCTTCTTCATGGTAAAATCAATTGCAATTACTTTGGTTTGGTTGGTTGTTTGGTTGAAAGTGTTTTCTAACAGCCATTGTGATTGGCGCTTTAATTACTTTGCTTTTGGTTTTCGAAAGCCATCCGAAAACGGCTCTTAACGGTTATCAATTGAATTCACACTTGTCCCTTTCCATAGTCTTCATAGCTCAGTTGGCAGAGCATCGCACCAGGGGTTAACGTCATTTGAATTCAGACAAAATCTTTACTTACACGGAGTAGATTGTGACATCGCCAAGGGGTGGACACAAAATCATTACTTACACGGAGTAGCCATACGTTCATCAGGTGTGGACGTTCCATCGTCTGTATCCTCTATGCAGATCTCTCGCGCTACAGCTCTTCGCCCTTTTCTGCTTTTCTTCTGTGATAAACACGATATAATATTAATAGGTCTTTTGCAACTAGAGGACCTATCACCCTAATCCGAATGAAAAGGGCAAGAAAAATAAAAGGCTGTACAAAATTTGCCAAAATTTGTACAACAGTAAAACTTATATCAATATACTTACAGGTACATTATATAATGAAAACTACTTCTATTCATTATTGTTTGTTTGTTTTCCGTGCGCACCTTTCTTTTTCGCTGCTCTTCGCTCACGCTGCTGTCATCCAATGAAGAATCGACTAAGTCGCGTGTCAAGTGCTCCATATCTGGTCTGCCTCGTGGCCCAGCACGCAAACTTTCGGGAAGGTATGAAAGAAGAGACTCTGGTTGTACACTGCAACCCAAGGCCTGAACAAGGAGACAAAATCAAGAGTTCTAAATCAAGGAGAGGCACATTATGTGGGACACCTATATTGAGTGGACATCGCGGAAATACGTTCTTGACGTAATTCAAGGTAAAATTTCACCTCGTGTGCAAGCCTCGTTTTTCATGTGTACAACTTTCGTTATAGAATATGTATTGAACTAACTTATAGTTGAGTATCAAATCCTAGTATTAAGTTTCTTGGCTAAAGTACTGGGCCCGGTTTTTCGATTAAGCTAATCCAGGATTAACGAAATTATTTCTCTCGACCTCTCTCCCAATAAACAGCAAGGTTTTGTTCGAAGATGGATTAGAAAGCTTGTTCCAGCTTAAAACGTTATCAAGAAAGTCGTTGTGGACAAAACGTTTACGTTTTCTGGCTAAAAAATGACAAGAAAGTTTAGACCTAATCCAGGATGAGCCTAATCCTACTTTGAAAAACCGGACCCTGAGGTTTTACGACGGCTACACTGAACTACCAACAGGAAAAGAAGGTGGGAAGTTTATATATTAGCCACTAAAGGAGTAAACTCACCGGTAGTTCAATATTGGTGAGTGGCTTTCCATCCAGCATGATCTAAAGGAACAAAACGGCCACGTTAGCTGTAGTTGCATGACGTTTACCTGAAGTGTACAGTATAAACGGACAAACCACTCACCCTTTCGTATCTGGGAACAGGATACAGGCGGGCGACCGTGTTGAGGCGGTAGTCCGGATGAAACGAAATCGGGTTGCCTTCGAGATATAACTGGGAAATAGATGAATTTATAAACTGGTGTACAAGTGTCTTTTACAAGTTGGACCAACTTCCAGAGCTCTGACGAAGGGCTAGCGCTCGAAACGTCAGCTATTGTCTCTTTTACGGCGTTCTATTACCCTCATCAACACCTAGTTGATACACCAGTTTGTCCAGATGTAGGTATGTTAACATCATAAAAGACTGAAAAACTGTTTTGATAGGCCATAAATCATATGATAAATCGAGCAAAAGTCAAAGTGGGAAAGCAAAACGCCTTTCACTAGAAGTTTAAGCGGACATTCCAATCGTTAGCCATTCGTGGGAGCAAGATTCCACTTGCTCCGACGAAGGAACTGGTAACATTCAAAACGTCAGCTTTCTCACATTGACTTTTATTTGATTGATTTATCATACGTTTTATCTCTATGCTAATGAGTCCAAACCAATTTTCACACACCCTTTCATGCACCC
This sequence comes from Plumapathes pennacea, assembly GCA_964036295.1. Classification (NCBI taxonomy): domain Eukaryota; kingdom Metazoa; phylum Cnidaria; class Anthozoa; order Antipatharia; family Myriopathidae; genus Plumapathes; species Plumapathes pennacea. Next base: position 24,919,223 of record OZ038464.1, on the reverse strand, counting down.
TTACCGAGGTTAAGTCGTGAAGATGCGCCAATGGAGAAAGTTCACTGATCGATGTGATGCAGTTGTTCGACACGTCCAACATCTTCAGCAACCTGAGAATCTGTAGACCTATGCATAACAACAAATACGACATGAGCAGTTATTTGTCGCATGCAACCTAGTCTTATGCACACTTACGACGAATACAAGGCAACAGTCTACAATCTTGAATAATAATCTAAATCCTTGAATAAGCAGGGGGTGGAATAAGGTGGGAATAATTGTGGCAATTGATATTTTGTAGATGACATACACTTCTCAACAGACCTTCTAAGTTGTGCAGATTGTTGTTTCTCAGGACAAGGTATGTCACTTTAAAGTTGATGACCCTGCCGGTGATGGTGGGAACGCTACTCAGACGATTGTAGCCCAGATTGATATGTGATATCTCTGAAAAGTGCTGAAAACAAAATAGTGAAATTAATTAATGTAACTAATACAACAGACTCCGTTTGGACCTAGACAATTTATACAGTTTTCAACCTATTGCACAGTGTTATTGTAAAATTCCTGACTTGTGAACTTGGGTCCACTCGACTTTGGTCCAGCTAATTTTTTTCCGCAATTTGCAACGTAACGTTGACAACAGAAAAGCATTGCATTGCAACTTCCTTTGCAAATTTTGTATGCAACATTGCAAAACTCTAGTAGATTGTTCTACTTTCCCCAGCACCTTTGTTGCAAGACAAGTTGAAAAGAGGGGCATTTACACACGCAATTTCTTCTACAGCCTGTCTCAAAATCAGAACGAGAAATCTTTTATTGGGTAATCCAATTTATTTCAGCTTAGAAAAACCAAATGTGATGAATGTTTGTCTGAAGCTTCTGGCTCCTTGACTTCCTTTCCTTTCCTCTAATAGCAAAGGTCAGCAAATAAATCAAAAAGCAGAATCAACAGAGCTCCTTGGGTTACCAACCTCCCACAAGCTGTTGTCTTCAGGGGACAGGATACAGTTGTGACTCAGGTTCAGGACTTTCAGCAATGGGAGCAACTTCTACACAAAACGAAAAAGAAAAGTAGGTAATGACAATAATTGTTAGAAATACCAATTATTTTAATCAAACATGTATGAAAACTACAGTAAGTTATCAAAGCATCAATCATAGAAACCACACAAGGAAATACTTTCGGTAAAACAAAACCAATTATATTAATAATTAGCAGTAGTATGGGTATAAAGCCCAACTGCTAGTTTGTGAGAGCTAAAGTAAATGAATCAGCCGTTTCTGAGATACCTGCACATTGCCTCTGTTTCAAAATGAAGCTATGCACTTACCAAGGAATCATCAAGCTGCTCAATGCCGTTGTAACTTAGATTCACTTCCTCCAGTTGAGGCCATTGAATTGGTGTACTCACAAGATCACCACCACAAGACACAAACACTTCCTGCTCAAAAGACAATACACAGTTCAAAATCACTCGATTTAAAGTGGGAAGAAATGAGAGAAATATTGAACCTGTTTCTGATACCATATCATCATTTTTGTTGACTCTGGTGTCACTTACAGTGCACACAGAAATGTTCATTAACATAATGAAAATGGTGGTACATGGGCTATACAAATATTGCTATTACTTATCTCCTTTTAAGCTCCTTTCCACTCATTCCTACTGACTTAATCATCATTTCCCTCATTTAACTCACCCCACCCCTCCCCCTCTCTTCCCCAGCAACTTGTTTACTTGATAACTGGGATTGGCTGACTTACACTGATGGCAACATGGACAGATCTTGTGCATGTCAGAGCCACCAACTGGGGTCTGAGACTTTGCAGCCCTCGTATGTATCCCACTGGCACTTTCTTTATCTGTCACAAAAAGAAAACTTACATATTTGAAAATCACAGCAACATCACCATATTTGTACTCACAAGTCTGTCCAGTATGTGAGTATATACTGGACAGTGAAATATGTCTACATCAAACTTTGGCTGAGGAAACGTCCCTTTAAGTCCTTTTCTCTGTCAGTCTTTATTAGAATTTCTTCTTAAATGATTGAGAGAATTTGTATTTATTTATGAGTAATGTTTTGTCCATACAAGGAAACTTTTGTGGACAGAATAACAATACAGTACATATTGTATGGAGTGCCATGATCCCAGAGAAAAACGGAAAACATTTCAATACGATCTTTCCCGAAAAGTTTGAAAGTTGGTACACAAACTTTGCTTGCTGAATAATATGTGCACAGTGCAATATAACACAAACTAAGAGCCTCAATACAAACCTCAAGAACAGACAGTGCTCTAAAACAGGACACATTGATCAGCACATCAAATTGAGAACATGTACCAGGCACAAGCTAAAAGAAATGCAGACAATTTTAATGTCAAGCTATTTAAAATCACAATTTTCTCATACAACTGTACATATAAAATACTACAGCTATGTATACCATGCTGTATTTAGTAAAAATGTTCTGCAGTGAACTTAATCAGGGTATTCTGCAGATATCTTAATCAGGTATGGTTTTAATCATGAACTCTAACTTTTGTCGTTCATGTAGGAATTCCTGGAATTCCATGACCCAAGGTACTGTCAGTGAAATTTACAAATCAATTATCATGAATTCCCAGAAATACCTATAATACACTAACAAACTCCTATAGATATGCTTGTTAGGACTTTCAAAGTTTATTTTACAAGGGAAATTTCAGGACCCTTTATAATATTTAATTGCACTCAGGGAAACCATAAAAATATAGTGCTCCACCCACCTGTTACAGAGTTCCATAAGTATACTGAGATTTTATGTTTGTCAAAAGTATTTACAACAAGACTAAGGAAGCTTGTGTCGACTCCTACAGGCCAAAGTTTATAATACAACTTTAAAACTAAAATAACCTTAAACTACAAACAACTGCCATAATCAAAGTATACATGCAGTTTCAGTACCTTCAAGGAAATTGCTCTCCTGAAAAAGTCTTTGAGGTATGGGACACACCTGGTATTTACATAGCTTCTGCTACGCTTTGAAGCCTCTACATTGTTAATTCCTTGTAGATATATCACAAGAAAATAAATAAAAGTGAATCAGTCCTCATAAAACTAAACTCATTTACAGTACATCCCTTAATCCATTCTTATGTATGGTATGCATCACTGCAATCCCTATGGGAAGGAAGTGTGGGAGGAGGGGGGTGGGGGAGTGGAGGGAATGGGTACTTTAGGTTTAAGAATATGACTATAACATTATTTTGTGAAAATATATTTCATGACTGAAACTAACAAGTCACCCAATGTAGGAATTTGAACCCTTTTTTTTTCCTCAGCAATTTTGACCAAACACTATTTTAATATTTATGTTTCTCAATCAAATGTACATTTAACATCTTACCACTATCCAGTTCGTCAAAACACTGGTTTAAGAATATGAGTGATGATGCTGTCAGGCATAGTTTATTTGTCCCCCCAAGGAGTGTTTCTCCTGAAAGAAATGACAGACAAAATATTCTAGGTCAGCTTTTATCTCTGTCAGTAACTTTTTTTACATTCAGTTTAATATTATTGTTTGGGCCTATTAGGAATACTTAGCATGTCTAATTGCCTCATTAGGGTAAAATATAGTTAAAGTATTACACTATTTTAGTTTCATTAAAGGTTGGCAAATTACAAATAACAAAAAATAATTGTTTGTGAGCAGTGATTATCACTACTCCAGAATATCAAACACTTGCAGTATGTGTGCTTTAGACAGTTTTGTTTGCCAGACATATCTACAAAACGTTTTGGAGGTTTCAAACCGGTATGTTCACAGTCTTTTCCGGCCTCCACATATTTGTAACTAAGATAATAAATGCATATTTATGGAGTATACCGCAGTGTGTACAGTAGTCCATGGACTGTTATATAAATCAGGTATTTTGCTCACTACATGCCAAAGTTGTAATATTGTTCAAATATGAAAGCAGCTTAAAGAATGAAAGCAACTTAAAGGCGTGGAGTTTCTCCTAAATGTAGTTTCCGGGTTTAGTCGTGACTGCATGTAAATGAGTGACAGAAAATTAGTAACAGATGTGCGATCAAAGAACTCAAAAACGAAAGTGAAATACAAACTCAGTCATGCATGCATTGTCAACATCAGACATTGTCATCCGTCAGTTCGCATTAATAGCATTCTGACAACAAAGCTCTTCAGTTATTCAGTGATATGCATGTAAATAGCTGATTGAAAGTCGAAAACATGTGTATATACCGTGCTCACGTAGAAGGGCTGTCAGCTTTACCAAGAAGTCATCTCCGACAGATTCCTGCATTGCAAAGTACTCTACATTTCCTCTGCAATGGTTACACGCAGATCTTCCCAAAAGGAAAAGAAAATTTCGCAGAAACTTTACATACTCTTCTTTCGTTTAACCATGTCACGGGATTCACGGGATATTGCAAACAACCGGCCGGAAAAGAGTAGAAACTAGTCCCCACGCTTCTCCTGGTTTGGCCGACAAAAGTAAGTTAATCCGGGGTACGGGTATTAGAGGTTCACTTCGATTTACTTTATTTTTTGTATTTGGCCTTTTAGACGTACAGAAGCATAAAAACTAACATTCAGTTTTTTTCTCTTTCTCTTCTTTTCTTTTTTCTTTTTTTCTTTTTTGCGTCGTTTTCCATTTTCGGCGACCCAGGGGCATGCTGAGGGAGGGGAAGAGAGGGGGAAATGATACCATGTGTCATGTCATACATGAAGGACTTTTCATAACAGGGAGCGCGATAAAGTTTGATCATGTCGAAGTCAATCAAAAAACTGGTGGATGAGACGAGAGATCAAGGGTACACAGAGTTAGATCTGTGTGACAGAGGATTGTCAAATCTCACAGATATTCCAAACCTAAGTAAGTAGCGGAGCTTTTCGAATCGTGCTGTGTTTTTCACACGAATCGATCGCTTGTGATCTTTGTGTTGACCAACATCTTGTTTTTCCATAATTTTCAGCTCTACTCAAGCATCTGGTTCGTCTGACTTTTAGTCACAACAGAATAACAGGTACGTGCATTTGCCTGTGACGATTTTGTCAACTAGATTTTCGACTTAAAAACATAGTTTTAGCCTCAGAACTAGAACATTCTTTTCATTCCTCAAGGGAGGGTGTGGAAGTCTTCTTCCTGTAGAGTGTACTCTGACAGAAAAAAGGCAGGCAGCCAGTAATCAGATATTTAAAGTGTTAGCTACATACTCCACCATGTGTAGTATCGTATACAGTATATTAAATATCGTTGTTCTGTATATTTTACTGTCACGTAACAGACTTACCTTCTGGAAGCCAAGGTTTGTCTTCACATTAAAGAATTTTTCTGTCTCAGCTAAATTATTAAAGAGGAGTTTAATTATTACATTAAATATGGCTGTTTCTGACTCGTCAGTTTGACACACAGTAGAATCCTACAAGCTGGGGGCAATTCAATAAACATTTACACGTGTATTTTACAAGTCGGACCATTATTCAAACACCACTAAATTAAATGGACTTTAATCAAGCAAAAGTCTGCAAAATATTACAGATAGCGGTCTCACATGCATAACTGTAACAGTTTTGAGCCATATTATTGGATTAAAGTGTGTTTTAATGTGCAGAGGAATTTGTCCAACTTGTAAAATACACTTGTAAACGCTTTATTGAATTGGCCCCTGGATCAAAAGCATGCATGAAGTACTATTATGTTACTTAGCTATTTTTTTGTTGTAAAATGCTAAGTATTCAAAGTGTACTGATCATCATTCATTGCAGCTTTACCAACAAGCATTGTAGAGCTACAGAACTTGGAATATCTAAACCTCTTCAATAATCACATCGAGGTGCGTTCTTTGCTGTGATTATGAGATTGTCATCTATATGTATTGGGTATGCTCACCAAGGGTGAGAAAAGACAGCTGATCTTTAATTGCATGTTCACTCAATCCTTAGGAAAGGTATAATGCTCAAATCACATTGTGTATAATATGAATAATACATGAAGACATATGAATAATATAATATGGATTAGTTACCATGATGGAATGTGATAACAAGTAAGCCTTCTCTTGGTGCTTGGTCCCGGGAGTTAACAGTAATATTATGTTTTCATTAACTTCCAGGAATTGCCCATGGCACTTGGCTCCCTACCAAAACTGAGGCATTTAAATGTTGCGTGAGTATTATTTTGTACTGTATGGTACTGGGCCCGGTTTTTGAAAGCCGATTAGTGCTAGTTTAGGATATTTAACATTATGACCCATCAAATATTTCCTTCCGCGCGTGATTGGTAGAATCGTGACACTTGACTGAATAACAAGCGGACGTTATCAGCGAATAACCCCGCCTGGCGAACTAGCGCTGATTATTGACAATATCTGAACACAATTCTATTTATTTAGTCACAAAAATCATTACAAGGTGACTTGTGAGGAGGACATCAATTAATTTTATTGGTCGAACAAGAAGTTCCAGAAAGCACTAAAAAGCTTCACAGTTTTCGTGCTGTTATTTGCGCTGCGAGAGGAAATATTTGAAGATAAAGACAAAGATAAAGACAATAAACTACTTTGGGCTTCGAAAATATGCACAGATAATTGTCCTTGGACATTATCTGTTCCTCAAAGCTCACAGTTGCCCTTGAGCGTCGCTCTCGGGCAACTGTTCACTTCTCCGAACAGATAATATCCTCGGACAATTATCTGTGCATATTTCCTCGCCAAAAGTAGTTTATTGTTTATATATTCCTTCATCCAATCCCTTGGCAAACAAAATGCAAGGTTTTGTCAAGTCACCCAAAAAGCTTGTTTTGATCAAAACAATAATAATAATGAACAGTTCATGTAATACTGTACTGTAATACTGCATTTCAGGGTCAATCGATTGAGCTCTCTTCCAAGAGGATTTGGCACATTATCAGCCCTGGAGATATTGGACTTGACTTACAATAACCTGAATGAGAAGTCTCTTCCAGGAAACTTTTTCATCATGCGTAAGACTAACCTTATTCAAAGCTTCTATCTAAATACAATGTATTTGTCAGCTATAATGCAAATGCAGTTTGATTTGCATGCTTCTTTTTCTTCAGATCAGCTTCGGGGCCTGTACCTTGGGGATAATGACTTTGAAACTCTACCAGGAGACATAGGGCAACTGACAAGTCTACAAGTTGTAAGTTTAGATTCACCATAAAAAGTTATAGCATGCTTGGCCATTTTGTTGTTTTCATATTGTTTTGTTTTGTTTTGCTTTGGTCTTTGCTGCACATTGCGAGACCGAATATTATTTAACTTGATATGTTGTCCCTTTTTTTCATTCTGTCTTTAGCTTGTCCTACGTGACAATGATTTGATTGAGCTGCCAAAGGAATTAGGACAGCTGACCAAACTGAAAGAGCTTCACATACAGAATAATCGACTGACAATTCTTCCTCCAGAACTGGGTATGTGTCCCTGGGTATGCACTGATCTTTACAATCTCCAAACCATGCATGCATTCAAGAATGAAAATAACATATGAGTGAATATATACTGACAGTAGAGAGGATTTGTAGTTCAATCAACTTTGATCTAATCAAGCTGTCAAAAGCCAAGTTCTCTATACTGTATAATATATCTCTGGCTAGAAACAGACTTGGAGAAAATTGAAGTTTAGATTGCTCTCTACTCATCCACTGCTTTCATTTCAATGTCACACTGGTTACTGTGAAAAAATGAGATATTACAATAAATTTCTTTACTCTAGGTTAACAGTACACCAGCCTAAGACCTTATACCTTGTCTGGGACTAAATAAAAGTGGTCTCTACAATGTACAATGTTGGTAGTCACTTTTCCCTCATGCTATGGTGTTGTAAATAGGTGAACTGGACCTTGGCAACCCACGGCATGTGTTCAAGTCAGATGGGAATGCTTGGATCCAGCAGATTGAGGACCAGCTTGTACTGGGTCCCTCACATGTGTTTGAATACATCAAGTCAAGCACTTACAAACCGTAAGTAAAATAATGTAATGTACTCTTTCACTTAATATTTAGTAATTTGATCAAAGGAATGGAAGGATGTGTCAGGATAGGCTGTTTACAGGTCTTTTGAGTGCCAGTTATGGAGGAGTAGCAAAAAGTTCATATAAAAGATGAAAAAGTTCAAGTCCATAGTACTCCAGTACAACTGACATCAAATTTGGCAGCATTTCAAAGCTTAGAAGACCCAAGTCACTTACCATTCATGTGGGAAAAGTTGCCTATATACAGAAGCTCTGCAGGAGTCTGACAAATAAATTTTATGTTCTTGTTTCTTTTGCAGTCTGTATGAGCACCAAGTTTCCAATGGAATAACTCCTCCACCCAAAAAAGAAAAGGAGAAAAACATGAAACGCAGCAGGAAAAAGTGAAGAGTTTCAAAGAACAAGCTATCCTTTTGAAACAGAAATTTGTCATCTACTGTACTTAAACAAAGAACATAAAGACATGTTCAATGATCTTCATGTGCCCTAATTTTTGCTGAGATTGCAGCCTGTCTTTTTTGTATATAAATAGTTAGATAATTCCGGAAAATTAGTTTTCACTGGTACATATAGAATATTTTTATATCTAAACCAAAATATCCCAAATATAGGTTAAAGAATGCTCGCAATACCCTTTTATCTTGGTCTGCAACCCAAAAAACTGGGCCAAACTTTCTTGTAAGAGTGGTATTTTGCACATATTGCTTTGCAATCTTTCCAGTGTAAGACAACATTACATGTAACTGTAATTAATTTGATGGTTAGAGAGTCTTGTATAAATTGAAATAAAGTTACTTAGCTGATGCTAATTATTGATGGTTTCCTATATATTACGTTACAGCAACAGGAACTTTGTATATATGCACAGTGCCCTCTAAAGGGAGCTACAGTAGCTGGTAGGACTTAGCACCCATTGAAAAGATAATATACCATGCAGTTTATGCAGAACTGACATTTAATGTATAAAGAATATTCACCTCAACAACTCTCATACACACAAACTTAAATTAATTTCCAAAGTGAGCTATTAAGTACAATGTAGGAGTCTCTTTAACAAAACTAACAGATTGCAGCAAGTCAGAAACACTAAAATGTTGAAAGTAGAATTAAACCAGACTGTCATATCTTCTAAAATAAAACTGCCAATCTTGTTTCTCCTGAAGAAACTTTGTATTTCGTGTCTAAAAGCAGTAGCCATCACAGATAGGTTTGAATCTCTTGTTGCATCATAGGGTTCAGTGGGTTCTCACTCAGTAAAGTCCCTGTGATATTTGATCCCTGCAGTTCCTTGCCTCTCACTTCAAGACTAACATGGGTTGATGGTGTCAAGAAGGTTTCAGTGATATAATGAGTCCCAGCAGCTATCAAGGCCCCAGTTATTGGGCCAGCCCAGTAGATCTGGCAATGAGAAATACCAACATTAGACTGGCAACTATGGACTTAATTAATTCCTTATTGTGTTTGCTGGTGTATCAGCAAACACGCCCTCGTTTTTTGAAAATCATATGGATAATTTCTGTGCCTCACTTTCTGCTCCTGGAGCAAGGTTGTAGCCATAAACATGGTGTTGTAGCCAAATTTCTAGAACGCATTAAGGCTATTTGATGCCAGACGGTTACTGGTACGTACTGTATCTCCTGGAGCTGAACATGCTTGGATACAAGCTGTATGCTTGTAACTGTGTATCAATCCTTTGAGACAATAATTTCAGAACAAAACAACTGACATTCTACTCACCCAGTGGTGATCCCACTTAGACATGACAGCAGCCGGGCCTATTGCCCTGGCTGGATTGATACCACAGCCTGTGATTTGAAGCTACAAAGTAAAAATAAAAAATAAAAAAAATCAGCAAAACAATGGTCAGATATGTGAAGCCACTAAATATATTATTTTAAGTAGTTACCATAGCAAGAACTTGATTCTCATGTATATTGAAGAGATCCTCCCACTGTAGATGATTTGTACGCCCAGTGACTGACAGTGGTTATTTTCATGTCATATGAAAATGGTGGATTCTCATGTTTTTCTACGTTTTATTGCGAATCAAATCAGCACAAACTCAGAAAGTGTACTAAATCCGGCAAGCAGCGACAGACAGATTGATCAGTCATGATGTGGGTGCCTCAGGAAAGTTGAGCTCCGGATGTAAATATAAACATGGGCGCACAAAGCATCTACAGTGAGAGGTCTCTTTAACAGTAGTCCACTGTGTTGTGAAGTTATTCTGCCTCTGATCACTTTTAAAAGGTATTTGTAAGGATCAAGCAGATAGATAAAAATACATACTGCAAACATGTGGCAAACTGTCACTGTCATGCCAATCAGAAGTGCAGCTTCATGATTGGTTATTTGCAGCTCCTGACTTGTACACACCAACACCATGTACACTAAGAGGAAAGTCATCAGTACTTCCACACCAAACCCAGCTGGAACACTGACCAAGCTGTTGAGTTGTGGGGTGCCCAGTAAGCCTCGAGTATCAGCAGGGGCAATGCAGTACAGTATGGCAGATCCCATAAGGGCTGGAAAAGGATAATCACTACTGTATTATTACAGAAGTGAGACGATGTAAGAACAAGAAACCAAAAAAGAATGTAATAATAGATTGAGATACCTTCTCTCCTAAGAAGACTTTGAAAATGACCACAACAGGTTAGAGGCAAGTAATATTACTCCCTATATTATGGTACGAACAGAGTTTTTGAAACATAACAGTACAAAACATGCATGCCTATATAAACTCCGTGACTGTTTGGTAAATGTTTCTTCTACATTAGTAAACGATGTTAGAGGTCCGTAAAATGCTATTGCTCTCTCTAGCACGTCTGTAAGTTGTGAAATCTGTCAAGTTTTGACTGCGTCCGATGAAGTATATGATAATTCCTTGTGTGCTCAAAATTCCCTCAGCGAAACTTATCTGATGTCGGTCCGAATGGGAAAAAATGTTTTGGATGAAACACGTAAAACTGACAAGACACATTTTGTTGGCATCTTTCACGACTACTTTACGTTTCTCACCTCCAGCGATTTGTGAAATGACGTAAGATACAGCTCTTATAATTGAAATCTTTCCTCTGACAGCCATGGCAATGGTAACTGCAGGATTTAGCTGGCCGCCACTCAAGGGAGAAGCCATATCGACCAACACGGCACACGTCAGCCCGAAACTCAGGGAAATGTATTCAAAACTTGGTGGGGTTTCCCTGTCCCAGAGAAGAGTTGAAGCGCATCCACAGAGCACAAATAGCATTGTGCATATGCATTCTGGCACACAAACCGCCAGGCGAACCGTGTACAGTGGTTCACAAAATTTCCCCATAACTGACATGTTTGCTGTGTCCCACAATTCCATGTGTTCTGGTCGTTTCCGCAATCCGCATACTACACGGCGGTGGCAAAACCCGAGTACGCATGTGCAAAGTCAAAGCGCGAGAGCCGCACGTCGACCAATCAAAGACGGCAGTTTCCACGTTACGTCTAAACTGAGGCCGGCCTGGGGTAGCCTCCTGCGCGTGATGAGCCCAAACTGGGAGACCGACAGCTGTTCTTTTATATATTTCCTCCTGATTATGAACCACAGAATACACTCAGAAACGGTAACTGGGCAGTGAAAGCATCATAGAACGATCTAGTCAACAATAAATAGGGAGCGAGAGTGTGCATGTGGGTCAGAGTCATCGCTGCGGGGAGGAGGGTGGGCGCCAAAAATCCTTCTGGCGGCCGTTTTACGAAATGACTAGAGCGTGATGGTCTAATTTATACTCTTCAGGCCTGGAGATTGCATAATACACTCTCCCGAGAGTAATGAAGCTCACGGGGATTCCAGTGTGTGAGATATTCGGGTGTTAGTGCGTGGCTACAACAGTGAGAACAGCAACATACAGTTAAGCAGCAAACGCCAAGTCATCCATCAGTGACGAACGAATCCGTGCTCTTTATAAGTTTCCAGGACATGTGAATATCTGTCTAATTGTGTCCCAATTAGTTTTACAGCTAAATAAACTTGACACTGAAACAAAGTTCATGTAAGTACGTATATCATTTCTTGGCGGATTAGTTTCGTACCTTTTCTCCGACCGCGGCTGCATTTTCTGCTGATATTATTATTGGAAACTTTGAATGTCACGTGCGACACGACCGGGACGCCGTCCTCGAAGCAGAAAAAACTTTTCTGAAAGTCACTTGATAGCGCTCTCAGTTCAAGTGACCTAGTCCTTCCGTGTGCAAAGAAAATCACTTGCGTAGAAGTTTGAGGGCAAGTTACGCGCAAACAGTCACGTTCCCTTGAGTCAAGAACCCGTGAATTCCGTACCAAAAGATTCTTACCGGCACTTAGCGAGCGTAAATATCTACTGAGCCATGGCTTCTGTCTCGTTAGGAAGATCATACGTCGTCGCCGCCAAGTGAATCGGACAAATGACATCAAACTCACACAGCAAAGAAACACAATTTAATAAAGAAGACTCGATCAAAACGTACAAATGTGTCGATACTCGATCATTTTATAGATCACTAGATCGGGGTTTCAAAGACGGAGTATATCGTCAAACTTCTACTACTCATTATTGAATTATTTCATGGGTTTTGAAGGAGAAAAGCGCTTGTTGTAAAGGACAGAGATGCAACTCATTTAAAAATTTTAGTCTGAGGCCTAAAGCCCCGTGCAAATGGACCCAACGCTGTTGGCCCCAACATTGCTAGTCATTTTGTACGCGTCTCCATGTTGCAAGTCATGCCCGCATCAGCCCGGCCGTCTGGGCTGCCTGTGTTACAAGCAATAAAATGGCGGGAAAATGATATGATTTTATCCCAGAATGCATTGTTGGAACCATGATTTGAACACTACCGCCAACAATATTGGGCCCAGCAATAATGGGTGTTTTTGAACCGTGTGTAAACGTCCATTGTTCATAAAAAAGACTCGCAGAATCTAAACTGTGCAGAGCATAATTGAAAGTCCATGGATATTTGAATTCTTGAGAATATTCTTCTTGCGATGTAATGTTTGAGTTATGAAAGTCGCAATAGAATGGTGTAATCACATTCAAAGCCTCCGCAAAATTAACATTACTTCACTGTTGGTTACAAATGCATGATATAAACGATTAACTGATGCCGTTACTGGATCAACTGGCGATTTTGTTACTGGCCCTAGTCTAGTAAGCTTAAACCGTATTTACAAAACTCTTCGTAGGGTCGGAAGCGAGATTGTAGCTGCTACTCAACCAAAATTTTGCTGCATCAAGCTCTGAACTTTTCACCGCGGACATGAAAGTCGTAAGAAACCGTTAGTCAAGGGTTTTTGCAAAGATGCAAACACAACAGACGAACTTCTTCTTTGGTGAATATAGCGACTTACGCGAGATGGTTGAGTACGTGAAACATTTTCGTTCGTACGAAAGTTTGGTGAATACGGCCCAAGGTTCTGATAGACAGTATTTACTCTACATTTTACTTCGTAAAAGCAGTAACACCCATGACTGCTTCCACTACGCTAGCAAATTCCCTCATGTCTTGAAAGTTGTGCCATCCAAAGTTATAAGCCCTCTTTGCAGTTACAACGGACGTAATACGTTCCAGGGTGACGGTCGTACGTTCTCTTGCTTCGCGGAGTTTGGAGACATACTTGATAGCAGTTGGCTCGTGTTTCCCTGGGAGGACATTTCGAAATTCTGCCGAAGTAAAGGATGGTATTGAGGTCAGGCTCAGTAGTATAGTGGTGGTTGTGGTAGTTGTATTAGCGGCAGCAGTAGCAGTAGTAGTCTAGTCATAATAGTAGCTGTAGTAGCAGCTGAGCAAGAGTGTAGTAATAGTCTTGTATTAGTAATAGCCCAACAGTAATAGTAGCTGTAGCATTAGCACCAGTAGTCTAGTAGTCAAACTAGCAGCAGCAGCAGTGGGGGTAGAGCATCACCTTTAAAGCAGATGGTCTTCTCATGAATCTTCCGATTGGTGTGACCCAGCCTTCCGTCATTGTTTCGAAACGCTAATGTTTGGTTTTTTACGTCCAGGTACAGAGTACCAACACGTGGAGCTTTAGATCCTAAAATGTTTTAAAGATTTTCAATAATGTTATGAGATTTACGTTCACTCCAGTGCAACAGGTTATAACTCATTTGCTTGATTACCTGATTAAAGTAAAAATGAATACATAACTATAAATATAACCATGGCAGCCCACTAGAGTTTTATCGTTGCCACTGTATACACTGATGCAGCGTGCAATATGGAGTGCCGTAAATCAGACACATGACTGTGCATGGCATTTAGAAGAGCTGTAGTCTTGACGTTCAAATGTAATCTCAAGGAAAAACCAAGGCAAGGATATCAGTGACAATACTCCTGGTAATGAGTATCTATGAATGTTCTATTGTTTATTTTTCTTTGGATCCTGTATACCCTAAGCGTGGGTTTAGCGAATATGAAAGCGGACAATTTCCCTGGCAAAAGTAATGATTTTTGTAAAACTGTGTGCTTTTTATACTCTCATCTTACAAGTCTACTGTGATAGCATACCTTTCTTGGAATAAAGAACAACGTCTACTCCAGCCTCGAATTTACGAATAGCTCGCTGTTGCTTATAGGTCCTGGGAAGGCGCGGAAGATCCGGACACTGAGTCCTATACCTTATGCCTACAGCAGAAGCAAGAATACGTCCAACAACCACGGAATCACCAGGTTCACTGAGAGCCAGATGGTCGCCCGGGCAGATGTAAACATTAATATTACCTGCGTAGATCAAGGTATAAATGTTTATAGAGATACATTCTATACTTTTTGTCGCTTTTTACTTATGAACACCAACATTTACTAACCGTCAACTAACAAGGACCACGAGGCATCTGACTCTTCCTGAAGTGGTCTGGTTGGTGTGTATCGCTGGTCTGCGCTCTTCAGGAAGGTGAGGGGGCCTTTGAAACGAACCTGTTAATAGATCAATAAATAATTTCTTTCTTGTTATTTTATTTTTCATTTGCTGGTAGTCAATTTTCAGTGATTTTATTGTAATTAAATTTCTTGAATCAAAGGGCACAAGCCTGCACTCTTTCCTTACTCACTGACAAGAAGAGCTGCACGTTTTCACGATTTTCTCAAAATATCGTACGTAAATATTGATCAAGTCTAAGACAGAGATTCGAAATTGGCATGTCTCAGGGAGGTAAATGTACGCGTTCCGACTGCTTCTTAGTGATATGTGCATACACGTACAAACGTGAAAACGTGCAGCTCTTCTTGTCAGTGAGTTTCTCCGAAACTGTTATATTGTGCATTCAAAGTTCTCCACGCTAAAAAAGCAACTCATTCATTCATCATTAACTAATTAATGACCGGTCCAAAGTATGAAACTGTCAGTCCGTGTCTCACCTGTGGGGGCTTCCATTCCCTGTGTTTCTGAGTTGCTATGCGGTTATCGTGGCGCAAAGAATCTCGGAGTACCGTGATATCATACAGAGGAATGTTCTTCTCCAGAGCTGTCTGTTGCAGAAAGCGTATTGTACCGGCTTGAGTCTCCTTTTCTCTGAGATGTTTATACTCCTCAGCTGCCATGGACAGGCTGGTAATGGCCATTTTTGAAAGCACTTGTTCAAACGTCGCCTGAGAAAAAGATGGCAGCAAAGAAGCTCATTAGACTACTTCCATAGCAAAGTAAGAAACAATAACTTGATATTGAAATTGAAGTTCATAGCAAAATATCCAGAGTATTTACTTTGCATTATCTAGTTAATGTTTAACAATAGTTAACAGACTTTTGTTCCGAGTCTTTTAACTTGTCATAACAACTAACGGTATGTCTGCGTCATACAATCAATCCTTGGTAATAGGAGAGCCGCAGTAGCTTCCAACTGATGTGGTTCTTGTCCCTCCAATGTGGAATTTATAATATGAGAGCATTGTTTTATAGCTGTGTTTGCATAGTCCGGAAATGATAGAAAATAATTGAAAAGTAATACGCCTTTTACATGAGGATAATACTAAGGTAGCCATACCTCAAATAGTCCCTCCATTAAGTTTTCCAGCTTCGAACCATTAAACAGCAGTTCCAGCCTGGCAGCTCCAGACCTATTTGGCAGGTACCAAGGAAATGTGTCTATCATTGCTACAAATGCCACGTCTTCTCCTTGTTCCGTCAGAATGTTAGCCATCTCAAAAGCCACTAGACCACCAAAGGACTGACCAGCTAAGTAGTAGGGTCCATGCCGCTGGATCTCTTTCGTCATCTTTAAGTAGCTGTGGGCGAGCTGTCGCACACTTCGGTTATCTGCTTTCATGGTGGGCTCTGTATAGCCAATGGCGTAAAATGAAACCGTGGACTGAAACAAAATCGAAAAGGTCAGTGATCAAACAAAGAAACTATTTATGCTGCACAGCTTTTTAAGTCATTAGCTGAAGTGTCAAATCAATCTAAATAGCGTGACTACTCAAATGAAAGTCCCAATCAATACATTCTAAAAGCAGTATTCACATTGTTGAACGGTCATTCAGATGACTAATCTGGATGACCGCTGAATCCAAAACTTCACTCTTACCTGGTGCGTGAAGCCATTAGAAATAGGAACAAGATTTGCGACATATCGCCCTGCCGGGTGAACACAAAAAAGCTTCACCTCTGCTTGCTCGGGTTTAAACAGAGGTATGAGATGATAGGTGGCCGAAGTGGATGTCGTGTCCATTGGATGAATTTCCTCTGTAGGGGGAGGCCTCTTTCGAATACCATCATCATGTTCAGGTTTTGCTGTGGCAGGTGGTTCTTGGATCTCTTGGTTCTCGTTTTGAATAGAGACAATCTTTTCCTTCCTAAGCCTGCCAATGATATCTTGGACCAGTTTAGTGGGTGTGGTCTCAGGTTGGGTAAAGTAGAATACCTGTTGATGAAGATGAGACAATAGTCAATGATGATACCTACCAGTATTACTGACCGAGTTTCAGTAGACAAAAAACTAATAGAGATTAAATAACTAGAAACAATTTTATTAGCCGGAAAAGTATCACAGTCTTAAAGACAGCTACTTGTTAGAAACTCAACAAATTCTATCCAGTGTCAAAAAGTAGCATAAATTTTGATAACAAGAATTGCACGTATACAATAATATTCTATATTAGTTAATAGAATCAGTTAAATTAATGTCTGTGGTATTGTTCAGTTACATAGAATAAAGAGTTGATCATGAACAACCCCCGGGGGGGGGGGGGGGGTACTCAAAGGACTTTTGTACGGGGAGGCTCCGCCCGGACTGTCAACCCCTTACCCTTTAAAATACCATCCTGGGGGCAAAATCGGGACCCTTTTATATACCTCCAGTACAAATGCACCCCTTTTTTATACCTTTGATGCGTCCGGCAGACGATTCCAAGGCGGGGTGCTTCCCTCTTTTAACAAGGCGGAGTTTCCGGTCTTCCGCCGTTTTTTTTTTCCCCGGTTTTTCCTGGCGTTTTTCGTACCCCTTTAAAATACCAAAATTATTTCCTCACTCCACCCTTTTTATTGACCCTTTAAAATACCTAAAAAACGTCATTTTCCTATACCTTTTTTATACCTCAATCGTAAAAATACACCTCTTTCGGGCGGAGCCTCCCCGTATAGCCGATCATAGGGAGCACCCCCCCCCCCCCCCCCGGGGAACAACCTTCTTTCAAGTCCAATTATACCTCAGTCGATCTACACTGTGTGCATCAGTTACCAAGTATATTCAGAAAACTAACCTCAAAGGATAACTGAAGTGAAGACTCGAGCTGCATTTTGAACGTCAGGCCCACAAATGAGTCCATACCGTAGTTGTACAGACTGGAGCTGAAGTCGAGATCAGAAGGAGCGTTTCCTGTCCATGAACACATCAGCTCAGTCACGTACTGCTGGACCATTTCAAACTGCTTTTTGGGATCTTTTTCCATTAGTATACTTGGAGCCAGTTGTTGAAGGTTCTGAAGATTCTCTGCCGAGTCGCCTTCCTTTCGGGTGTCACTCAAGCGAGTGGATCTGGCAAATTCAGCTGAGCCTGATTGGATCTTTTGCCAATCGACATCAAACACACCTATCTGTGCCTTTTCAGGTTCCACAAGCAGAATTTTCTCCATGTGTTCTATTGCTAAAGTTTAGAAACACAATTTGGACAATAATTGACAGATACACAACAACTGTATGTCAAACAAGAAAGACAAAGGATAAAGGTTGTCGTATAATGTTGTTAAAATCCAGAAACAATATGAACATAAGCATAATCTTTGAGTGGTTACTATGCGTTGTATAAGAACACGTGTTTACCTTGTGTGGCAGGTAGCAGAAAGTATCCTGCTCTGGAAAGGTGTTCTGCAATCTTCTCTTCGCGTTGTAGAACACCAGCTCCTTTGATTGGTCCCCAGTTGATTGAGAGTGCTGGAAGACCCAGCACATGCCGTCGGTAGTGCGCAAGACCATCTAAGAAGGCGTTGGCTGCTGCATATGAAGCCTGACCCGCGTTACCCAGCAGTGATGCGATTGATGAGAATAACACAAAAAAGTCGAGGTCCATTGACAAGCTCATCTCATGTAACAGGTATGCTCCTGTAAAAAGAATAATGTCGACAATTAACGATTAAAGTATTTATCAGATATGTATAACATGGCCCAATCATTGGTCACTAAATGCAAATACTTAATATAAAAAGTGTTTAAAAACAGCTCTTATTCAAGCTGAACATACTTCTACCGCAGGTTCTACGAAAAAGAAGTAATTTATTACACTTTATTCGTTGTATGCAAAAGCTTTTTCAGTCTGCAGTTATAGCTTATAGCAACTATACGGAGTAAACCCAGCATCTAAAAAATAAAAAAAATCTAAATTCTCCCCACCTTTGATTTTGGGTGCTGCAACCACTTGGAAATTGGTAATGCTCAAGTCTTGTATCAGCTCATCTTTCAGCACCATTGCTGTGTGTACGATCCCTGCCACACTGGGAAGCGTTTCCAGTCTTTGTGCCAAGGTAAACATGAACTCAGCACTTGAGACATCTGCCTGATGCATGATTATGTTGGCCCCAGTCACTTGCTCCAGCTGAGATACTTCCAGAAGTTTCGACTCTGACGGTTTGGAACGAGCCACAAGAACGATGGTCTTTGCGCCAGATTCAGCCATCCATCTTGCAACTTCAAAGCCAAAACCACGCATGCCACCAACAATCATGTAAGTACGGTCAGGTTTCAGTCCACGTTGATCTAGGCCAGGTGGCAAGACTGTCAGGGAGGCATCTACCAAGTCATCCTTTGGACTGAACGAAAGCGATGTAAAGCATGGGCCAGACGAGTTGTCATCCAAGAACAAGAACTGTTGGCCTTTCTCGTTAGCATCACGCACTGCCTCTAGGACACTCAATCTGTTTTGGGGAATTTGTAGAACTTCTGCCATCCAACCAACAGATTCCATCAGCTGTTCGACGGTGGCCCACAATTCTGGGAACGCTCCAGGTCTCTGGAGAATCTCCTTAAAACTGCTTCTTTCATAGGTGATGCTGCTACCACTGGGAATAGCGATAGTATCGCTGATATCTTCACACAGGACGACCAACTTTGCTCCTTTCTTAAGAGAATGACACCCCTTCTCTATGATTTTGGCTTTGGGCTTGCAGAAAAATATGGCAGCATCAACATCAGAAACTTGCTCAGCCGATGTTGACATTGTACCACATACTGGTGTGCTTTCACGTGAGAAAGATGTTTCTTCTTCATATGCACGTACCACTTTGTGATCCAAGGCTTTGGCTACAAGGGCTGCAACTAATCCAAGACCGCTATTTGTCTCTTGTATGAGAAGGCGCATGTGTTGCTTTTCGTTCACAGCTCTCTGTACCATGTACAACGCAACTGACAAAGCAACAGGGAGACTTGCTGCTTGCTCATCACTCATCTGTTTAGGTTTGAGAATGACTTGATCTGCATTTACTTGAATTTGGTTTGCAATTTCCAATGTGTTTACCATGCCACATACTTTGTCTCCAACACAAATGCCTCCATCTTCTGAAGCAATTTTACGAACTTGGCCGCTGAAGCCAACAAATTGAGTGCCATTGCCGACGACGGCGCCTTTGGTTTTATTAGCAATCCAGGAGAAAAAGACGTCCACTTGAATCTTACTGTCAGCAAGACGTGGCCATGTGTCCCTCTTAAAACAAATTTCCTGTGTTTTCGGATGTTGAACCACACAAAGAGGCAAATCGGTACTGTTTACTTGTGGTGCTGGAGCAGGATTCGCGGAAGAATCGAGCCTGACAATGCGATTGACAAAACGTTTTCCATTTCGGTATGCAATCTCGTCCTCTAGCGTTGTCGCTTGAATCTCTCTTGCTAGTAGAGCAAGGTCAGTGGTATCATTGCTGAGGTCAACCGCTGTACATCTGATGCTTGACATCTCGAGTGAAGCTGTTCTACGCAGCCCGAGAATAGAGGTAGCCCATGGAAAGTGTGCATAGTCGTTCGAAGAGATCGCATGGGAGTTTCTTGTTACGAAGACCACATGAGGATTGCTCAAGTTGCCTTTAGAGATTGCCTGCAAAATTTGGACACTTCCGGCAAAAGCGAGGATCTGGGAGTGGTCTGCTGCCTCAAATGATGCTGGGCAAAGAAATGCATCCACAGGAAGGAAGCTGATCAGTTGGACTTTACTGTGAGGTGTAGGCACAGAGGATATTACAGAACCAATTGCACTTGTCAAGGTCGTTGCAGTTATTGGAACGTTTACACTCATGACGTGAGCGCCTCTCATCTTGAGCATCTCAGCGAAAGATTCTCCGATTCCCTGGGAGTCCTTGAAGACAATGACCACTTCTTGTTCTGCACTGCCTTCGGCTGGAGAGATTTCGACCACGGACTCTACCCACTTCATCTCATACGCTATGTTATCCAACTTCTGAGACCTAATTAGGCTGCTTATCTCTGTTGATTGAAATCCATCTATTTTGAGAATCAATTTCCCTTGGGCATCCATTAGGTTTATGTTGTAGGTTACCTTGTTCCCTTGTGAATGTTTCGAGACGTGACAAAATGTTTGCAGGGGGATCTTTCGGTCCACAAGCAACAGTCTCTTTACTTCAACTGGAAAAGTGGTTGGCTTGGTGCCGTTTTCGTCATCATCTTCTTCGACGGCTGCTGAAGTCTGAAAGCAAGCGTCCAAAAAGGCAGGGTGAAGAACGTATTTGTCCATTTCACAAGCGATCTCCTTACCGTCGATTTCAATTACGCAGAACGCTTCTGCATCACCCCTCCAAATCATCTTTATCAAGGAGAAGGAAGGACCAAAGTTGAAGCCATACTTTTCAGTCAGGTGTCTGAATTCTTGTAGTGCCACTGGCTTCATTCGTGCAGTAATCTCACTGAAGTGGGCCACATCGGTGTTGGCGGAAGCGCCCCCCAACTTTTCTTGACCGCTTCTAGCATTCCGTTGTTGCCTTCGCAATTTCCCTTCACCAACGGCAGCGGTTATCTCACCCTTCGCAAGAAGTATTTCTGGACCACCACCACTTGGAATGCTCTTCACCTGGAAATCAGCCGTGCACGCCTGTTTGCCATCTTGGAGCTGAAGTCTCAGCAACCGAACCTGGTTCTCGGGTAGGGTAAGAATGTTGGTGAACTGGACGTTCTTAACCTCAACTTCGTCACAACAGAATTTTTCTACTGCCATAGCAATAGCCATTTCCACGCAGGCAGATCCTGGAAGCACAGGACCACCCTGGATCAGTGCATGATCTTTCAACGTAGGGAATCGATACAGGTCGATCTCCACCTCCCACGATTGCAGGCCAGAGAAACTTGGAGTTAGCTTCACATTGGCAAGAAACGCGTGACGTTGACGTTGGACTGCTGTCTTTTGGTCTGTCGACTCTTCTTTGTACCAGTAGTCTTTCTCCTGCCAAGGGTATGTTGGTGAGCGAACAAACTGGTTATTTCCCTCCCCTTGCACACGGTCCCAATTTACAGAGTACCCCATGGTGTACAGGCGACCAACAGTGTTGTGAAGAAATACCTTATGCTGGTCCTTAACAGACTTGCGAGGATGTGTTGCGAGGGATATGGCGCCGTTGGGCTGAGATGAATATTGCTCTTGCTTAGCTATCTTTTCGACGTAATAGCCAAGTGTGGGCTGGGCACTAATCTCAAGTGTGATCCTGTATCCATCTTTTAAGACATTCTTTACGGCTTCACAAAACTGGACAGGCCTGCGAAAATTGCCCCACCAGTGGTTTGCATTCATTGATTTCCCAGAGATAAGATCACCAGTGACTGTGGAATACAAAGGGATCTTCGTTGCTTGGGGAGTGAGGTGAAGAGACTTCATTTGAGCATGGAAATTCTTTTTGACGGCTTCTAAGTGAGAGCTATGAAAAGCTCTTGGAGTCGAAAGAACCTTCCAGAAGACTTGTATTCCATTCAGTTGGAGGTGAGTGTGGAAGCATTCGATTGCTTCGGTGTCACCCGAGAGTGTGACGCTTTTCCTGTCGTTTATTGCAGCAACACCGATACTGTTTTGTAAATTGAGTTGACGTATTAGTTGGCATGCATCCTCTTCAGACATTCCAAGGGCTGCCATGGAGCCTCCACGTGTACACCGCTCGTGGCATTTCGAGCGTACCAAGACAATCTTTAGGGCCTCTTCAAGAGTTAGCGCACCAGCCACACAACTTGCTGTAAGCTCGCCCAAGCTGTGACCAACTACAGCTGCAGGTGAAACTCCCCAGCTTTCTAGCAATTTTGCTGTGGCATACTGCACGGCGAAGGTCGCAGGCTGACCAATCAGGTTTCCCATGAGATTTTCACTGCTTTCGTGGGAGAGCAGTTCATCTTCTAGTGACCACGTTTCGCCCAGACATTTGATAATACTTGTAATGGAGCTGATAATCTCCTTGAAGAGGGGCTCACATTTCATAAGTTGCCTTCCCATGCCACTCCAGTTTGCTCCTTGGCCACCAAAAACATAAGCTACTCTAGAAGGATGGCTGATGGCTTCACCCAGGGATATGTGCGCTTCCCATCCTGGCTTGTTGTCCCCAAACAATTCCAACATCTGCGCTGCGTTTTGCAGGGAGTCGAACACCACTGTTAACCGATGTTTATGCTGACTGCGCCTCTCGTTAAGGGACCAGCAAATGTCACCTTTAACTTCTTCATATTCGGGGTTTTCTTTGAGCCACTGAGCATGTTGTTTTGCCAAATCATGAAGTGCAGGTTTTGAACGTGCAGATAGGGCGAGGACACAATTTTCTCGGGCATGTTTCTTCTGGGGAACGCTTCGGACGCTTGGACAGTCCTGTAGTATGGCGTGTACATTTGTTCCACCATATCCAAACGAATTTATGGCTGCCATACGAGGTCTTCCGTCTTCCTTTGTCCAAGGTTCACAGACAACTTGCACTTTTATTCCTTTCTCATTTAACTTTAACTTGGGGTTAAGGATGTTGATGTTAACTGTTGGAACGAAGGTTTTCGTCTTGAGCATCAACGCCACCTTGATGAGACCAGCCAGGCCGGATGCTGACTCTGTGTGGTTTAGATTTGACTTTACTGAGCCGACACGAAGGTATCGACCTTTGTCGGTTACTTTGCTGCAGTATGTCTCGGCAGTAGAATTCATTTCAACCACATCCCCAATGGCAGTTCCAGTACCATGAGCTTCTAGATACTCAACATCTTCAGAATCCACGCCAGATTCCTCCAGGACTCTTTGAGAAAGCTTCGCCTGGGTTTGCGCACTGGGAGCCGTGATAGGCACTGCACTTTGACCATCATTGTTCATACCACAAGCTATGATCTCACAGTACGTGTCATCCTTATCTACGACTGCAGTATCTTTGGGCTTCAGGATTACAGCTGCAAATCCCTCTCCTCTTCCGTAGCCGTCTCCAGATGCATCAAAGGACTTGCAGCGTCCATCTGGTGCTAGTAATCCGCCGATACTGAAAGTAACCTGCACTGCTGCATCTAAGATTATATTTGGTGCACAGACAATTGCAACATCACACTCTCCACTATGGAGGCACTCGCAGGCAATCTTAAGTGCAACAAGAGAAGACGAACATGCAGTGTCTACTGTCAGGCTGGGACCTGTGAAGTTAAGACAATATGATATCCGGTTTGCCAAAATTGAAGCTGTTATACCAGTGGACAAAAACTGGTCAACATTGGGGAGGTTTTCCGGCTGCAGCGCACGACTTGCATAATCCAAATTCATGGCTCCAACAAAAACACCAGTACTGCCTTTCTGGAGATCTTCCAAACGTAGTCCTGCGTCTTCAATAGCTTCATAAACAGTTTGAAGGAGAACTCGTTGTTGAGGATCCATCTTTCTAGCCTCTTGATGAGAGATGTTGAAGAAGTCGGCATCAAAACCACGAATGTTGTTGAGATAGGCACCTCCCAGTGCGCAAAGTTTCCCCGGTGTAAAACGCTTGGGATTGTAGAGGGCATTATAGCTTTTACGCTCGTCTGGTCTATTAGCTGGATAGTCCTGTCGAAAACCACATTTTCCTTCAGTGAGCATGTCCCAAAACTTGTCTTTACTCTCGGCGTTAGAAAATCTACAACTTATCCCAACAATAGCAACACCAGTGTGTTTGGACCTGTGGAAAGGTTCTCCGTGAGAATGATTTGGGTTCGGAATGTGTTCCTCTGCGGATTCATGCGTTATCAAAGACGACAGTTCAAAGGGTGACACATCATTTGTCATAGCTGTTGCACAGGCTTCGGCTGGTTTGCTTGTAATCAGCAAGACTGAGGGTATAAAGGCAAGGGCATGAAAGAGACTGAGCCCAAAATGAATAGGGAGTACCCAGTGGAAGATCGGTGTCAAGTTTGGAAATATAAACCCAAGTGCTATAGATCCCTCGATTGTCAGGACGACCCCACATAATATTGACATTCCAACGGAGGTCAGAGCAGCCATAGTTCGCTCCCGTGCAGTAACATCTACTGATAAGGCTCGAATTTGGCTCATTTGTACACTGAAACTTAAAGAGATAGCAAGCCCAAAGATGACGCAGATTAAGCTGACATCGTTTAGAGGCGTATTCCACAGATTCAGCAAAGCAAGTAACTCGAGGATCTGAACAACGAATCCAGCTGTGAGTACTACAGAAAGGCGAGGGTTGGCTGTGAAGATTAATGAAATGGCCAAGGTAGTAATTCCTGCTATTATCGTTAACCTAAAGCATTCCTTCTTTACTATTTCCAGTTGATCTGTTTCTTCAAGTTGACGGGACGCAACCAAAACAGATATAGTTTGTTCGTTCTTGAAACCAGATATGTCTTCTCGGAGAGAGTTTAGGGACTTCTCGTTGAAGGTAAATTCTGAGGAGGATATCATGTACAAGTGGAAACAGGTTGCAGCTAGATTGAGAGTGCCTTTCTCGAAATGTAGATCTTCACGGAAAGAGGCGTGTCCACGGTAATTTTGAAAGTCGACCAAGCATCCACGAAATAAAGTTCCACTACAATTTAAGCCATTACGCTTTGCCCATTCTTCAAAAGTGTCAATCCAGCTCACCACAGGGCGTTCACTATAAGAAGCACTGCTCAAGATTTTTCCAAACTTCTGCAGCTGTCGTCGAACATTGCTGTTGCTGTAATCGACACTGCCATGCAACACTATCTTGACTTGTATCTCGTCCTTAAAATGTTCTCTCTTTATCTTCGCGAATTCGATTGTTTCATCCTCAGGGACCATGGCAAACGGACTGTCAAATGTAGACCCAGGCCGCAGTACCAAGTATGAGCTACCAACAACTAGCCCTACAAACAGGATTACAACTAGGCAAGAGCCCGGGATGCTACAAATTATGTTTCCATAAATCTTCATAACACTGCTTGTGTTAGGCAGGGAGTCTTCTCCGCGTGGATTCGCACGATTGACACAGCAGGGAAAGCAAGCTTTTCGTGAATCATTTCGGTACTTTCCAAGACCAACACGCAGACATGCCAGAAATAAACTTAAAGAGATTATGTACCAGACAGGAACATTTACAAATGCCACAAAGAATAGTTCCCTTAGAACTGGAAAGGAGGAGTGGAAAGCAGTAGCAAAAGCTGCTAAACAGATTATGCTAGATGTTGTAAGGGCCAGACCAGCTTTTGTCATACACCTTGTAATTCGATGCTCAATGGATGGCACTTGGCTTTGGTCGTGCAGGTCTTGAGTAAGGACCAACGAGTCACCAGCTCCTTTACAATACATGAAGATGATTACAATCCACAATGCGTCCAGGACGTTAGCAGCCACCAGGTTTCCTATGCTCGTTGCTGAAACTATGGTCATGGCAACACACACAACAGCCAAGAATCCGAGACAAATGGCCACAATGTGCACGGAGGCCATCGTGTACATGGAAAGAATGATGGAAGTAAACAATAGAACAGCAAAAGAAAGAAGAAGTGCCGTGGTGTCAAGTGACAGGAGTAAAGTACTGACGTCTTCGCGGTCGCGCGACGACATGAAGTACAGTGATGCACATGACAGGTTCGACCGAACCTCTTTCATTTTTTGGACAAATTTCGCTTCCCACGACAGGACGTCGTTTCTAGATGGATCTCCTTTTGGAGGGTTCTTTATGTAATAGGTCATCTTCACAGCTTGCGCGATGATGGTTTCCGTCTTGGAGTCGTTCCTGCTCTGCTGAATACTTAAACCAGCAAATAATAGACGTTCGTCAAACCTTAATGACCGTCCGTCCGAAAGCAGTTTGCTTGAGTTTTTCCATTCTCTTGCAATCGCTTCTAGACAGTTTTTAGAGTTTTCTGCTTTAAAGTCACACAGTTCCAAGGGGTTAGTCATCATGCAAGAGTTATGCTGTCGTGAATGCTTTTCATCCTGTCTTGCCATGCACACGTCTTGAAAATTGTTTAGTTGAACAACTGTCTGGTGTACTAGAAGTGCATCTCTTAAGCAACCAGTTGAGAGAACGTTGTTCCCTGACTTAACCATAGGAGTTAGGATAACCTCTTGACGCCTAGCGTCAACTGATGGAAAATAGTTTCGTGCCATCTTTAAATCTTTAGCAAATTGACTACTTTCGGAAGTATGGAGCTCTTCCGATTGCTTAGATGTTTTTGTTGAGAATCCCAAACAGGTGAGGGCAGTGATCAGGCACATGGTGACAATTATTTTCTTTGGATGCCGAACTACAATTGTGCCAAGGCTCTCCAGAACTCTCTGGTATTTGATGAGTATAAAATGCAGGCATAATAATAAGATTCCACCAAGTTTCCCCAATTTACTGCTTGTTCTTTCTTCTTTCTTACCAGAAAGCCTGTAGAAAGTAGGAACCGAAATGGTGCTATTATACTTATACCACAACAGTAATGGCAATATTCTTTTCATTTTGCTTTTTTGCTCTGAATTACACGGCCAGAAATGCCAGACATTGGGAAATTGACCTACCAATCGTAAAGTACATGCATTACCCGCCATACCCGCCATATTCGCGTCTCTTTCAAGGCCCCGTTACTTCCCAATTTTGCGGGCAAAATGGCTAAACTTAACTTTGCAAGGTGGTACAAAGAAAGACTGCGCAGAAGCCGAGTAGCTTGAACCTTTAAGTGCGCGTTATCAAGTGAACTGGGAAAAGGGCTTGATTGCAGGTTATCCACCGTTTTGCGGAAAACGGTCAAATCATTTTCGGAAGACAACATATTTTACTTTTTCTTGAGGCATAAATAGGTAAACTTTCAAGTTCATAGCAGTTCACAAATACTAACATTCAGCGGTGACCGTCTAAAGTTTAAGAACTTGCTAAAACATATAAAGCAGAGTTTGCTGAACAAAGCTCCTGAATTTTGCGAAATACTCAGTACATAGATCTAATGAAATTCATTAAGGTATCAGGATACCCTCGTGAACGACATGCGTTCAAACCAATTTTTCGCGCTAGCGTTACATTTAACTAATAATAAAGTATATATTTTCTGAAAGCTCAACAATCACAGATTTAGGTTAAAGCTTTAATTTTTTTGAATTTGCTAAAGAAAGAAAGTTATCAGCTTCCGAGTGAATTTTGACCTTGCCTCATTAAAAAAGCCTAATGTCACTCGGATTTTACCCGATTTGATTATTTATTGTTTCAGCCTACTGTTGACACAATGAAGAAAAAAAAAGTGTCTCCGAATTTTGATATCTTGTCCATATACAAAGTTATTGACTTTTAAAGTTGGCCGATCATATTTCTAGCTACGCGGACATATCTTCCGAACGAAAAAAAAAAGAAATAAAATCGGAGACACCTTTTTGTAGCTTTGATATTGATTCACATATTTGCAAAGTTTCAAGCCAATCGATTAAAATCCATTGAAATGCAGGTTTCCGAAGGTAACACTTTTCCGCGTTTTAAAAACACCGAGAAAAACACATTTAAAGATTCTGACCAGGGAGCCGGAAACCTGTATACATAATCGCCTCATCTGTCAGCAATCTGTCAAAACACCGCAGTCGCATAGACTTTCCAGGCATCTTGTAGGTAATTGAAACACGCAGCACAAAAGACCGACGGGTATAACTACGGACATCAACGCTTCGTTCGGGCGTGCGTTTCGCAACATCTATTTTCCCCGCTTAACAGTTGCACTCACCACTCAACACCAATTTAACCTTTTGCAGCCACAGTTGGAATTCGGAATGAGTTCAAGCAAACGACAAACTCGTTCTAAAAAGAGAGCTGCGAAAAGCAGAGTTTGAATAATGGTCGTGGGTCGTGGGTCGTGGGTACAAAGTCGTGGGTGTGGGTATGAAGTCGTGGGTGTGGGTATGAAGTCGTGGGTGTGGGTATGAAGTCGTGGGTGTAGAAATAGGTCGTGGATACCTAAAACTGTAAAAGTATGTTAATTGATAATATTTATTTATTAATTGGCAGCCAAAATAAGTTTAAACAAAAAAAATTCGCAAAATTAATTCTGTCTGTCTGTCTTAGAAGGCTATTTCTCTGGAATTACCCCGATATATTTTAATCAATTTCAATCAACCCCCCGCCCCCCTCAAAATCCACAACTTTGTGCCTCACATCCACATGCCGGGGACCGGATAAGAGAAACTCCCGCACACAAGCAACCGGGCCTAGTTGTGTATTTACTGGCTGGTTGTGCACGTGGATCATTTCACACAAATTCACGCATATAAAAATGTCCATTATAATGATTCAGTCAATGATAATCAAATCAACAGGGTTGGTTTATTTTATTCTGGCTTGTGTTTTGCAAACGAAACTACAATCTACATAACAGTGAAACGCCTTGCATTGGTACCGAACATGTAAAATAACCGCGCTGGCTATATAAGAATGACGTTTAAATCGCATGAATCAACAACATGCCTCTGTTCTGCTGTCGTTAAACATATTGACCGAAGACTTATGCGGCGAGATGAGCATACTGGTCAGTTTCAGTATAGTGCTGATTTCAGCAACACATATTATCATCTCAACTCTGCCCACATTTGCCGTAAAAACCCATTGTTCACTGGCGAGGTCTACATTGCTTCTGCACTATACCTGTCCCTGACAGGGGGGGCGGGGGGGGGGGGGGAGTTGATTGAAATTGATTAAAATATATCGGAGTAATTCCAGAGAAATAGCCTTCTAAGACGGACAGACAGAATTAATTTTGCGAATTTTTTTTGTTTAAACTTATTTTGGCTGCCAATTAATAAATAAATATTATCAATTAACATACTTTTACAGTTTTTAGGTACCCACGACCTATTTCTACACCCACGACTTCATACCCACACCCACGACTTCATACCCACACCCACGACTTTGTACCCACACCCACGACTTTGTACCCACGACCCACGACCATTAGTCAAACTCGAGTGCTCCATGGTCCACGCGCTGCTCAAGGTTTATAAATCGGCATTGTGCAAGAATTACACGTTGTGACATTTCGTCGCTCACGTGGCTATATTTAATTTGTTTCAGCGTAAACATAGAAAAGCGTTCAGAAAGGCGTACAAGGAAAAATTTCTTGCGGCATTTTGTTATTCTTGCGGATTTGCTGTTAGTCATACGTTCCCGTCGCGCGGTTAAAATTTGTACGTTATTGTTTTGCATGACTGACGCGCAAGCCGCATGCTGCGCAGTTACGGATGATACTAAAGCCCTGGCCAAACGGGATGCAAGTCGATGCAAGTCGATGCAAGTTCGACATGACAAAAAAATTTGCATCGACTTGCAAAAGGTGGCCAAACGAGACGCAAGTCGATGCAAGCTCATGCAAGTTTTGTAAAAACTTTTTCTTTTTTAGACGGTTCTGAGTCAGAAACCGAGTAAAAAGTCTCTCTTGAGCTGGAACTTAATGAGGAGGGTTTTACTTTTGATTTTTTTGATTTAGACTTGCCTTTGCTAACGCGCTCTTTGCTGTATTAGGTGAAAAACTTGCGTCGACTTGCATGAAAATTTGAACATGTTCAAATTCCATGCAAGTCACTGCAAGTCGATGCAAGTCCGTGCAAGTTGGTGGCCAAACGAAACGCAAGTCCGCGCAAGTTTGAAAACTTGCATCGACTTGCATTGACTTGCACGTCGTTTGGCCAGGGCTTAACGATCTGTTGACAGGTAGTTTCCGGTGGGAAAGAGAAAGATAAAATCCTTTCGTTTGAATATATCGGGGGAAAAAATAGGTATCCAAATTTTGTTTTCAGAAACACAAGGTAAAACATGTAGTAATTTCGTTAAGCCAAAAAAATTTTTTTTCGAATCTGGCAAAGTCCGGAGGGTATCCTGATACCTTAAAACATGAAAAAGAACGTTTTCATCGTTTAGGATGTTCCAATATCCCAAGTGGATTTTCGTTCTTAAGAAGACAGGAAATGAAATTTTAGAGAGCCAAATCTTAAAATTTTCCAAAGCTAGACGGATATAATTTGTATAGGTAATCGCATGATTTCGAGTGCAATTTGGAATAAGTTAGCACTCGTAAATTTTTCAAAGACGACAAAATTGCACGAGCGCCGCGCGAGTGCTAATTTATTCCAAAATTGCACAAGAAATCATGTGATTATCTTAAAATTTCGGGGTGAAGAAGAGATTTTTACCGGTTCGTAGAGAGGTAAGATAACGCGCAACTAAACATATTTAGCCAGTTTTTAGGTTTAATAGTTGCCGAAGACCGCCGTTCGGCGAACGACCAAAATCCCCATACATTTCTTTATAATCGCCAACGGTCATGTTTCGTAATAACAAAGGTATCATTGTGTGACAGACAGACCCCCGGAGCCTGGGCTGCCTGTGCTTGCTTGCCCACTTATTATTAGCATTAGCCATAGCTTGCCATCGACACATCGGCATTTTACAATATCTTGTTGACAGCTCAATAGCCTTATCTCTGCAGCACATGTCATATGAAACTCACTCTTAACAAAAGGTCTTATGACGTATCTACTGCCACGCCCATAACAATGGCTCACTCAGAATCATCGCGTTTTTCGCACTTTTTCTTCTCGCGCTCGTTTCTCGTTTAAAAATCCATCGATGCACCTCCGGATTTGAAAAATGTAATCTTCATGCTTTCCAAGTATATATTTTTTGGCCCTTATAACAACATTTTAGCTGCGGGTTTTTTAGGTTGTTTTCGATCAGTTGGACGAAATTAACAAGGCATTTTGGCGTTTTGAGACAGCTGGCCGCAAACATTGGGTTCTAGTTCTTCTGCGCAAGCGTGTATCTCAGATGCACCAACGGATTGCGAAAGACGGTTAAATTCCCCGCATTTTGGTATATAAAACTTGCACATTCGGTAAAATTTAGCTGCGGGAAAACGACATTCAAATCTCCAGATGTGCTCGATGTTGAGATAGCGGCCAGCGTCGTGTACGGTGCAGCTGAAGAGGATTTATCAAGGTTCGGAAGGCCCCTTTGGAGCACAACTTTGGTCACTTGGCTACAAAATAAGCAAGTAAATGAATTTCGTATTCCTGTTTTGTGATTCGGAGAGTCTCGAACGATAACAGTAACTTTCAAATACGGTATTTATACGCCGAAAATGCTCTCGCCGGCATATTTCGCGGGGAACCATTATAGCTTTGATTTCTCAGATGTATAGTTTTGTAAGCACATGAAATATGAAAATGGCTGGTTCATTAAAAAATAGAAAACTCGTTCCTCTTTGTATTTTGTGTGAAAAGGGCTCTAAAAGAACACATATAAAGCTGTCTCGATGGGAATATTTTTAGAATGAGGCATATATCACAAATCAGAAGATTGAGTGTATTTGCATGGTTTGAACCAGAGTTTGAACAGCATGTAGATTGTGGTTGTCTGGGTAAGAGTAGTCTTCAGGAAAATTGTCACTCGGACAATCACAACCCACATTTTAGTGTATTTCTTGTCATATATTCCAGTCAAAAATTGATATAGCTCTGTATATCAACAACTGTGTACACTTTGAACTTAAGCTTAGAATGTACAGTATACTTCCAACTAGTGAATACACTAATACTAAAAGATTGAAGTGCAGGTGCAGTGCTATACTAATAAATTGTACATACTAAAAAAATTATATCTTAGTTAATATAGTATTAATTATGGTGCAGGTGATATAAAAAACTTAAAGTTAAAATACTGATGTTTTAGCCAACAGTTAAAATCTCAGAGTGCAGATTTCAGGTAACACTACTTTAAAATGGAATGACTTTGCAAACATCAATTTATTCTCAAAATACTGTTGGCTGAGATAAACAGTTTAAAAACACACTTTAGACCTATAAATCATAATGAAGTTAATTGTCTTTTCTAACAGGTTTTTGTAAACAGGAAATTTAGTTTCTTGAAGCAGTAGCTGACAAATGGGTAAACTGTATATATGTTAATGGTTTCCACTTTTTTATGTGCAAAGCATTTAATCTCTGGCCACATTATAGAATAGGATGGCACATGGAAGCCATGTGCAATGTGAAACATTGGAGGATGTGCTACATTTCTGTTTTCAAACAGCTTGCAATTTATTGTTATTCAAGTTAAAACATTGGAAGGAGGGGAAAATAGGTAGAACAAATCAGGTGTCTCACATTTTGTGTGGACAGTTTGCGAGCCAGCGTGAAAAGCATTCTTTAAATATAAACTCCTTGTAAAATTCCTTGGAAACATGATCAGTATAAATGCAGATAACAGCCATGCATGCATGTCATGTTTGAATCTATATGGCGTCGTAGTTTTATTTTAGTTTCACGGGAAGTCTGACCAAAGAATCATATTGCTTGATCATTAAACGGCTCACTGCTCAGGACAAACATTTTTGCACGCGCTGGAACGGGAAACACTGAAGAGCCTCCACATCGAACCGCCACCAATCATCGAATTTCGAAGTTCAGTCTTTATAGTGGAACTCCAACTGCTGGCGAACCTTGTCGACATAAATTACTTCAATCTCACAAGGTTTTCTGATATTTTTATCCGATTTTGTCTTCTAAACAAACCAATTCGGTTATTCAGTCCTCTTGAATCTATCCGCCATTTTGAAATCTATCGTGGCCGCTTTCGGCCGCGTGAGATTGGGACTAGAAAACAACAAATGTTCCCATTTGTATGGGAAGAGTTTGATATGGGAATGCTTTTAGAACCTGATACACTCCGTATCACTTACGCATTAGTCCTTTTAGTTGAGCTTGTGTGGTGATAACACGCAGTTATATCTGTAGTGCAGTTATTTTCCCGTCCCACCCATATCCCATTAAACTGGTGACTGGCCTCGGGTGCTCACCTGCCAGTGCTACACCACTTGCTGGTGAATGTGGGTCTACGACCCCTTCATGCCTAGGGTTTGCATACCCTATCCATGCTGCTCATCCCGCGCGCCTATTGTTACGAGTACTTCACTAGCTGGCTCATCCCCCGCGCCTAGTGTGGTACAAGCACCTCACTAGCTGGCTCATCCCTGCGCCTCTGGCTTCTGAGCTCCCAGGTATCAGTCACCCATTTAACCGCAATTTGTCTGAGTGTCATTATTTCACTGCCCACTTCTTTCGCATGCGAAATAGGTGTTAACTAACGGAAATACGTCACAAATCATTATGTGGTGCAAGAGGGATGCCTGTGGCAAATGCCATTTCTTCATGCAAAAAAATAGAAGAAATGCAGTAGACACCTATTTTTGGAAAAAGCGAGCAAAAATTGCTACAATGACAACGAAATGCACACAGAAACCAAGATACGTTTAAAATGCCCGTAAAAGTCGAGTTTCGCAATATCCAACCGTCATTGTTGCGCAACTGTTTTTGACTCACGGATATGTTTAACAAGTTTAACAGAGCCTCAACAAAACTTGTGACTAACACTGCCACAGCTGTAGCTGCACTCATCCGCGAAGCTCTAATCACAGTAAAAGCAGGCAGATGTTAGCAACTGTAAACGATATCATCTTCCGGCGTAACCTTTGCCCTGATCAATGAGATGAAGGTCGGGCTAATGTTGTTGCAAACTGTAATCTAAGAAGCGTCGCCGCTAAGCTCGCCTCGTTGCCTATAGTCTTTCGAAAGTTCTGTCTCGGGTTCCCTAAAGTTCGATTATACGATTGGTAGGCGATATTTGTCGCACTTGTGCCAGTTAAAGCCTTGACCGGATAGTCACGTTCATCACGCAAGTCGCAACTATACCTCCATATACAGATTTCAATGCAAAAATTTATGAAAGTCAACCTTTGTCCGAATAGATGTGTTGTACGTCGCCTGGCTAAGAAATACGCAGAGTGATCCACCCGGCTGCTTCTTTTCAACGGCTTCCGAGGTATATTATACCGCCTACTTGTGTTATACCGCCTACTTGGGGACTCCAAGCCTGTCGCCATCTCGAAATTTAACGTTGTCTGTCAGTCAGTCAGTCAGTCAGTCTGGCGTACGACTTTAGGCGCGGTTACCCCGCTAACCAATAACAAAGGCCGGATCGATCACGTGTGCCCTGTTGTTTTACTCGGAATAGCTTAGAGAAATTAATCCCCGAACGAAGTGAGGGAAATACTCACGACGCTAATGCAGTAGTATTATCGCCTTATCGGAGACTCCAAGCCTGCCGCCATCTCGAAATCTAATGTTCGTCTGTCAGTCTGTCAGTCTGTCAGTCTTGCGTGCGACCTCGTCCCCAGTTCCTATCGCGTCGCTGCAGAACCAATAACAAAGGCCGGATCGATCACGTGTGGCCCTGTAGTTTTACTCGCAATGAGAGAAATTAGATTGAACGAAGCAACTACAGTATATCGTAGCTGTGTTCACGAAAATGGAAAACTTGAAAACCGGAAACTTGAAACACAACAGTCTCGCGAAGCTCGTCTTCAAAAGAGAAGGGAACAGGCACGAGCAAGGCGGAATCGTGAAACGATCGAACAGCGCCAGTTCGTCTCGACAAAAGACGGAACCATGACCGAAAAGAAAACAGCGCATGAATGCCGATCGAAAGCGACATGAAGAGAAGCGGGTAACACAGACAACTCCGCAAAGAGAACAGCGCTTGAAAGCGAATCGAGACCTTCAGGAGAAAAAGCGGGCCGAAGAGAAGACTCCGCAAAGACAACAGCGCATGAATGCCGACCAAAAGCGACATGAACAGAAGCGGGTAACACAGACAACTCCGCAAAGGGAACAGCGCTTGAAAGCAAATCGGGAGCTTCAGACGCCGTTTTGTGTTAAACTCAGATACTTATTTAGAAAGGACAAGCAACAAAGGTTAGTCAGTGGAAATCGAACAATCACCGTGACAAATATATTCTATCCCGTATAGCTTGTAACTCGATCACTTCAAGAATGTATTAAAATCTGTATGCTGATCATTTTCCCTCGAAGTATTGTTTTACTACGCTTCTGTCGCCAGTTTCGGCTACCGTATTCGCTCAGAGCAATCGGAACTTGGAGTCTTGAATGATTTAGTCAGATGTCTTATTTTTCTGTAATCTGACACGCGGTGATTGCAGCGAGAATCGTTCACAAGCCCTTAGAAGTATTACTAGGTCTGAAGCCCGTGTATAATTTGAAGTAAACTGTTCAAGTTTTGCTTTGATTCTGGGAGAAATCTTGCTGTTTTGAGTGGGTTCACATACAAAACAATTCGAGCCTATTAAATATGCATGCCTGAGTCTGGAGCATGCAGTCCAGAGTAAAAACAAATCGCACAGGAAGCCTATTTAATTGTACTGCCTATGAATTCAAAATTGGAAAATCAGTGTTCCTTTTTTCCCGTACTACGACGGCCGACCAACTTCAAACTTTGAGTATTAAATTTTGAGAACGTGCTTGGCAGACTGTATGAATTAATTTGACGTGCCGACCGTGGGAAATACGTACTTCGTCACGCAATCGATTCTTTTTTCAACGCAAAAGTATAACACACACCATTCTTTTTCTCTTTCCTTTGCGTGTAGCACTTGAGTTCGAAGAAAAGATTGAGTCAACATTTCGGTAAAACAAAGGCTACTCTTGTTGGGAGTTACCAAAGTAAAAGTCCCATCAATGGCAGAGTGAGGGGGTATATGCGATTATCGTATTTCTAGTAAAACTAAAACTAAACAATGACAAAATCCGATTCATTTGTTTACCGCCTTTGCGGTCAAGGTATTCGTTGCACATACGTATTTCACTTTGAAAGACATGGAACTTTGACATAAAAAATTTGAAGGAAAGCTTTGTGTGCCCAAAGCATTGTTGAAACGACTGGCATGTTTTGTTTTGCGACGGCTTCAATTTTCGAGGGAAATTTACTGACGTCGCTGAAATTGCAATGAATCCATCCTCCGTTACCCAGGGGCAGATCGTAGGGCGGCGGTGAAAAGAATCTTTTAATTCTAGAATTATTTAAAGAGTGGATGGGAACTAATTCCAAGCAATACAGAATCAAATTAAGAATTAAATTAGCTTTAGTTCGTGCCACAAGAAAAAGGTCGCCATGTTGGTGTACAGAAGCTGTACACCAACATGGCATGCAAAGCCCTATTAAATTTCGTCGGAGATCAGGTCTCGATACACTCACACCGCAGAGTGAAATTCCTCTATAATTTTGCCTAATGATGTATTTTCAACATATCTATCGATTCGAGACATCAAACAATGTTTGAGATCAATGATTTAGAAGATAATTTTCCGATGCCCGATCGTGCAAACCACCAATACCTAAGTGGTATCATTTGAAAAATGACTCTGACTCATTAAAACGACTCTGACTGCTTAATTTAGTTGCTTTGTGTAGCATGCTATACTCACCGGTAACTCCTGCCTCCGGAGTCTATTTCGAGAATCTCCATGTTGCGGTATAAGGTCTTTAAATCTGCCACCAGAAAAAGAAAACAGATCAGTAAAGAGCTAAATCCTAGCTAAAACCTTACGTTTGACAAAAACACGTAACTCGTTCATGTGAAGTATTATACACTAACAAAATTAATGTGTGCTGCATGTGCAAACTTTTACTCAGTTATCGAAACTTTAAACTGAAGTTCTCGGTAGGTTTTGGCTAACTTTTACCTTTTCAAATCACATTGCAATATTTTATGAAAGTTCTCTAGCAGCAGAAAACCCTTAAAGAGGTGACAGTAACACTTCCATCACTTACCACCCTACATGTTTTACTGAATGGATTTGAACAACTTATTGTGTGGAAAAAAGCCTCTCCAACGTTGACCGTGCGCAGTTGGGGAAAACTTGTCTACTGGACAAACCTGACTGATGGCGAGTCACTTTTCAAAGGGGAACAGGTGAGCAGAGGAACCATTCAACACGCTTCATCGCAAAGGGAAGTGGATCGTGTGGCGTGAGACGGTGCACACACCATGCTGAAACAAGCAACATATCACAGGGCATGTCAGCGAAAAGACATACAAGGAAGTAGAAGGAAGACGATTGAAGCAAGAAAAAAAATTGTACGCACAAACTGTACTGTAAAGTCTGTACGCGCAGGAGATACAAGCGCCACTCTGATTTTATTCACAGGCAATTTTCGGGTGACGAAATTTCCCCCCATCGCTTTACGTTTTGACTCTGGCCTCGTTTCAACATTTGATCCGTTTATACTTGGTGATATTAAAATCTGTCAGTTGAACCATCAAATAGTGGTAGCCTCTCTGACACATGTCAGGAAGTATATTTGGTCCCACCCCCAAGATAATGTGTATTGTATCGTGGATTTCGCGCACAGAGCTGTTCAAATAGTCCAGCTGACTGTTTAATCCCACTATTTTCGTCTACTCAGGTCCGCGAATTGTCATATTCGTACAAAACCCAATATTCGTTTGCCTTGGACAAGAGCTCGAGGTAAGTTTACGCTATGTTTTGCGAGTTTATGTTTTAATCCGGCTGCTCCTATTTGTTGACCTTTCATGTCAGTCGATGCACCTTGCATGCGTATGCCTAAAGAAGCGCGTCGTTCGTTGTTGCAAACCGTCCTGCACCTCAAAGTTTCTCTTCGTTTATAGCGCTCATATGATCGTTTTGGTTAGACGTACTGAATATTCTTTTAAAAAAATCACGCTTGTGGTTACTTGTTCGCGCTTTGGGGGAAATGTTAAGAAGGGGTGGTTTAAGATCTCGAATCGTCGATGTCTCTCTTTTCTTATCGACAAGATTATAACAACTTTCGCCCAGCACACCTTGCATCTACTGTGACAACCGACAAACTCAAATCAATGACACTATCGTTTGGGTTATTTTTAGACCCTTTTCCAACTGAATTTTTACATGTTTCCCTCTTCACCATATCAGTAGCAGGGGTGGATCCAGACCAGTGCCACCAGTTCCAATAAACCAGTCAAATCTTTCTAATATTAGCATACTCGCAATTTATGAGGTTGAAAACTGTTCTTCAATACATCCTTACACAGACGCGACTATTGTTTATCCCACTTGCGACACAGTGACAAAATGAATTGTACCGTTTAAATCAACCCTGCGACATTCGATTCGTGTCGTGAAACATCGCAAGGGAAAAATCGGTCTTTCCGCAAATAGACGTCAATGAGTGCAAAGGTCAAATAAGTGCACCCATCAAGACTCGCTATGATTGGTTAGCCAATTTGTGCACTGGTCATGATCGCCTCCTATTGGCCCTCGTGATTCTTGTGCACCGGTCGTGAACTGGTCAGCCTTTATAAATACCCGTGCGATGGCGTCACATGCTCGAGGAAATCCTGTTTGTCTTAAAGACGCGATTGTTCAGCGTTCGATATCGGAATAGTGTATCAAGAAATCGCTAGATTTTCTGACGCAGAAAAGTTCCGATTTATTCAAAATATCTGGAAGCCAGATACGCTCTTCGAGTTCCCTTTGACGAAAGAAAGCGGCGGCCGACTTAGACGACTTAAACCAGACTGGCTCGTTCGTCACTCTTGGCTGGTTTATTCCAAGTACTTGGATGGCGCGTTCTGTTTGCCTTGTGTCTGTTTTGGGATGGAATATGGAAAGAATGGCGCAAAGCTGAACAAGCTATTTCGATCTCCGCTCACGTTTTGGACAACGGCATGTGAAAAATGTAAAATCCATTCAAGCGGAAAATTGCAAATTTACAATTTCTCGGCGCTCGCACTGGTCACGAAAAAGGCTGCATCCACCCCTGAGTAGCGAACTGATACAGTTCTCCCTTAGTTTCCATTTCACATTCTGACGATTTTTGCTGGGTGCGTATCAGCTATAAACACAAATTACATCAATGAGGACTATATAAAAGAGATGTTTACTCTCGTGTTTCGGTGGTCTCTTCTCGTTCGTGTTA
Organism: Plumapathes pennacea; assembly: GCA_964036295.1. Lineage (NCBI taxonomy): Eukaryota > Metazoa > Cnidaria > Anthozoa > Antipatharia > Myriopathidae > Plumapathes > Plumapathes pennacea. Next base: position 24,879,553 of record OZ038464.1, on the reverse strand, counting down.
CCTACACGCATTTAACTGTCTTTGCTGCAAATTTTTGTTCTGTCAATTCTCTGCTTTTGTGGTATTCTGTTTGTTGGGCTAACGTAATGCTCGAAGTAAAAAAAATCCATGTTGTCCGACGCTAAATGTTGGATGACCAAGCCTAAGAAACTGGTTGCCCACGTTTCTTGGGGCCTTCTTTCTCGCTTCTCTTTCCGACCGTTCGGTAGAAAACCAGTCGTCCGATTTAACTTTTAGTCGTCTCACTAAAGTATCTATTCAGTGAATGTCATGTTCTCGATCCTCACTGTACTTCTAGCATATATATATGTTAGGGCACAAGGATGGTCAAAGACTCGATCAAACCAAGATTTGTCAATGTCTTCGCAATTATTTCAAGAAGGTCGATTCCGGTTGGAGCCCTGAAGTTTTTCGTCGTTATCAATGTCATTCTCTTTCCGCACCTACAATCTTGGACAAAAGTGTTGACACATTTTCCCCTCCCCCCATTCAATGTTGATAAATTAATTATTTAGCAACGATTTTCCGTCAAAGGCTTACAGGAACTCTTCCAAATTCAAGCTACAACATTGATACGGGGAGGGGGGTGATTAAAAGCAGTTTTCTTCGGAACTGGTGACTCACAGCATGGTAATTTTGACAAAAGTACGACATTTAAAGCATGTGTCAACACATTTTGTCCGGGATTGTCTGAATGCGGTTTTCTAATTGTACACGTAATGGTTTTCCAGAAAAGTTTGAAAACGCAGTGAAGATTGAGAAACACCGAGTGCTTTATTTTGGCTGAAATGTAAGCTTATATCACCTCGAGTTAGAAATTGACAGTTGAATGAAGCATCCGCTTACAGTAGTTGAATAAATGCGCGTCGAGTCAGATCATGTTTCAAGAGAAGATTTCTTTAGATCGTAAGAGTTTGTGTGTTTTCTTATGATCCTATACGGGGTACCGTATTTCCATCGAATTTGCGTGATTCAACAGTGGGCAGTGCAACCTGTTCGAGATCAATACGGGTGAAAGTCACTCGAAAATAGACGAATAATACATCATGACAAGCGCACATACAACGAGCAATACATTTCTAAGTGCGAATTGTGCCCCAATTAGAGCGACTGAGTGAATGGAAAAGTCGGCTACAGAACTGCTTTGTCGTCGGTGAAAGTTTTTAAGTGTCGCTCAACAGCCAAAAGCTTGATAAAATGACATGCAACGCAACTGAATCAGACGATTATGTTAATTAGTTTTAATTGGCAGAATAACGCACGCCCTCGCGTTAGGTAAATTTCACTAAAAAATTGGAAAAATTGTTACAAAACCACTTGGAATGGCATAAAGAGTGATATTTTATCCGAATACGATATAAAACTATAGTTTGTGTTGCATTTATTTAGGATTTCCAACGGTTTACACTTTCAACGGTTTACACCACAGAGTAAAGAGGATTAGACAGATTCTATTTATAGTTCGTAGTGTAAACCGTGTAAACCGTTGTAAACCGTGTCATATTTCAACCTCTCCAGATCATAAAATTCCACATAGGCAACCATTTGCGATACATTTAAGACCATTTTCAATATGACATTGCCCTTTCTGTGGGATTTCGGAGTCAATATTGTCAACCTTTCGTATATCTCCTGTGTAGGACGCGGTTCTCGAAATGCATTTAGGTTGCTTTCCAGGGCACGGAACGGCACCAATTTAATGTTGTACTTTCACATAAGGTGCTCTTATTTCTTAATTTGAAACGTGTGTACTCACATAATCATCTTCATGAACTTTTTGGCAGTTGTCGCTTTCTGAGTATCAAAATCCGATATAACTAAATGAACTACTGGCTCCGGCCTATAAATAAATCTTACTTTTCTGCCTCTGGCATCCCAAAATAGACTACCGCTACAACCTAGCCTTTATAACTGCATTCAACCCTCGCGTTTAACAAAAGAGAAGGCTTTTCACGGCCCTTAGCTATGACAGAAGTTACTTTCTTGCTATTTTGTATTCGGACAATCTTGGACAAAAGTGTTGACACATTTTCCCCTCCCCCCATTCAATGTTGATAAATTAATTATTTAGCAACGATTTTCCGTCAAAGGCTTACAGGAACTCTTCCAAATTCAAGCTACAACATTGATACGGGGAGGGGGGTGATTAAAAGCAGTTTTCTTCGGAACTGGTGACTCACAGCATGGTAATTTTGACAAAAGTACGACATTTAAAGCATGTGTCAACACATTTTGTCCGGGATTGTAGTATGTTGTGAAACTGTTTGTATTATAATAATGTATTAAATTAAAAACAAAAAAAAGATACATAGTTTCCTGCAGATTTCAGTGAAAAAATTGTCTTCTTATATTCTGGATTCCCATAGGGCTACTCCCTTAGATAAGCCATATAGGTATGTGCTGTCCCAAAGGGTTACAGGTTGATTTGCCTGTTTTGCCTGGGATAGGGTGTGGTTTTGATATGAGACATAAAATATTAGAGGCTACGAATTTGGGGGGTGGTCTGTGAAAGATACACAAAATTGACAATTTTGGTCTGAAAAAGGGGCAGGGCTATAAAACCATGTAGCACACCCCCACCAGAAATTCTGAGGAGTACTTCCTCCTCCATCTCTGGATTATTCCCCAGAAAGTTGTGCTGTTACAACCCTAGCCTAAAGTCTGTAATACCTAAACAAAATTGCAAGATAAAACCAGAACAACTTAAACTGCATATTAACCCAGCATACCTAAGAGAGTACAGAAATAACTCTGGATGCTTATGGTTTAAAGAGACAGTCTAAGTGAAGTCCTTAAAACAACCACAGGAGTCTGCAACTGAACAAGAGACCAAAGAATGAAAACTTTAGCAGTATAATTAGACAAATGACTACAAAACCTCAGTGTAAATTCAATAATTTAATAATCTCAGAGCATTACCAAAAACTTTACAAATTCACATTAATGACTTACTGGTAGGCTTCATTCAGTATATTATAAACATGCATAAACAGGCAAATGATAGGTACGATGCTGGATCATTCCACAGTATTTTGGACATGAATTTAATAAATTTCCACTGGTTTACTATGGTGTGGACTCTTATTTACCACGATTTACGTCATCACTTGGTCTAAATGTTGTTGACTCACGAGGCGCTTTGCCGAGTGAGTCCACAACAAATTTTGACCATGTGATGACGTAAATCATGGTAAATAAGAGTCCACACCATGGCAAACTAGTGGAAATTTGTTTTTTACCAAGATATTTAGAAATAAACAGGAAAGTCTCGTTGTATTTTGCTGCAAAGCGTGACATGCTGGCGTCAGCATCGTTGTCTGGACTCTTATTTACCACAGTAAATTGACCAATCAGAGAGAGAGAATCTAGTGTGTTGTGGTAAAAAATAGTTTTCTAAATGTTTTGAATCAAGCATAAAATGTCCTAGTTGTAGCTTGGTGTTGATAGTTTACTTTATGATGTGATTTATAGGGGTAGCATGTTGATAACGATGCATAAATAGAGAATATTTCACGGCGGCGCGAAGATCTGAATTTTATTTTTGAGTAGACTACTTTTCAAATGGCCTGGAGCTAGCAAAGTAAACAATCTATGTGATCCCGGCCAATCACAGTGCAGATCCACTAATGCCGGAAACAGGGTTATGACAGCAAATGACATCTGAAGTTTGTGATTCTCTGGTTCTCTCTGGTTACTCTATGTGTGGATCTCGAAGCTTTTCTTCGCTTGCTTATCGGCATTAATTGTACCATTCGATGTGAATGAACCCAAGTGGAACGGTCAATTATACGCAGGAAACTTTAGCGCTAAAAACGTTTTCTAATAGCAGCCATGTTGATGAACAGTTCGCAAAAACGTAATTATGACAGCCAAGGTGTGGAGATGATATTACGTTTCCTCTTTATTTCCAAATGCGAACGCCTGTCGGCTTCAAGTGACTGCAATTTGAAGACGCTAAATTCTCTAATGTGAATTGAACACACTAAGCGAGTCTCGTCTTCTCGCACCGCTCGCGGCCGTGCCAAGCTTCTCTTGTATTGTGCAAGGCTGGGAGGACGTCCGCACGGAGGTTAAGTTCACAAAATTTTAAGAATTGGATCGCTAGTTGAATCCCGTCAAGGGTAATCTAGTTTTAACAAAGACGACCGGAAAAAGTACCAACGGACAGAAATGGCGAGCTTTCTCAAACGATGAAGTTGCAGGGACCCAGTTGATTTGGCGTTGCCAGCGAGTTCGCGGCGTGAGTTGCGTCGAGACCAGAATATACTAAAATGGACAGTAGGGACAAGAGCGGAACTCCCAAGAGAGACTTCCCAGTTTCTCACCAGAAAAATATCACACATAGAGAACTTGGCTTTTGACATCTTGCTCAAATGAAACCTAACTAAACGGGTGTCTCGAAAACTAAGACCTAAGACCTAAGACCTCGAAAACGAAGACCTCGAAAAGGAAGACCTCGAAAACTAAGACCTCGAAAACTAAGATCCCCGAAAATATGCTCAGCGAAACGCTTGATTCGCCTCGGAATTACTTTTACAGGAAGCTGGTTGTGTGACAACAAAATGGGGGGGGATGGGGGGGAAGGAAGGAAGAGGAAGGAAGGAATTGCTTTTTTTCTCGTATTAAGCAGTGAGGACCAAATAAGCAGAAGTTGAAAAAAAAATACGTGTAATTATGGAGTTATAATTGTTCCACAGCATAAATAAATAAATAAATAAATAAATAAATAAATAAATAAATAAATACATAAATACACACAAAAAACAGCATAAATACATTATCGGGACGCAAAATAATAAACCGAATCAAATTACAACTATAATCGGGATCAGTATACAACTCGTAACATACTTCTATGAAAGATTAATCTTTGTCGCTGCAAAGCTAACGATTTCATGATTTCTTTCATGAACTCTTTCTCATCACGCCCATCTAGCAGCTTTTTCACAACTACTGTCTCGGACCGATCATCCTCCACACCGAGCCTTGCAGTAAACACGGCACCAAACGAGCCCTGTCCTATAACTTCCAAGTGCTGCAGGTCTGTATACCGGAATCCAGGTAGATCGTTGCTTTCGGGGGGTTTCTTTCGGGAAAATATTGGTAGTTTGAACGCCATACTTGTCGTCGCACGTGGGCAAGAATTTCCAACGATGAGTTTGCGGACAGAAATTCTAGACGGAACTGTTTGAAAGCTTAGCCATAACGTCATGGGATTTTCCAGACTTGAATAGAGCCTTTAATTAGGTTTAAACCAATCCCCGATGTACAACACGATAAGCAAGGCGCAGTGTGTTGTCTGCGTTGCATTAATGGAGAATAATTCTATTATCTGTACTTGAAGATATTGTACATTTTGAAGAACAAATAGAGCTCCGTAATTATCCGTCTGAGCATATTTTCGAGATCTCGAAAACTAAGACCCTTTGGAATAATTGCCAAACGTCTAAAAATACCGCATTGTTTGAAGTGTCACACAACCAGCTTCCGGTAAAAACAATTCCGAGGCGAATCGAGCGTTTCGCTGAGCATATTTTCGGGGGTCTTAGTTTTCGAGGTCTTAGGTCTTAGTTTTCGAGACACCCCTAACTAAACTATAAATTATCATTACAGCACTCATACACCTGATTCTTAAAGGTTGAGCGACTCTGTATTTTGAAGTTAGGAGCGAAAGTGTCAGGCGGCAAGAAAAGCTGAATAATGCGTGACATATCTTTTTATGCACAATCGATTTTGGTAGTTTGACTTCGAACATTTATTTCTCATCAGAGGCCACGATTAATCCAGCCTTCGCTCCAATACTTATCTACTCCTTTTATTAACTGGATGCGTTTCTTCTCTCAGGCTTTAGAGTATTCGTGCTCTGTAACAAATATAAAACTGAAAGCCCGCGGGACTGAAAGCAAGGAATGAATGAAACATTCAGTTTTACGGCTAAAGCTCATCGTAGCTTTGGTTTCCGTTTTCGGCCTGTTATCTTCCCAGAAGTATTTCGTGTCACCGCAGAAAGTTTCGTCGGGACTAAATAGTTAGCGGCGACAGTTATTTGTAATCGCGTAGCGGTATCCATCAAATATCGAATCCACGAAATTTCCGCAGTGAACTTAAGAATGCAAGCCAAAATCATTCCCTAAAATCCAGTTTATCCGTGCATGTTCCACAGAACCAAACGGTGATGAGTTTCGAGCATAATTGCCTGCGTTACAGCTACACCCTCGTTAACCGACTGGTTTCCGTTTACAAAAGAGCGGCACAATGGCTGCATAATTCATGATCACGGCATAATAGCCATGGGAATTTGTGAAAGTTACTTTTGCGGCTTAAGGTCACATTTCATAATTTGCTCAAGTTTTGGTATGTGAAAGTTCGGAACCGTTTCCGCGGGCCTCCGCTTTTGCTAAACTGAGTATTCGAACGATCCATTTATAAGGCGGCAGAGGGTGAAAACTATATGTGGCGCTCGAAATGAGAGAATTTAGATTTATCTCCAAAAACACTGCGGCAATCATTTAGGGCCTCCCCAGCGGGCAAAAGTACGTCGAAACAACGTCGAAACAACGTTATTCACGTACGTTGAAACGACGTTGAGAATTGATTGAATATGGAAATGGAATCGACGTAATTTTTCGGACGTCGAGTCAACGTCGGAATCGGACGTTGAATCAACGTCGAAATACTTATGTCGAAACAACGTTATTTGTTGACGTCGAAACAACGTTGAATATTCATTGAATATGGAAATGGAATCGACGTAATTTTTCGGACGTCGAGTCAACGTCGGAATTGGACGTTGAATCAACGTCGAAATACATATGTCGAAACAACGTTATTTGTTGACGTCGAAACAACGTTGAATATTCATTTAATATGGAAATGGAATCGACGTAATTTTTCGGACGTCAATCCAACGTCGCAATTGGACGTTTAAATCAACGTATAATTTCGGTTTGTGAATCAACGTTGTGAATCAGTTTTCGTCGATTAAACGTGAAAGTCTGACGTTGAATAGTGGCTGGGTGACCAAGGTTAGATACACGTTGAAAACCGATTGAATTCGCAAATAGAATCGACATCACTTTGGCAACGAACGCCACGTCAAAGTACGGCATTGAAACAACGTGGAGCTGTGAGTGTGGTCAAATGAAGTTTAATGGCTTCAGATGCAACGTTAAACATACGTTGAAATAAGCAAAAATACTCATTTGTACTATGTATAGATTAAGAAAATTATTAGACTCAGTCGTCGTATAGAAACAATTTTTATTTTAATACGTTACGTTGCATCACTCTTCCTTCCCCCTCCTCCTTTCCGGTCCGGGGCATATTTTAAGCAGGTTGTTACTGCAGTGGCAACCTCCGATTCCGTTGTGCTCCTTGTTTTCACAACAGATGCTGAAAATGGCAATAGGAAAAGGAATTATGTCATCCTCAGAACCAATCTAAACGTATGCATAATTCTACAAGATAAAAACAATCTGCTTGGAAAGCATCTCACTTAGCAAAATTGTTGCGGGAGCAATTCTTGCCTCCAAATGTTTCTGAAGCATGTCAAAAACATTTTTGCTTCTATGACGCAAGTTACTTCCGAAAGATTTTTTTTCTAGCTTAGCCACAGAGAAAACTCACAGTGCTCACGATCCTCACGATCCTTTTATGACGCATCGCTCGCATGAAAAATACGCATTGTGACTTTTTGTGCATTTCAAAAATGCTCTGGCAGGTGCATCACACACGAAAGCTTTAATAGACAACCGATACGCCTTGTGTACATCAGTGACCCCATTTTCCGTGAGCTGACGAAACTCTTCTAGAAAGTCTGCAAGATACTCCTCCACAGACGAAGGCTTAGTTTCTCCACAATATAGGGCAACTATGAAAGGTTCAAAGGTACCAAAAGAGCACAAAATTGGCCACAACTGAACATTGGAGGATTTAAAAAGAGGGACCCCGTCTATATTCACAAGTAATTCTATAGAATTGTTGCTTTCTGAAAATTTTGGGTTTTGTACCAAGATCCTTAGGATACCCGTTTCTATTCCAAAATAGATGTACTGGCCGCCACATTTATCCACTGATTCTATTGCTTGGGGAGTTTGTAACAGTGTGCGAGCGTCCTTTGGAAGGCGATGCCGTTGCCGCCTAAGAATAACCAACATTTCATTCAATGCAGAACGAGTGCACTTGTTCTTTGTTGCCCAAGATGTGAGTTCCTCGCTTAGATCTGGTTGATTTTCTGCATCTGAATCTGGGGACGAATCAATATTATCGGTTTCCGACTCTGAGGAAGACACGAGATCCTCTGAAGAATACACGTTTACGTCTGCATCATCATGGCTCTCATTCGGTGATAAGTCGGCTAAATATTCGGCGTTTGGACTATTTTCTCGTTCATCACTACCACCTTCGCTATCGCCACTAGACTCTGCAAGAGCTCTCACTTCTGCATGGCATTTTCTCCATCGGCGTTTGTAGTATGACATAGTATATACTTCGTACTAGCCCGAGATTAGATTTGTTACTAATAACACTTTTTCAAGACGTATATTAAAATTTACGTCTGTACGGAACGAGCGATACAGCAATCTCTTTTGGAAAGTCTAGAGTGCACGTATTATAGTCATACACTAAAACAAAGGCTATACAAAAGGCTAAAAAATAATGAAAGGCTAGTTCACAGCAATAAACAGCGTAATGCTTTGTCTCAATGAAGCATTGTGCCATTCATAAAATGAACAATGCACAATGTCGACTACAGAATAAAAGGGACCTCAGTTACAAAAAAATATAATTCTTTAAGTCTATAAACGAACCACTGTCTCTTGAAATACCTACAAGCCCTGATAAAGTAACTTAAAGTACTGCCACAAAACAATTCTCAATGAAACACGTCAGAATATTTTGTATATAGTCTACATATCCTATAAGTGTTTCTTTCTCGTGATGCATTTTGACTGCGCCTCACGGATGGCGTCGACGTCACGGCATGATTCAAATCGGAGGAAAGAGCACGCGATCTTGTGAATCACAGAAACTTTCAACGTAATCTCAGCGAGAGAACGACAGCATCACATATAAGCACACGAAATGGGAAATATTCCATTAAACTATCACAGGCTATTTAATGTATCTTTTTTCAAAGGCGACGGCTATATGTTCAGCCTCAGCCAGTATCAGAGCGACCGTTAATGCTTCCACTGGTAAATTACGTCGGTAATAACAAGTGATACAAGCCGATAAATGAGTGTAGAATATATAAAGCTAGTGTAAAAATAACTGCACAAAAGAATACTGAAGAGATATGACTGTACTCACCTTGGAAAACACGACCCGCTGAAGCCCCGAAGAAGACGTTAATACTTGTCGGTGGGAGCGCCAAAAGCCAACTGAAATCCTAGCTCACTTGCTCTGGGTTGTCACAATAAGTGTACGGCAGATGACGTCACATTGCCCATTCACGAACGGGCAGATCGGTTTCATCTACTAAGACGTTTGCTTTGTTTTAATTCTACCTTATATTTTATAAAGGAATGAACTGTCGCTGAACTCAAAACTTGTCGTTTCCGTTCATTCAGTTGGGGCCCTGGGGCCCACTTAGTTTCGTTTCCGGTTTGTTTATCATCCCCAGACCCCGCTCCTGGGGAGACCTCGTGGTCGAAGTTTACATTTAGTTCTAGTTCCATTAGTCTCTTCATTCTCTGGTTATTTGTTCGCTTCTAGTTTCGCCTCATGGGGATTTTCGACGTAAGTTTTTCCTTCGTCGCTTCGTTCTCAGTTCTAGCCTTGTTTCGTGGTTACATTTTGTTTTAGCTATTTGTTTTGTATTATTTCTCTCGTTTTAGTTTTCACCATATTAAACACACCATCATCCACGTGTTTTGAGGTGAACACTGCGCTGTGAACGCGACAGTGAAAAGTCGAAAGGGACAGTTAACCCTACTGCAGTCAAGGAGTAATTTGGAGCGAGCATGAAACCGTGAAACAGCCACAGATATTCACGAAATTCGCCGATGGCGGAATCTTCTGAAACACAAACAATCCCGGCGCTCGCCCTGCCAGCGAACTCAAACGGACTTGGCGAAAAACGTCAAAGAAAACCCTCGAGGAAAGCCCTCCAAAATGCAATCCAGCTCACCACCGCCGAATTATCAAGACAGGCGAAGGCACTCCGAACAGCCGCCGACAACGTTTTTGCATCCTTACGCGAAAAATCTTCGGCAGACGAAACGAAGCTGCACTCGCCTACAAAGAAGTGCGAGGAGATTCTGAACGAATTGGAAAGTCTCTACGCACAAGACAAATGGGGAGACACTCTCGACGACGCAGAGACAATCCTACAATCTGGAAGAGCCGATTTAGAATACGCCCGCGCTGCCTTAAACAAGGCAAGAGACATACAGTTCAAAGAACCGGTAAGAGAAGGTCACATCCCACGAATTTCCCGCTGCTCGTCCCGTGTCTCCCGTGGCTCTTCGCACTCATCATCCAGTTCAATCAGGACCAAGGCACTAGCTGAGGCTGCCGTCGCCAAGAAGCAAGCAGAATACGACCGACTCATGGCAGAAAAAGAACACGAACGAAGACAACGCGAGGCTGAAGAAAATCGGCTCCGCGAACAGCGACGCGCCCAACATGACCGAGACATGGCAATACTCGCCGCAGACAAGGTAGCAGCAATTGCCGACGCCAAACTTGCCGCGATCGAGATGTCACTCGACGAAGAGGAGAACTCTTCCACCTCCTGCAGAGACGCTGTGTCAGAAGATGCAAGCCACAGAACTCAACAATGGATTAACGCCCAAGAGATCGCGAACAGAACAAAAGAGAACACTATCGCTTATATGCAATACGTGACGCCGCAAGAAGTGACAGACACTTCGAACCCCGGGAAAGCATTGAGCGGAGCTTATAAAACGCCGCTCGATACCCCGACACCGTTACGCACTGTACAGCAAGAAACACCCACCCGCAGCCAGGACAGGTCGTTTCCACAAGCAATCAAAGTTCAAACGGAGGACTATACAGAAGCTATTCTAGCGACAAACAAGCAGCTGATAACCAGCTTAGCAAGACAGAGCTTACCAAAGTGTCACCCGGACACTTTCGGTGGGGATGCCACACTGTTTTATCCGTGGAAAAGTGCGTTTAAGGCCATGATACAGAACGCGGACATCCCCCCTGACCAGGAAACGAACTATCTCCGCCAGTACACAAAAGGAGACGCCCAGAGGCTAGTAGACAGTTACCGTAAGAGGCAGCACAGAGACCCCTCTTCTCTCCTAAAGGAAGTCTGGACCGAACTAGAGAAACGATTTGGAAACACAGCGGTCATCACCAACGCACTTCTGAACAAACTGAGTAGCGCAGCAAAGTTCAACGAGAAAGAAAGAGAGAAACTTCAGATGTTTGCTGACGTATGCGCTGACGTAGACAGTCAACTTGAAATCCTCCCGAGTCTGGCCTGCCTGAATTACCCCAACACCATCAAACCTATCGTGGAAAAGATGCCTCGCTTTCTACAGTCTAAGTGGGAGAAACAAGTCGCCGAGTACGCTGAAAAGAACCACGACGCCTATCCCAGGTTTCATGACTTCACTGTCATGATTGGAAAGCAAGCGACACTGAAGAACCATCCAAACATCATTGCAATTGGAACCCCCTCACCAAAAGAAACCAAACCCACGGGATTTCTGAACGGCAGGTCAGCACTGAGACCGGACGCGAGGACCTTTGTTTCGAGCGCTAAACCCCTACTCGGAGAAACCACCAACAAGGTGAACGAGAAGAGACACTGTCCATTTCACGATACAAAAGGCCACGACCTAGCAAACTGCAAGGCCTTTGAGCGAAAACCACTAACCACAAAGACGGACTGGATCTTGAGGGCGGGACTCTGTTTCCGGTGCCTATCATCAGAACACCAAGCCAATGCCTGTACTACAACCATCAATTGCGAGAAATGTGGAAGCAGTCTGCACAACACATTGCTACACAGAGAGAAAAAGAAACCTGATACCGAAGACGATGGCGAGGAGCTGGAGACAACACCCGACACTGGGGACAACGGCGAGGAGCTGAGATCAGCCTGCACTGCCATCTGCCGCAACAGGAGTGGAGGACTATCGTGCAGTAAGATTGTTCTTCTAGACGTCTTCCAGAAGGACCGGCCAGATCTAATTCTCAGAGTTTACGCCATTATTGACGACCAGAGCAATGCGTCTATGATCTCACCCCTGCTAGCAGACAGGCTAGGAGCAGACGGTCCCAGAGAGAAGTTCCTGCTATCCACCTGCAGCGTCGAGAAGGAAGTAAAGTATGGTCGCCGCGTCACCGGCCTAGTAGTGAGGTCCGTTGAGGGAGAAGAGACTAAACTACCGACGCTAATAGAATGCGACCACATCCCCCGTGACAAGAACGAGATCCCAACCCCAGCGATTGCCAGTGAGTTCTCTCATTTGAAGGAGATCGCCCACCAGATCCCGCCTTTGGACCCAAACGCAAACGTTGAAATCCTCATTGGTCGTGACGCACCAGAATTGTTGAAAGTCAGGGCATTCAAAAACGGACCACCGGGAGCTCCGTGGGCGCAAAAGCTCAAGCTTGGATGGACGGTGTCAGGCCAAGTATGCCTAAATAGAGTTGGTGGACCCGTGCATATTTCGACCCACAGAACCGCAGTCGATATCCCAACCCCACGCTGGCTCTGCCCCGACCGAGGCAACGGACAGCCTACCGCTATCCGGGAAGGTCCCTCACCTCATGGGATCGCCCCATGCCCGAATCACTTTGTGATCAAGGAGGAGTATGTTGGAGGGGGGCAAATTGCACCCAACGTCTACCGCACAACCGAGGATGACAACGAAGCCAGTCTGTCCCAGGAAGACCGCCGCTTCTTAGACGTCATGAAACATACCGCCCACAAGAACAAGCAGGGGAATTGGGAGATGCCCTTACCCTTCCGCTCAGATGACATCAGAATGCCCAACAATCGGAGCCAAGCCGCAAACCGCCTGAACAACTTGTTACGATCTTTCAAGAGGAAACCACAACTGGAGAAAGACTATTTTGCCTTCATGGGAAAGATCCTCGATCGAGGACACGCCGCCCAAGTACCACCTGACGAGCTGTCAGTCGAAGAAGAAAAGGATGGTGGGAAGTCAGCAAACACCGATAGACATGGCCGAATCTGGTACTTACCCCACTTCGGAGTTTACCATCCAAAAAAACCCGACCAGATTCGTGTGGTTTTCGACTCCTCAGCAGAATTCCGAGGCGTGTCGCTAAACAAGGAGCTCCTACCAGGCCCCGACCAGATGAACAACCTACTCGGCGTACTCGTCCGCTTCAGGCAAGAGGATGTTGCCCTGATGTGCGATGTGGAACAGATGTTCCATTCATTCTACGTGAATCCGGAACATAGGGATTTCATAAGATTCCTCTGGTTCAAAGACAACAACCCCTCAGAAGAAATCGTGGAGTATCGTATGCTCGTACACCTGTTCGGGAACGTCTCAAGTCCAGCCATAGCCACCTACGGCATGAGGAAAACGGCGGAAGACGGCGAGGAGGAGTTCGGCTCTGCAGCCAAAGAGTTCGTTTACAACGACTTCTACGTCGACGACGGACTAACTTCGCTGCCAACAGATCAGGAGGCAATAGAACTACTGAAGAACACGCAAACCATGTTGGCCACCGCCAGACTCAGACTTCACAAAGCAGTGTCAAACTCCGTTCCTGTTATGGAAGCCATACCCATAGAAGATCGGGGGAGAAACGTCCGCGACTTAGATCTCCGCCACGACAGCCTCCCAACACAGCGTTCCTTAGGAGTTCAATGGGACCTGGAGAGAGATACCTTTACCTTCCATGTTATTCTACCAGAGAAACCGTACACACGTAGAGGCGTGCTATCCGTTATCAACTCGATATATGACCCGTTAGGCCTAGCTGCGCCAGTCACCCTAAATGGAAAGCTGTTACTCCGGCAGTTGGTCGTCATGGGAAAGAAAAGCAGCGACTCCCCATTAGGATGGGACGACCCACTACCCGAAAGGTTGATGAGCCAATGGAAATCCTGGAGAGACACGCTCGTGGACCTGGAAAACATCCATGTCCCCAGATGCTACCACCCCAAAGACTTCGGCCCCGTAGTACGATCCGAGATCCACTCATTCTCAGACGCCAGCAAGGACGGTATTGGAGTCGTCACTTATCTCAGACAAGTCAACGAATCGGGAGAGGTGAACGTTGCATTCCTGTTTGGACAAGCGAGGATGGCTCCTCTGCAGCCAACGACAATTCCCCGGCTCGAGCTCTGTGGCGCCGTCTTATCCTCTGAGGCTGTGAGGAAACTTCTAAAGGAGTTACGTCTACCCATCCACGAAATCGTGTTCTACACAGATTCCAAAGTTACCCTCGGCTATATCCAGAATGATAGTCGAAGGTTCCATGTATATGTCGCCAATCGCGTCCAGGTCATCAGGAACATATCCGATCCATCTCAGTGGAGATATGTCAACACTGCTTCGAACCCAGCAGATCTCGCAACACGAGGAGTAGCTGCCGAAAACCTGAAAGACTCCAAATGGCTAAACGGCCCAGAGTTCTTAAAAGAGACCTCTAGCAGCGTGCCCGTTCCTGAAGTGGTCGGCTTAGATACACAAGACCCCGAAGTCAGAAGCCAAGTCGTTGTCCACGCCACGGAAGTCAACGAAGCCCTGGGACTAGGCTCTGAACGATTCACCCGCTTCTCCAGATTCACATCTCTACGACGAGCCTTAGCCATTCTCATAACCAAGATAAAGGCGTTTAAGTCAGAACGTGACAATCACAGGTCGAGAAACCCAGGCGAACACGTCAACAACCACAACTCAAAGCACCAATCTTCACACAAAGAGCCTGAACGAGTTCCACGTGGCCCGTCGGTAGAGGAGTTAAGCCAAGCAGAAATTGTCATGATCACGACCGTGCAAAGTGAGTGTTTCGCAGATGAAATCGGATCAGTGGAAGTGAAGAGTGACTCTCGTGATACCGAGGATCATACCCACACCCGCCAGAAGAAAATCACACTGAAGAAGTCAGACCTCCGCCCTCTAGACCCGTTCTTGGATGACCAGGGAGTTCTCAGAGTAGGTGGTCGTCTACGCCGCTCCAACCTCGACTTCCCAGAGAAACATCCAGCCGTTCTGCCGAAAGGACATCACCTATCTCGTCTCATAGTCCGCCATCAACACGAGAAAGTACATCATCAAGGTAGACAGATCACCCACGGAGCCGTCCGAGCAGCTGGCTACTGGATCGTAGGCGGCCATGGAGTGGTGTCGAAAGTAGTCAGCTCATGCGTAACTTGCAAAAGATTGAGAGGAGCGAGTCTCACGCAACATATGGCCGACCTACCCTCCGACAGGACAGAAACCCCACCACCGTTCACCAATGTTGGATGCGACGTGTTCGGACCTTGGACAATCCAGACAAGAAAGCTCAGGGGAGGTGCTGCCAACTCAAAACGTTGGGGACTGGTTCTGACCTGTTTAAACAGTCGAGCCATCCACATTGAGGTCCTGGAGTCTATGGACACGAGCGCATTTCTCTGTGCGCTTCGCAGGTTTCTCTCACTTCGCGGTCCTGCCGCTATAATAAGGTGTGACCGTGGCTCGAACTTCATAGGAGGTAAATCCGAGCTGGATCAAGCTCTACAGGAGATGGATGAAGGGGCGCTTAAGACCTATCTCGCCGACCAAGGTTGCAAATGGCTATTCAACCCACCCCATGCGTCCCATTTTGGAGGTATCTGGGAGCGGCAGATTGGGACTATCCGCCGAGTCTTGGATGCCATGCTTTTAGAGTTGGGAGGACCTCAACTCACGCATGAACTACTCACCACGCTCCTGGCCGAGGTGACAGCAATAGTGAACGCTCGTCCTATCGCCACTATCCCATCCGATGCAGAGGAACCCCAGCCCCTTTCACCAGCCATGCTGCTCACCTTAAAGACTCGTCCACTTCTTCCCCTTCCCGGTAACTTCACCTCACAAGACTTGTACGCACGCCGTCGGTGGAGAAGAGTGCAATACCTATCGGATCAGTTTTGGGTCCGCTGGCGCAGGGAATATCTTCAGTCCTTACAGAAACGGCCAAAATGGAACGAGCATAAGCGCAACCTTGTTGCTGGAGACGTGGTTCTAATAAAAGACGAACAGGCCCACCGTAACAACTGGCAACTTGGTAAAGTGGTCAAATCATTCACCAGCGACGATGGAAAGGTCAGAAAGGCGAACATCTTGGTTTGCGAAGAAGGAGTCCGGAAGATATATCTACGCCCAATCAGCAAACTGGTTCTTATTGTAGAGTCACAGGACTCGCGCTCTCTCTAGCTAGGAACGTTCAAAGAGCAAGGACGTTGTCCTTGGGCGAGGAGTGTCGCTGAACTCAAAACTTGTCGTTTCCGTTCATTCAGTTGGGGCCCTGGGGCCCACTTAGTTTCGTTTCCGGTTTGTTTATCATCCCCAGACCCCGCTCCTGGGGAGACCTCGTGGTCGAAGTTTACATTTAGTTCTAGTTCCATTAGTCTCTTCATTCTCTGGTTATTTGTTCGCTTCTAGTTTCGCCTCATGGGGATTTTCGACGTAAGTTTTTCCTTCGTCGCTTCGTTCTCAGTTCTAGCCTTGTTTCGTGGTTACATTTTGTTTTAGCTATTTGTTTTGTATTATTTCTCTCGTTTTAGTTTTCACCATATTAAACACACCATCATCCACGTGTTTTGAGGTGAACACTGCGCTGTGAACGCGACATGAACCACGCAGATTATCACATGATTTTCAGCAGCAGTGCATTGTACGGAGTTGTGTGCTGCTTGTACACGGAGAGTAATCCTGATGCGTGACAAAAATAAAAAATAATTTATGCTGTTGACAGATGGAATTCAGACCAGCACGTATACTGACAGTCGACGTGAAAGGCCACATTCATTCTGCCCAAAAAAATAATTCAGCAACAGTCCGCCAACATTTAACAAACCAAGTTAATGCAGGAGAAGAGAAGGGACTTGTTCAAAGCAAATTCAAAGGCGTTAGTTAAAGCAGTCACGAACTGGGGGAGAGACTGTAAATATCGTATTTCGCCCTGTGGTTGGACTCCGTATTAACGCTCTCATGCAGTCCACAGACCACAGTGGTTCTAATTCCGAATATTCTCTTAAATTAGTGCTCGGTATTAGAAAAAGCTTTGCAGAACTCTGTTTTTATTTTTGCGA
The DNA here is from genome assembly GCA_964036295.1 of Plumapathes pennacea. Taxonomy (NCBI): domain Eukaryota; kingdom Metazoa; phylum Cnidaria; class Anthozoa; order Antipatharia; family Myriopathidae; genus Plumapathes; species Plumapathes pennacea. Next base: position 24,862,305 of record OZ038464.1, on the reverse strand, counting down.
GGTATTCATTTGAGTGGGTGACGTCAACCACAATTCTACGTTGATGCAACGTCTAATTCTGATGAATATCCAGTGTCGTCAGTAACCTTGAAAATATATTGTATTACAGGTATTGCTATATATATTCAGATCGGCAAAAAAAATTGGAACCACAGCAACAACTATGTTTTCATTGATGCAACGTCATATTCTGACGTTTGTGAAACGTCGCAAACATAACGTTGGAATGACGTTGTATTTTGGTTTCTATACGGGATATTCGGATGAGGGGATTTATGAGAAAATTGGTGTTCTCACACAACCATAATTCTACGTTGATGCAACGTCAAATTGTAACGTTTGTGAAACGTCGCAAACATAACGTTGGAATGACGTTGAATTTTGTTTTTTTTGGGGGATATTCGTATGAATGGAAGTAGGAGAAATCGGCGTGCTCAGTACAACCACAATTCTACGTTGATGCAACGTCAAATTCTAACGTTTGTGAAACGTCGCAAACATAACGTTGGAATGACGTTGTATTTTGGTTTCTATACGGGATATTCGAATGAGGGGGTTTATGAGAAAATTGGTGTTCTCACACAACCATAATTCTACGTTGATGCAACGTCAAATTGTAACGTTTGTGAAACGTCGCAAACATAACGTTGGAATGACGTTGAATTTTGGTTTTTTTGGGGATATTCGTATTAATGGAAGTAGGAGAAATCAGCGAGCTCAGTACAACCACAATTCTACGTTGATGCAACGTCAAATTCTAACGTTTGTTAAACGTCGAAAAAATAACGTTGAAAAGACGTTGTATTCTGGTTGTCTGACGTCGCGACCACGTTTCAACGAAACATCGACGTTGCGACAACGTCGAATGCCTGCTGGGTCTTCATATGAGCCCGGTTACCGAGATCTCGCCCTCCCACTATTTCCTTTGTTATAATTCCAATGAGTTCATATGAGAGCGGGCCAGCCCGGTTACCGAGATCTCGGTTAACCGGGCTGGCCCGTTTCTCATATGAACACTCCAGCCCGATTAACCGGGATGAAAATGTTTCAACTATGCGAGTCTGAAATGTACTTGCTTCTTAATTTGGCTTTAATGGCAGAATTGGCAAAAACTTTTGCTTTACAGACACTCTATCTCGGTTACCCGGGCTGAAATTTCCCATATGAACACACGACCGGGCTGGCCCGGTTGACTGAGCCAGCCCGGTCAACCGGGCTCATATGAAGAGGCCCTTAGTACTCTGAACCGTGACGGGACTTCCCAAGCCGGCAAAGAAAAAACGGTCTATCCGTGACTTTTTCGACACCTCAATATTTATCGGAGATCATGATATTCCAGCCTGGGCTGCATCCAAACTAAATACGGGCGCAATAAAAACTATGCCTTTCTTCTTTTGGCTGAGTTTCAAGTTAAATAAATTTTAGGGAAATCTGATACACTTAACTTGTTGACAACACTGTGCTTGCGGTTTTGGTCAATCATATTCACTTTTGAATTCTTCCAGTATCCAGTATCATGCACAGCTAGTATTTGACACCTACAAATTTATCAAAAGCCATGATATATGTAGAGAAAACTGTGCCGTTCTTCTTTTGGCTGAGTTTCAAGTTCAAGGACTTGCGGTTTCGGTCACGCATTATTCTTCTTCATTTGTGTACAGTTTTTATTGCCGTGGAATATGGCAATTTGAACAAGTGACAGCGACGTTGTTTCTTTTTTTCCAATAGTCTTCGAAGTTTGCGTAAAAGAATATGCGACGGTTCTCTGGTCAGTCGCTTCTGAATATAAATCAACATTATTTACCCTTACCACTCCGTTTAAATAGTAACGCGAGCGTTCGTCAAACATTTCAAGTTGACAAGCTGCTGTTGCACCCTCATTCAGCGGCTGGTTTTCGCTTATAAAGTAGAAATAACGAAATGGCTGCGCTTCATGATAACAGTATAGCCATGGTGCAGTTTGACCTATAATTTCAGTGACTTCAGCGTCCGCGCTCAACGGCGTTATGTTTTCGTGCCTTAATAATCACAATGTAATCTACATTCACGGAAACTTTTAGGCTCAGTGACCAAGCAAACTTCGAATGCTTGAACACCAGAATGACGAGTTCCAGAAAAGCTCCCGTGCAAAACCTACTTGAAGAACTGCTATTATAACGCGTAACACGATCATGCCCAAATTTGGAATTGACAAATCCTAATTTGGAAGTTCATTGTTGATACGGAAGGCTGGAGGGACATCGTCACTTCGTGGGCGACCTCAAAAATTGAACGTTCTCGATCCCCCGCCCAAAATGATTACGGATGCCATAAAACGCCACACGCCTAACATGTGATTCGTCACTTGGTCCCAGTTTCTTGTACCGAATACCCCACGTGATGAGTAATTGCGTTTCTTTCGGCAGTTTGTTAGAGAAAAGCATCCGCACACTTGTGTTTTTACATGTTGATACCGCGGGAAATTCTCCACTCTGCAACACACTCTCCAGGTTGTTGCTCTCGGAATATACATAAGAAACGAGTTGTCATTTGAGCGAATGTCACATGGACATTTTTACAAGATATTTATGGATGGATTTGTCAAAGAACTAGTTGATGGAGGAGGTGAGGTGAGTCCGCTGATGGGAGTCAATTTGCACTGTCTCCACTCGTCTCAACTTTTATTTTTTCCGTCTATGAAGTGTGATGACCATGCAAAAAGATTGCATTGGTAGACTGATGATTTTTATATGCACACAGCCAAACAAAAGAATCAAGGACCTATTTTTGTTTTACCCATATCTACAATACTTGTCTGACAAGACTATACTAAAAGCCTGGCTATCCCCACTTTTATCCAGTTCTATGTATCTCATTTTCTGGCAAACGTTTGGGCTTTATAATTTTTTCATCAACAAAAAAACGTGATTCGTGAATTTGATCATCGCAATAAAGTGAAGCAACTTAAGCAGTTGCAATGAGCCCGAAAAAAAGAAGTCCGGACTTCAACGGGAATCGAACCCTTGACCTTCACGATATACCCGCCATGCATAGTGATATGAATGATAAGATGTATATATGATAAACTCATATAGATGAACTGCAGAAAGGAATGAATTGTGAGTTTGAAAAAAACCCCTGAAACCTACAGTAAGCAAGAGAGTGCTGTATACACAGAGCATTTCAGAAGTACTTATTAGCTCTGGAATCCCACTTTGTGGGATTTGTGAGGTATAGTAATCACTTTGCCTTCTCTACTTCCCTCTGTTGTCAACAATGGATTTCCAAATAAAGCAGTTGCGGTTTTCCAAATTTGGGCATGATGAAGGTTGCATTGCAGGGTGTGTGGAGCAACGCAGTTTATAAGCAAGATGTTGTCATAGTTGTGACCATATTTTTGTTTGGAACATGTTCTCATTTTGAAGGTTTGTCATGTGTTCGAAATTTGTTTGGCCATCAATTCTGAGCTTGGTTGTGTTTCACTCTGTTGTGTTTTGCATTGTTATTGCAACATTTTGGCGCGGTGCCATGAAGGTCAAACAATCAGTGGTACAAACTGCATTATCGCAAACAAATCTGAAGCCGTTGGTTTAGTATCCGCCAAAATTTCTGTAGTGACAGTAAATACAGCTTGGAAGATACTAGGCCGAAAAGGTATTGAATCTCAGCTATAAAAAAAAAAAAAACAAAAATATCCATTTCCGGTGAATGTTTACAAGTTCACACAGTATGCAAATTAGTCAGGTATTTCAATTCTTGGTTTGCATGTGACGTCATAAAAAGCCATCTCAAAAGTAACGTATCCTATAAGTCCAATACACTGATATGTTCAAGACTATCATGCCTTAAGACTTGCAGCAAAATTCTGAGTCGATACAAAATATCTATCAAGAGCTATGGATGTTTGAATACCGTGACAACAAAGCCGTGTACACGCGCGTGGCCGACTAAAATCGCGGTCCTTCACGAAACATTTTAAAATTGGCATTGCGAAAGATGTGAAGTAACTACTAAACATCAAGCTAAGGGCCTCTTCATATGAGCCTGGTTGTGTGTTCATATGGGAAATTTCAGCCCGGGTAACCGAGATAGAGTGTCTATAAAGCAAAAGTTTTTGCCAATTCTGCCATTAAAGCCAAATTAAGAAGCAAGTACATTTCAGACTCGCATAGTTGAAACATTTTCATCCTGGTTAACCGGGCTGGAGTGTTCATATGAGAAACGGGCCAGCCCGGTTAACTGAGATCCCTGTCGCAAAGACCGAGATCTCGGTAACCGGGCTGGCCCGCTCTCATATGAACACATTGGAATTATAACAAAGGAAATAGTAGGAGGGCGAGATCTCGGTAACCGGGCTCATATGAAGAGGCCCTAAGTCACAGATCAACTTCATTTTGTGTTCCGAGTTTGACTAACATGGCGGCCGCATACAAACTGTTATCAAATCTCAAAAAAACAAATTGCCACTGCTTCGCCAAAATGAAGTCTAGATAATCCAAAAGTGGCATCTGGACTAATTCAGGCATGCTCTTTTTAGTTCTGTAGCCAAACAGGTACAATCTGTTTTTTTGTACGGTGCTGCGGTCACGTGACCTGTGAAAACCGCGTCAATAATTCTTTTCTCTCAATTATTCTAAAACACTTTTTTAGCCTGCGTTCACCATGAAGTGGTGAATTGAGCCAGTTTTATAAATAGCTACTTCCAAAAAAAAAGTCCTTGTTACAAATTTGCCAGCCTACGCTGCCTAATGCTGCTTTGACTTGAACAAAGATTCCACTCAAATATTTTGAATTTATTTCTTGAGTTAACACTTCTTTATGCCAACAGGCAAAAAGTGATAAACATGCAAAACAAAGTGAAACTAGTAAAACAAAACAGTGAAATGAACAACAATGTCAAACAAGCGTTAATTGCAGGCATTTTTTTGCTTTGCATTTTGAATGGCACACCTCAGGACTGACCGCCTGTTTACCAAACTCATTTGGGATCTCTTGAAAACTTACATGTCTTGTACATATATTTTTGATGCCCCTTCTATTTCAGGCTCACAAAATGTAGCCTGAGGTGATGAATTTACAGTCACATGGTGAATTGTGGATCATATGGAAGATCCTGCAGGGGTTTATGTATTTACATCATTCTGTTCAAGTCTTCCCAGTATCACTGCCAATTCCTCCACATACTTGTATGTTGAACATGTACACAATTCCATGATAGTGTTATTTTACTGAGTTTGTAGTTTCTATATAAGCTTGACCAAACGAGTCCAGCATCGTCCAACACAATGTTTTATCACGTGGCCAAACAATCCAATGTCATCCAACATGTTTATAAAACATTTTGAATGGTAAGGATTCATAGACTGAAAGGGGGCCCACATCTTGTCTTATTAGGCTCCAGCGTGCTTGCATGAATCAAACAGTGTAGTACAGGCAGTCCAAACGAATCAAACATGATTGTACATCAAACCCAAAAACGTAAGAAATGTAATTGGACAATTTTGTACATAAATGGTCGATGGAATTCAAACTTAAGCCAACATCATACAATAGTGTTAAACATGTGGCCAAATGAGTCAACAGTGTTGGGTGGCATTGTTGGATTTGTTTGGAATAGACCTTCACTTCTTTGACCATTTCTAATACAGTCAAACCACGCTATTTCAAAGTCACACGGGACTTGAAAAAAAAAGTTTGAAATAGCAGGGTGTCGAAATAGCCGATAGTAAATGGCTGAAAAAATAAATTCAAGGGGATTCAGCTTGACTTCAAATTAACCAAGTTTGAAATAGTGAGGTTTGACTGTAGTTATAGAGGGGCTGACCTTTTCTAATATGGCACCTTTTAGATTGAAGACTATGGGATCAGTTGAGAACATCACCAGCGAAGATGAGAACCAGGTTCCTGTAGATAAGCACTCAGTTGCTACTACAATGAAATCCAACAGAAGAAACTCTGAATCTAGCCATTCCAGGTTAGTTTGTCACATAAAATGTATGATCTGTAATTTGTATTCTGAATGATTAGGATTTAATGTACTTTTATTACATATGCTAAGTCCTTTCTTGGGCTGGAAAATTTTAGGAACATTATCATTCTGTAGAGCTTGCAAAATAAATGTTTCTAGTAGCCTAACTAGTGTATATGAAAGATAATTTTTGTCAATCAAATAAGAAAGAATGGTAAAATTCTGTGTTAGTGACAGGTTTGGATTGACAGCAGGATGACACAGTAAATTGTCCAGCAAATTTGCCATTGCTAAATTTGATGGAAACAAATTTAGCCATAATGGTCTCAGCTCTGATACAGTTATCATATTTAAGAAAGGTTGGATCTACCACTGCAAATCCATTTATTTCCACTGTTATTAGATCTTTTGTCTGAAAACTGTACTGATCATGTTGCATGTTGTGTGAGCATATATAAGTGTGGATATGCCACATTGCTTGCAATAATACTGCAACAATATTGCGCCATGTAAGCCAAGGTAGTCCATTTGTTTACCGAAATTTAGCAAACTTTGCTAAATTGACAGTACATAGTAAACATTGAAAATTTGCAAGAACAAATCGATAAACAAAGGACAATTTATGGGAATGCAAGCAGTATACTTGCCAGAAATCTACAATAGATTTCTATAGGCATACTCAATTAACTCCAGGGTAATGTACCCTGAATTTTACTAAAACAAAAGTTAGTTGCCTAACTGTTAAACCTGTGCAATCTAATCCAAATTTGAACATACATGCTGTCCCAAATGAGTAAAGAAAATGTCAAAAGTACCTTTTAATTTTGTGCTTAGAAAATAATTGGTTTAGTCCTGCAAAACACCAAAAAATAATAACCCTCACCCCCTAGCCCCACATAATTTATGCATTTCTGGCAATATTGAAATCCACTGATCTTTATGCTGATTTACTTAAAGTATGTCTGTCCACAATGTTTTCTGTACAAGATTTAGGCCCTTTGTTTAGAAAGTCTATTAGAGATCTACTACAACTGTTTGAAATTAACAGCAAACAATTTCTAGACAATGATGGTTGACAATGACTATCAAATGAGAATTTTTAAATTTCGCGTTATTTTGTTAATATAAATTATAGTAGTGTAAAAATATAGAAAAAAGTAAAACAAAACAAAACATAAAAAGAAATAAAGAAATAAAAAAAAACCAAGCTATTGCAGTTTCGCCATGGCTGAGAACTGCCACCCCCACACCGTCCTATGATGCCCTAACCCATCCCTGCCCCAGTCCTTTTACCTTTTCTCTGTGCTTTTCTTCAGTATCCACCAGAGGGGAGGGGCACTTATTTCAAGTTTTGGCTAAGAGGAGGGGTGCTGATGGGAGTCTACAAAAATATCTCAGAAGGCCGAAATGCAACAATTGTTGCTCAATCTTCATTCAGATTATTGATTTTTATTCATTTGTCGTCCACACTAAAATGAGTGGAAAGCACTAAATACAAATTTTGACGTGCTCATGACATAACATCAGAGTTTTCAAAAACCTTTTTCGCTGTCCACAGGACAACAGGAAATTGCGCTTTAAAAAATATTCCACTCTGGAGAGCGTTTTTGACTTTATCTACTTTGTGAGTGTTTCAGGTAAAAAAAGGACATGCAAGACAAGATTTGATCACCCAAGAGTAAACATCTATATCCAACTAGGCTCTTTCCATGTTGCCACATCACAGTTTATGTCAACTTAAAATTGTCACCATTTGTTTTTGTAGGTCTTTTCGTTGTGCTAATCCCTATACAGTCTGGGTGTCTGGATGCAACTGGCTACACAGAACTTTAGAAGAACTATATGGACATATGGGAGAGTCAATAAGCAATTGTCCACTGATCACTGTAGCTAGCTGTATCTTGTTTGTTGGAATATGTTCAGTGGGATTTTTGTGGATAAATCCTGAGAACAGGGCAAGGAAACTCTATGTCCCCCAGAATAGTAAATCTGTGAAAGATCTTGAGAAAGCAAGTGAGTTTTTTGAGTTTAAACTCCGTCAAGAACAGATAATCATGGTTCCCAAACGTGGAGGGGACATTCTGACTACTGAATGTCTCAAGGAGGCCTTAAAAGTGCACAGAATGATTCAGAACCTGTCAGGATTTGCAAACTTTTGTGTAAGAAATCCCAAGATGGAAGCAGCATCTGCTGCATCCTGTACAGCTATCAATCCATTGGAACTTTTCCATGATGACAAAAACTTTGTCAATATTACAGGAAAATTGACTGATGCTACCATTTGTCCAGGATATATGATGAGCAATGGCCAACCATCCTGTTTCAACATGCCCAAGATGTTAAGTGGAGTTCAGAAGGATAAGCACACTGGTCAGGTTGTGAGTGCACAAGCATTAAGGATAACATACTATGTCAGAGACCCAGACACTGATAAAGAGGTTGATCAAGTGGAACGCTGGGAGGAATCATTTGTGATGAAAGTCATCTCTCTACAAGAGCAGATTTCAAGCATAAACATCTACTTTTCAGCTGAAAAAAGCTTGGATGATGCAATCTCTGCAAGCAGTTCATCAGATATTCCCTGGTTTGCCCTCACCTTTACTGTCATGTTGCAGTTTGCTGGCATGATGGTAGGGAAGGCCTTCAGAAATCCACTGACTGGGCATTCGCTGCTGGCATATGGAGGAACTTTTTCTGTGGCCCTTGGCATTGCAGCTGGATTCTCCCTTGCTATAATCATGCAGACTCCATTTGTTAGCATTGTTGGTGTCCTGCCCTTTCTTGTAATAGGAATTGGCCTTGATGACATGTTTATTATGATGGACCAGCTGGATCGCCAGGAACGCCATTTGACTGTGCCCATTGCAGTACGCCAAGTGATGTCTAGCACTGGTGTGACTATTACTATGACAACCATAACAGACCTAGTGGCCTTTGCAGTTAGTATAACATCAAATTTCCCATCTATCAGGTACTTCTGCATATATGCAGCACTGACTATCACCTTTGCATTCATCATGATTACCACTATTTTTGTGGCACTGATGTCATTTGATTTGCGCAGAATCAAAGACAATCGCCGTAACTGTCTTCCAGTCTGTCAAGCATCACCACCAAAAGAGGGGCAGCCTCCTTGGGATGAACCATGTCCTCAGACATCTAATAGATTGATGGCTAGATGGGGGAGATTTCTTATGCACCCAAAGACCAAGGTTGTAGTTATGCTTCTCTCATTTGCTCTCCTTGGAGCAGGTATTTACGCCACCATCCACACTGATAGAGAATTTGACAGAGCTTTATTAGCGAAAAAGGACTCATACTACAAGGCTTTTCTCAACATGGAACACAAGTACTTTAACCTGCCAACTGAATTCAGTGTCATTACTGAAGATGTGCTGTACAAGATGCCAGCAGTTCAAACTGAAATTCTAAAGCTATCTGAGATTTTGACAAAGAATGAGTATTGTGAAAAAAGAACTGTTACATGGATGGGGGAATTTTTGAAGTATGCTCATAGCCATAACAAAAGTTTAGGAGAGAAGAGCTTCACAACTAACTTGAAACATTTCTTAAACACTTCTGCATTCTCTCATTTTGCAACGGATGTCAAATTTGGCCAGAATGAAGAGAAAATTGAAGCAGCACGTATCATTGGCTACATTAAAAGTTCAACCAGCTCAGTGTTCCTTCAGGAAGCCATGCTGTCCATACGAAAAGATGTCACCACAAAATCTAAGCTGCCTGTGTATGTGGCCTGCCCCAACTTTGTCTTCTACGAACAGTATGCTATCATTGTCTCAGAGACAGTTCGTAATTTGACAATTGCGTCACTCGTCATTTTCTTTGTGACAGCTAACTTTCTTGTCAATTTCACTGCATCCTTCCTGGTCTTCTTTGGTTTTGTGTCCCTCATTTTTGAGTTGTTTGGCATGATGTACGTATGGGGTGTGTCTCTTAACTCCATCTCAATGATTAACCTGGTTATGGCCATAGGATTTGCTGTGGACTATAGTGCACACATTGCACATTCCTTTGTGAGGACACCAGGCAAGAAAGCAGAGAAGCGAGTGATTGGAGCACTCACCAACACTGGAGCAAGTGTTTTGTTAGGAGGTGAGGGATGAAATGTTGTAGAATGTGCAGCAACAATGCCTGGTGCATCGCTGACACCAAATTATATATTGTTTAGAATCAAAGCCTGGTTGTTCAAAGCACATTAGGCTAAATCTGGATTACTAGTTTTAGTCACTGGCAATAACAATCAGTGTTTTGTGATGTCCAAGTCAAATTCAATAATTTCCATGTGCAACATATAAACCAGGTCTCTCAGCTAACATTTGCTGTGCGATAGCAACAAAGCAATGCTTACAACGAAACAGTGTATCAGTCTGGCAGCTTTCTTGCTTTATACACCTATGCAAAAAGAGTGGAGGACTGGAAATGAACGGCTTAAGACCTTCAAAGGAGAACCACCAATACTACAAGGCAAAAGCATGTTTCAATGGCATTTCTGTGCAATTTGAATGCTATATATTTAATTGAAGCAGAGTGCAGGAAAAAGATGATAAACTAAAGTGCAGAGAAAACATGAAAGTAGAGAGTAGTAAGAAAATGAAAAGTAGTAAAAGTAGTGAGACCAGCTTGGCTTTCTCCATATAAATCTCTTAAAATTGAAATAGCTGTAATTTTGCTGGTTTCAAGCTACAACATTCAAATTTCTGAAAGCATGACTATTTTTTTCTGTATTTTCACTTGATACTCATAGTATTCCTTTCCATGTGTAGCAGTGTTGAAAAACATAGGGCACAGCCTATTTGTATAGGTAACTTTACTGTTTGGTGTTCATTGTAATGTTAGGTTTGGTTTTGCATTTTACCAGGTGCCAGTACTCTGGTTGGAATTTGCATGACAGCCATTTCCAAGTCAGAGATATTTCAGATCTTCTTCAAGATGTTCTTTAGCATGGTGTTTCTTGGGCTCCTTCATGGCTTATGTTTTCTGCCTGTCCAATTGTCAATCCTGTACAGATGTTCAGCAGCTAAATCTGATGTGCGTAAGAGAGAAGCTGACAAAAATGTCGTGGATGGTGCCATTGATAACATAGCTGCTGAACTACAAGCAGAGGAAAACAAAGAAATTTCTGATGCAAACGTAAACATTGCTTTGGAAGATCGTGGAAGACCATTGGAAAACTCCTTGGGTGAGCAACAAGGACATAACTCTTGTAAAGGTAATGTCAACAGGTTTAAGACCTATCTGCTGTACTATAACATATTTTAATTGTCACCCAAAGACGTGTCGACACATGCAGTTAATAGTGAAAACGTTTCGCTGGTCAGTTATGTGATTGGTAACATGGTTGGTACTATATGTTTTTGGTATCATGGTCATTATAATGAAGTTGCTACCTAGCTGGTATTGTTTTCACACTGGAAAAAGTCTGAAGCCCTTAATGGATCATTTTCTTTTATTGATGTGGTGGCATGCCATTTGTTTTAGTCTTGGAGGCCATTAGTAGCCAGCAACAATATCTTGAATGATGACAAGACTGTGGTCCACTTGGTTGATTTAACCGCTTTGACTTTCACACTTCAGACACCTACAATGTTGGTATGCATGCCAAGGGTTGAGGAAGCTCTCAGGGTGGTTCACAGTCAAGTGAAAATGTATTTATGATCACTTATCTATACAGCAACCACATTAACTGACCAGTGCAACTTGTTAATTTAACACATTAAAACCACTTTGTTTCCAAAAGTGTGAAATGCAAAGCCTGTCTCAGTTCACTGCATTTTATATATACCTTGTACATCAGCTATGATGTTGCAGCTAGGACAAAACGAAAGTTACGGTGGTCAGAGGTGGTTGTTTTAGGGAGTGGAAAAGGGTAAGATTTTTGACATTTAAAACCAAAGGACTGACACGAGTCGTGAGAAGGACGACAATAGCATGACAAACTAGGCATTGTGTGAAACTAGGTGGCACAGTGGTCGTGGGTATTTGCGTAATCACACTCATCAATGGTTATGAAATCAGACTCCTGCTATGTACTCTAGTCCTCCAGTGGTTATTATATTTTGATATTATTACAAGTATTTTACATGCTTTTTCTTTTATGAATGGAAATTGTTCCTCCTTTGTCTTCCTTTCTTTTTTCTCTATAGTTGCTACTTTCAAATATCTTACTGTAAATACAAAATAATAAGTGTGAATAAAACAACTTGAACTTGAACTTTTGCACTAATACAATCACTTTCTTTTGAAACTTTTCAGAGAGGGAAAAAGCTAGTGATGACTCAGCTGTACCCTCAACTTGCACACAAAGTAGCATGAATGGGCTAGAGAACATAAAAGCCAGTGACACGAAGATGTAAAGTATCAACTAAGATTGTGTCCATAAATACAATATTTGTAGAAATGTGTGTAGATGTGGCAGAGAAAGTGTAGAGTTGTATTCAGAGAGTATATTATTTAAACTTTGTCTCAAAATGGTCCATGTCAGTTTTTTCTTCAAACAATGATGCATTAATTCATAACATATATGTTGTCTACAAAAATGTTTCTTATTAGTGCCTAACATTTTGTAATATGGTGGTTCCAGAAAAATTAATTCGTTCCAAACTGAATAGTTTTAATTCTGTTAAAGGTTATACATAGAGTCTGGGTCTGCTTTTATTTGTTTGTTTGTTTGTTTGTTTGTTTGTTTTATTGATACTTGACCATGAAAGCTATAAACAATATTCTTGATAATGTGTGTGGTCAGATCCCGTCCCTAAAGCAAAACTCTGGTCGCTCAACCCTATTATTGTGCTGCATAGTTCTCAAAACCCTTAGCTATTTCAGCTATTTCGAAACCCTTAGCTGTTTTGCGTTGTTATTGCAACATTTTGACTCGGTGCCATGAAGGTCAAACAATCAGTGGCACCGATGGCGTTTTAATATATCGCAAACAAATCTGAAGCCGTTGGTTTAGCATCTGCCAAAATTTCTGTAGTGACAGTAAATACGGCTTGGAAGATACTAGGCCGAAAAGATATTAAATCTCGGCTATGAAAAAGCCAAAAACATCCATTTCTGGTGAATGTTTACAAGTTCATACAGTATGAAAATTAGTCAGGTATTTCATTTCTTGGTTTGAATGTGACGTCATAAAAAGCCATCAAAAGTAACGTATCCTATAAGTCCGATACACTGACTATCATGCCTTAAGACTTGAAGCAAATTCTGAGTCGATACAAAATATCCATCGGGAGCGTGTACACGCGCGTGGCCGACTAGAATCGGTCCTTCACGAAACATTTTAAAATTGGCACTGCGAAAGATGTGAAGTAACTAAACATCAAGCTAAGTCACAGATCAACTTCATTTCGTGTTCCGAGTTCGACTTACATGACGGCTGCATACAAACTCTTATCAAATCTCAAAAAAAAAAAAAAAAAAAAATTGCCGCTGCTGAAAGTAAGCAAAAGCCACATTCACATTTGTTCTGTATAGTATAATGTCAATGCTTATTCACAACTGCTTCTGACAAGGGCCTCTTCCCTTTGGTGATGATTGATTAGTTTTCAGTACTCTATCAATAACTCCGTAACGTATCAGGTTGGTGCGTCCCTTGGGTAGATGAAGTAGTAATGTAGGAAACAGTCATGTTTCAATACAAACCGTATTGTGTACATCGCGGTTTTTTTTTTTGTTTTTTTTTTTTCTCAGCATTTTCTTTTAAATTGTTCCGTCATTGATTATTAAAAGCGACAGTTTTGTGCATGTAAATAAAAATATTGCTTGTTGCACGGAGTCAGTAATGGTTCTTGGGGGTGGGAGTGGCTTGAAAATGCAAGTTCAATCTTTTCTTCGCCCCGTCTAAGGTAATCAAACAAGGTCCTGAATTTCCTTCACTGCATTCTGGATTTGCTGGACACCACAGGCAGCCCAATCTTGATGTGAAATTCTGTCAGAAATGTTTTTTTTTTTTTTTTTTTTTTTTTACACAAACAAGATAAGTTCAGTATTTTTTTATTTTTGAAAAAAAAAAATTTCTAACAGAATCTCACTCGAAGATTCAGATTGGGCTGCCTGTGGGCACACAACTTTCGGCTAAAAGTTGGTAGCCGTTTTTGAGATTTTTCATCTCGTGAAAGTCATTTTGAAACGAGAAAAAAAAAATGGAGAAAATTTTGGGCACTGTTGGCTGCGAATTGTCAGTGTCGCACGAAGAAAAAAATTTTGTAGCCCCGTCAGTTGGTATGACTTTGCAGGATGCGTGCAGAATTATTATATAGACAAGTAATGTTTCTCGCAGAGCTATGTAAGTTTTATTTCTGTGTTATAGGTGTCAGATAGTGACGAATTGAAGTAAAAGGGTAGGTTTTTGAGACCTGTGTACTGTGACCAAAAAACGCTCTCTAATTGTTTTGATACTCATTTTTTGTTATTTGGTACATTTTGGCATTGAGTAATGTTCTTTGATATCGAACCCCCAATTCTATTGATGAAAAATGCCTCAACTCATGCTCGCGCCCGCCAACCCAGTTATAATTAAGAATCGAACAGGTACTGAAGAAGAGCCGCTCCTGATAAGCCGAATGTCGTGGTTCAGAAAAAAGCGGTGACAAGGGCTTGACAGTTCTCCCTTAACTCCTGTTGGTGAAGCTGAGAAAGTCGCCACGGCTTAGGTTAATGTTCCAACTAAAGATGACTGAGTGGCAGGCAGGTGGCACAAGCCTTTTTTGTTTCGTTGCAATATTGCTTCTCTTTCCAAACGGCGGTTGGCGGGCGCGAGCATGAGCTGGGGCAAATGCAACTAACGAGGTACGTGTCGGGTCTTCCTGAGTTATGCTTCTAGCGGGAGGTGAGAGTAGGAGTATACAGTACCCGCAATGGTGTGCCAGCTATGGTTTTCACGCAATGCCTTGTTTGTCATCCTTCTCACGACTCGCCTCAGTTCTTGGTTTTAAATGTCAAAATTATTTTTTGTCAAAAATCCTACCCTGCACATTCCACTCCCAAAAAGGAAAAAATCTATAACCTTTTGCTCAGCCTCCACCCAGGCTGGGTTGCCAGAGTGACAAAGAGTTTGCGACAAGAATTGAGTAGACTGTATCATCTGCGGTAAAACTCGGAAAAGGTCTCAAAAACCGGATCTTAGATACTTTTTAGTCAGATCAATTTTACTGAGACTTGTGACAGTGGGCGGGCATGTGTATAGCAAGATAAAGAAAACACTGGCTATATCTAACCAATCACAAGTTCGCTGCTGGACATGGGAGGTCTGTGAAAATCGAGTTATCTGTCACAGCACAGGAGCTCTTTTCATTCTTCCCCCTCCGCCGCTTTTTGCCCTCCACTCCACGATCTGTCCCTGGGTCTCCGAGGATGTGGTTTTCCGTAGTCAGTGCAATCCCCATACATTCTCTTACAATTTTGAGTTACGCAACAAGTATACCCCCCGGAGCCTGGGCCGCCTGTGATCTGTAGTTGAGTGCGCCGTGCTTGTCCTTATCATCGGTTTGCCGTATTTAGGAGACTCAGTAGAGAAATGCTGCCCAGCGCTTATACGACTTATCACCATCCGTACGAACCGGCTACTCTTCGGTGGATTAATCTCAGAATTTGGCCTAGCTTTGTGGACCAGTCTCAAGACGCTCGGGAATTTTGTCCAGGAGTGACCACACAAGACGAAACTGATGGAGTGCGTGGTAATGGAAGTCGACGTCCGGGAGAAAGCAGAGCACTGAGCTTTGGAATCGAAACTATTTTGTACGGAACATCATCAGGTATATCGCCGATTGACACTCAGTCTTTCGTGCAAGTCTTTTTCCCATCTTATTTTGATGACTATAAGGTTACTGGCGTGTACCCTCGTGTATGTCTCCCTTGTTGGTTTTGCACTTTTCAGAACGTTCTGTGGCAATTATTTACCTGATTTATAGTGAACTATGAATCTGATTTATCCCTGCAACGACTGACGGAGGAGTTTCATTTATTCTCGGGTGATTTTCTCAACCAAGTTATCTCGGACGACGTGATCATAATCAGTAGTCAGCTGTTTTATGTCTTTATATGTTCAGAATGGATGCAATAGTTTGGTGCCATCCAGTCTGTGGTGTCAAAAGCACAGAGATGTCATTTCTCGATTTACGCTGTTTGTGTTTTATTTGGCCGGCCAAACTAGATGTAGCTACTGTTTGTTGCAATCTTTAATCCGGGAAAAAGCCACCGAACCATACACGTCTGCTCATATATGAGGATTGCCAGACAAAATCTCTCGACCCTCTTTCAATTTAAAACGTTTTGCCTCTCATATCCGCCCAGGGAGTGCGAAAAGTGACACCTCCGCACCAAGCAGGAAAGATTGCAAACAACGAAAACATTCTACGTCTCGACCAGTTTTCTCCAAAAAGCAGAGGCAGGAGCTGGAGAAACGCTTTGAACTTCACAAATATGTTCGAAAGAGCGATCGGGTGCACATGGCCGCCACCTTAGGACTTTCCGAGACTCAAGTAAAGGTGTGGTTTCAAAACAGAAGAACAAAATGGAGAAAAAGCCAGGAACGGACGGGGAGCACTCAGAGATGTCAAGCTGAAGCCAAGGAATTGTATAGACAACGCAACTATTGCTTAGTGTGACATGTATGTTGAGGGCGAAAGTTGAAATTTGCAAGTGTTGTGTCCATTTGCATAGAAGGGACTATGCATAAAGTGATTCAGTTGTTGTGGTTAACAAGGCACTTCATTTTTTTAAAATGAGTGATAATGTAAAAAAAAAAAAAAGAAAAAAAAATCAAAGTATTTTCGACACTTTTTGGACCACCAGGCTTGTAGACACTAGACAATTTTTAAATACGAGTGACGGACGTTTTCTTTTACATACAAAAAGAGGGTTTCAATGAGACTAAGAGAGTATGATGATGATGATGAGATTGATTAGCTTCAACAGCGGGGGTCACCGAATAGTCATCCTTTAATGAGAATTTCCCCATTCGCAAACAGGTGGTGAATATTATGCGTTCAAGAATATAACACAACAACCAGCAGTGTTTCTGTGTGTAATAAAGTTTCAGACACAAGCAATACAAAAATATAAAGATATTTTAGCAACCCAGTTGTATGCTTAATTCTGTCACAGACAGAAGAATTCTGTCTTCCAACTAGTATTGGCGCCCCTTGCGCTTCATATATAGTGTGACACTAAATTTTGGTCCTTGATTAAGAAAAAAATTAATCCTACCTTCAATTCTAGCTTCTCATAGAAATATGTGCACAGTCTCTAAGCTTTAATATTGCATGTTACAATTGCTTGCATCGGGTTACGCGAAAAGACGACGATCTTACTATGCCGAAAATTCAGCGACTACTGACGAACGTTCTCGGGTCATTGTCGGAAATCTTCGTCCGTGCAAGCAGCTGTCAAACGGAGGCAATTTTCTAAGATTTCCAGCAACCAATGGCTACACGTCGTCGTTAAACTCTCGTGGGCTCGGTCACAGTTATTCTTCCGATTTTCACAGGCTGCGGCCGCTCCTCAGGCGCGGGATTTTTCCCGCCACTTTTCCCGCCCTTTTTGTTGTGGCCGCCGCGACCTGGCAGTGTGCGCGAACGCCAAGCTTCGCTCTCTCCCTGGCCGTAGTTATGCACAAGTTGACGATAGCGCTGCTCGGCGGGGAAATCGATTAGTGCCTCCTTCGTATATGTATGTTTTAATGCAGCGGCTTCGGTGTCCGTCAGCGTGTAGTCTCCTCGACGGCCTTTTCCAATCCTGCGAAGCGAAGGTGAGTGAGATTAGTAATGTTTTAATTCTCAGAACTCTACCCGACTACACTTTCCATATACTTAAGCACCTCCAAGGAACTAATTTAAGAGAACTAGGTCTCCTGGGAATATATAAATTTAAACTTGACGTTGCATTTGAGCCTCACGAATCTATTATCCGTAAACTCGAAATGACAATGGAATCAAGGTTCAAACAAAATCTTATTTCACAATCAAAAAGTTCTACTGGTCACATCACAAAGAGATTGTTTTCGTTCAATCATGCTTTAAAAGAGCAGGGGAAATACGAGCAATCCTTCAAGCAACCCCGGAGAAAGTAGCGAGCAGAAGTTGATTACCAATAGTACAAAACTCGTTAGATCACTCACTTGAACACCGAGCTAATTCCTTTGTAAAAGGGCTTCTTGGTGAGTTTTTGCTGTACGTCATTGAAGGCTGCGTTACTCGTCATAGTGATTGGTATTTCGTCTTGTCCTTCATCTGAATGGTTTAGACGTGCGTGACCGTTTTGCATGTCACGCTCTAAAAGACAAGACAAACAAAACACCGCGTTAGGTTGGAGCATTGTGCCCACAACACAGTCGATGTCCAGCAGAACTTTGGGTCTCTCTACATGAATCGGTCATGATCCACGCAAAAAGGTGTTTACGCGTTTTACAGTGAAATTCCAATTTTTGTTTATTTATTTGTTTATTTTTTTTTTGGGGTGGGGGGGGCACAGATTGAAGATAGTGTAAAAAAAAAATCAATATAAATTTGGATTAAAGTTTATACCTTTGTTGGTGTACTCGACTGCATTTGTAAAACTAAGGTTATCGTCACTCATCACACTGAAAAAAAGAAATAGCTGGAATTAATGTCTGACAGTTGCACCTAAGGGTCCTCTTGCCAAGGATAGTGACAAGAACCAACTCTTGCAAAAACGTAATGCAAACTATAAATACACGTAGGCAGAGTTTAGCTACAATGGGACATACCGCTTCTCGGGTGAGTTGACGCTGTGCTGGCTCAAGTTCCCAGTCGAGATACTCTTCTGCATCCGGGAAATACCTGGAAGGGGAACATATGCATTGATTAGCATGTTGAAATCGTTCTGGGGTGCAAATGCTAGATAACTGCGTTGAAAACTAACATATAACTCTCGAATGCTTTGATGCACATTCTCCCAACCAATCAAGAAAAAGCGTACGAGAGTGGCGTCTAAGCAAGCTGTCAAATGTCATGTTCTCAATATTTACATCTTCAAGGAGGAGATTAAGGAGAAATGCCAATCAAAGCAATTCACTAACTGGCCTGGCAGATTACGAACTTGCATACCGTTATTATTTCGATGCGATACTATCCCTACAGAGTTGACTTGTTTCAGCGGGGTTTTGGGTAATGGCCTTCGTCTGGGTGAATTTTCAGTGGAATTCGCTACAAAGAAAAACATTAAACCCATTGAGAATACGTCCATTTGAACGATCACGACAAAACATCAGCGAACAAGGACAACAAAGACTACGACAACAACAACACCACCATCAAGACACGAAAACCAAAGGAGTAAAGAAAAAAAAAAAAAAAAAAACAAGATATAATTAACGTGCGACATTTTACTCACAGTTAACCGACTCGTTCGACTTGTGCTGTTCCCTCTTGATATAAAAATCCGATTGTTTAGCGTCCAGTGTTCCTCGTCCTCTTTTCTCCGACATGGACTGGCGCCCAAAGCCCTCTCTAGAGAAAGGATTTTGGTCTGAGAGGGGACTCTCGGGCACAAACGCACTGTCGTCCTCAAGGTTATCCAAACTCCACGACCGACGATCTTCTCTCGAGCTCCTTCCGCCGTCCGAGCTCTGACTCTCGGACGGACGCGAAGATCTCCGACTGTGCACGAGCGCTTCTTCGTATGACGGCGGACCCTTCACGACAACTCCACTCTCGTCGGGATCCTCCACGTTACGGGGCGAAGGCGGCGTTACCGTTATGGGTCCGTTTAGTCCTTCGCTCTTCGCAGCTGACAAGTGCTGAATAAGTCGTTGTTCCACTGAAGTATCAGACGCAGAGTCCCATCTCGGTGGGGGCTGAGGCGGAGTGACAC